>JAZHFQ010000235.1:0-1200000 GCA_038387885.1 Spodoptera picta | reverse complement strand
TGGTTTAACTGGACTAGGCTCTTTGTCATCTGGCTTGACTGTGCTGGGTACTTTCTCATCGAGATGTACTGGGCTGAGAGCCTTTTCATCAGGCGTCGTAAGGCTTGGTTTCCTCTGCTCAGGCGTGACTGGGCTAGGCTCTTTGTCATCTGGCTTGACTGGGCTGGGTACTTTCTCATCGAGATGTACTGGGCTGAGAGCCTTTTCATCAGGCGTCGTAAGGCTTGGTTTCCTCTCCTCAGGCTTGACTGGGCTAGGCTCTTTGTCATCTGGCTTGACTGGGATGGGTACTTTCTCATCGAGATGTACTGGGCTGGGAACCTTTTCTTCTGGCGTGATGAGACTTGGTTTCCTCTCATCTGGTTTAACTGGACTAGGCTCTTTGTCATCTGGCTTGACTGGGCTGGGTACTTTCTCATCAAGATGTACTGGGCTGAGAGCCTTTTCATCAGGCGTCGTAAGGCTTGGTTTCCTCTCCTCAGGCTTAACTGGGCTAGGTTCCTTGTCATCTGGTTTGACTGGGCTGGGTTCTTTCTCATCGAGATGTACTGGGCTGGGTGCCTTTTCCTCCGGTGTGATGAGACTTGGTTTCCTCTCATCAGGCTTAACTGGACTAGGCTCTTTGTCATCTGGCTGGACTGGGCTGGGTACTTTCTCATCGAGATGTACTGGGCTGGGAGGCTTTTCTTCTGGCGTGATGAGACTTGGTTTCCTCTCATCTGGTTTAACTGGACTAGGCTCTTTGTCATCTGGCTTGACTGGGCTGGGTACTTTCTCATCAAGATGTACTGGGCTGAGAGCCTTTTCATCAGGCGTCGTAAGGCTTGGTTTCCTCTCCTCAGGCTTAACTGGGCTAGGTTCCTTGTCATCTGGTTTGACTGGGCTGGGTTCTTTCTCATCGAGATGTACTGGGCTGGGTGCCTTTTCCTCCGGTGTGATGAGACTTGGTTTCCTCTCATCAGGTTTAACTGGACTAGGCTCTTTGTCATCTGGCTGGACTGGGCTGGGTACTTTCTCATCGAGATGTACTGGGCTGGGAGGCTTTTCTTCTGGCGTGATGAGACTTGGTTTCCTCTCATCTGGTTTAACTGGACTAGGCTGTTTGTCATCTGGCTTGACTGGGCTGGGTACTTTCTCATCAAGATGTACTGGGCTGAGAGCCTTTTCATCAGGCGTCGTAAGGCTTGGTTTCCTCTCCTCAGGCTTAACTGGGCTAGGTTCCTTGTCATCTGGCTTGCCTGGGCTGGGTACTTTCTCATCGAGATGTACTGGGCTGGGTGCCTTTTCTTCTGTCGTGATGAGACTAGGTTTCCTCTCATCAGGTTTACCTAGACTAGGCTCTTTATCATCTGGCTTGACTGGGCTGGGTACTTTCTCATCGAGATGTACTGGGCTGGCAGCTTTATCGTCCGACGTAATGAGACTTGGCTTTCTGTCATCAGGCTTAACTGGGCATGGTTCTTTTTCATCCACTTTGTCTGGACTGGGTGCTTTCTTATCAATATGTACAGGACTAGGCGCTTTTTCTCCTGGTGTGATGAGACTCGGTTTCCCCTCATCAGGCTTAACAAGGCTTGGTTCTTTTTCATCCACCTTGTCTGGGCTGGATACTATCTCATCGAGATGTACTGGGCTTGGAGCCTTATCGTCCGACGTAATGAGACTTGGTTTTCTGTCATCAGGCTTAACCGGGCTTGGTTCTTTTTCATCCACCTTGTCTGGGCTAACTTTCTCATCGAGATGTACTGGGCTGAGAGCCTTTCCATCAGGCGTCGTAAGACTTGGTTTCCTCTCCTTAGGCTTGTTTGGGCTAGGTTCCTTGTCATCTGGTTTGACTGGGCTGGGTTCTTTCTCATCGAGATGTACTGGGCTGGGTGCCTTTTCCTCCGGCGTGATGAGACTTGGTTTCCTCTCATCAGGTTTAACTGGACTAGGCTCTTTGTCATCTGGCTGGACTGGGCTGGGTACTTTCTCATCGAGATGTACTGGGCTGGGAGCCTTTTCTTCTGGCCTGATGAGACTTGGTTTCCTCTCATCTGGTTTAACTGGACTAGGCTCTTTGTCATCTGGCTTGACTGGGCTGGGTACTTTCTCATCAAGATGTACTGGGCTGAGAGCCTTTCCATCAGGCGTCGTAAGGCTTGGTTTCCTTTCCTCAGGCTTGACCGGGCTAGGCTCTTTGTCATCTGGCTTGATTGGGCTGGGTACTTTCTCATCGAGATGTACTGGGCTAGGAGCCTTTTCTTCTGTCGTGATGAGACTAGGTTTTCTCTCATTAGGTTTCCCTAGACTAGGCTCTTTGTCATCTGGCTTGACTGGGCTGGGTACTTTCTCATCGAGATGTACTGGGCTAAGAGCCTTTTCATCAGGCGTCATAAGGCTTGGTTTTCTCTCCTCAGGCTTGACTGGGCTAGGCTCTTTGTCATCTGGCTTGACTGGGCTGGGTACTTTCTCATCAAGATGTACTGGGCTGGGCGCCTTTTCTTCTGGCGTTATGAGACTTGGTTTTCTCTCATCAGGTTTACCTAGACTAGGCTCTTTGTCATCTGGCTTGACTGGGCTGGGTACTTTCTCATCGAGATGTACTGGGCTGGGAGGCTTTTCTTCTGGCGTGATGAGACTTGGTTTCCTCTCATCTGGTTTAACTGGACTAGGCTGTTTGTCATCTGGCTTGACTGGGCTGGGTACTTTCTCATCAAGATGTACTGGGCTGAAAGCCTTTTCATCAGGCGTCGTAAGGCTTGGTTTCCTTTCCTCAGGCTTGACCGGGCTAGGCTCTTTGTCAACGGGCTTGACTGGGCTGGGTACGTTCTCATCAAGATGTACTAGGCTGAGAGCCTTTTCATCAGGCGTCGTAAGGCTTGGTTTCCTCTCCTCAGGCTCGACTTGGATAGGCTCTTTGTCATCTGGCTTGACTGGGCTGGGTACTTTCTCATCGAGATGTACTGGGCTGGGAGCCTTTTCTTCTGGCGTGATGAGACTTGGTTTCCTCTCATCAGGTTTAACTGGACTAGGCTCTTTGTCATCTGGCTGTACTGGGCTGAGAGCCTTTTCTTCTGGCGTGATGAGACTTGGTTTCCTCTCATCAGGTTTAACTGAACTAGGCTCTTTGTCATCTGGCTGGACTGGGCTGGGTACTTTCTCATCGAGATGTACTGGACTAGGCGTCTTTTCTTCTGGCGTTATGAGTCTTGGCTTCCTCTCATCAGATTTTACTGGACTAGGCTCTTTGTCATCTGGCTTGACTGGGCTGGGTACTTTCTCATCAAGATGTACTTGGCTGAGAGCCTTTCCATCAGGCGTCGTAAGGCTTGGTTTCCTTTCCTCAGGCTTGAGCGGGCTAGGCTCTTTGTCATCTGACTTGATTGGGCTGGGTACTTTCTCATCGAGATGTACTGGGCTAGGAGCCTTTTCTTCTGTCGTGATGAGACTAGGTTTTCTCTCATCAGGTTTCCCTAGACTAGGCTCTTTGTCGTCTGGCTTGACTGGGCTGGGTACTTTCTCATCGAGATGTACTGGGTTAAGAGCCTTTTCATCAGGCGTCATAAGGCTTGGTTTTCTCTCCTCAGGCTTTACTGGGCTAGGCTCTTTGTCATCTGGCTTGACTGGGCTGGGTACTTTCTCATCGAGATGTACTGGGCTGGGAGGCTTTTCTTCTGGCGTGATGAGACTTGGTTTCCTCTCATCTGGTTTAACTGGACTAGGCTGTTTGTCATCTGGCTTGACTGGGCTGGGTACTTTCTCATCAAGATGTACTGGGCTGAAAGCCTTTTCATCAGGCGTCGTAAGGCTTGGTTTCCTTTCCTCAGGCTTGACCGGGCTAGGCTCTTTGTCAGCGGGCTTGACTGGGCTGGGTACTTTCTCATCAAGATGTACTGGGCTGAGAGCCTTTTCATCAGGCGTCGTAAGGCTTGGTTTCCTCTCCTCAGGCTTGACTGGGCTAGGCTCTTTGTCATCTGGCTTTACTGGGCTGGGTACTTTCTCATCAAGATGTACTGGGCTGAAAGCCTTTTCATCAGGCGTCGTAAGGCTTGGTTTCCTTTCCTCAGGCTTGACCGGGCTAGCCTCTTTGTCAACGGGCTTGACTGGGCTGGGTACTTTCTCATCGAGATGTACTGGGCTGGGAGCCTTTTCTTCTGGCGTGATGAGACTTGGTTTCCTTTCATCAGGTTTAACTGGACTAGGCTCTTTGTCATCTGGCTTGACTGGGCTGGGTACTTTCTCATCGAGATGTACTGGGCTGGGAGCCTTTTCTTCTGGCGTGATGAGACTTGGTTTCCTCTCATCAGGTTTAACTGGACTAGGCTCTTTGTCATCTGGCTTGACTCTGCTGGGTACTTTCTCATCGAGATGTACTGGGCTGGGAGCCTTTTCTTCTGGCGTGATGAGACTTGGTTTCCTCTCATCAGGTTTAATTGGACTAGGCTCTTTGTCATCCACCTTGTCTGGACTGGATGCTTTCTTATCAACATGTACTGGACTAGGTGCCTTTTCGTCTCGTGTGATGAGACTCGGTTCGACAATTTCTGGTCTTTTAATGGGTACAGCAAGCATAGTTTTAACACTTGTTTCCACATTTGACCCTTCTTCAGGGATTTGTAATTTATCTTCGAATTCAAATGGTATAGGGTCAGGTCTCTTTTCGAAAAGTTTCATTTGTCTTATAACACGGGTAAACTTGGAACCATCTGGGTGATTATCTGCTTCTATAGTCATAATGCACACCTTGCATTTTTTATTTTTTTTACTGACGTGTTTAAATTCAGTGATAACTGTGGTAATTATATATTCTCTTAATAGTGTTACTCCTTTTACAATTACAGATTCTTGTTTGTAAATTGTGTGTTCCTCAGGTTTACCCAAAGGCTTGAAATCTTTTAATATCTCGTCAATTTCCGTTTCTTGTGATTCATCCCAGATTAAAGTAGGTATTGATCCATCCGGTTTTAAAGAAACTGGCGCAGACCCATCTGGCTTTACTGGACTTACTATTTTGTCATCAAAGGTGTCCGTGATAGATTCTCCTTTATCGTTTTCAACTGTTGTTTTGTCAGACATTTTTTTCGATATTTCTACTTCTGAACTAATGGACTTTTCACTAGTTGTAGGAGATGGTAGTTTCGGTTTTTCATAAGCAAGGGAGACTTTTCTAATGGTTCGACTATATTTGGTACCATCTGGCATCTCGTCTTCTTCGATCGTTAAAACAGTAGTTTTATATCTGAATGTTGTTTTTGATACATTTGTGTATTCTTGAAGGATTGTCGTTACAGTGAATTTTCTTTTGATCAAGATACCCTTTTCTGTAATTGTTGTTATTTGTGTAGTAGTTACTTCTTCTGGTTTCCCAGAGGTTTCAAAGGCCATAAGTCGTTCTTCAATTTCCAATTCCTCATCTTCGTTATAAATTAAGTCTGGTTTAGAGGTCGTCAAAAGTGTTTTATCTTCTAAATCCGAAGATTTTGACAATATTTCTTCTGTATGAACTGGTGAACTAGGCTTGTCGTCGGTTTTTTCTTGACGTGACTCCTCTTTGTCAAGCTTAATAGGGCTATGTGGTTTTTCAGTCTTAGTTGCAGCAAGTTTTGGTCGTTCATGAGAAAGGGATACTTTTCTGTATGTTCTTCCAATCTTTTTCCCATCTGGAAGTTCATCATCTTCAATAGTTAGTACAGTGGTTTTATATCTAACAATCGTTCGAGAGACATTACTATATTCTTGTAAAATTGTTGTTGTTGTAGTTTTCCTGATGATTACGATACCTTTCTCAATGAGTGTTACAACTTGTGTAGTTGTGAATTCCTCTGGTTTACCACTGGGTTCAAATCCAATCAATCTCTCCTCGATGTCTAATTCTTGATCTTCATCATAGATTAAGCTAGGAAGCTTATCGTCTGAGATGTCTGGACTCGGCTCTTTTTCACTATGAACTGGTTCCTCATGTGTGAGTTTCTTCAAATCTAGGTCTTTTGTAGCTTCTTTAGTAGTATCAACAATGTGATCCTTCATTTCTTCAAATATTGATACTTCAGGCTTTGTATCAGGTTGTTCGTCTATCAAAAGACCTTGTGAAGGTTCTATTTTAATGGGGCTTGGTGTTTTCGAAACCGACTCTTTTTTGGTCTCAGTTTCCTTTACGGGAGCTTTTTCAGGACTCTCTTTCTCTGGGCTTGGCTCTTTCTTGTCAGATTTTTTGCCGAAGAATCCGAACACTTCATCTTTAAAAGCTGACACTTTTTCGGCAACTTTTTCAACTTTAGTTTCAGCCTTTTGCAATAATGTTTTTTTCGGAATTTCTTGTTTTGAGACTTCTTTTTCTTCTGTGGGTGATTTGTCTTTAATAGGTTTTTCTGACACATCAGGAACTTCAGTCTTTTCTTGTAAAATTATCTCTTCCTTTCTCTTAAGATCAGCAATTTTTTCTTCTAGTTTTTCTAACGTTTTTGCTGACTCTAGTGTGGTAATAACTCGTTTTTCGGGTTTTTCTTCTATATCCTTGAGTAAAGGTTTTTCTTTAACTATGTCTGCATCATGGTCAGTAACATCAGAACTAATTTCTTTGTATATACTTTCTTTAACATCATCTACTTTCTCGATTATCTTCTCGTCTATGAGTTCTCGTTTGACTCGTTTACTTTCACTAAGCACTGTCTTGTCCGAAGTTTCACTAACGTCCTCTGATGTTATGGATCGGGCTGGTGACACTTCTTTTTGTATTTCCGCGACATCGTGTGGCTTTGTATCCAGGGCTGTTGTCTCTTTGGGTTCTTCAAGCAAATCGTGTTTGATTGCTTGTTCACTAGTTAAGAGCATTTTTGTAGCTTCGATTGCACTAACAGTAACTGGCGTAACTGGAAAAACTTCCGGAGATTTGCTAAGCAAAGGAGATTTCTCGGCCATGATTTCTTCTAAGCTTTTCTCTGATTTAAGTACTTCAGCGACATCAGCAACAATTTTTTCCACTTCTTTAGGACTCAAAGGAGGTTTGTCAGGCATTTCCAACTTACGAGCTTCTTCAATCTCTTTTTCAACATCTTCAGGTATTGAAGGGATCTTTTCAGGCATACATGGAATCTCTTCGATTACAATAATATCATCTTTTATTGGTGAATCGAGAGTTGTGATGTGAGTTTCTCGCAATTTCTCAGTATACTGCCCATAGTCGTATTCTCCATCATCATATTCCTTAACTGGTTTTAGGTCTTTATCGGGAACTGCTGACACTTTCATTTGTTCGTGGTACATTGGAGACTCCGGAGCAGATCCAGGTGTTACAGTGACAAGTTCAGGATGGGAAGCACGTTGCACAGTTTTGATAACAACATCGTCTTGAACTGCTTTTATTCCTTTGTATGTTACTCCACCTTCTTGGTCTAGGAGAGGTAGGTCTGTAGGAACTTTGACGTCATCAGATTTTCGTTTTACGAATTCTTCTTCTGGTGTTTTCTTTTCTACATAAGTTCTGTAGTCAACTTCTTCATGCAAAGGTAAGTCGGCTACTTCATCTGGAGTCTTGACGATTTCTCTTATTGGAACTGGAACAGACTCAAGTTTAGGGCTCTTTTCTAGTGATAATGGTTTTGTGTCAATTAAACTTTGTGGTGGAATTACTTCCTTAGTCTCTTCCTGAACGTGTTTTTCTTCAACCTGTTGATCCTCTTTAATATCATCAAGTGTTATCCTTTCATCTTCAGGCAGAGTTGGTGCAGTGGTTGCTCCTGATTCAATAGTAGTAGATATTTTCTCATCCGGCTGAGACTCTTGAACCTGCATTTCAAGAGAATCTTTTGGTTTAGGAATACTTTTACTATCAGAGGTTTTCTTTTCACTGCTTATATCTTGTTTTTCTTCGACGCTTACTGAGTGTTCTTTAGATTCAATTTGTTTCGTGTCCGTTTCGATAACGGCTTCAGTCTTGATTTGTGTTTCTTCAGGCTTTTCTAGTACGGTTATATCTTTCTTTTTCTCAGATTCCTCTTTATCTTTAGCATGTTTTTGTAATTCATCTTCATGCTCGTGAGTATCCTCTCGTTCCACAGCAGAGTCTTCGGTATACTGTTCAACTTCTTCTTTTTCTATTATAAGATATTCTTCTTCAAATTCGCCGTCGGCAGTCGTTTCAGTCTTAGTGTCGTCTAATAAGCATGTAATTTTTTCAATATCCGATCGTCCTACAAATTCAATTTTCTCTTCAGCTTCGCTGTCCCTGTTGAAAACAGCTTCAATTTCTCTTACAATTTCTTGTTCTTCTCTTTCGTCTAATTCTTGTTGTTTAATGTCATCGAGGGATTTGGATGTGTCTTCGTCAGATTTCTTTGCATCTTTCAGAATATCTTCATAATTTACTCTTTGTAAGCCCTTCAACTTTGAGGCATCACCTTTAACTGACTTCACGGATTTGGTTGGGCTTTTCATAGCTTTCAACCCTTTCACCGGTGATGATAAGGGTCTTGGCCGGCGCGAGATAGGTTCACGTTTAGCTTTAGTTTCTTTCTTTTCAGATGATTTTGTGGTGGCTTCTCGTTTGGGTGATGCTTGTTTGTATTTTGATTCGACAACCATGCGATTTTTCGCTTCCTTAGTGCTCTTAGCTGGGGTGCTTCCTGGACTCAGTCTTCTAGTTTTGGCTTTTATTTTATCTTTTAAAACTGGAACGGATGGAGTAGATTTAGTGTCAGTTAATTTTTTAGGGGTTGTTGGGGGTGACTTTTTATCTTCCGATCCTGCTTTTTTCTCTGTACTTGATGTTGCTTTTCGTTCTGAAACAGCCCGCGTTGCGCGATGACTGATTTTACCTCTTGTAATCGACGACGTCATTTCAGACTTTCGTGTGTCAACTTTTGATTTCTTTTCTACTTTTGTTTTCGCTTCAGCTTCAACTTTTTTAGCATCAGCCTTAACTATAGAGTCTTTAACTTCATCAGTCTTATCAACGCGTTTCGTTTTCTTCTCCACAGCCTTCTTTTTGACATCTTTCTTTTTAGGTAAACCATCTAACACAGTGCTCTCGTATTGAGCAATCTTATCATCTAGTTTAGTTTCTATCCTTGCAGTTATAGCCTCGTGTAAGACGGAGTCCATTTTATCTTGCGCATCTACGAGCTCACTAAGTAGTTTATTATCTATTATATTCTTTGTTTCACCATCTTTAAGATCTTTTGGAGGAGGTTCAGGTTCAACAATTTTGTCGTCTTTCGTTTTTTCTGTAATGATACTTCTTTCTTTACTGGATTTGGTTGTCGTCTTAGCGCTAGATTTTGTAGTTGTAACCGTAGTTGCTGTAGCGGTGACAGCTGGTACCGTAGGGGCCATCTGCCTACCCGTGCAAGTGGGGTGTAGTAGAAATTCTAAGTGTTTAAGTTTTTCTAAGCCTTCGAATATTTTGTGTTGTGGTGTCGATCCCGGGAACATAATCCTCGTGATCGTGTCGTCAGGGTTGGCCGGGCGCCACACTAGCAACGCACAGATGGAAACTAAGTTAGGTATCGGGAAGTTAAACTGTCCAGATACACTCGCACCATCAAATAACTTTTGTTCACTGTTGTGCCAACGTTTCAAGAATTCACGAACGTATTTAGAGTCCTTGGACGGATTCAGTACGTACATGTCTAGGGTACCTGAAAAAAAGAAAAGTAAGGATTAAACTGTGACAATTACTATGCACACTGAACAAGAAGTGTGCAACTGTTCATTGAATTAATAACGCAAGGTCTTTGTAACAGATGGGGCAATAAAAATTTAACACTAATCTCAGACTTATTTTGTTATCTTGCAGTCTGTTAGGTTTTTTTTTCATAATAGTGTGACTTACCATGTCCAACTTTATGGTAGAGGTTGATGGGCTCTGGACTTCTGTAGCAGTGTTGTGGTTTGAGATTGATATGGCGCAGGTCGGCCATCATGTCGGAGCCCTCCTGCAGCAGCGACACCAGCAGAGGATCCGTATCCTTGTCTCCGTCAGGGCTCGCGAGAGCGCGCCTTTCCTGAAAATAGTTAAATTAGGGTTTAAAAATGATGTCTAATTTTTTTATGGTGATAAGTGAGATATTGATATTCAAATTACACAATTATGTAATAATAATGTATTGATATAGTAGTAAGTCTCATGTTATATAACGTGGTCATTTTAAAGTACACAAGGTGTTATTAACGGAGAAAATCGAAATACTGAATAACATCTTGCTCGATACAGAGTGGTGATAGAAGTTGGAAGTGTCCAGTACCTATGAAGTAGGTACCTATTAGATAATTATAAAGAGTTATTATATTTTTAAAAGTATGTAGTAAGTCTCAGTCACTTGATATATGCACACAATAATCTGCCTTAAAAACATGGAATATAATTCACGTAATCACATACCCCTTAAGTATCACATCATTTTACACTTTATCACGAACCAAATAGATAACAAATTCACTTGAAACTTGTCTTATAATATTTGTAGTAAGTGACGCGGCGTGCGCAGCAGACGATCGAGAGATACTGATTGGAAGTTGATACTACACGCATCAATGGGTGCCATAGATGCTGTAATATTGTACTACGATATCCTAGAATTTAATTATATAATTGAAAAACATTGGCACTAAATACATATTATTTATACCAACATTGAGGTCGCAATCAAGACGAACTTTTTCGTCTGATGAAAAGTAATATGAAGAATATATTATTGTGTATATGAATATCCACAATACAAAGTGGTCGATCCCCAAATACCTAAACAATCTTTATTAATGATAAAATAAGTAAAATACAAAAATATATGTTAATAAGCGATGAAGACCTAATAAAGCCACATGCCTGTCGTAGGAAAGCCTACCACTGTATTCACTCAATCTATTTGTTGCTGTTGTAGTAAAAGTCTTTTTTGATAAGATACAAAATATGTATATTCACACCTGGATGGAAGTTGTAGCAAGATGCTGATACAAATGAGAAGCTTCATTTAAGAATTCATCATGACAGTTGTATCTGCAATATTTAAGAGCTGCTTCGCAAGCTATGACTAAGTTCCTCTTAACTAACTGTATTAGTGTGACTTAAGCTAACAGCAACAACATCGTTACTAAGGTAGTAGATAGTTCAAGTAATCATTAAATGTCTCTGAATATCGTAGTTAGACACGGAAGAAGCCGTTATTAGCAACAAGTCACTTCTTGGTATGAAACTATCAAGTCTAATAGATTGTTAGTGCTCAATCCGGTAAGCAGTGCGTGTACTGAGGTGTGACGCCGTAGTGTCAGGTGGCGGCCTTGTAAGGGCGACTAGGTGGCGCCAGGCACCCTGTCCCCATTGGCGGCATACCTTCGTACATAGTGAGCAGGATTGCGCTACGTAATTCAATTTAATTTAATGTTTATTTCCAAAAAAGACATAGGTAGGTGAGCATTGTCTCCTAGTCTACCTCTGAATACACAGGAAGATAATAAAGATGATTCCTAATAACGTAGATTATGTAGTATTTGTTTTAAAATTGCGCTGTCATTAGAATTAGATATGAGATGTCCAATCAATCAGTACAGTTGTCTTTCAAGATGTTTCGAGTTGTTCAGTGTATGGAAAGTTTAAAGTCTAGAATTGTGTCTGGTGTATTATGGTAAAGGGCTCACTTCTGTTTACTTGGAGTTCATAACACAACTGCTAAAAAGGAACTAATTATAACAAAAAATACGGGTAAACAGCAGTTCAAATTACTTACTTCTAAGTTACAGAAGAAGTGTCCAATCTGTGGGTAGACAGTAGCTCCTGCCTTCCTGCGCAGGACAGATGCCATGCCGGAGACTGAGCAGTTGTTGAGCCTGGTGAACAGGACTGCGTCGAGACGGTCCAAGTGGCGGGCGAAGTCCCACCAGCAAGCCTTGCGGGAGAATCCTCCGTCCACTGGAATGTACAGGTATAAAGATAAAGTATTGCTGTTTTTAAAGTTGAGTAGGTAAAAGAAAATCAAATATAACAGTTGATAAGCGAAGGTTCTTTTTTAAAAAAAAAATATTCGGCTTAAACTCGGCTCTATTAAAGACATTGAAAGCAATGGTGGCCAACGTTAGCGGAGGTTTTTTTTATGCCTTCATTATTGAAGGCATAAAAAAAAGAGTTCGAATTGATAGTTATTATTAACTATCAATTCGAACTCTTAAAATGAACTCGACCGCGATCTCGCCCATCATTGGCCGAGATTATTCTAACAACCAATGACTGAATGAATCGAGTTCAGTACGGTTTATTGAATTGAAAATCACAGAATAGCCTAACATGTTACTAAGACCAATATTTTGTACTAAAAATTGAGTATGCGTTGCATTGTTAATAAATTAATAAAAAAGTTAAAAGACCATAATAATATTATTGCTATGTAAATACGCTTGATTACCTTTTTATAGCTATCATGTCCTTTTAACATTTTTCTCGATGTTACATAAGACGGTTGGGCTTCAATTTAAAATTAAATATTCAATTTTTTTTAAGCGGGGAAAATCATCGAATGACTGCTCCCGCCCGGGTGAGGCGGGAGGGAGTGTCAATCTCTTACTAACCACCCCGTTCCTTCTCCTGCACGTCGAGGCGGAGCCCCGGTTATCCGTTAGGTTCTCCGCGACAAATATTCAAGTTTACCGTAGTATTGAAATCAATACCTTCAACAACATCCGATTACACCCGACAGACAAAATAAGTAAGATAAATGAGGTCAGATTTAAACTAGCAACCACTTTGTTTGTCAGTCAGTAATAGACGATGCGCTTTTGTTCCCCTAACAGTATCTAGACAGGGTATCTACCGTGTCCTAAGAACATTCTAACATATACAACTGCATACGAAGATACTACACTTGTCTATAAACCTATCGAGGTTAAAGTTTCTGTTCATTTAAAAGCATTTGCCAGTGATTGTGAGCATTGCGTTTTAAGTTTCATGTAGGTATTATAAAGTTGAGTTTATATTTTCTTTGCCTATCATTATTATGTAATGAGGAATTGACGAAGTGAAAGTTACGTTTTAAATATTAATCCTTACGATCAATAGTATTAGGTACATTATCTTTTAAAACAATTTCAAAGTCAACGTTGATTTATGTCAAGGTAGAGCTAAATTACTGTTGAAATTTAATAAAATATTAAAGCACAATCCAATTTCGAAGTAGTACTAACAGAATTCCCTACAATATTAACCTACTACCATTTATAATTCACAATACAAATGAATTAGCTATTCACGTTCAATTACCGTCAACAACCGTGTATTCACCAATTTACACCTAACAATTACCAGTATAATACAATCACACAATAATACCCTCAAACTCCTTTCATACTCAAATCAACATGCAAATTGCAGTTCGGTTAAGCATACATTACTGCCTCACAGACCAAACGCTTAAACAAACACGTTAGCTAAAACGCAATATGATGCAAACATTCCTAAATGTTCGTTGAAGCGAAATTCTAATTTCAAATGATGCTTTGATGATTTGAGTCAACAACAACTTTGATGATTTGAACAAATCAGTTGGGTCATTGTTTCATAATGTCGCTTAATGTTTATTCGCCGTATATTTACAGCAGAATAAAATAAATTAGTCACCATCTCTACTCGAGTACGGGTATCTCAGGAGCCGACTACGGGATTACACATTTGACCGAGGTCGGCAGCAGCGCTTTCTGAAAAACCCGATGATTTAAGATGTGATCTCCAACCCGCCTGCTAAGCAAGGAGATTATGGCCAACTCCTTCAGGTAATGCAGAGGAGACCAGTCTAACAGTTGCTTATCTGTGGCTTTTGACAATGATGATACGCCGTTGTTTCATTATTACCTATAAAAGCACAAATACATTCAGCCAGAACGTTATTCGCCAATGAGATTGCAAGTTTTAAATAAAGAATTAAATGTCGAGACTTTAATTGGGTGCCAGTTTGATGTGCCTGGCAACTGATGGACGTTAATGGAGCCCGAACACTGGCCATTTTATGCTTTTTAATTTCCGTTGTGGCGGTCTGGGGTAGCTCTGATGTTTACTGTTTTAATTGTTGACGAAATTGTACGAATTTGCTAATTTGATTGCTTTATTGTGTATGGATTTTTATATGTCATTAGGTATTTTTAAAACCATATTAGTTATAAATTAGCAAGAGAATTATGCGCAATAATTGGCTAGTTTCCTAGGTTTAAAATAAATTATTTCAACTTTTCAATGCAATAAATATTTAAAAAATAATCATACTCTCATCCATTGATTTGAAAATTTACTTACTTTTGGATATTTTCTCGCTAATTTTAAGGAAATAAGTATGCTATTTGACGCAGAAATTTGATGACGTCATAAGTAGCGATCCAATACAAAATTAATAAAAAGGTATCGTTTTTGACATTTCAATAAAAGTATTGAATTTGACTACCTGTTAACTACCGTATTATTTTAAAAAATGGGGTAACAATTCGAAAATATCTATCTACACACTGTATACTGTAGATATCACACACAAGTTACAACCTAAAGAACAAATCAACCTACATGACACAAACCCAATGAAATAAAGTTGTTCCAATGTAATATCAACTCAGCGTTTACCTACAATCCAGGCGAACATTCTACCCCACTAATTTAATACCTATAAGGTAGTTCAGCTAAAAAAATATTGACAGAGACCAGTTCAAACACGATAAAATCGTTCTATCGACTCTTGATTGGAAAATAAATTGGAGTGGGAATGGCGATGTGCATTCTTGTTTGAATAGAGAATGACGCTTACACCCGACGATCCGCCATCTTGTTTACACATGGCGGGGAAAAATGAAATTGACAGTTCATTTTGAGATTAATAATATTAAAAAAAATTGTGATCTTAAGTTATTGTATACTGTAGATTTAAAATAGGGAGGTTTAAAATATATAATGGAGCATTTTTGAGTCGATCGAGTGTTTATTCATAAAAGAAATTTTAGTAATAATTATTATCTATACTCTTCATTGTTTGCTTATACCAAAATATAAAGTAAACAACTAAAAGATTATTAAACTACGTGCCTACATTAAAATTCTGGAGATGTTACAAGTAATACCATTACCTAGAACATTAATTGCCTCTCTTTTATAAAGTACTCAGTATCTTAGATTATATTTATAATTAAGAAATTATTTTCTTATGTCTCTTACTTAATGGGACCAAACGTTTTAGAAAATATAAAAAGATTAAGAAGCATAAACATGTCCTACATATCATATGAACTTGATATACCAGAAAAATCTTTATTGGTTTATTCAGCAAGAAGACGTTTTCGCATGTTTTAACACTAACAATAATTTTAAGTGTTTTATATCACAAATAAAATTAAATTCTAATCCAATTATATTCACAATAATACAGCAAAGAAATTGCTAACTTAAATAATAAAGCAGCTAAACTACATCAGAACAATGTAACGTAGATAGTCACCAGCGTGACATACCCATCCGTGTGAGTGTTTACATGTGTGAGTGTACTTAGTAACACAACGTGACACGTCAACCGTGGCGTGACACAAAAGGCTTAATGGGAAATGTTGTTTGTTACACTCGTTCCTGTTATTCAGGAAATTATCTAGAAAACTACATTTGACAGTAGTCAGGATACTGAAAAAGGGGGATTAATCCAGCCATTGGCTTTTAGTCACTAGCGTGACGCATAAGTTAATTGTATCCGTTTGATGAAGATTCGATTCCCAATTGCAAATGATTTGCTTTGACAAGCTTTCTGTTTTAGTCGCTATAAGAGCTTTGCCTATTTTAAATGAATTGTAAAACTGAAATATCGTTGATTCATTTGATTTCGAGATGTGAAATTTTGCCACTGTGTCCCAAAGCAGATAACCATAACTACGATTGGCGATTGGATTGTGATGAATCACATGGTCTCATGCGGACCGTGAATCGCGTGAGGCACCAGCCTATTGCCATTCGACTGGTACGATTACAATTTATTCCTGTGAGTCCTAAATACCGAAAGCCCCTTTTAATAAACCAAGCGATGCAACCGTAATGGAACATCCAAAAAAATGGTTACCTACGACCCGTTTCCATTCCCATTTCCGCATGAGAAGACAAAACTTCAATATTTCAATGTTATATACATAATTATATGTGAAGGTAAACGTCGAGCGTGTTCGGGTCACGTTCCGTGGCTGTTTGTTCAACATGACGTTGTCTCGCTGGTTAGACGTGACATTGTGTGTAACGGATTTAATAGAATACACAGCTCCAACTGCGTAATATAATTTCTAAAACATTTTTACACTCGAATGATCTAGTGTAATGATATTAAGAGTAACTTCACATGAGAACACGTAATATTGTTAGGACTTGCTTTTCTGATTAAATAATACTGTTACAGTGTTCCTAATCCGTGTTCTTTATGAATGCCCATATTAATAAACAAAAAGCTGTATAAAATATAGGTACCTATGCATATATGTCTACCGAATACTAATGGAAGAATACGAAAACTCATTTTAAAAATAGACCTACACAATTACATTAAAGAATTCCATTTGTGCTGACGTGAAAACAATGACGTCATCAAGATAGCCAGCAGCGTGACATGGCCGGCCTCCGGCCGAGCGTGTTTACTTAGTAACACGATAGCACGCTCTTCGCTTGACGTGTGCGGTGGCTTAATGGAAACCGCTGTTTGTAGGGCAGTGAGCACTTTATTTACTTTCGTCCAACTAGGTGTCACCTGGAAAATCTAGGTTCCCTGACATACGTCTCTAGTAAAACACCAGAGTCTATGTAAAATCGTGTTTTGTTCACGTTTTGTTTTGATGTTTTGTGAGATTTCAATTTCCAATAACGGCAAAATAAAATTATCCCAGAATTGATTTATCACACAAAATAACAATAATAAGAAAATTCCACAAAGACGACTAATACCAATAACTTGTTAGAAAACAAATTACGGATACAGATTTGACCTCAATTTGTTCTCGAATTCGAGAATCTAGACGCGGCACTCATGCCTGCCAAGAACAACAATCACAAACAAAAACAATTATCTAAACACTCGAGACAATTCGATCCAAATCTTGTTCAGTGAACAATAATATAACATTGTGGGTTTGACAAGACTTCAGCCGACGCTCGAAGGCGTCCCGGAGACAGCCAATATTTCTTTGGCACAACACCAAGTTTTAAGTGGCTATGCTCAGGCTTTTGTGATTGTGTCAAGGTTCGACTTTTATAAGTCAATTGGCTGTGGAATTTTATACGAATTTTCTAAGAAATTGGAGCGTTTTGTAATTGGATTAAACTTTAGACCAAAGACGGAAAGGTACAGCCAACTTAGCCGATGGAATAGAATTTATTTTGCTTTAATTAATTTTGGTATCGGCTTTCACAAAATTCACGAACATTACAAAAGACATACAATAAACCCTAAAGTAACTCGAGGAACATAGTACTAACACTAAAACCCAAAAGCTCCTTTCAACAAATTCCACTTCAATTCCAAGTAAGTCCATAAGCAGGCAAAACAACAAAAGACTCGTAAAACTAAATTGTAAAATGTTGAACAAAGTACATGGCGTAATCGTGCCAATGTAGCCTAGAGATGAGTTTTGGCCGCACGCCAATGAAAAGCGAACAGCAGAAAAAATCCGCATTGAGCCTCAGGCATGGACTATGTGGAAGAAAGCATTATATTTTAAGAACTTTAGTTAGATGTAAGTCATTGGGGAGTAGCTAACTTATTTTTATTTCAGCGCCATTTTTCTCTAGTACAGGTTGAGTCCCCAAGGCAACATTAACCTCTTGGTACTCGCAACGGAATTTATCAATTAGATTAACGAGACGCTTCGTTGCTAGAAGTTTTCTTACGTTGCTATTTATACAGGTACTGCTACTACGTAACTAAGTTAAGTTAATAAGTTACCATGTCCAAATACAATTAAAAGTAATTTACATTGTTTTAAACTGTTGTAGCGCATTCCTTTATAGGTCTGGGACTAATTATACTAATCTAATTATGCTTTTATATTGTTTAAACTGGTTTGCGATACGGAGACTATACCAGGTTACAACAATGACACGATAAATTAGACGCTATGTGGTGACTGTTACATAGTTTCAAAATCGCAATAGTTTAAATTGCAAGGATTTATACCAGACCTAATTCAAATATAGCTTCAATCACGTATCGATTGTAAACTGCTTGACGTGTTATGATATAAGCCCTTCCATCTCTATACTTTTCTCAGACTCACAATTCATAAGTCATACATCTATCTAAACTATTTTAAAATTAATGACTTACCAAGCATATTAAATCCATTGATGCCGAACAGCGCGGCGTCTCCTTGTCCTCCTGGGAACACGTAGAGCGTGGGGTGGCTGAACCTGATGTTGCCCACCACGTCGCTCGACACCAGGAGTTGGTCCAGGCTGGCTGGTACCACGTATGGGTCCAGGTATGCTGTGGGCAAGAGAAAGGTGAGTTAGGAACTGTATTTTTAGGCCAAATAGTCTTTTATTCTTGAATAGACAGGCTGTAGTGTACGTACTAAATGGAACAATTACTTCTGCGCTTAATGTAATGAGTTTCATGTAATCCGAGCTGAGTCTATCAATTGACAAATATCTATTTATATAATACCTCTTTCTTCGTAGTCACACTTGTAAGAATTCAACCAATAGGGAAATTTTAATATCGACATAATGTATATACCTCAATAAATTCCTTAAATGGGTATTGGGTATATTGCATCTGTTACGTTTGGGGAAAATGAAAGTGTCTGTATGATGCTGTAAATAATAAACAATTGTATATTTAATGTGGATAGAAATGTAGTAAGTAACTAAGTATTTTGTTTTTAAACTTATATGGTAATAATTCTTTCATAAACTACGGTTGAACAAACACCTCTTCTTTTTTGAAGTCGGTTAATTATTATACAAAATCTCCGAATTGTAACAAACACTTTTCTGAAAACCGCATCAAAATCGGTTCAGCCAATCGCTAGATAATCGCGTTCAAACATAATAGGTACATACGTCAAACGTAGAACCTTCTTTGAAGCCGATTAAGAAAAGAAGTGTAGTAAAACTTTATTAGTAGGTAATAAATTACAAATTGATCCAGTATAAGAATAAAATAACATCTTACCTATACATACATACATAACATCACGCCTTTTATCCCCGAAGGGGTAGGCAGAGGTGCACACAGAAGTAACACCCACTTTTCACTATTTATGTTATGAGTCCCATGTAATAGGGGGTGAGCCTATTGCCATATACCGGGCACATTTCCAGACTCCGTGCTACTACTAAGATTTTTTTTTTTAAAACCCAGTAATACTTTGCCCGACCCAGGAATCGAACCCGAGACCCCTTGTCACACTTGCGACCACTCAGCCATCGAGGCAGTCCTATACATAGTCCTACATACATGTATATAAACTAGTTTCATTATAAAACTTACCTACCATTAATTAAATTCCGAAACGAACTAACTTTCAGTTAAATATCCTTGACAAGAAACGTCCAGTAGTTTAACTGCAAGCTCGGAAACTTAATTAAACGAACGGACATTTGAACCCGAGCTATATTAAACTGAATAGTCGGTTCTAAGTTCTAGTATATGACATACATACATATAGACAGATAATTATATTAGAAAACGTAGAATGTACTTATCTCACTGGGTAAATGAAAAAATCTTCGGATTTATGATTCGGTTCTAAAGACATTCGATAGGAATGGTAATTGAGTATGTTTTACATTGATATAACTTGTGTATTTTTTGTTGATATGCATTTGGGAGGTTTTAGTTATTGTAACGGTAATGTCGTGGTACGGGTTCGAAACCTACCAACGGCAAGTACCAATGTGACTTTTTTCGAGTTATATGTACTTTCTAAGATTATCTAGACACCGCTGACAATCGGTGAAGAAAAACATCGTGAGGAAACCTGGGCTTATAATTTCTAATTATAAATTTGTAATCGCCAACCCGCATTGAGCAAGCGTGGTGATTAATTCTCAAACCTTCTCCGTTTGAGAAGAGGCTTTACTCAATAGTGGGCACTTATAGTCTGTTGATGATGATGATGATGATGATGATGAATTGAGGGACAATATGAAGAACTATTGAATGTGTGCTGTTTAATATCACACTAGTATGGTGTGATTGAAAAGTTTATCTCCCATGCAGGCTGTGTTTTTATTTACCTTCTATTTTAATAAAAGAAAGATTAACGATACAAAATTACTTTCACAATAAACGTCCTCATTCTAACGCAGATGCAATAATATTCTCAAACTACACGTAGTATTCGTTGTATGTATTAGTTAGTTCATGAGTTTCAAAAAAGATTTTTGTGGCACTTAGCGTACTCTTCTGGGATAGCTAATAAGAAGCTGTCATATGATGAAAGGTTGAATCACTTCAAAATGATATCCCTACAAAAACGAAGAGACTCACTAGATTTACTATTTTTATATAAAACCTTGCGATATCATATTGACTGTCCCCAGCTTTTGAGCAAGCTCAGAATCCGCGCCTATAACTCCATTGTGTCCTCCACTACGCAGGACTGTACTTGGTGCTAATTCTCCCATTCCTCGTCTATGCAGGTTGCTGAATAGCTATAGTGACCTTGTTGATGTGCACTTGGACTCACTTGGCAAGTTTCGCCGAAAAGTTAGGTTGATTCTTTATGGTGATGTTGCCCGAATGTAACTGTTTTTATTTGTTATGCCCATTATTTATGTTCTGATTGTAAGTGTCAATTGTCTTTATTGCTCGTATCGTAAATTTTAAGTTTAATATTTCATTTGTCTCCGATACTAACTCTTCTTAGTTATTTTGAATCTTAAATCCATGTCAATGGTTGGATTTGCCTGTCTCTGATCATAGTGATTTGTAAACGTAAACCATTTAGTATATAATGCATGTTGTGCTTACCTACCTCTATAATAGATTGATGCACTAGTTTTTAAGTTATTGTAAATGTAACGCTATATTGTATGAGTGTGTAATCAATTGTTGGTGAGCCAAATGAATAAAATGAAAAAATAAAATAACTAAATATATAAATATGTACACACGACCACACATCAAGCTACACAAAACCAGTTTATCCTGGTATCGTGTCGCATTATCTTTCCGCACATTTAACGTTCAGTTTATACTGGTTATGTAAAGCTCGATGTGTAGCCGTGTGTACCTCTAAATTAGAACTACATCATAAACTATACCCATTTAAAAACCATTCCATTGTACTAGTCTCTAAAACCCACATTTATTATAATTTATTTTACACTATAACGCGACCAACAACAATCATTTCCATGCAAAATTAGTTTTAAAAATATGGGCCATTTATCGTGACTAACAAAGAGATATAACCCGTTAACGCGCCCGGGGTTATAGTAGACCCTATTAACATTTATATTCACGAGGATTGAGCTAAATCCCTGTATTCACTGGGTATAATACTAGGTACAATAATGCAGCGCAGTGAATGGGTCGCTCCGGTATAAATGCTTTGGAAATATTCCGCTGGAGTTCACAGGGTTAGCTTGCTGAATTATCAATAGGTCTTAGGTTTTGAATGAAAAACATTATAATATAATATTAAATGCAGCTGGAGGAATGAGTATTCTCTGGTTATTGTAGGTACTTTTTACTATGAATATTTGAACATTTTGGAAAAAATTGTAAAGAATTGTTTTTGTGCTATAAAAAACTACTATTATATGCACAGAATTTTGTCTCTGAACTCTCTTAAAACTTAGAATATTTTATAATAATACACGACGTCTTATATTGCCTGTAATTTTCAATTTAATATTTTGATAATTACCCAGTTACTACTTAATTATGCACCACTTCTATTTTACATATAACATAAAATTTTATTTTTATCTGTCCCAGTTTATACATAACATCCTAACACACACAACTTCATTACCCAAGGAGACCTAACAAGGTGACCTAAATGGTAACCTAACAGCCTGCATCCGCCACTCCAACCTAATCAATGACCTACCTACCTGCCCTAATAACTCCCACACATCACCAACGCATTTAAAACTTTAAGTCTCGTGAGATAGAGTTTAAACTTGGTCGGACGGCTAGTTGATACACTCGGATGCGCAGCGCTTAATTCAAGGATGTTGCTAATTACCTATTTGCTATGTAGTGCTTTGGTAGGGAAGAGGTTTTGTTTAGCTTTTGATAAATTAAATAACGTGGACGTGGTCTAAACGATACCAACCTATCTCGTTAGGGTTGGGTGGATACTTGTCCCTATAAAAAAGAAAACAAGTTTTAAAAAGTCACCGCCCATAGAAATACCTAAACGAAACCTTTCTTAACAAAAACTACGAAAATTGAATCCTAACTATAATATATGTCGATAGGTTTTAGTATAAAGGCCTGTTTGTCCGATGCGTCAGTACATTTTAATTTCGTCCGATCAAAGGTTCGGCTAGAACACATTGCGAAAACAATATGGCGCCGGCTATTGTAAGGCTACGGTATGCGTTTATTGAAAATTCCGGGAAATATGTGCCAATATATAGAAATAATGATTTTATATATTTCGTTATCGGAGGCCGATGTGGGTCGGCGATATAATAATTTTTGATCGCTTCGTTAAATAGCCTCCGCCTGGGCAATATGGTGGATAATAATTTTGGGTGTTGTGTTGGTAACGTATTAATATTTTGTATTGATTGGCAGTGAATTGGATGTGGGTTTAGTTATACAGAATAATACTGAATTGATCAACAGCCTATAAATGCCCACTGCTGAGCAAAACCTCTTCTCATGCGGAGAAGGTTTTTGAGCATTAATCACCACGCTTGCTCAATGCGGGTTGGCGATTACAAACTTATATTATTAGCCCAGATTTCCTCACGATGTTTTCCTTCACTATTTGTCAGTGGTGTCTTGATAATCTTAGAAAGTAGATACATATAACTCGGAAAGAGTCATATTGGTACTTGCCGTTGGTAGGTTTCGAACCCGCAACCTCATGCATGAGAAGCGGGCTTCTTAAACCTCCGGGCCACCACGACATAAGGGCCAATACTGAATTATATATCGCTGTAAATTATACGAAGATGCTTAAGATAATTTAAGTAATTTATCACTGACGATTTCAAGTACTTGGAACTCAACAATCCGAACTTCAAACCCAGACAATCACAAGCACGAGACCAACAAAATTTCAAGAGAAAATTACAGTAGATTAAACAGCACTTTATCTTTAATTACAAACAATGAAATACGACTAGTCATAAAACCGACAATACTAAGTAAAACATTCTAAAGCATTCATTATGAAATAACTTGAGACAGCTTTTGGTAATATATTCCCGGGAGCTGTCTGTCTCAGTATTACAATACTGACTTAAGTGCCACTACATATAGGACAATAGGTTCCTAAGCTATATTCTGAGAGAGTCTTTAAGAAAGTCTAGATTCTAGACTGAAGAAAATAGTCTTAAAGAGTCTTGAAGTGGGCAAAGAGATGTAGAAAAGAGATTGTTAAGAAAAGAAGGCAGTTTTATGCAGACGTCTTAGAGAAACGCTTGAAGTTTCATTTCAATGTTGGCTCAGTTATTTGAATGTGGATTGCTAACGATTTATATTCTTCTAGCTTCTAGCCTTTTAGAGTAACTACTTTTGTGTTCTACTAAGAGTTTTGGAAGAAAATCGGTCTTGTCAAGAACTATTACTAGAGAACTAAACTTTTGATTAATATTCAAAACTGTTCTAAATATTATTATTGTCTACTAGTTGAGTTGCAGGAATATGTTGAATTTAAATTATGAAAAGTTACAAAACGACCTAAGAAATCCGGATAGTGTTTATAAATCTCTCTGTTAAGATTAACCGATTAACCGAGTTCAAAAAGAAGGAGGTTCTGATAATCTTTGTAAAAGAATTATGTGACAAGATGCTTTAAGAGTAGCCTAGGAGGAATTAAATATAATTATAATTAGGCCCATATTTTTAAAACAGTTCCTCATACCAGGTTGTTCTCCTTTGTCGTGGATGCATTTACAAACATACAATTTTACATATACATGTCATCCAAACCCGAAACAACAAATTATGGATTACACAGAGAGTTGCTCCTGCAAGAATCGAACCTTTCACACGTTGCACGGTAGCAAGTTGCCCAGCCACCGTGCTAATCGTTCAGTCAATTATATACATAAATTCAATTAACATGTTTCTTGATAAAATAGTTACTGTGTTACCATAAGCAGAACTTTACACGGATAACTGATAAGTGTTGGTTGAGAAGCAATTTAAACTTGGTTACAAGTTCTTAGTACCACCGTCTTACACGTGAACTTACACAATGTGTATATTATGATATATGTATGCTTCCATGATGGAAGCGTGCAAAACTTTTAAAGTTACGTTACATTTTCAATTTTGTGTAATCATTATTAAGGTTCTTTATTAGTTTCAACATAAAGCTACATTTAATTCCATATCATGAAATGCTGGGTTGAACTACACAAAATATGTTATCAGTCAATTAGTTAGGTTCGGATCAATATCCAAAAATTTTGCAAATACACTACATGTAGTACTACACTACAAATATATTCTTTTTTCATTTGAATACTTCTAAATCTTAATTAAAGGGTATAAGGCTTGAAATAAACCACTCACTGGTAAAGTAATTACAAGAAATTTCAATACCATCATTAAAGAAACTTTGAGTAAAAAATGTCCAATAAAAAATAATATTGCAAGAACCGGGAAAATACTGAAAGTCAATCTATACACTGTAAAAGAAGCCATGTTTACTGAGGCGTGTTTTATATTTTTATTGCACGCTGTAGGTCCAAGGAGGCTTTGAAAATGAGATCAAAAAGGATCTCTGAGATAAGATTCTCTTCGTAAATTCGATTTCTATTACGTAAACTTATTCGCTTTGATTTCTGTGTCAGCTTAAGGATGGATGAAGGGAAGTGTTTACGATTGTTGCTATTGTGCACGGTAATTTGAGATCTATTTGGATGTATTGATGGGTGCTTATTGGTTATTAGCTTATTTGTAGATGAGGGCGCTTTGGTGATGACCCTTTTTTATTGGGTTTGGGGATTATTTATGTATTGTGGTTGGTTGTTGTGATTTCGAGGAATAAATTAAATTGAGGAATAAATCAGAGTTGATTAGTATGTTTTAGGAACTCTTTTTTCTGTAGTTATATTGCATTTAAAGTCTGTACTGTGCTGAATAAGTATTTTTTTAACAAATTTATTCAGTGAAGTTTTACATAGGTGTGTGTGACTTTAAATCTGAACTCGCCAAACTTTAACGTTTGATGGCAAGAGAATGAAAATGAACAATTCAATCATTCAATGTGTGTGTTGAAAAATTTTCAATTTTCATTTTCATTCTCGAATCATTCGGAAAACCATTCGGTGTTTATGTTTAGTTATTTAATCTTAAAGTAATCATTTCTACCTATCAGCCACGTAAATATCACTCTAAAATTGGTATTCAAAACCAACCCTTGAATAACAAAAACTACATTAAAACCACCTCATAAACTCTCTCTACTACATACATAGATTCACACTTCGTACTTGAACAAAATACAAACTCCGCCAGGGCCACAAACAGTTTCCAACATCAAATTAGCTCGAAACAGTATTTGTTTAGCTTCCTACAACCGACCAACTTGGCTCACGACACCAGCAAGTGAACCTACTCTTATATTTATATAGAATATTCAACTTTATTACAAAAAAAGTGTGGGAGAGCCATGCTTCGGCACGAATGAGCCGGCTCGACCGGAGTGATACCACGGCCTCACAGAAAACCGACGTGAAGCAACGCTTGCGTTGTGTTTCGTCGTGTGAGTGAGGTTACCGGAGGCCCAGTTACCTCCCCCCTTCCCCAATCTCCTCAATTCCTGAATCCCCAACGATCCTCAAACTCCTGATCCCCAAAAGGCCGGTAACGCACTTGTAGGTAACGCCTCTCGTGTTCCATGTGACCATCTGCTCGTTTACCGGTTTATGCCATAAAAAAAATCGTAGAGTTGAAAATGTTATATTATAGAGGTATATGACAGAGAGGTGTATGTTGACTGGCATGCGTCTGTACGGACAAAGGCTTTTATTACCTTTTTTGTTAGGTACTGAAAAGTGAATAAAAATTACATTGTAAAAAGGACTGAGTATGTTTGTCTGAATGTTTGTGTTGTACAAACAGCTTTTTGTGGATTGCTCGGAATGGGATTTGGCTTTTTAGATTTAAAACAAAGGAGAGTTTTATTTAATGTATTTTTGGTCGTTGCTTTTAGAAACTTTTTGAATGTGTATCCTTTATGTGAGTGAAGTTTTTTTTTTTTTTTTTTTTGTGTGGTGCGTTTACAAACATACAAGTTCACATACACAATGACACCCAGACCCGAAACAACAATTTGTGGATCACACAAAGTGTTGTTTCGTGCGGGAATCGAACCCGCGACACGTTGCACGGCAGCCGGTTGCCCAGCCACAGCACCAACCGTGCAGTCAAAGTCGAAGTGGATATAATTCATGATTTTTATTTTTATTACTTCCTACATTTATGACTCCGATCGTTTCTGACTAGTACCTTAATTAATGTAGTTATTGACAAAATCTCAATTCTAATTTTAATTTCGAACACGAAGAATAGAAATCATCAGTCACTTCGACATATGACTCTCATATGTACTTTAAAACGATATTCACATTTCAACAAAGTTTTTAAATATCCTCTGAGATTATAAATAATTTTAAGTACCAACCAATCAATTTGAAGTACCAAATTTACAAAGAAAAAACTCGAGGCTAAAACTTAAAGTAATAAATATGTCATGAAACTCAATAAAGCTAAAGAAATAATCTAGACCTTTAGGTCAGCTCTGGTTTACCAGAGCCTACAATTTAGACCTATTTCAGGTAATGTTTAAATATTAACGTTTTAATAGTTCTGAAACACGCCAGCCTTGGCTTTGTAGGTTAAGGTAATAAATTAAGGTCTGTAGTTTTTCTTTTTGCCAATAAAAGTATAGATTTGAATGTTTTAAAGTTAGGAATATAATTGAATTTTTCTATCGTTAAAACATTATGATGTTATTCATACACACATTATCCAATATTTATTATTTTTATGTCTTTAAATAACTAGGTAATACGTCCTATTTAATGCTTGCATTATGAATTTTAATCTTAATTAAAATCGCAATAAAAAAGCGTAACAAAAATAAAAAATATCTTTTTTTCAACATGGCAGTTAAATTATTATTAATTGAACGTGCTGCGTTAAATTAATTTACTTTTTATTAAGAATAAAAATGTATGTTATAATTAATAATTGAAACGCGAAAGTAACACTTACTAATTAACCAAACTCAATATTATTAATCATCTTCGTTGTTTACGCAATGAAATTAATATTCAAGCTACGTCGTAGCATATACGTAGCCGACGCGTAGCAGCTCGTAGCGCTTGTCTACGGCGCTACGTCTATTTGCTTACCGTCTACAAACGCTGTCATTGCCAACGTTGTGAACATTGTACTGTAGGGTGACAATCATTGTTCAAGGAATGGAGATAATTTTTGTCCTTGCCATAAAAAAATATTATGCACTGGCTAAGTTGATTACTTTTTTTAGTAGATTTACTTTAGCAGAAATTAATAATTTTCATCAAACAAAAATTTTAACCCCAAAATAAAGCCTAAGTAATCCAAGCAGGGGTCCACAAACAAGGCCCAAATAAACAAAATGGAAATATCTATCCATCTGAAACACGATACCTCAACATTTACCATCGTGAATCCTTAGTTAAATATTAACAAGGATTTACCGAGCGGCGTAAAGCGGTGTCGGCGGACTTAACACTCCAACACCTATTGTTAACACTTCAAACCTGCTTACGAAACTTAATTTGGTGTAAGAGTGGGTAATTGAGCCGATATTAAAGGTGTTTACAGCAAAATGTTCTTTGTTTTTAGGCTGAGATTTAATACTGAAAGTAATGGTTCTGTAAACACTCGGTTTACGACATAAAGGTTGAAGTTCAGGTTATGATGCTGAATTTTAATTTAGTCGGTGGTATGTGGGTTTTATTTTTGGAGCTCACTGGAAATATTTTAGACCTTTATAATATTGGACAGTTTATAACATTGATCAAAATAAAAATAAATTATTTCGACTGTTCAATACAATAAAATATTGAAAATGATTTTATGAACAACTTAATTTCAGTATTTTACCAGCAAATTTTTAAGAACTCGCTTAAACTTCACAGAAAACTGTCGTTTTTGAGAGTTCTAAAAAAGTGTTGAATTTGACTAGTTGCCAAGTACCCAATTACTGATATAAAACGCTACAAACATTTACTCAGATATAAAATTTGGTTTCCACTCTGGACTTCGGATACTTATAACTATCTGATATATTTTATTTTTAACTTTTAACTTGCAATTTTAATCTAAACTAAGGTTTACCTTTCTATCCTAGTTTCTCAACATCAACACGGTGTACCAGGACAGTCCGTCTCTCTGACGTTAATTACAGTTACCCTACAACTGTACACGTGCCAGTAACCCAGGTTCGAACACAAGTGCGATCATTAGTGCACTGTGAATGGCGTGTAGTCGCAAACATTGCAAGTTTCACTGTGAATGGCGAACAGTTGCAAAACATTTGTGCAAGTTGCTGCAACTTGACACAACTTGTTCTAATAACTTCGGTATTGAAGCCAAATATTCGTGGTCTTAGGTTAGTTCCTTTGGTAGCAATTAAGTTTGGTTTATTGACGTTTCATATGGAAATGTCGAGTGATTTCTGTGTGACTTTTGAACGAGAGTTTATGTGTCGATATTGCTGAATATTTTAAGTGTGGTGTATTGAATACTGTATTTATTAATACCATAAGAGTACTAATATAGCTCATGTCTTACGTGATATCGATCTTAAAATGAAATCAATTGAACCAAAAAATTTGATATTTGATTTCATAAGGCTACCTAACCCTCTCGAACATAATAATTATTACGAAGTACTGTAACTAAAGTTTAACACATCCACTAACCAAATGCTTCTACCTTATAACATTTACATTTAATTACTAAGAAACAATTTACATGGAATTAAGATAATATTTAAATTAGACAAGGCTAACAACATAGAACAAACACGTTGATTGGACAAACACTAGACGTAGCTACATCGATAATTCTAGGACGTAATGTAATCACAGACTCAATCACGATCTAACAAGACTATCTAGGCGGTAATCCAGGCTGATATATTGATTACCAGGATGTAATAGATTACTTTTATTGAAAGGCAGATTGATGGTAAATAAGGTTTAGATAATAGGGTTTTCTTGAATAAAGAGTTAGATCGGTATTTCTATTTTTACCGACTTCAAAAAAAGGAGGAGATACCATGTTCAGCTAATTGTTTTTTTTTGTGTTAATATTTCTTATGTGTTGTGATAATTCTGGCATATTTTTGATGTTCAAAATGATTATCAGTAAATCTTCACAATTTATATTATTGGAAGTCAAATTCAATATCAATAGAAATCTGTCTTAAAGACATTGTGCTAGCATTAGACTCACTAAATTAAACTTGACATTTGATTGGCTGTTAGAATACCTACTTGAAATTTGGTTCAACCTTCTGTGTACATGCCAATGCATGAATTTCCATTTCTATCGATCATACGATTATCACTTTGTCATACAAATCTAATAACCTTTAAACTATATGACATGTACACATATTGTTAATGCCGCAAACTATCAGTTGGATTAGTAAAAATCCCTTTGACTAGACTCAGAATTTTTGAGACACATTTTAAACTATGTAATAAACAGGACTCGAGCAGCGGGCGAAACCGTAGGAATAGGTAGTGCATGATTTATTGATAGTACTTACCAATAAAATCCTTGATGGCTTGAGAGCCAGAGTCGAGTATATCAGTAGGGTTGACCCTAATCTTGCAGTATTTCACGAAGGGCATCTCCGGGAGCTTGGCCCATTCTCCTCCACCGCTGGTGGAGCAGTGAACATCAATAGAAATCGAATTCTCATAGGCGCGAATGACGCGCTGTACCTCATTTTCTTGATAAGCATCAGTGAAGTCAGCTAGGGAAAAGGTCCCGTCCTGAAACAAGGATAGAGATATAGATTAGATAAAGACAAAATATACAAGTAAATTATTATGACTACAGGTTTCTTCTACTAAAGAATGACTTTGCAGATAATCCACGCTTGACAAACGGGTTAGTGATCGCAACTTAAAAGTAATAAACACCTCGTTGGCCGAGTCGTCGCAAGTGCGACTGCCGGACAAAGGGTCTCGGGTTCGATTTCCGGGTCGGGCAAAGTATTAATGGGTTTTAAAAATCACATGCACGAGGGTGTAGGTTGGAAACCTAACAACGGCAAGTACCAATGTGACTTTTTTCCGAGTTATATGCATTTTCTAAGATTATTGAGACACCACTGACAAACGATGAAGGAAAACATGGTGAGGAAATCTGAGGCCTTAGTACGAGTTTGTTTCTTGTTTAAAGTAATCGTAACGAGTACGCGTTCGGCGCTCTGATTGGTTAGTTCATTGGCGCCGGCCAATCAGAGCGCCGAACGCGAACTCGTTTCGAATACTTTATACGTAAATCAAACTCGTACTAAGGCTTCTGGACTTATAATTTCTAATTATGAGTTTGAAATCGCCAACCCGCATTGAGCAAGCGTGGTGATAAATGCTCAAAACTTTTCCGTGCGAGAAGAGGCTTTTGGTCAGCAGTGGCCACTTAGATATAGGCTGTTGAAGTATGACGTATATCATAACTTTAATGTTCAAACTAACTAATGCTTTGAACTATAGGGTTCTATGGGTTCCTATGCCTGAAATAAACGATTTATTATTACTATATTGTATAAGTTACAACCACCAAAGTGATACTCCCATTAGTACTCAGGAGATCAGCTCAAGTAAACAAGTATACAGCCTCAAAGTCTCTGAGCCATCCATCAATCCAGTGTGACACGTGTCTAGCAGGTCATTAGGAGCCGATATCTCTCGCAACAACCATTAGACATGTATTGAGAGAAGTTTTTCTAAATTTCGTATTGAATTTAGACTTTTTGTGTTTCGTTAGATGCCACCATTGGACCAAGTAAGGAGTTTTTAGGACTAAAAAAGAGGAATGAGTATTGTTGGTATTTATTACTCCTAATTTTGACCCAAATTGAGAAATGTAAATATTAGTTTAACTTTTTTTTGAATAAGCTAGTAAACGAGCTCACGGTTCACCTAATGGTAAGCAACTGGCGCCGCCCATGGACACTCGAAACACCAGGGGTGTGGGACACGTGACATACCACAAAGTGGTACAAGTGCGTTACCAGCCTTTTGGGGATTAGGAATTTGAGGATTATTGGGAATTCGGGGATAAGGCCTCACTCACACAACGAAACCGGTCCGGTCGAGCCGGCCCATTCGTGCCAAAGCATGGCTCTCCAACGCTTGAACATTAGTTGTGTTATTGCTATGAGTTCATATTATCTATCTACATACTCATAAGTATCTATAGTAACTTTTCATATAATTGCAATCATAATTATCATATTGCGTTGAAACTTTTGTTCAATTTTCCAGTTTAATAAAGCTTCCATAATTACATTTGATATGCGAAACTAAGTTCAACACAAACCCACACATTCTGTTAATTAACGTTTACTTTAATATTAAACCATACTACAACAAAAAACGATAACTGAAGTATAATTTTTCTCCATCTATTCAGAATTTCATAATCCGTTCATACTGAAAGGATTACAGTTTTTCATCGCAACAATAGCAATTTTATAAAAGGCAGCGTTTATGTGGCACCCATTGAAGTCAATGTTGCTTTTTAAAATGTTATTATAAAATATTTTTAATACAATGTTTGGATTAGTAGTTTAATATGCAGTGAATGAATTTTCCAATCTATTGTACATGTTTAAAGCCCACGGCAGCAAAGAATTATTTACCACCACGATAATTCTCCTCCGGGTATCGTCAGATCTGACCGAGAAGTTATTTAATTTTTTTACTGGATAAGCCGGTAAACGATCAGATGGATCACCTGATGGTAAGCAATCGGCGTCGCCCACGGACTTCTAGAACTCCGGAGACGTTAAAAGTGCGTTACCAGCCTTTTGGGAATTAGGAGTTTGAGGATTGTTGAGGAGGCCTAATCTCCCCCCTAATCTCTTAGCCTCCTACCCTCACTCCTAACCTCACTCACACGACGAAACACAAGGCAAGCGTTACTTCACGTCGATTTTCTGCTCGGCCGTGGTATCACTGCGGTCGAGCCGGCTCATTCGTACAGAAGCATGACTCTCCCATACTTGACAGTTACACATTTGACAGAGATGGGCTGTGATGATGAGATCACCAACTCGGTGGCTAAGTGCGACAAATCCTCTAAAATACCAAACAGCCATCCAAATCCTTTATTGTTACATAAAATATTTATTATCTCTGCTTTCAGTTTCATGATTAATCCACAGCATAGTCGTATATTACAGACGCACATACATATTACAGCTACAAAATCCTGTTCACCGTAGTTCGCCTGTAGTTTTAATTTCCGGTAGCGTTGCGTCGGTAAGGAAATGTCAATCATCGAACTTTCATTCACAGTGTGTCGAATACAGTTCGATTTTAAACCAGATTATCTTTTTAATTGAAATGTATAATTTATGGTAAAGAGTCTAACTATCAATATATTTTGGACGATGGACTGACTGAAACCGTGTGATGATGGCTGTGCAGACTACATTTATCATTACTCCTTCTCTTTCAAAATAGATTTTTAATTTTCATATCTCATCATCATATCTAGTCTCGCGCCAATTAGGGTTATGTAAAAGTTAGTTCTTGAGGTCTCGATATATCCTACGTAATTTGTCAAAATATATGTTTTATTGTTTTTGAGTCAAACTTTTTTCGTTTTTAATATTAAAACGAATTTCGGTATTCATCTGTTACATTTTTCTTGGCGAGGAAAATAAACAAAAACTTTATCCAATTAGCAAAGTTTCGAGTTCAAATAACAGCGATATTAAATTACTTTAGAAGCGAAGAATTTTGGTCTTACTTGTTCTTTCAGACCTATAAGTTTCAGTTCATCTAAATTATTTTATGATAGGCCTCTGATATTTAAGTACTAAGGAATTTTTGATTACTAAGTACTTAGGTCTCCAAAACAAATATTCGGTACTTGATATCGAATTTTGTTACTTCTAAAATATTCTGACTTGACTTCGAGCTTGGCAACCACAGAACCATTGACAAGGACATAACAATTAATACTAGACTAGTAATAATTGTCATTTAATATTAAAGTCAACTGACAAATACCAAGATAGCATACGAATAAAATAAAACCTTACTAAATAATAAAGGTCCATCAACTTTAACCAAAACTCTAGAATTTATCTTTAGTACATTTTCAATTCCAATTTACTCAATCGTAATGGGAACTGACTATTCTATTATGCCAACGCTCCCTTGATAATGTACCTTAATTTGTCGCAAAATGGCGTCCTATTTTAATTCGGCGTCTCTGATTGGTGGTGACGTAAACACGTTAATTTCTTTGCTGTTCATTGGTAGCTTTTGCTGTTTATTTATAAATTGTTCATTTAGTTTTTTTGTAGTTGTCTCTGTTTAAGTGGTATTGGCTTTTTGTAGTTTATTTCGTAGACTAATAGACTTTAGGTCTTAGCTTGCTTATTTACTTGAGGCCTAGATCTTCTGTATTGTGTTCTGATCTTAGTTAGTATCGTTAGCAGGTCATTTGTATCTTCAGTATTATTGGTTGATTTATTGTAAACGATGTCATGATGTCTTCACTACCTATTTCACGTACTTCGTCTACATCTGTCCACCATTTATTTATATTATTATTTTGTACGTTCCTGTCTATTACCAAACTCTGTGCTATTATACATATACATATTATTATATTTGTTTCAACCAAGAGAATTAAACTCGAGACTTCATTAAGCTTCTTGACCAGCGACCTGCTAACTAATGTTTATGTACTCACATTTATAACTATCTAGTAAAGAACTGCCACCATACCTGCATGATCCAGGAGCCGTTCCCAGCGAATGTATATCCAGCGTGCACAAGGTGCCTGTGTCGAGTAAAGGAGCTGAGCAGGTTCCGCATGCACTGCATCAGCGTATTCATCTGTGGGTGGATCAGGATCTCCGTCACCAGGTTCTCTGAAGCGAACTGAATCAGACGTTCGCCTGGAAAGAAAATTAGACATTATAGTCTGGCATTTAATGTAAATTTGCTATGAGAAGATTTATTTCTGCTTCTTGTTTATTTTAATTTGCAACAGTGTATGGTATAAGTTTTCTAACAATTGGATTATCATCATGGCTTACTAATAGGCTATATACGAAATGCTAATTATTTCCAACAGGCTTTAGATTTAATTTTTTTCTTGTATTAATAAGGTATGTATAAATAATCCTTCAACGTTTGTGTCTCATTCATGTTATTTTGGAGTACTATAGCATTTAAACAAAGAAATAAACCTTTCTATCTACTATTATCTAGAGTCGATTTTTCTATACCACAAAAGTCATGCAACTACAAATTCTTGTATACATTTTCCACTAAGTCAACATTATTCCATGTAATACAAATACTGGTTATATAAGAACCATAAAATCTTTCCTCGTTCTTAATATTCGTGGTTCGTGGCTAAGTAATATATTGCGTGTTGCCAGCCCATAAAATTACGTTAGGACAATCTTTAGTTTTCGTCCCGTTTTTGCTGGTTCAACCGAATGAGGTTTCATTGTAATACGTTTTATCATTGAAATATTTTTATTTAGTGTTTCGTGGATTGTGTTTTGTTTTTTTTTATTTAGTGTTGGTTTTTATTTGTGGTGATTTATTTTTCTAACCGTTTAGTTATTGTAGCTCATTGAGATTTATTATTGTGTAACCAGTCTCCAGAGCCATGTCTGTGCATTTTATTAAAATTTGTTCAGTGATTTCCGTATCTTATACTAATATATAAAGCAGAAGAGTGTTTTTTTGTTTGTTTGTTTGAACGCGCTAATCTCCGTAACTACAAGTCTGATTTGAATAATTCTTTTTGTGTAGGGTAGCGCATTCATCGATGATGGCTATAGGCTATGAAACATCACGTTACGAACAATAGGAGCTGAGCAGAGCGTGTGAAACCGCGCGGAAGTAGCTAGTCTACAATATAAATAAATAATTAGATTAGTAAGATTTTTGTATCTCATCATCATGTCATGGGTATCAATGATAATTCTTCTTCATTAAATTTCGTGGTTCATAATTATCTATCGAATCCTGGTACCAGCCTCTTACTGCCATTGTTAGTAATTCTAACGTCTACTTCCAACACTTCCAAAGTTTTTGCTAACCTTCATCACATAGTTTTCTAACCCTAATCGTACCGTAAACAGACATAATTTAACCTAACCTTGAACAGCACACGCCGTAAGTAAAAATATGAAATCCATGGCGACAAAAAAGGTACCGCAGTGCGCCATTCCAAGCACCGTTATCGAGACATCTCCATTCACTCCCATTCATTCGTTCACCTCATTCACCTTCCCATTCATTGCGTGACGTCATTTATTTGATTGTTCCTCTTAATATAATTCGTGTTTGGCTTTATCTGCTGCCATTTTGTTTGTGTGAGCTTGAAGTGAGCAATTGACTGGTGATGAAGTGTTTAAATTAATTGTTAGGGTAGTTACTGTTGATGAAGTGCGATTTAGTTTTATCTGATGTTCTTGGTGACTTGTATTTGTTTGGATCAGGGTAGACATGTTATTGAAAGAATTCGTTTACGCTGGTTAGGGTAAAAAAGCTTTGAAAGTCAAAGTCAAGGCATTTATTTCAACGAAAACTTGATTAGGCATTTTTGACACGTCAAAAATTTTATTGTCCATCCGTCTGTCTATCAGTGAAGCTAGGCGCTTGTATCAAAGTGTAGTTTGGAATCGAATGGAGAAGAACGAGCAAGAAACCCTATCGTATAAAAAGATTTGTCAAAGATATTTTGCAGTTAAAAGAAAACCAGCGTTGGCCAGGAATGCTCAACTATATGCTGAGGTGGAGGCCCTTTTGTCATGTGCACACGCACCACAATATTACATATATATTATTTATATTTTGTTTTTTTTTGTATATTTAATTTCTCTTTATATCAAAAACTTATTGTATTGTTTCATATTGTATGTACATTATTTTGTTATATTTTGATGATTGTTGTTCTTTTCTTTACGCTTTTAAGTTTGTTATTAATATTATGTATTTATGTAAATATATGTATTTTTATTTTTCATAATCTTTGTTTGTGCCATTTGCCAAATAAATGCTTTTTCTTTCCTTCTTTCAGTTCAAAGAAATTAAACAATAGTGTATTGCGTGTTACAATTGAAATGTATTCTTGAAAACATCAACAAAACGCTACCGACAAAACGAATAACGACAAAAATGTATACAGTTCACAAACAACCATACGTAGATATGACAAGACTCATGAACAAATTAATCATGGCAATGACAACGTATCGGATCAAAAAACGTAACATTAAACCTGAAAATAAATAAAATTGTCGAACCGTGATCCATCGTATCAATTAGTAGCCAATTTGTAGCCGATCGATATTGAATTAATAACAGCGGCCATTGTTACCAGAATGTCAAAGGCTCTCGAATTTTTCGCTTCCCTTCGTTAATTGTTGTACCCCAACAAAAGATTTTTTGTTAATCCCTTTTCTAACAAAGTGAGTGGAATATTTGAAGTTTAATTATGTCGTGTCTGTAGGGAACGTGGCTTTGAGAGAGTAGAAAGAAAGTGGACAAAGGTAATGAAGTTAGATATTTTTATATCCAGAAGTCTAGTAAGTACGAAAAGTAGAAAATCATCATCAACGTGATCAGTTAAAAAAGTAACTACGTTTTTAAAGAATTTTCAAAACACAATTTAAAACAGTTTAGTTATTAAAACTAAATAATACTTAAAAAATGTTTAAAAGACCTGATTGCAGATCCAGTCAATGATTCTATAAGTGTCACATTTAATAAAAAATAACAATCCTTTTGAAGATCATTATCTTAAATACGGACTTAATTAGGATTATCATTTCGCAGCTGAAACAATTATAAAATACCTCGGGCTCTTCCGAAAATTCCGAAACAAAATGAAGGCAGAATTTCAATCAACTGCGATTGTTTCAAAACTTATAAATGTCTGAATTCTGTTAAAACTCTCCGAATATAACAATTTGAAAGAAAAATATTTGATTTCAAACCCTTAATAAGTTTTTGGGATCGTATTGTTTTATAAAATATTGGATCTTAATTGAGTTGGGTAAAACATTATTGGATGTATTAATTTCCAAGTGATTTTCGATGCCCGATTTTTGTTCATCAAAGTACTACTTCAGTGTCCTAAAAAAAACAATTAGCGAATAAATACTTAAGTAGAAAACTTGTGTTGGTAATCCCACGACCCAAGACACAAGAGACAATCCTTGTGTAGACCATTTTTTTTTAATGAAAAAGGTATTAATTTATCATTGTATCTCTATTGAAAGTTATGATGTTTTATGTTAAATACACCAAAGATCTGAATCTATTCTTTCTAATCTATACACTTCCTTAAAAAATCCCTTGTGTCACCAAAATTGACGGAATATCACAAAGCTTATTGGAAAAGTGTGAAAGATAAACGATATAGACGAACAAAGGGCTTTGTTCGTGTGAACATGGAAGGGAGACAATACTTGACTGGCTTTGACACCAAACAAGAGGTGGTCTTCAGAATGTGGATCATGGGGCTGTTCGCTATGAAGGTAATAGGGAAATTGTGGTTTAGACACGATAATACCGTACGTAAGTTGTTCTTTAAACAAGCCTATTTTCCTTGTGAACCCAGTTTGTAGCATGTTATTTTTAGGTAATCAAAAAAATGTTCCGATCATGGCACTACTATTATTTTTAATTATACATATACTAGCTTTTACCCGCGGCTTCGCTCGCGTCACAAAAGGATAAAAAGTAGCCTAGGATATACACACAGCGCCATCTATACCAATGATTTCGTTTTTCCTCGAGAATATCAAATTTTTCCGGGATAAAAAGTACCCTATTATTTAATCCAGACTTCTAACTTTAGTTATTAACTTTAGCAATCGGTTTAGTAGTTGCGGCGTGAAAGCGGAACAAACAAACAAACAAACAAACTCACTTTCCGATTTATAATATTAGTAAGGATGTAGGTATGTATATAATGCATAAAATGCATCTGAATACACAAATAATATCAAAAACTGGCTTTGATTAAAAAAAATTAAAAGCATAATTGCCATGATATCCCAATACAAAAATTCTATTCAAAATATATTCTTGCTCGATTATATTCGCACTTACAATCACTCGACCATTTGCTATATAAAAAATAATATTAAAAACCACAGCAAATCCTATAACGAACATCCGATTACATTTCAACTCGCAACCACCACTCGAATCAAATCGAATCAGAAAAAGAGCAATCCGATTAGTCGGACAGAAATACCATCAATACAGAATAAATCTTCAGTGAGATGAAAATATAAAAAGCGAGCAGAAGTATAGGATAAAAGACGTTCTCGGTACGTTGTCAATAGCCTGGCTGAAAATACTGAAGTTCCTTGAAGTAGTGTAAATCCTCGCTCTTTCAGTGGGGATGAGCACTGATGTATTGAGTATGTTCTAGAGAGCTAGAACTCGGTGGAGATTTTAACGAGGCGATATTCTATTGTTTATTTTTGAAAAAGATTCCATGTGGTAACTTAGTAGTGGTTTTATTCTTGGTAATGTTTACGTATTATTTGTACGTGTAAATATGAGTACTTTTTAAAATGTCTTAAGTATTTGCTGCTCTGTACTTGGGAGTAAAACCATAAGAACGAAAGCGGGTGTAAATCGTTTAGATTTTTATATATTTCGTTTAGATGCTTAAGGTAAATAGTGAGATGTTCAATGTTATTGTTACTATTAAAATATCAAATACTTTTCTAATTCGACGATGGTTATATTTCTCTGTATACTACCGCAACATAAATATGTAGATAAGGCAATTATTTCTAGCAATAACATTTAATATAAGAGTGATTTCGTAATCCGGGAGAGGGGCAACCGCAAAGGGTGCTAGAGCACGCCCCATTGTCGGCCGACCAATACCTGCCGGGAATAGGGATCGGAGGAAGAGGAATTCCGCCCCTGGCAATAAAATAGCTGAGGAAACATCGAGGTTTTAGAAAACCGAGGTCCTTATTTTTAGGTCATACATCTGACGGCTATAAAGAATTTCGCACCTGTATTTGGGAAAGTTGTTAGAATTTGAATGTTCAGTTTTAGATATTTTTTGGGGTAATACGAGTGAGTAGAGTTAGTGGGTTTCTTTTTGGCCAGTTCTGTTATATTTTTCATAATATACCTAAGGATTTTTGAGCTTAGAGTCGAATAAGGCATTCGAAATTAGATATGATGATCATATGTTCTAATCTCCGTATTATGACTGTAAAGTCAGCAATTATAATTCGAATCTAAGACTCTTTGCTGGATATTCAAGCTCTCTTACGACTACTCAAAATTCAAAAACAAATCAACAGCGTATACAGATACATTTTAATCAATCGAAAGTACACTCTAAATAATGAAATATACAAATTATTTTTGCATGAAACAGCTTTTGTGGGATTACAAGGAAAGCTATACGCGTACGCGGCCATGTTTAAAACGATTTCAATTCGATAGGATTACGTGTGCCCTCACCTGCGTACAATACGCGTGCCCTCACCTGCGTACAATACGCGTGCCCTCACGTGCGTACATTGGTTGTTTCAATTAGTGGCCCTGATATAAATGTCATGAAGGATTATCATATTACATTTTGTTATTGAATTATTTTGGCATATGGTTTCATTTGCTGCTCCGTCCGATATTATATGATAAGTTATTATTTTAATTGTCTCTTCAGAGTGCTCTTGCGAATAAATATTGTAGTGAGTAGCATTGAAATAAGAGCGAATATATTATGAGGAAAGGAGAACGAAGTATGTTCTAGTATTCAAATTGACTGCCTCGTTGGCCGAGTGGTCGCAAGTGCAACTGCCGGACAAGGGGTCTCGGGTTCGATTCCCAGGTCGGGCAAAGTTTTACTGAGTTAAAAAAAAATCTCAGTAATAGCACGGAGTGTGGAATTGTGTATAAATTAAATAATAATGCTTCACACACATTTTCAGGCTTATTCAAGTTTTGTGTTACCCTCAAGTTTCAATAGTCAACTAAAAATTGCCTCAGTAGGTGCTCACTTTTTTATTTATTTAGAGGATCACCAACATAAATACAGCAATATTGCACAATGAAAATATTTTTGACTTATAAAATACCTTAAGACTATCTGTATTCACAATTATAGGTAACCACAGCATGCATATAGCTTTTTAACTTATATTAATACAAAAAAGATAATAAAAATTCGGAAAAATTGAGTATAAAATCAAAACTCACTTGAGCCAGTTGCTTTCAAGAATTGATTTGTAACCCAACTAATGGATTTTAAAATTATCCTTCACAATAGGCCACTTGGCAAGTTCTCAAGGCTTTGCTAAATACCCTAATGGATCTTTTCTTTCCAAATGGATCATTAAACGTTATTTTTTTATTGGGACAAGCCTGCACAACCTACCGAAACCACTGCAACTCCTGTAAGCCAGGATCTAAAGTAGACACAACCATTAAACCACCCGAACACTGAAGTCCGGCGCGTCCCAGGATCATGAATAACTGTCTTGGTCTGTACGTTATACATCCTATGTAATAGGGGATGAGCTTAATGTCATATACCGGGAACAATTCCAGACTCCGTGCTGAGAATTTTATAAAATTTCATCAGTAATACTTTGCCCGACCCGGGAATCAAACCCAAGACCCCTTGAACGGCAGTCACACTTGCGACCACTTGGCCAACAAGGCAGTCAGATAATATGCTAATAATGTATTTTCATTGACTCACCAACAATTGCCACTAGAACATAACGGCGGCGCGGGTCGCGAAATGCTGCTCTTAAATATGAGCCTCTAGCATGGCTTGAAACTAGTCGAGTTCCTCGTCAAATTATTACGTAAGTAAGCCGAAAACATAATAATTTATTTATTATAATCAACTATAAACACCATTCATCAATAAACTTAATTATTGTAAGCACCCAAAAATGTTATTATAATGACAATATTTCAATCAAAAAATATATATGAAAGTATAAAACGAGACTCCATTTCGCATGCTCCTTCATTCGTGGCGCGTGTCAAGCCACTGGGCCAGAAACTCCGATAACCCGACGCTCAGCCTTCGCCCATTCCACGGCGACGGCCTATATTTGGTTAATAAAGCGAACTTGAATTGGTGTTTACGTTCCAATAAATTATTTTTATTTTCAACAATATTAGTAACTGGAGTTTAACGCTAGATTTGATATTGGGTTAAATATATTGTTACTTTTTGTAATATAGGCAAGCAGACACAATAAGGATTAATTTGGAATATCAAATTTATTCTTTGTTAATCATAATCAGCTTCCAACTGTTCTATTGCTAGGCGAAGACCTCTTCTTACCTAGAAAAGACACGATTTATTTATCGCGTATCGTTAATTTACTTTATTCGTCTTTCTTTCTAATCGTTCGATTTATCCGTCGTTTAGTCAATCAGTTTTCATCGCTGCTCATTATCTGGTCTATCCCAATCAATAAAAACGATAACCATGTCTATTGCGGTCTATTAGTATGTTTATCTCAAAACCTATCCAATATATAGGCACATATATATATTTTATGTTTGATGGGCCGATATTTGACCACTATCCCGCCTGATGATAAGCAATGATGCGGTCTACGATGGAGCACGTCGTCCTATAAGCAACCTATTCACTCGGGCCTTGAAGACACCTAGGTTATACAGGAAATACAGGCTCTGGCAAAGAGTTCCACTCCTTAGCAGTACCCTCACGGAAGCTTGATGCGCAGTGCTTCGTGCGTCAGGCCAGGGCTGTCCAAACAAAGGTCCGCGAGCCACATGCGGCCCGCGGCTTGTTTTCATGTAGCCCGCGCCACACATTTTAATCTCAACATCTTCATCTTATGTGTAACAACAATAATAAAATTCAGTGTATGAATTGTATACAAGTTTTGTCTGTGAGTAAAGAATACAATGTTAAACGTCATTATACCTCTAATACTGAAAATATTTTTCTGGCTCTCTAGCTTTTGTAAAAAAATTAATTAGCCCGCGATGGTATATAGTTTGGACAACCCTGCGTTAAGATATAATAATGTTCCTTTGCGGATAACTAAATATAATTTGAATCCCAAATAATATTTCACCTCCTTCCCAGTCTTCTAGGCCAACTTGTGTAATATTTTAGCTGTTACCGCTTATCTCGGTTAGCTTAAAGCCTTAACTTTATGTAAGTTTTTACGATCTCTGCTTGGGATAACGATCTGATTTTTAGTACACTAACATTTTTTTAAAGCACTTCTGTTAAATTTTGTTATTTTGTTGCTTCTAGGGTTTGTTTTAGGACTCATAACTAGATTTAAGAATGTTTGATGATTTATTTTTTAATGGCCACCAACGAGGTATGATATTAAATCCGAATTTGGAGTAAAAGAATATACGAAATATCAATCCCAACATCACCCATTAAAGGCAGATAATACCTAAACAATTTACGACGAATGACAGTTTTCAAATTAATCTCAAAAGTCTTTTTAATTTTCTACTTTAGTACCTACCTACATAGTCAAAACAGATAAATAATAAATAAATGAGTAACAAAATACACAGGAGACAGAAACACGTACGACTCTACCTCTATGAATAATAGATAGGCTGTACCCCGTCAAATTGTATTGACCCAATTCTAGCGTTCGATATTTAAAACCGGCGCGGGAATTCCACCAACTGTCAGATCGTACTTTTTAATTTTGATCAGCACAGACAAAAAATATACACGAACCTCTTTCGTTGGGAGAAGGTATATCTATACTTTTTGCTCGAACAGAATCAATATTGAACTAGTTTCCTCTGAGGAGATTAATTCAATTACGGACGTTCCTAGTCGTGCCTACATAGGCGTATACATATATTTTCTCCTCGTATATGACACGCTTTCCCAACTAACCTAGTGGTTTCGTAATCAAATTAATCAAGTTCTGTAATAGGATTAATCGGGCCTCGTTAATCTTTGTTTTTGCGGAAACCGAGTTTTATGTAAAAGTTAAGTGACTTAAAATAATTAAGACATGGAAATTATCGTTTTCGGAACATATTAGTGAAATATAAAAGCAGTCTAAGGGCCTGTTATAGTTTTATATTTATCTTGTTGGCAATAATAACACCTAAACACAACATTATAGGATCTCATTTAATGAGTTTTGAGATATCGTTTACCTACTGTATTGAGATATCGTTACTGTATTGTAGAACAAAACTCCTGCTAAATACTAACCTCCTGACAGCACAGACACGATTAACCCTCACCAAAAAATAAGAAATCACAGCAACTGATAAGCTTTGTCATACATCAATACCTAACACTATGTTAGCTCAAGCTAACGACGTCAGGTGCGTCAATCGCTCACGTCAACGTATCATTTGTGTTACGTCAATTTCATTAATTGGTTCATCAATGTATGTGGAGTCAAGAAAGGTCTGGAGGAGACGAAAATTGCTCATGTAATCATTTTGGTATAAAAGAACACTTCGTTCGTCGGCGTCGCCCATAGACACCTGGAACATCAGAGGCGTTACAAGTGCGTCATCGGCCTTTTGGGGATTAGGAGTTTGAGGATTGTTGGGGATTCAGGGATTGGGGATGGATATTGGGGAAAGGGAGAAGGTAATTGGACCTCCGCTAACCTCACTCACACAATGAAACGTCGGTTTTCTGGCCTCACAAGGCCGTGGTATCGCTTCGGTCGAGCAGGACCATTCGCCCCAAAGATTAAAAGTTTAAAATTCCCACACTTAAAATTTTATGCCTTTTTTGTTAAATAACTTGTTTTAACTACATTGCAAAAAGATGTGAGGAGAACACGGTCTTACGAAGTTAGAGTAACTTTGTAAATAGATTTTTAGACAAGATTTTTTGTACATCTATATGTATTTAATGGTTAGTCAAAAAATAATAAAGCCTTATACTGTAAATTCCGTTTAATTCTATACCATTATTTAATAGTTAAAACTCCGTTTTAAGATAAAAAGTAACTCTTTTAATTTCCCCGTTGAAGATAGCAGGTACAATAACAAATCAGTCAGGTTGTCCGTTGGCACGTCGAGCGGTTGTGGCGAACTGATTGATTGCTCACCAAACCAATCTGGTGATAAATCGATCCATGCTTGCGCTGCCCTGATAGTGGCGAGACTGCGGTGGAAACTAGCTTTTATTTATTGGATAATGAATTGTTGCAGTTGTATACTTTTCAAAATGAATAAATGTTTGACAGAAAATGAATAGCTGAACAGCACAGAGTAAACGTGTAGAAGAAAATAATTTTCAAGACAATGATATTGTAATATATTTACAATGTTTATAAAATTATACGCATTTCTCCATGATGCATTATATATGAAGGCGCGTCCTTGGCGCCATCTAGTAGTAAAGACTGAAAACCCATTTTGACATCTATTGTGTGATTTAACAAATGACACTGAGTGGACGAGAGTGACAATTGTGTTGTCACTCTGGCGGAACGTCATAAACGTCAAACAACCACCGGACTCGTTCACTTTGATTGGAACGATAGCGTGGACTAGACGGTTACGACGGATTGCTTTCGTCCCAAGTTTAAATCCATTTCCATCTGCGTTAAATTAAACGATTATTGTGATTTACATTGTGAATTGTTATTATAAGGCTGCTGATCGAAGACCTGTCTAATTATTTCAATAAAAATACCTTGCGCGATTACCCACTTAAAGATGAGCGATTCTGATATTGGTACCCACGTGCCGTTATATACGAATGCAGTGTAATAAAGTAACCTAAAAAAAATATGGTAAGACTATTCCACTTGACAGAAGGCCCTAATAGCTTTCTCCAACGCCATAAAATAGACCAAAATGGTAAAACAATAGAGACTGAATTAATTCTGATCTAAGTCGTAACAAATAATAAAATACAATACAAAATGGACCGTCAGCCTTCACATCTTCAATAGCAACCTCTACAAACAACAATAAGAGGGATACAACAGAGGGGCACTTTTGTGGACTGTTTGCGGTCACTACGTGTTGAGTCACCCTGTGTACAATGCCATTCAGGACACCATGATACCTTCTAGTAGCAATTATTGTAAAACCAACCTTGTCAAGATGAAAATAAAGACGGAATCACTCTGTATACCATAGCATTCAGGATACCATGACGCTCTCAGATACGTAGATCATTACAAAACTAACTTTGTAATGATAAAAATAAGGACGTTATTTGTAATTTTGGCCACCATACCACCTTCTGATGGAGGTGATTACAAAATAGTCCTTATGAAGACAAAAATAAAGCCGTTTTTTGGTGTTGTGACAAGATAAGGTACTGATGTCAGTAAGCTAAGTGTCAATCCATTCAGGAACATTAAAGAACATAAGAAGCTTAGTGATAAATTATCTTTATTTTAGTACATTGTGTGGGATGAAGTGGTACTTTCCTGTATTATTATGATCTCCAAGATTTATGAGAAAACTGAAAATAATTCCACTGTCTTGACACAGTTATTCTTAAAATCCAAACAACGTCTTCAATTTTTTTTATTGGAAAAATATAAAATCTTTGAACAGGAATCAAATCAGAGACATTGACGCTCATTTTCACCAACAGTTAATATTTTAAGGCACCCTTAAGTTAAAATGGGTGATACTCAATGACATCTTGGTTTCCATCAACCTATCAGTGATACGCCTAACGGCAGAGTTAGGGGTTCAGGTGATCACGCTAAGTAACTCTTAGTTAAGCGACAATTTAAGGATGACTGCTGAAAATGTTACAATCAAGTAATCGATCTAACCAAATCTCGCGTAACGATGAAGGACAGAAAGAAATTAACCTTGAGAAGGATGATAGACATTTGAAAGCAGTTCATAAGTAACGATATTGATGACTATCTGACCTCAACCTACTTGGACAAGTGCCAAAAGAAAAGACACTCAAAGATAAAGGAGCAAAGTATATCTTTGGATGTTACAACAGACGTAAAGTTAAGTGATTAATTTGGACCGTTATTAAGTTTGTGACGACCATTTAGAAGAATAAACACAGTCATATAAAATGGGTAATCGTGTAGGAAATTGGGGATAAGGATATAAAATAATTAGGATGAGAGTTTAATTCTTCTATAATATGGGTTAGTAGTTTCAGGGATGATTCTGAGTTTGCGACTTTGCTGATTAATACTGGAACTAAATAGACTAAATTAAAAGTAGACCTTTCTCCCAGACTATGCCCTCTGCTATTCCGTTTTATAAGACAAAAGCATAAGAAGGGGTACGTTTGTTACTTAGTTCCGTTTTAAATAAGATATTTTTATCTTCAACAGTCTCTAAATCTTTTCGGAAATATTGAATCCAATTTAATTCTCAATTATTGATCCCATTACCTGTTATTTCATTAAATCAAATACAGACTCGACCTGTTAAGTTTAAAAACAAAACTAAAAATATTTTTACTACATTTAAATCAACACAGAAATAACATTTCCTACAACACAAAATAGGATATTTTGAGAAATAGGCGTGCATTGCTTTTGTATTCTAACACCTTGTACAATACAATAAGGTTTTATTCCCAAGAGCATTCTACCGTGTCCTATTGAACAATGGGTAAGGGAAAATGATATTTATTTACGAAAAATGTTTTTCTTTTCATCCTATATTCGCTTGACTGCTTTGTTAGTTTGCAAGTGGAGTTGTTGAATTTTATTTCAATATTTTCGCCAAGGATGTTGTAAAAAGGCGTATATAATGTCACTTAGAAGTGATTGTAGCACCACAATGTCAGTGGTTCATTTATAGAATGAGCGTGTAACGTTACCAGACTTAAGAAAATGATGTCCATCGTGTCAATATGTGTGTATTGCGCGTCTAAGTCTATAGTAGCCAGGGGCAGGTAGCAGGTTGTTTCAAGAGACTACGTCCCCTTTTATCTTAGCTAATATAACAAGGTGTAGTATGAAGTCTTTTTATTTCAAAACTTGTGATAGCCAATCACAAGCTTGGAGGCTGGAACTCTTTTTGGCAATGGCTCCTTATAACAAAGGCTTTATGAGATAAAGGACAAAAGTGGGTGGTGTACCGTAAAAGTCTGTCTAGTTATTGATTACTGACGTATGTCTATTTCTAAATTGAACTGAAACAAATATGATGTTATCAGAATATCGTAATAAGAGCGTCTAATTACAATGAAACTAGACATTTTGTTTTCAGAATTACAACCTACGCAATGTCTGGCTGGCTCATTAGTCTCTCTCCTATATTAGTTATTTGAGATAATGTTTTAACTATCAGATAACATGTTACTGTAGAGGTAGTTTGAGTATGTTATGTCTGGGTATATTAAAATAGAATTGATAAATACTCTGTCTATCGTAAGTTTTTAATTGGGATGTAAACAAAACACGTTAGATCAAACAGTTAAACAGTCTCGGGTTCGATTCCCCGGCTGGGCTGTTTTTTTTTAATTCTCAGTAGTAGCACAGGGTCTGTAATTTTCAACCCCTATTACATTGGACTTATAACAAAAATAGTTAAAAGTGGGTGTTACATTGTATAGTGGCATTAAGTGCCTACCCCTTCGGGGATAAAAAGAGTGATGTTATGTTATGTACAATTTAAAGACACCAAACAGAATTTTACGGTCAACACGGTTATGAAAATTTAATTTAGAAAGTTGTAAGCCCTTTACAGTGTGTGTGGTTTGTGAACACCGCGAGAGTTTAGTGGTTGCAGAGTAACTCGATATTAAATTGAAATAAACAGAAAATAATGGGCAAACTTCACAACTAGTGTTGTGGTTTTGTTTAGGTTTTGTTGGTCAAATGTACAGTTTTATGTACAACATGTTGCTCTACTTATTATAATATTGACAACTTGGGAATTTAAATGTATTGGTGGAATTTATATATTCAAAAGTTTGCGTTCCTTTTTAGCATAGGCATGTTGTTAGCGTCTCTCTTCTAATTCTTCTGTTTTAATTTTTTTTTTACTTCCACTGTCATACCTTTATTGTCTTGAGGTATATTAGGTAAGTATATTTAGGCTGCATCGTGCCTAGTGCTGAATAAATGTTTTTTTCTTTCAAAAGTACCAAATTATGGTTTAATTGGAATAAATACTTTGACTTTGAAATTTAGACTAATTAATCACACCATCAGATCAACAGCAGATCAACATAAGTGGCCACTGCTAACCAATGGCCTTTTTTCACATGGATTGCATTAATCATCATGCTTGCTCAATGAGTGTTGGCGATTTAAAAACATTTTAACCATTTGTCAGTGGTGTCTAAATAACCTTAGAAAGAATATTTAATCTAATAACTCGTACAAAGTCATATTGGTATTTGCCGTTGGTAGGGTTTAAATCCGCCTACATGCATGAAAGGCAGGCGTCTTAAACCTCCGGGCCACCACGACATAACTAATACCAATATTGGAATAATATTTGCATAAAATTTGGTGTTTTTTATTTATGGCTATATACTGAATGCCCATAATTTATAATGAGTTGAGCAGGCTTGAGTAAAACTTTAATTGTCGATACCCAAATCGTATTATGCCTCAGAAAACAACCTCTAGTCTAACATGACATTCGTTGTCACAAATCTTACGAAATGAAACCGAACCTTACATACACGTGTCACAATATCTATTGGATTTAACCTCATAAGGTTAACATTCGGCGGATAAGTGACAAGACGAGACATAATACCACTTTTGTTAGCAAATTCAAGGAGTTTCTTTTGTTGGTTTTTGGCAGATGTGAGTATTGATGTCAATTATAGTAGTAGATCGAGACATGCTTACTGTACCTAGGCAACATAACATTATGCCTTTTATCCCCAAGGGGTAGCCAGAGGTGCACATTATGGCACTTAATGCCACTGTACAATGTAACATCTACTTTACATTATTTATGTTATGAGTCTCATGTAATAGGGTCTATTGCTACATACCGGGCACATTTTCAGACTCCGTGCTACGACTGACATTTTTAAAAACCCAGTAATACTTTGCGCGACCCGGGAGTCGAACCCGAGACCCCTTGCCCGGCAGTCGCACTAGCGACCAATCGGCGAACGAGGCAGTCTAGGTAAAAGATAATTTAAGACTTTGACTGCCAATAAAAAACCGTTGAAGTTAAATCCTCCGCTAACGCCGGTCACCGGTGACCCTCATGGCGTTTAATGTGTTAAATTAAGTATTTTTTACTTATATATATATTTTTTGTTTCTTACAAGTTGTATTAACATTATATCATGTTGATTAAGAACCGGAAAGGAACCAAGTGTCGAAAATGATATCCAACATTAAACTATCAAAATATTGATTCGAATATATGTAAAAATTTAATAAAAATCATGTCTTTATTTTTACTTTTTTATTTACTTAAAACTTCACACAATATGTACAGAATACTGTTGTTATTTACAAAACCAAGATCATTTCATTACATGCCATTTCAGTGTTAAATTGAATCAAACTGTAGCATGTCTGTCTGTTCATATCATAACATCATCATAACATCACGCCTTTTTATCCCCGAAGGGGTAGGCAGAGGTGCACATTACGGCACTTAATGCCACTGTACAATGTAACACCCACTTTTCACTATTTATGTTACGAGTCCCATGTAATAGGGGGTGAGCCTATTGCCATATACCGGGCACATTTCCAGACTCCGTGCTATTACTGAGAATTTTTAAAAACCCAGTAATACTTTGCCCGACCCGGCAGTCTGTTCATAATTACAGTAGTTTGTCAATAATTGCTTCGGAATCCAATCAATTAGTTCATTTTGTTCAAGAGTCTCATTACATGTAGTGTTAATTTGATGCATGGACACTACATCTCTTCATTTGTAATTAATTTCAACCGGTAAATAGTGAACAGCATAATAATAGCTCGTGGAAATTTTCTTGATATTTGTGTGAAATATTGCGTTTAAATTGGGTAAAATATTGTTGAAGTTTTTGATGCCTGCCTCGTTGGCCGAGTGGTTGCAAGTGCGACTCCCGGACAAGGGGCCTCGGGGTCGATCCCGGGTCGAGCAAAGTAATATTGGGTTTTTAAAAAAATCTCAGCAGTTGCTACTGCTGAGATTTTTTTTCTCTCACCCCCTATAACATGGGACTCATAACATAAATAGTGGAAAGTGGGTGTTACATTGTATAATGGCATAATGTGCACCTGTGCATACCCCTTTGGGGATAAAAGATCTGATGTTATGATGTTATATGTTTTACCTACACACATAATGGTAATGTGGACTTTTTACCCGACTGTACGCCTATTGATACCCACAACACAAGAAGAGTCACAAGTGCGTTGCTGACCTTTTAAGAAGTTGTTAAATAAAGGGTACGTACCATAGCGAGCTTCCTCCCCCTCGGGTGCCTGCGCCGTGAGGGTGGATAACTCCTTCTCCAGGTCGACCTGGTGCTCTCCTGCGTCCCATGACAGCAGCCCTGGAACAAACGAGTGGAATATTAGTATTGGTTTTGATGACAATGATGGAAATTAATACTTAAATAGATTAAGTGATTCTTGTCGTGATATTTAGTTTGAGTGAAAATCAATTTTTTTGCAAATGGCGTCACCAAAAACGTACGAATATGTATTCCGAATCTCCTACAAAAGACAAAATACGATAGAAAAAATTTTAAAAAGTGAGATTGTTGGGTGACCATAATACGTAGATTTTTTATATGTACCTACTTAGATATTTTATTTCATTTTTATATTTTATGTTTTAATTTTAAATATTTCTTAGTTTTTGTTTTATTTTCCAATTGACATAAATATTGATAAAAGTGTCATCGTTAGGCTACTGTGCATGTCGTGACACCTTAAAATGTTGTGCATTTAAAATCTATTACAATGTAAGCGCTTAAATATAAGACCTAATGTAGGAACTACTGGTTGTCCAAATTATAAATAAATAAAATCAAAGACGTAGCATTCGTTTTAATCGCAAGATCCAACATTAAACTCATGTTAACACAATGGATTATCTAGTTAATCAGTTTATCAAAACCCCCTCGAAATACATTGAGTTAAAACTTTACTATATATAAGCTCCAACAGACAGTACGAAATTCATTTTAAAACAATATTATATTCGGAAATAAAATCGTAATTAAAACGGTACTCGTTTTAATTACGATTTTATTTCATTTACATAATATTCTTTAAACAGAACGCTTCGCTTCACAGTAATATATGAAAAGGATGTAAATATACGAGCATATAAAGTTAACTACACGACACGTGTGGAGGAAAGGAAGTAATGAAGGAAATTATGCACCGGTATACAGCACGTGTATTGCAGAAATATAAATGTGGACAGTTTTGCTATGTTGAGCAATTTTTAAACCTGTTTGGTCTACTGGTCTGGTCGTGGGGTAACTTTTTGTACTAAAATTTAATAAAAATACTCTTTAGTCTTTTATAATTTGTTTTGTTAATATGGTAGTTCGTTTCAGTGAATCCCATACAGATGCTGAAGGTGGCCACCGGGGTGGTTTTAGTGGCGTACGAATTCCACACTCTCTAGTCTTTCTCCCTAAAAAGCTAGACCCTGTTCGAAGGTTCTCCCCGTCATTTTAGTGAATGCGTGTCATTGATTATTTTCCTCTGCCTGCTTACCCTCTTAAGGAAAAACTATTTTTGCTCTTAGGTACGCTCACGCTGTAGACATTTTTTATTATTACACTATTTGATTGGAGAATTTATCGGCAGCTTATTTTAATGAGTCCAACATCAGTAACTAGTGGTCAGGTAGTGAATGCTAGTACGCTGGGGTGCGACAGCATCATAATTATAATTTGTTTGGTAGATTTACAATTGTTATTTAAAACGAACGATATAAGGTTAAATTAAAAGAGTAATGAATGGAGTTTCTTGATCTTTCTTCTCCATTTCAATCTACATTTTGGAACGAGCACCTAGCTTAACTGACTGACAGATTGATAGACTATTATTTATTTTGTATTTGCTGACGTTTCAAAGTACCAAATTATGGTTTAATTGAAATAAATGCTTTGACATTGACTTTAAAATCGAACTGATAACTTTCATGTATCTAGGCAACTTAAATAAAGAATTGTGAATCTGAATTTCGCAAAAGTGCTTCTGTAAAATAAAAAAATAACATGAAATTATCGAAAAACCAATTTGAAAAGGATAAACAAATAAATAAGGGATAAGAAGATCACTGAAATCAGATTCTAAAAACGATTTTCGAGAAGTAATCCGACTGTTTTTTGATGAACAATCCTTAAGGATTAGAAGGATTTTAGGCTTAACTTAAATATTTAATGGATTGACGACGATTTAGAATTTTATTAAAACGTTTCAAGATTGGATATTTATTTTTCTAGATGATTCATTTTTTGTATTATCTCAGCAATGAATTACGAAAAATTGTATGCGTAGAAAGCAGTTAAAATAAATTAAGTAGGTACTTATTACTTAAAGATAGTGTGGTGATTCCGTAAGGGCAACCCGGGTCACGGTCACAGGCAGTGAAGGAACACCGCGGTGGTTTTAGCCGGTATGAGTCCGGCATACCCCCTCGTCGTCCTCACGGCGCGGGAAGTCCATGAGGATTTCCATCGCGATAGAAAAAAAAAAGGTACTTGAAGATAAGAATTGTTATCTTTTCACACGTATTAAAAGATTTAGAGAAGAATAATAATATGAATGCTCGATAGTTTAACAATATCTGGTACCGCGACAGATATATAAGCAATATTTAGAGGAAAATAACCATTTGAAGTTACAACACTTCGACTTATTCTTGGCGAAAAAACAACGTCAATACATGTTCATAAATAATAAACAAGATCAATATAAGAAAATAAATAAATAACACCAAAATTCGAGAGCATCTAGGGCACCCGGCAAATAAATATCAATCTAGGACAGTTATCTTTTTTCCTTTCCTCTTCTTTCTCTTTAATTATTCACACAATTGCGTCTTTTTGCGACGCGACGCGACGGTACGACGTTCCTTTTTTATCTTTTATTCATTCGCCTATTTAGGACAACTTTGTGTCTTTTCAGCTTCGAAATGTAATCTTCGTTTTTTTTTAAAGTGACGCTTGGTGATTGCAAAGTATTTTGAAATGTATTCCGATGATAATAGGTTTGAAATCTTTTGATAAAACAAAAATGTTTTTGCTATTTAAGCTGTGATAATTGATTATATCGCTATTTTGATTGGCATACTCTATTGTATACCTCTAATATTTCTGATTGAAGTGATTGATCAATAGGAGAATTATTCTGTTGTCCAATTAATTTCAGATCTTGCGACGCGACACAATATTTTACTGACGATTGTCTCCAATTTTCAAATACCTTTAACTATACCTCTAATATAACGAACATAACATAACATCAGAGGTGTACATTATGCCACTGTACTACCCACTTTTCACTATTTATGTTATGAGTTCCATGTAATAGGGGGCCACATAATAGCCTATTGTCATATACCGGGCACGATTCTAGACTCCGTGCTTCTACCGAATTTTTTTATTAAAACCCATTAATATAATATAACGACTATAATAATATCATTGTCAGTATAATTTTATTGAACCGAAACGACAACAAACTATTACTATAATAAAACTGTAAATGGAAAATAGCCCAGTATATTTCTAGAAGCACTATTGAGCTAAGTCGTACAATGTGTATCGTAACCCGGCCATATCTCTGGAGAACACGCCCTGTATAACAGAGCTAGAAATAAAACAATATACAGTCGACACTAGGGTTGTGGCGCAATATGTTCTAATTAAACCTCCGTGGACGTGTATGAGGGATGATAGCTGTGTGGCGTTTAGTTTTGTTATTTCCTACGTAGGTATTAGAGTTTCATATAAGTTAACACGTTTGTTATCAAGGCTGGTTGAGTTGAAATTAAACTGTTTACGCCATAGTAACAATATAGGTACTTTTACTTAACAGGTAGTTTGCTAATCAACTGTGACTCTTTGAAATATCAACGTATACTGTATCCTTATTCTCATTGCCTTAAGGGTGTAAGGGTTGGCGATCCGAATGATCCGCGGATACCGCACGATCTCTGGGGAGTCGGCGAACCTCCTTGCCGGATTACCGCCGTGGGATCTGGAGGCGAAGGTGCTCGCGCGCGTGTACGGCATGCGCGCGGAGGCACGTCGCCGGGGCGAAACCCCGCTGCCGCGCCAAATAGGTGCGTGGCGGGATGAGCTCCGGCGCGATCTCATGGCGGAATGGCAGCAACGACTGTCGCAACCGAGGGCTGGGCTCGCTGCCATCGCAGCGGTAAGTCCCCTCTTTGAGGAGTGGCTTGAGAGACGCTACGGCGTCCTCACCTACCGCCTGACGCAGGTCCTCACCGGACATGGAAGTTTCGGGAGGTACCTGTGTCTGATGGGGCGGGAGGAAACGCCCGGGTGTCATCACTGCGAGGACCGCCCTGAGGACACGGTGGAACACACGGTGGGAGAATGCCCTTCGTGGGCTGAGCACCGCCGCGTCCTCAGGGAAGTGATCGGCGATGGCGACCTCTCGCGTCCGGGCCTAGTGCAGGCCATGATGCGGAGCGAGGGGGACTGGGATGCCGTCTCCTCCTTTTGCGAAGCAGTCATGCTAGCTAAGGAGGAGGCGGGACGCGTGAGGCAGCGAAGCGCTGCCTCCTCGCAACCCAGCCATCGCGAAGGACACACCGGGCGTCGGGGATCGCGAGACGATCTCCGGCCACCGTAAGCGCAGGCCTGCGGACGGCGAGCATGGGTGGCTCCCCGTCCGACCAGAAACAGACCCGAGCGTACGGCGCGTCGCGTTCCGCGCGCGCCTCAAAGAGCCATCAGACCACCACAGATGGGGCCCAATACGGCCGATGCCGATTCGGAGTCGCGGAGAACCTAACGGGTAACCGGGGCTCCGGCTCGACGTGCAGGAGAAGGAACGGGGTGGTTTTTAGTCAGTAAGAGTCTGAAACTCCCTCCCGCCTCACCCAGGCGGGAGAAGTCATTCGATGATTTTCCCCCCTTAAAAAAAAAAAAAAAAGGGTGTAAGGGTAACGACGACGTAAGTCTTAAAAAAGACAAAATACTCCAAAGCCCGTTTTCACTAGTAACTTCTACATTTTAACAAAGAAACCCCTAAGATAGGTAACACTTAATGATATTTGGTTCTCACAGAACAGAACAAGTAAGGGGTTAGTTTAAGTCCTACGTCACCCTAAGTAACTTTTTTTTAAACAAAACAGCCTCACACTAGGATTTTCTCCTGTGTCGTGGGTGAGTTTACAAACATACAAGTTCACATACACATAACACCTAGACCCGGAACAACAATCTGTGGATCAGACAAAGAGTTGTTCCGTGCGGTAATCGAACCCGCGACACGTTGCGCGGTAGCCAGCTGTCCACCCATCGCGCCAACCGTGCAGTCGCTACCTTTTAGTTATGAGATATTGAGAAGGAGTACTTAGTTGAGAAAAAAGGGCATAAATGTAGCTATTATGCAAATAATAAAACACCGTACATAGAATAATAAACAGCATTTACAATGCGCCTGACGTAAGGTCGGGAGTGCAATACATTTTAATTAAACCGCTGGGAGTGATGGATTTCTCTCTAATGATAATAGAGGTACAGTATGATGAATGCTCAGCTTCTATTGTTTATTTATTACTGTTTATAGTTTTAACTAGCGACCCGCTCCGGCTTCGCACGGGTGCAATATGCATGTATTATACATATAAACCTTGCTTAAGAATCACTCTATCTACCTCTATAAAAAAATCCGCATCAAAATCCGTTGCGTGGTTTTAAAGAATTAGGCATACATAGGGACTGACGACTTTGTTTTATAATATGTAGTGATAAATACAATACGTACTGAGTACCTACGAAGTTTCATTATATAATTTAGCTGATTAGTTAGTATTAGTTCAATCTATTCTAGTTTCTATTTCAATCAAAGACCCTATATTTTGCCACTGGCTTTACAATAGGTACTTGAAATTATTCTTATACTGTACTTGATTATACACACACAACTAACGGAAAATGTAACAATTCTTTGAAAACTAAGTACACGATCAAAGCTAAAACGTTACCGAATAAAATCTAGAATTACTCTCTGATCCGAAAGTCTGGAACGCAAATTGGAGCTACAAAGGGTATAAAAAATGAAATTTTATAAAAGTAAAATATCTCGGGAAATGGCTGACAAGAACGTAGATTGAAAGCCGGAGGGCTATTGAAGGAAAAGTTAACGAAATGGAAAACTTTAAAGAGCTCCAAATGGGGTTTTTGGGAGTTAGGCGCACGAACCAGCCATTGTACAATTTGTATTAACATAAATTAGCTTAGCCAGAATATTTTTGGATGAATACCAAATGTAACGGTTTTTACAGGGTAGCTCTTTAAATAAGTGGTAAAGTAAAGATGAACTTACTGAATACTTTGCCAGTAACTTTATTATATAAACTAGCTACTTCCACGCGGTTTCACACGCTCTGCTCAGCTCCTATTAGTCGTAGCGTGATGTTTTATAGCCTTCAGCCATCCTCGGTAAATGCGCTATCCAACACAAAAAGAATTATTCAAACCAGACTTGTAGTTCCAGAGATTAGCGCGTTTACAAACAAACAAAAAACCAAACTCTCCCGCTTTATATAATAGTATAAGATAAATACCTAAAATGAACACTTATCATTTTCAAATTTTTGCCAACTTACTAATCTTGGCCAACCGAAAATCGATTCTACCTCTAATTACATATGATCAACTCTTACATAGGCACTTACTTACTTACAGTGTAAATATTTAATGCTCTGATACAATTATCTCTTCAAAAGACAGAAAGTTCTATTTCCTTTAACAATACATAGCTACTTTCTCTAAATTTCCTTTTTAACTTAGACATTTCGAAAACTCTAAAATAGTCTCTGATGACTAAACTTTTAGCTGCTGTCTTGTCTCAGCACTCAACGTCGCTACTAATGTATAACGCAGAAAGGGCACAAAGTTTGTGAAGTTGGAACAAATCACTGATTGTTCGCTTTCTCAATTACATTGTTCCGAAGTTTATTTATGTTCTTTGTTTGCTGGTGTGCTACTTAGCGCTATTGTTCTGTCTATCTCTAAGGTAAGGGTTAATTTTTAACTTAAGGGTATAACATTTTTTTATCAAGTATATTTGTGCCTTACTTAAAATTAATGCCTTAGACAAACTTGAAAATCGTCGTGTGAGTGAGGTTACCGGTAGCCCTAAAAGTCCAGTATCGCTCTTGTAACGCCTCTGGTGTTCCCGGTGTAAATGGGCTATGCGGCAGCTTCATCATTCATCAGGTGATCCATCTGTTCGTTTACCAGCTTATCCCATAAAAAATACCACTAGGGATTGATTTTTAGGTCAGTAAAAAACTATTCGTTGACAAAGGTTTATTTAAAATGGACAGTGTTCCACCTCAATACTGTTACAATACACACAATAATGACTGCACGGTTGGTGCGGTGGCTGGGCAACCGGCTGCCGTGCAACGTGTCGCGGGTTCGATTCCCGCACGGAACAACACTTTGTGTGATCCTAGTGTGAGGCAACGATTTTTTTTTCAAAAAAAAAACCTTAGTCAATACATATCTACCTCCTATCACAATTATGTGTTATTAATTATTATTAATATACATATAACAGTCACATAATATCTACAACTCACTGATTCTCTTTTTTATACCCTGACTCAAATCATACAATAATCTCATCTGCCACCACTATGCGACTATAGACTATAAACTACTTTTAGCCAAACTAGACCTATCTGAAGTATCTGTTATCAAACTAGTATCTCAGTAAAACCCAATCTCGTGCCCTAAATGTACGCGAAATGTCAAAGGTTAACGGAACTGGGTTAATTGTGCGCAGCAAACTGAACACGCTGTACTTGTTGCACCCGATATTGATAGAGACACACCCTATGTATATGTAGATATGTAGGTATGTATGTGTGTGTGTGTAGGTCTTGTGACTTCGGTATGTTGTGGTAGTATAGTCTAATTAATGAATCTGTGATGTTTTACAGTGAATGTCTTGTAGGGTTATTTTTTTAGACAGATGTTAATATATTGATTTTTCCTTTAAATGTTAAACGACTGTATTCCTCCTTCCATCGGTACTCCTTTCTGTTTTTCCTTCCAGAAGAATTTTAAAATGTAATACCGACTCTTATGCCGGAATACTGAAACGTTACTCAATTTTAAGTCGTGCTTAAATATCGTGCCATCTCTGTCATTTTACAAAGAATTTGTGGAGACAACACCATACTTAAGCGCGACTTAAAATTGAGTAGCGTTTGAGTATTCCGACATTAAGCCTTTAACTGCCAATAAAACCATCGCGCTTCAAAGAGTCATTAGACAACGACGGATGGGGCCCAATAGGGCTGATGCCGATGCGGAGCCGCAGAGGAGGAGTAGGACTAGGTGGGAAAAGTCATTCGATGATTTTCCCACTATAAAAAAAAAGCGTCGAACACCATTGTCCGAGACGTCATCCAATGTGTTAAGCTGATCCAAATATCAAATGAGATACTTTGATTAATAAGATAATTTCCACTTAACTTAATTTGTTATTGTCGGTAGTATGTATATTGATATATTGTAGATAGTAAGTATATTGCATGTATTGTACGCCCTAGAGGCAAAACATAGCGCTCTCAACATATTACATAAGAACTTATAATGTACCTATGTTTTACAATGAATAAATGAATCTTGAATCTTGAATCTTGAATCTATGGTTGGTGTGTGTTCACTTTTATGTTTATATTTAGTTGGTATATGCTCTTGTTGTTTTGTTTTTTTTTTATTATTTTCTTTCCCTAAATGTAATTTGTTTAGACTGTGAGTGTTTTTTTTTAATTGAATAATGTGAGATATATCCGTGAAAACCTGTAATTGGCTTTCTGGTGTTATTATATTATCTGTTTGTTTGCTATGTGTAGCTGTTGGTTTTCCTATCCATAAATAAATAAATAAATAAATAAATAAATTAAACTGCGTGTTTGACACCGAGGACGGAGGACACCGGTGACCGCAACCTATTATTCTTTAATTGTGTGTATAATGACGGTACTCAAAGGGTTAATTGCACTAAAATAACACGTTACAATTACCAAATAAACGATATTACTGCAATTTGCAGGTTTTGAATCTTAAAACTAAAAAGTTGAACAAATAAAAAGAATTCAGAGATTTGCATTTAAGTAGAAGTTGCAAGCAACGATAAACTTTTGAAATTAAAGCTCACATTAGCAGAACGAAGCATTTACTTGGGAACTTTGTGTTCTTTGAGGACGTTCTTATTAAGAAAATTTACGAGTGACTCGTGTTAGTCACTGGTTACAATGTAAAAGTAGTTTTCTTCTAGAAATTCATGATAAGGTAAAGTTGAGTGAGTGTGTAAAAGAATAGGTATGTATGTAGAATCGATGACTTTAATGATTTCTTGAGAGAAAGAGAGTGAAAGAGACAACTTTCAATGCATATATAGTAAAGAGAGGGAAAGTGGGGGAAGCGGGGAACAAAAAGGGTCAGTGGATTGCTTTTGGGGAGGCATATATGTCTAGTGCTGGACGAAAACGGGTTGATCAATATGTCATCGGGTAATCCGTCTGTTATTTGCCTAGGCTATATATATATATGTATCTATACAAGACACAAAATTATGCAAGATTAAATAACATCGTCTATTAGGCACAAAGTCTGTATCAGTCAACTTGGTAACATCACAAAAGTCAGTCATCAACCTTATCCTTGACTGACTTATGATCACATCTCAGTTCTGCAGTTAAAACCTACATATTCTCATTCTCACTAACCAAAACTAAACCAATGAACCAGAAATAATAACATTAAGCTAGATAACATTGTTAATATTATAACATGGTAGTCAGGCATGACGTGCCATATTTCACAGTTTCTGCAGCGTTGGCCGTTCATTAAATCCAGCGATTAATTAGTGCTCTAACTAGCACAGATAGCAGGATTTTAGCCTGAACATGGCCTAATTTTGAGCTAAAACAATGCTGAGTTTGAATTATAATTAACGTGTGTAGCACCCATTTTTTTGATATTAATTATTAGGTTTCATTAAAGGATAAATGAGGTGTTTTCTTTATGTATTTTGTTTGATGTTTTTCACTGGGTCGTAAATAATTTACGTTAGTAAACGTGGTGTACTTTTTAAGAATAATTCTAATTTTTTTTATGAAATACGAGCAAACGAGCAGATGGATCACCTGATGGTAAACGATCAACGCCGCCCACGGATATTCGCAACACCAGAGGAGATACAGGTTCGTTGCCGGCCTTTTAAAAGGAATACGCTTATTTATTGAATACTAGCTACTTTCACACGGTTTCACACGCTCTGCTCAGCTCCTATTGGTCATAGCGTGATATTTTATAGCCTATAGCCATCCTCAATAAATGCACTATCCCAACACAAAAAGAATTATTCAAATCAGACTTGTAGCTACGGAGATTAGCGCGTTCAAACAATCAAACAAAAAAAAAACAAACTCTTCCGCTTTATATAATAGTATAAGATTTGAAGGACGTATCGGTTCGGAAATACCGCCGACGACACATAATTTTTGTTGAAGACACTAGTAATTATGTTATTTATCTTTACACATTAGGAAATATTATGATGTGAGATATAACGTTATAAGGTAACAGATAATGTTCTAATTAAAGAGGATAAAACTAATTACTTATTTGATTGCTATCTTCATATAACCGCCATTTTAATGTTTGCAGAATTAAATTATACTGAATGTTTATGTCTAATTAAACTTACAATATGTAGAGTGTAATTAAAATAAACTTCCTAATAACAGAATTTGCATACTTTTACACGAAAACTAATGTATTTTGAACGTTTTTTTGTTTTTAAATGGAATCTGTCGCGTGTCTAACGTCTTAGTATTTTAATTGGTGGTGACAGTTTTAGTAATATTGTTTCTAAAACAAAATCCAGTATAAAGTCATAAGTTAAAGAAATCATATCGATTTTTTTTCTACAATAGTCTTACTTATGTCACCAAAGAATAAAATCGAAACAAATTACTTTCATAACGCAATATACTCTGTAGACAACAAAACAAAAAAGACAATTAGCTAACGATGACATTGCTGATAATTACAATAGGTCTTATATGACCTAACCTAGACCATTAGCAGAAATCTAAAAACCCTATTAGATGTCTGAAAGGTTAAAAGCTGTTTTGTTCTCAATTTTATCATGTTTACACACAATGGAATCCAAATCTAATTAATTAACCTACATACGAAATGCCGTGCTTTTTAACCCCCGAAAGGGTAGGCAGAGAGACCTACACATCTTCAACGTAATAGGATTCTTTCAGAGTCAGATTGTACGGCTATTAGGTACTATACCGCGTATAATTCTACACTACGAGTTCTTACTGAGATTGCTTTCGAGAAACCAAAAAAGAACCAATGGAGCTTTGCCTGACCAAGGAACTTGAGACCCCTTCCTCGACAGTCGTACTTGCGGCTTCTTGACTAACGAGGTAACCCAATTTCCTTAATTAGTCCAAATGAAACAGTTAACAAACACTTTCAAGTATTTTGTTAAGTTTTACATAAACCCACTATTAATCAATTTGCGTGCATAAATCTGGTATTTGGATTGGTCGATTATGAATGTAAATATACAGAAACATGCACATAGATATGCAAGTTTTTATATACTTTCAACATAGAATTTAATTATCGTGTGATGTGATAAAATCTAGTGTAGATTGAATAAATTATAATTGAATTTATAACTATGTTAGTTAGTACATAATTATGGATCTATCTCTTCCATTATTTACACATCAATTAATTTAAAAGATGTTTGTTATGTGTTTAGTCTAAATCTAAAATTCATCGCAATAAAAGGAAGGGAAGATATTCTCTGAAGATTTCGCGAAGTGAAAGAAAAATTTGGGGAGTTCCTGAGGGAATTCTAGGCAGGATATGTATATGAAACATTTGGATTAATGCCGGAAATGCCACAACAACAAAAGGGCATATCAATCAAAAACTTTCTTAAAGGACATCACTTAACGTAGGTACTATTTAAATGTCTGTGCAAACTCGATCGTAAAATTAATTAAATTAGTAGGAAGACGAATCTCTCTACAAATGTCAATCCCTCTAATGTTCCAATGTTCTTCCAATGTTCTCTAAGACCAAGATCTAGAATTCCAATTAAATTAAAATCAACCAATCACAGCCGTGGAAGCCCAAAGACAATTAAACGCTTCATTCTCATTGGTAGATAAATCGTAACTAGCAGTTTGTTCATTAGTGGCTGTTGTCAATAGAACAAAATTGCGGTACAGTGCGAAAAGAGGCCGTTGGGAAGGAGTATAAATAGGAGAGTACCTCGACCTCTGACCGGGTTATACCTAAACAAAGAGGGAGAGGTTATCGCCCTTTCGTTCTATTTTTTCTAGAAGAGTCTTGTGTCTAAGTCTTTAAGTCGGTTAGACCTATTGTGTCTCGTGTTAACTTTGTAGAATGTGGTGCAATTGTGTATTTTTTATACAGTTGGGAGCTAGGAACAAAATGGAAGGCGACAGCTGTGTGTCCTGCAGGCTTGTGTTGCATTAATGGAATTAAATTCTTGTACTTAATGTTATAATGGTGTTGTATTTTATATTGTGTATTGTATTATCATTCATGTTGTGTTGTGGTTAAGTTATACTATTTAATATTTAAATTAGCTGTTGTCCGCGACTTTGTCCGCGTATAATATGAATTTTAGAACATAACTTTATTTGTTTCATTTTCCAAAATAAAAGTAGCCTATATTACTCCTTAGTAAATCAGCTACCTGCCAATAAAAGTCTTGCAAAAGCGGTCCAGCCGTTCCAGAGATTAGGCAGTATAAACAGGAAGATAAAAGTTGTAAAAAATGTTATTTTGGTATGTGTATCGTGTGGACACTTCAATTTCATTTATCTGTATAAATGTTTACATAACATCACGCCTTTTATGCTCGAAAGGATAGGCGGAGGGGCACATTGTGCCACTGTACAATATAACACCCACTTTCCACTATTTATGTTATGAGTCCCATGTAATAGGGGGTGTGCCTATTGCCACATACCGGGCACAATTCCAGACTCTGTGCTACTACTGAGATTTTTTTAAAACCCAGTAATACTTTGCCCGACCTGGGGATCGAACCCGAGACCCCTTGCCCGGCAGTCGCACTTGCGACCACTCGGCCAACGAGGCATGTTAAGTTTATAGGCTGCATATTGCATACTGAACATAAACTTCTACATCTGTTTTCCAAGAAAACTGAACTTTATTCCACTTGTCATCGTTTCACCAAGTCAATGTGGACATCCACATCCGAAATCTAAAAGACCAAATAACCAAGTAGATACTCACCTTCTGCAACGTCTAAAACTTCAACAGCTAACGTAATTGTTTTCTGAAAGACGGCATTACCATCTGATTTGAATGCAGTAACTTTCTCCTAGTTTCGAAACAAGATGGCGTCGCATAGTTCCGTATAATTTACTACTAACTTCTTGTTGCTAATGTTTTGTTGATTGGGCGAGAAATAGTTTCAGTGTTACCCTTTTTATTTTGCACAAGAAATGGGTAATTAATGGATGAGTGTTGGTAAGATTTTGTGGATAGTAATGGCTTTCTTTAGTTTTTTTTCTATGATGATGAAAAATAAGATTAATATTTAAGTTTAAAATAAGGGTGTAAGTAATCTTTTCTAGGACATCAAACATCGTATATGAAAGTCGATTACAAAATATTTGTATTACTTATTGATATAATGACATAACATCACGCCTTTTATCCCCGAAGCGGTAGGCAGAGGTGCACATTACGGCACTTAATGCCAATACAATATAACACCAACTTTTCACAATTTATGTTATGAGTCCCATGTAATAGGAGGTGAGCCTAATGGGCGCATTGCTAAACTCCGTGCTACTACTGAGATTATCTTAAAAAACCCAGTAATACTTCGCGCGACCCGGAAATCGAAACTCGGCCAATGAGGCAGGCAGCAAAAATGATGTCATTTAATAGATTAATAGATATTGCGTAACTCGTTAAAAGTGTGTATATCTACAAAATTATCCATAATGGTACTATTTAGAGGTTACAGTGACACTAAAGAATACCTAAGAATTTTTATGTACTAATACCATTTATAATACAAAAACCTGCATGAAAATACCCATTCCTATCATCACCTAAGACCGCAAACTAAAAAAGAGCGTCTTAAAAACCACCCCATTCACTTTGACCTTCCCAAACTTGACCTCAAAACGATCGATTACACCACCCTCTTTTATTCATAAGCCCCATTAATTATTCACGTACAATGATTAAAATATCTTACAGCGTTTAGTAAAAATGTCGCTTACATAATTGGAATTATCTAGAAACATTCCCGTTTAAAAGAACCTTAAACCGTGGGGATAAGGTCTAATTTATTGTGTCACTAGCTTTTACCCGCGGCTTCGCTCGCGTCACAAAAGAATAAAAAGTAGCCTATGTGACATATACCATTACACACAGCGTCATCTATACCAATAATTTCGTTTTTACTCGAGAATATCAAATTTTTCCGGGACAAAAAGTACCCTATATTATTTAATCCAGACTTCTAACTTTACGTCTGCAAAAATTCAAAGCAATCGGTTTAGTAGTTACGGCGTGAAAGCGGAACAAACAAACAAACTCACTTTCCGATTTATAATATAAGTAAGGATAATCTCATAGGTCTTTAGGCATATGTTTAAAGTTAACGTATTTCTTAAGGCTTATGTAGATATGTTAAAGTTCCTGTCTTAGGTGAGTTTGTTTGAATTTTGTGTTGATGTTTCTTAAAGCTTGTCGCTGGAGACTTAGCGGACTATAATTTTGTTTTTCTCCATTATGTATTGTACCTACTTAAGTATAAATTATCTTCTTTTACCGTTTATACTTAGGTTGAAGGTGTGTGAGCTTATCAAAAGTTGTCGTGCCTTACTCTAGTAGAGGTGCCACCTAGTTGAATCAGTTTCTAATGCTTACGTTTTAAGGGATTTAAAGTTCATTATTTCTCATGTTGTTGAGATGACAAAGAATATGTAGACAGTATACAGAATGTGTGAGCCCTTAGAATAAATGTCTAATAATGAATGGTGTGTTTAATTTACTTGTTATATCTTCTAGCAGCATAAACAAAGAAATCGAATTAAAGTGTTTATGCAACTTTAAACTAACTTCCCATTTAAAAACCTACATACATGCGAAATATTAAACGTTAGGTTAGGTTATTATACTCGCGTGACGCTAATTAATTTAGCATCATATTTACGATGAAATTTCACTTGAAAACAGCTACTAACATTTTTTACCCGTTAAAATTTAATATCCCCACTGGCAACCCAGTCCCGTAATTTACTTTTTTCAAATTAAAACCGTTGAACGCGACGTTTTGCATAATTCAATGCGAGAGCGAGACGCGTCGTAGTTAATAAAGTGACGTCGGTCTATACAGTGTTGCCAGCCATAAATGAAAAAGTTCCGAGATTTTTCTTTTATTGCTCGACATTTTTTATTGGGCGAACTCTGTTAGCGTGTTGGTGTATGTTGAATAATGTATTTACTGGTAGATTTCATATTGTATGTGAAGCCCGCATAAGTTCCAATGTAGCTTAGATAATGAGAAATGATAAAGAGATAACCTTTATAACTTGATTTTCTTGAGTACTTAAGTAAATATTTTGTAATTTTTAGGTACTCATCTCACTTACAACCGAATTACCTATATTTATGTACCTATTCAACTTAAAAATATACCTATACATATATTGCAAACAAAAACTGATCATACATCCCAACAAAGTGCTTTTTCCAACAAAAACGCTATAATATTCATATATGCGGTTGCAAACAATAATATTTTACACGAAAACTATTATTTATTCGTAACATATAAGAAAAGTTTATAACAACATTTGTGGATGGTAGAGGTGGGAACTGTTATAAAGATCCCCTACTTCAAGACAATGAATAAAAGACGAAGATATTTTATTCATTCCACCTCTAGTGTGGAGCCATAAAGAGCGGTTTAAGCGAATATTATGTGCAATGTAGGAAGGTTTAAAGTCAAGTGTAGTTTATGGTTTCTATTTGATTATGGATTTAGGGGTGGTTTTTATTGATTTCTTTCGTGTTTGCGAGTAAATTTTTACTGGGCTAATATTTTAAGTATAACTGCAATTTTTACTGCATTCGTTTCTTACTAAATCATTAAAACGTAACATATGAAATGCTCGGCTACAAACTTTCAAAAGTGAAAAATAAAAATTGTAAATTAATTATCAGACTCGACTAATTTCAAACCATGCTATGAATAATTATGAGCCTCTAGCATGGCTTCAAACTAGTCAAGCTCCTCGTCAAACAGTTACATGAGTAATCCGAAAACATAATAATTAATTTAGTATGTCTCACAAATGTTTTAATATAATACAAATTCTGTTTTTGCTTTCAAAACATTTCTAATCTTGCTATTCCAACCCAAACATAGGCTTAAAAATATTACAAAATTAGTAAGAACTTTCCAGAAAGAAATATCCGTACAGAAAATGGTTTTATTGAATGTAAGATTTTAACTTTATTATATTGTAAAACTTAACTTTGCATGCCGAAAACAGTAGGCGATGTATGTGGGACTATTTTTATAATTATTACTACCTGTACTTACCATACTTCGTGCAAATAAACGTTCTTATTCTTATTCTTAAAAGCATAAAATACAACCTACCCAACAATGAAATTGTCGACAAAAAAGTAATTTCTTTCAAACTTATCCAAATGAAATGAAACGGTCGTATCGAGACGCGATCGAAAGACCATACCTTCCGACCTTTGTTGGGGACAAAAGAACAATAAATACATAATTAGCGCTACAGGGGCTAGACGTAATAATCCCCTATCAGACCCCTTACTGCTGGCTGCGGGATTTAATTTCCGTTCCCTGACAACGGTGGGGTATTAGTAGCAAAGCTAGATTGTACAAGGACACTTGGGAGAAATGCTATAATTTTACTATTAAATATTTTGCGGATTTTTGTGCAAACATGGTTATGTTGGGTTACAAGGCTAAGTCTTAGTCTAAATTGATCATTATCTCAATTATATTTAGACTTCTTCAAACTCCAGTGTGCCTACTGAATACCACTGATGATGAGATGATAACTGTTTAACATCAAGGTGAACCAATTTAGTTATACTAAATTAAACATCTAAGATGCTTAGACAAAATTGAACACTAACACTTAATTATTTACTTGTAATTCTACAAAACCGCTCGATCCGTAGCCCCATTTAATATCTCAAGTTCACATCACTCCAATATTTCCCGAAACTTTCTCTTCTTGGGGAATTGAGGCGTTAAAATTTCTTTGCCTCAAAGATACACTTGTACCACATAATGGCTCCAGTGATGTATATTTGCGTAGCTACGTACCTAAATAGCGGTAACAGAGTTATTTCAAAGTCATTTTGAGGACTTTTCGCTGGTTTGGAGATCCAAAATGGAACCTTATTAAGGTGACAAAGGAAAAAGAACCAACGCTTTATAGGTTTACGTTTGTTTTTTAAGGATTCGGATTTGTATGGTAATGTAGTTGATAAAGTTCTATTAGGAAACGAGGAAATTCAGGATATTTTTCTGGGCTGTTAATGATATTATGTTTAATTCCTGTATTTTTATGGTTGAGTTCATTTATTGTGAAATGTCCTGTTGTGGTTTGGAATTTGTATATTACAAAAGTAAAAATACCGTTAAATTTTTATTTGTCTATCATTGAAATAAAATTGTTGATTTTCAATTGTCAATACAACGGCAACCATAAATATTCAATTTACTTTTTAAATCATAATCCTAACTGTCTCTTTCTCTATCTACTCTCCTTAAATTCTATTCAATATCTTTTTCTACTCCAAAAATATTCTCTCGAATTTTCCGTTTCACACAGACGTTAAAAAGTATTATTTTATACACCACCGACACATGTTTTGTAATTGTTATTAAAATGACACCTATTTGGAAGTAACTGCTCTCTCGAGTCCTAACTGTTGGTCCTAATTTGGTTTTATTTATCCGGTTCAGCTCGCCCGGATGAAAAAACTATTGAAATGTTTGCGGTTATATCTCCGGTTCCATAATGACCGGTTTTATGACCTCTGAGAGCTCTGGAGCTGTTATTATGAAGTGTCATCAGGTTTGTTAGTTCCACTGGGGAAACAACGTAGTTTGCAGTTGTCATTTGTTTGATTACTTATTTAATTGAGTTGTTCTGTTTGTTTTTATTTTAGTTTTTTTTTTTGAAAGAAAAATTTTGGTGTTTATTTTCGGTGGTGGTGTTATTGTTGCATCTCTTTCTCATTTTAGTGTCTAAGTTTTGTGATATTTAAAAGTAATTTAAATGAAAAGTCTTTTTCAAACAGCTTAGAAATCCAATTCTTTTCTTCGCCTTTCTTTTTTATACTCATTTTACAAAATATAAAGAAAATTCACCTAACGTATAAACAAGACGTGAAAACATTCTATTCAGAACACATTTCTCTTTCATAGCAAAACGTTTTAAAGTGAAGAATTTTATATAAAAGTTTTCTCTTTGAACGGCTGAAACACTGCCGAAGGCTGCAACTTTCAACTTAGGTTAAGTTTAAAGCGCCTTTCACTTGACAGGTTTTATTTAAAGTAAAACCATTTCAAGTTAGTCGAGGGCTACGGAAAAATTTACTAGTTTCTACTCGTAAAGACTTCTTTTGTTTGAGTTTTCAGTTGTCGGTAAAAGGATTAAATGATTTAGTCGTTTTTCTCGTACCTATTCGTAACTAACTTGGCTTGAGGGTATAAAATGTTTTATTTTATTGTGCCTACCTGTTCTCTGGAACTAAACAGGGTTTATTTATAATGATCAAATCCGATAACGGATCTCTGTTAATGACACCATAAGGTTCTGATAGCACGAATAATCTTTAAGATTATCGTTGTAAAAAATCAAGACACTGAAATAGATTGCAGAAACTGACGGAGGCCTACACCCGAAGGTAGAAAAAAGCTAAAGAAGAAAAAGAGATTGAAAGAAATGTCCAAGGTGAGGAGAATACTATAACTCTAAATGTCAAGAAGGGTTAGCATAAGCTTTTGTAACAAGTATATAGACCGTCAAGTATAAAAGAAAAAAATATCTACTCTTTAGTATGCATGGATACATGCATAGCGATGCAAAAAGAAGAAAATATAACACTTGCCCAAAAGAAAGCATGTTCCCAAGATGAAATTTAAATTTCAAAAATAATGCACTTCAATAAAAACTGCGACTAAACTAGATGCAAATGTTTGTGCAGAAATATTTACTGCAGTGAACGAAGTGGAATGCAATCTTCCTCACGAGAACAATATCCTGAGGAAATCTGTCAGGAAAACTGATATATCGCAACAGCAAAGGCGTTTACCCAGTGGAAATTACTGAAATGCATAATGGATGAGAAGGATTCCATTTTGTGAGAGAAGAAAATTAGGATAAAGACAAAGGACGTGCAATATCAAGAGAGATATATTTGGAACTTTATATACCTCTAGAAAGAAGAAAACCAACTGCTGAACCTATTGATTGCAGTAAACCTTTGATGGCAAAGTACTTAATGGCCGTTTTCGCTATTCACCCTCAAATCATCTCTAATAATTATTTAGTGTTTCTTAACGCCTAAACTAACGCCTTTTTTATGGAATAGGAGGCAAACGAGCAGACGGATTACCTTATACTTTTACATAATGTAACATCACGCCGTGTCACACTATTTATGTTATGAGTCCCATGTAATACGGGGTGAGTCTATTGCCATATACCGGACACAATTTTATGTGCTACTACTGAGAATTTTATAAAAATCCAGCAATACTTTGACCGATCCGTGAATAGAACCCGAGACCAGAGCCCAGCAGTCACAATTGCGACTGCTGGGACACTCGGCCAACGATGCAGTTGTACTTTTAGGTGTCAATAATAAATTGATGAAAATAAAATGTAGTTAAGTGTCACCTATTTTAGGTTTTACAGAAGAAGTTGATGAAAATGGACATAAATCTCTCAAATAAAAAGAAACAAAAATGTTCGACACCTCTAAACCAAAAAGCCCAAGCTGATCGTGAAATAGCTGTATCGATATAAAATCGGTATACAATCAAATTTACAACTAGAGTAAACATCGGAACAGCTCTAACGATGTACGTGCCGCCCTTAATGATCCAATACTCAGCTCGGATCAGCTCGCTATTGTTACAATGTATGTATTTAATGGACGCCTAAATTTGAATTTGGGTTCAATAAACTCATTTACATGTTTTGGGTAATGTTACTTGTGTATTACTGAGTTTTCATCTAGAATTACTCGAGATGAAAATTTTGTGAGGTATTTAGCAAGTATCTGCATATGAATTATATTGATATTATCTTAAGACAAAGCGTTGGATTCTGTTGAGTATAACAATGTTATATGGAATTCGTACGATAAATTATCTAACATGATTGCTAGAAAAACCAAAATAATGAGAGAAATATAACATTAATACATAATCAGGCACAAAACCCTACAGCAAGAGATAATCGGGCAGTAGTCCTTGATAATAAATATTGATAAACGAAATTCCAAGAAATAATACAGATGATAATCTCTTAACGCAATGCTTAGAAACTAAACACGTAAAGAATATATTTATGACATAGGTTCTAAATGCGAAGATGATCAGGTCGAGACGTGACCTGAAATATATGGAGATGTTGCTTAGGCTGGCGTTCGTTATATTGTTAACAAGCCCGTGATCTTGGAGAGGGTGCGTTGTAGGGACTGAATACTTACTTATGTAGACAAAAATATTGAACGAAAATGTAACCAAAAATTGTATTGTGAACCTGATTGAAAAAGAGTAACCTATGGAGTTTCTTGCTCGTTCTTCTACATAGGAATCTACACTTTGGAACGAGCAAAAAGCTTCACTAAGGGACTGACCTACAGACTGACATTTTTTCTTATTATTTAATATTTAAATATTTGTTTTTGACGTACAAGTGCTTTCCTGGTTTAATTGAAATATTTGTTATTTTATTTTGACTTTCGCTTTGATCTAATATTTGCCTCATTGTTATTTGTTGTAAGATAATTGTACGAAGAATTAAACAGAATTCCATTAATCTAAGTAAAGTCTAAGTTAATACATAGATATGTAGAAATATTTTTACGAACAAAATGCTTATTTTTTTATTTTATCTATTCAAAGTAAATATGATGGTAAATATGTTGTTAAGACAGACGAAATTTTTCCATGAAAAAGCTGCAAACCAATTCAAGGGTCCTTAAAATCTCAGAAGGAAGCGTTTATTGCACAAAATTACACATTTCAGCATTATAAGCCGCAACCACGTAATCTAGGGAAAACGCGCTCGCGTTTTCCCTAAAAGTTAATTAAAGGACATTTGTAAAGGCGTGCAGGAAACGGTGCAGCTATTCCTTACTTTTTATTGCTGTTTGAAACCTCTGCAGCACTTACTTTTCCATCCATTCTACACGTTAATTTCCTTTGAGTTAAATTCGTCTGAGATGAGTGTTTAATTTTTAATTATAGCTGTTTTCGTAAGGTTAACTAACACTCACTTAATCAGTCTTAAAATAAAGTTTGTGTAGGCCAATCTCATGTTTGTTGGAAGAATAAGGATTCCAAATCAAATTACTAGACCAATATCCTCGAAAAGTATAAAATCTGGGGTCAAAGCTAGCCTCATAATAAAAAATTGGGCCTGATCATCGAAACCTAATGTGGCAATATAATCTTTTTGATATAAAAAAGAATATTGCTTGACCTAAAAAGCGAACTTGTTACCATATAAAACTGTTCTAGTTCAAAGCAATATTCTTTATAATAAGGGTCAAAGTCCGAATCTAGACATAATACTTTAATATAGTACATATATATGTCTAGACAAAAATATAAAGGAACCCGAAGGAGTGCCGAAATTTCTCGAATCCCTGACAAGTTACAAACACCGTATTTAGAAGTTTTCATTTGACCCTTAAATTTGGTTGGGTCCTATTGAAACTCAAGTTGGCGAGTTCCTTGTTTTAATACAAAGTTTGGGTGGTCCAGATAAATTTAGAATTCTTGAGGGTCCTAAGTGGATTATTCTGGCGTTAATAGCAGTATAGTGAATAACTTTAGTTGAGATTTCGGGATTTTGTGATATTGAATTGGCGATTGGTTGTAATCAACTTAGCTATTGGGTATTATTGTTGCTATACAAACATACCTACTGAATAAAAGTGTTTAAGTTAGTTGGGTAAATGTGAATATTTTATAAAGGGTCTCATTAACGCATTAGGTTATGTCATTTACCTGTAAAATAAATAAATGAATAAAAAAAGGAAGGGATAAATGTTAAGACAACATTTGGAGACCAATCAACTACTAAAAAGACAGTTTGCATTATTAATTTTCCGTACAAACTCACAATTGTTGATTTTACGGCGAATCACTTATTACGTATTCTATCTGTCGAGCTTCGTTAAAATGAATACGACTTCTAATATCAAATTTGATATTTGTCAACGTCAACATACCGAATGTCAAATCGTAATTTTGACATTGGTCTCATTTCGCATTTAAAAAGGTTCCGTTACCGTATCCCCGCGTCCAATTTACGAAAGAAGAACAAATATAAATTAGTATAATGTAATTTTTAATCTTACGATAAAGAAAATGGAATTCAATTTGGCTGTATTTTATTCAAGCGCAAAAAATTACGTAAATAATTCCATCATATTATAAACAGGAAAATTAAATATTTAATGCAAATTAGATGTTTCAATTCAATAAATATTTTGAACGTCAACATGTCATCTGCCATTATGGCAGCTGTCACTCAATAAGTAATTATAACAATGATAGTAAGGATGTCGCTATAAATTCGAGCACTTCTTTTGTTTTTCTTGTTCTCCAAGTATTATCAATAAAAGTCAGTGGCCATAAAATCGCAGAAAATAGTAGAAGTACTGCGGACGTCTGTGGCGTGTTCATATCGATCGTTCGTCTGACCGCGCCTTTACTTACAGGCTAGAACAATGCCAACTTTCAAATTGTATTACTTTTATCTAGAACGTAAATGGCTTAAGGGTGGCTTATCTCGTTACGGTATGTAGGATTTGGAATATTTGTAGCAGCTTGACCGACGATTTTCTTGGATTTTGTCCAACAATTGCTCTTAGGTTGTTTCTCCCTTTGCTATGTAGGTATTGAGGCATATATCTATTTGGTGTTTATTACTATTTTCTTCAGATTGTTTATAAGTTCTTATATCTACTTACACGAGAAACTTAACATTGATACTTAAAATTGATAGGTACCTACACTCCATTTTAATTTAGGCACTGCTCTCTTAACAACCAAGAGAATACCTAACAAAATAGTAAGACTAATTCCTAAAACAAAATACAGACGAAAATAGAACACTAATCTCCCAAACAAAGCATCTAAAAAAAGAACGAATTCGAAAAACAAAATTCAATTTCGTCGAATGTAACAGTCAAGTAGGGATATTGCTGGGAGCATTTTAGGCCGAATGCCGAGCGCCGAATGGCCTGTGTTTGAACAAGAGTGGCTAGATTGAATGCTTTCCGCGCTAAGCCGGTGAATGGAGATGTGAACGAATAGTTCGGAGTTTATCTTCAACGCCATTTGCTATTGGTCTGATATTGCGAACTGGGGTTCGGTTTACGTAGAACTTTGAATGATTTGATGTGGCTTTCATAGTTTCGATAGCGGTTTTGTGGGTTAAAGCTTGTACTTGTATGTGCGCTGTTGGAATTTTAATGCATGCATTGGAAACTACGTCACTCGTTTTGACAGTTACTGATTTTTCACATTATAATAATTAGTAATTGCGTTAAACACACAAATAAACAAGAAAACAATAGAAAGACGAAAAAAATGTTTAAAATTGCACAACTTTTCATAACACTTTTTGAAATAAGAATTGTCGGTTAGTAAAAAATGAATGTCAGATTGAAACATCCATCAGTAACACTAACCATTTTGATCTAGGCCATCGCACGAATACATATTTATTTTCCATGTGGTACTTACTTACTTGAGTTTGCCTACGGGACGGGATGTAGGAGCTAGTTTGCACCACAATCTATAAACATGTATACATGTGCATGTGTGAGTAACATTCCAGCATTCCGAACCGCTTATTCCGTCAGTCTGAAGGTATCAGAACACTGGGTAGAAACTCGCACGAAAAATTAGTAGACCTTTATAATTTAAAGGCCACTAATTTTCTTGGCCATTGTTGAGAAATTACACTATAATTGTACCTCTACAAAGCATACAGTCAACATGCATGAGACTATATTTACTGACTTTATACAAGAAAAAAATATATAATGAAAATATGTACAAATAAAACAAAAACGAATATCAGAACAATATATGTATTGTTTTTTCTTCGGTTATCACCGTAACCAAAAATAAACCTAAAATATTTTATCAAAAGTGTAGCCATAATAAAATATATTTTTCACAAAATGGATCTTTGAAAGCTTTCAAACATTGATAGGGGTCTATCATCAAGGAAACGTAATCTGTTTCCCGCAAAATGACGAACTTTATAATGGCTCGAACAGAGGATCGTGTAAAAGTTTTATAAACAAGTGCGAGAGCTAAGTTCTGTTTTGTTAGGAAAAGTTCTTGGAAAACTGCTTTTGATCTTGATTAAGGAACTTAAGCCGCAATCTACTGATAGGAAAACACTGGAATTCCCCTTTTTATTTAAAGACTATGAAGTTAGACAGTGATACTCCATTTTCGCATTGCTCTTTTTTCGCTACCATACATTTTTACTATTATTTTTTATGGGATAAAAAATAAGTAAACAAGCAGACGGATCACCTGATGGTAAACATACGGCGCCGCCTATGGACACCCGAAACACCAGAGGCGTTACAAGTACATCAAATTCGATGATTGTTGGGAATTCAAGGATTGAGAAGGGGTGGTGGAAGTTATGGATTAAACCTTATTTTACAGAATACTTAGTTTATGTAGCTGACCTTCATTCTAGCAAGGCACAACTACATGAATAAAAGAAACTATACCTACTGACATAATGTCATCAAACTTAATCATCACTACATAGTAAAAAACTAAGTCTGTCCCTATGTATACTTAGATTTTTTAAAATAGATAGTGATTCTTAAGGAATGTTTATATATGTATAATACATGCGAAGCCGGAAGCGAAGGAAGCGAAGCCCGTGCGAAGCCGGGGCGGGTCGCTAGTAACAAAATAAGAATCTTTCTTAAAATAAAACCATTCTAATTATCATGACGTTCCATTTAATATATGTATATATTGTGAGATCTGTGCACTGTATAAAATTACAACAACCTGAATGGAAAAATGAAAGAAAAAAGAAGTATAACAATGATATTTTAAACCAAACACAGATAAAAAGTATAATAAAAGTTCATTAAACACAGAAGTCTGGATAAAAAAATAAGACTCTAAATTTTCATTAACATTGAAGTATTCATAATTGTGTTGAAAACTTGATACTTATTATAAAAGTGCCAGTTTTGTGTCCTAACATCAAATTATAGCTCTCAAGAACTTGGAAATTTAGGTACATACACACGGGTAGCCGTGTGTACCTAAAGCTCGATGTGTAGACATCGAGCTTTAGATAACCAGTATAAACTGAACGTTAATTGTGCGGAAAGATGATGCGTCGCGATACCAGGATAAACTGGTTTTGTATAGATTGATGTGTGGCCGTGTGTACAAATGAGAATTTGAAAACGCTAAAGCTAAAGTCTTGGATTGCGTTTATGCTTTGACATTGTCAAACAACAGTTACAATATTTATGAATGTTGTCAACAATAATCGTTAGTGTTATGTTTATCTTGTTTGTGTGATTTTCAATGCTCTAACATTCTTCTACGTGGCTGTGATTATATCATTAGAAAAATAATGTACATATATACATATACTTAAATATTAAAACTTTGAAAGTTAAGATCGTAAAGTTCAAAATCAATCTATAAAGGTGTCCAATATTACAATTAAAAGAAATATTCAGCCATTGATTCTCAACTCCAATTCATAAAAACAAACACTGACATTTCCGAAGATTCTCACAGAATTCAGTGTATCCTATTAAGGCGACATTTTCTGGAAAATTCGAAACGTCACGAATGTAATTAGATCAAGTAGAGCTTAGCGCTCGTCTCTCATTGAACATGTGCTTATGAAATGTTGGCGAGTGGTGCAAGTTGGAAGAATGTCGCGATTCGTGTCAACAGCAGAAATGATATAGTTTTGTGATATCTCGTTCTGATAATGACGTGTCACAGTGAGTCAAGAGTTATAAAATGATGAAACTTCTATAAAAGCTACCGTCTCCATTATAATGAAGTCTAAAATTGTAAGTAGAGGTTATTTAATTAGAATCAGTTATGTTATGTTATCAATTTGGTTGTACTTTTGAACTAAAAGATATAGTTACAAAAACAGAGATGGCGCTACTTCGTCTTTTTTAAATGGCGAAATATTGATATTGATATTCTATAAAATAAAATAAACGCAATGTGATAAATTCAACACGCTTCAATAATTCATAACGTTACTCAAAAGAATTTCCTAGAAAGTTTTAAAATCAGATGCCTTATTAAAATATAGAACTTAATTGATTCTTGGAAAAGCTAATCAAAAAGTGTCTACAAAGAAAATAAATCGAGGAATGTAATAACAGTGATTACGTCTCTAGAACGAGGGAAGGTAGTTGAAAAATTAATTAATTTCGTATCGAATATCGTTTAGGTAGTATTTAGAAACTGTCTCACGTAATATTGATTTTAGACTAATTGACAGTCAGGCTAAAAACCTTGTAAATGTAATGACTACTTCTGACAATGTAAAAATTATACTTCTAACCACGAATGTGTCTCGACGTGCAGGAGAAAGAACGGGGTGGTTTTTAGTCAGTAAGAGCCTGACACTCCCTTCCGCCTCACCCAGGCGGGAGCAGTCATTCGATGATTTTCCCCACTTAAAAAAAAAACCACGAATGTGTCATATATTTAATAACGTATACCGCCTTATGACGTCACAGCTAGAGCAGTTAGAGCACCACCGCGCAGTATACTGGTTGGTTAAGAAAATAATTCAGCCCATGGTTTTAAGATAAATCACTATGTATTTTTTAATTATGTACACTACAAATTAAGTCTGAAGTTTTTCAAATTCAATTCTAATATACGCTAACGTGTCAAACTTGGACCAAACCAGTCTTGGAACCAAAGTGGGGTGGCAGAAGAAAATCCTAGTGTTTACACGACCTGAATACCTAGATACAGAGCCTTAAACGAAGGCTTTGAGTGTTCGCTGAAAGCTCCCAGAATTAAGATGGATGAGAACATCTCTAGAGTTACACGTAGTTGTGGCTGAAGTTCAGGGAACATTTTCAGCGTATTTTTCAAAGTAATTATTATTTATTGTGCTTTCTCGTGTTTTGTTACAAAAATGGTGTGAAAATAATGATGATAGAACGTGTGAAGTTGTTTTGTTTTTGTTTACGCCTACTTCTTCATAGAAGAGGATATTTTTAATTTATTCCTAAATATTTTATGCGTTATTGGTAAACACTTACGGTACATATACTGCTGCTATATTGAGTCTATTCTGAGAACCTTAGTTCATCTTCTGCAATTGTATTATTTTTAAATTACGTCATATATATATATAGGTCCTGAGGTACACAATCAAAGAGTTTTTAAACGACAGAACTCTATAGAAAAATGTATGTTTTAATAATAATAAGTAGCAAAACTTTAGGAAACATTGTAATATATCTTGTATTTCTCAGTAACTGTAGTAGAAGTTAAAGTTATTAGGCTGATGATGATGACTCTAATAGCTTTATTATACTTTGTCTTAAACTTATTACTATGATTGACATCTAGAGGTATAATACTCGTATTTTAAACCGTTCAATACAAAAGAGACAGACAAAAGAATATGCATACACACAACAAATCATGCCCAGAAATAACTACTAAATCATATTCTCCATATTACAAAAACCCTAAATAATAATTTTCTACCATATAGGTATGAAGGCTGGTTGTTGGATGTTTGAATGTTTGCTCTCTGTATGATAGATTGCAGACATCCACGACGTTGCCATGATGAATTGCTTTTATCGCAGGTCGGGTCAGCCGAGGGATTTTTGTAAAATTATTATAGAAATAATTTTTTGCCAAACATTTTGTTAGAGATAATTAATGTATCTTAATTATTTAACGTACCTAACTTATGTATTATACTGACGCTTTTAGCTATCGAAGCGGTTAAGAGAATGTTACCTATATGAATGTTACTTACAATAGGGTAGTCCGTAAAAATCTAATTAGTCCGTCAGTTAGATAATGAAAAAATATTAGACAGTTATTTTTTATTATAAATACCATATAATCAAATAGAGAAGGACAATTTTAAGCTGAGACATTTGAATGAACATTTCTAAAACGCTGATACATAATTATTTTGACATAACATCCATATTTTTGTTAGGTATACGTAAAGAAGATGAAGTAACATGTTTATCAATTCAATGATAACATAACCTTTTAGGAAATGAAAGACATAATTATCTTACATTTGATATAAATAACAGTTTTCTTAACAAAATATTATAAAGTCTATTTCCTATTACAACCTACCTATCAAAAATATGACGTGAAAATAGGATCGCAAGAAAAACATACCCACGTCACTCAATCGTTCACTGATCCTATTCCAGATATGGAAATAAGATCCGTACGGGCCATACTCAGGCTTATTCATACGTTTTATTAATAGAAATTCTAGAAAAATGTCTAGGAAATAAGCTTGTAGTATTTTATGTTCAACAGATTTTTATGTGAAACGCAATTATCGTTGAAACTATAGATATATTTATACCATATTTTCGCATCTGGTAGTCTTTTTCTAGAATGAATACAGAGTGGTATATGTCAAAGTCAAAGTCAAAACATTTATTTCAATAATCTTGAATTAGGCACTTTTAAAACGTCAATGACTTGCCAGTGAAGCTAGGCGCTCGTTCCAATGTGTAGTTTCGAATGGAAAAGTACGAGGAAGAAACTAGATTGTTACTCTTATCAAAAAAATCCTTTTTACAATCTCGCAAGTACTTTATATATAAATGTTACCTATTGTGTACATGTGTATGTTTAAAACACAAAGTTACAGAATCGATCAATGAGATATTGTAATTATTTTTTCCTAGTTTTAGAAATCGTTCATCTTATACATAATACAAGTCTCCACATATTCAGACACCATAAATGAAATACCCTTCGCTTTGTCACTTCATAAACAATATAGCAAGCAATCATTTACACCAAAGTATCTCCAACACCGTACAGTCTCCTCATCAACACCTAATTGCGTTCATCGCACATACAATGTAATTTTAAACTGTTTTATGCGAATATGCAAATTATAATTTAACTTCGGAGCAAAGTTTTGCAGTGTATCGCTTGAGGTGATGAATTAAAGATGGCTGACTCATACGTGGGGAGGGAGTTTGAAGTCTATGAAGTACGTATTAAATAGGTAAATGCCCTGACACACGGACGACATACTAAGGTATGTCGTCCCATTTACATTTCTCAAGAAATGGGAGAGAAACTTCTTCATTGATTTGAGAATGTTATATCATGATGATCTTTTAATGTGGCTAATGACTACTAACAATTTTACATAGTAACTATTCAAAAACTATGCGATAGATGTGCTCAAAATCTATGAATAACATTGAGGTAACAACTACTAGGCTGTCTAGAGAAGCATTTGATTCTAAAACCCACAATAATTTCAATTATATTATTACCAACCGTACAACCTTGAAAACAACATCGAAAATCAAAAATACGATAGATCAATACAGATTTATAATTCCGAATATGTTTTCCAAAGACAAACTGAATGCTGAGCAGAGAAATATATTACCATTCAAATCGAATCGGCTTATAATCGCAAGAATAAATACGTGAACAAAATATGATGTACAATTCGCAAATTTCGGATTTTCGGTAACAATCTCCCATACCTATGTACCTACAGATTAACTTTATACCCTTCGGAGACTGAAATTCAGATTTAGATTGAAGAGCGCTAGTTGCTAATCTCATTTGAATAAATATACCTCGTGTAGAAAGGTATTCATAGCCGAAAATTTTATTAAACAACATTTTCGCTCTTTTGTATTGATTTCTTTAAAAAAATATTTGTGTCCCCGTTGTATCAAAATCAGTTCAGTGGTTGAGACGAACAAAGCTCGATTTTAGGATAAGATTAATTTCTTCTACAATTTATCTTCAATCTTCTTGTTCAAATCTACATACAAACATCAGCGAACACGTTCCCGAACCCTGACCAAGTTCCCAAGAGATGGAGCATTCTCCTAATTTTTGGTGACCTTAATTGCTATACCCTCGCCACAGCTAAAAGCCGGTATTACGGCGAACCCACGTCTAAGGGAGATTCACTTGCTCAGCAGTTTTCGTTTACCAGCAGATAATGTCGATGTATGAATGACCATAATGCCAAATATCTTACTTCATGTTTTGTAAGTAGACTGAATTTCGTTATACTTCAAAGCGGTTGCAAAAAATGTACCTCACAGAATTCATTCTTCTACAAAACCATCAATATCCCTTCCAATTCCTTCCTTCAGCTCCATATATCATATTGGAACCATTCTTCCAGGTTCCAGAACATTCCTAGCTCATGTTTAATCCATAAATCCTGGAATACTTTCTATAGGTCTATCTTGAAAGTAGTGCCCAACGTCAATTGTAGAGAACGATTTATCTTCTGCTATCATTTGTCTAGTCGTGTCTTGATCCAATCGGCTATAACTCACGACCGCACTTCTGTGGCGTGAACTGAGTAATTGAAATCGGTTTCATATATTTTATACTATAGAAATGAGAACTATTTTCTTGTTCGTTTCGTTAAGGATGGAGTGCACGGATTTTTTGGTGGAGGAATTGTAGAATTGTCAGGAAGTTTTATATGGAAGGATTAATAAATGCTTTTAATATAACTTAATCTAAGGAAAAGCAAAACTGTCGACTACTCTGTGTTCTGTGTAGATGAAATACCTACATTTACATTTGTAAACGACAATTATTACAAAGAAGCGTCTTTTTAAAATTGAACGAACAAAACTGTCGATTACCGCAAGTCCTTTATCAAACTCCAATTAACACAAATACAGCACTACCCAATTATGTCCCTACCCCCATTCCTAATTACACGTGAACCAGTTACCTACATATACCTCTAAACTAACAAACAATCCCTTTAACATAATTCTATTGGATCAATACTTTACCAACCGACTTCCAAATAGTTCACAACAGCATTAATTTAAGTCTGAAATGTCTACAAACTTAACTGTTTACATCCATTCAGAATTTGCGATTCAAATATTTCAGTTTAGCGATTCATAATAAATTAATCTGGTTAAAGCAGTTTCTTGTAAGTCTTTGGTTTCCATCATACTATCATCATACTAATATTATAAATATGAATGTTTCTTTGAATGGATATTCGGATGTTTGACCCTCAGTCACGCTAAAACCACTGAACGGATTTTGATAAAATTTGATATACGGGCAGGGTATGGGCTGACTTAGGTGATAGGACGTTTATTCCAATTAAATACTCCGATAGAATAAAACAGGAATAATATTGTACTCGGACGAAGTCGCCCAACATCTAGTATTCAATAACGTAACCTCAAACCAGTATTTTCTAAACAGGATATACAGAGGTATGTAGGTGTTCATAATTGAATAAATCAACGTAGAACTTTTTTCAAGAAAGCCCAGATTTCTATACAGTTATCTCGGATGTACAGAAATCTGTTCTTTAATGTTTAACTTCCAAGTTTCGACTTATATCCTCTAGATTAGGTATACTGCAATAACTGAAAAGTTGTAACTATAGTGATGACCAACGCACAGTATAATTTATTAAAAGTAATTATAATGGTGCCAACCATATTGTGAATATACAGATAAAGACACACCTACGTATTAGAAGCTGCTATCGACTTCATCGACGAAGGTCTAATTGGAATATACGCTTCAAATATCACTAAGTTGTCCATTATCAAACAATTGCTTTCATAATCACAAACACAACAACTCAGTCGAACGTTAGTAAGCACTTGTATTTCAAAGACAAACTTAACTGTTTACATGAATTCAAAATCTGTGATTTAAATACAGCGATCCATAATAATTAATCTCACTAAACAATTCCTTGGAAGCCGTTTATTCTATTTAATAAATATTCATTTTGCAAGATCGCTTTTAATTTAACACTTGGAGATGTTGAGAAGGAAATTAGTAAACGTAAGAAATAGCCGTGTAAATTATCATTTCCGATTTGCTAACGGAAGTTCGAATAGTTTCAAGCCAGAGAGGGACTCATAGCAATGAGCGGCATTACGCAACAAACTTCATAGTGACGGTCGCGTCTCATCGACAACTCTTCGATTAGCGCTATTATGAGCCTCTGGTATAGCTACAAACTGATTGAGATACCTCGGCAAACAGTAATGTAAGTAAGCCATAAAACATAATTACATAATTGAATATCATACAAAAATCACATCACATTTTGAAACATTAAGGTGAAATGAAGATAATTTTGTGGCTCATCCTGAATTTATGCTTGAATATTTTAAGCAAACCTTCAAGAAATTGATGTCGGTAATAAAATTACAAATGCTCCTAATATTTTGTGCTGTTTGTTTTTCTTTTGTGAGAGAAATTATTAGATGCCCTCGTTGATTATGCTGTGTTTGGAAGGCTGTTTTATAGCTGAAGGTCGTTTTTGTTTCATTTCAGAAGTGTTTTGTTTTAATATTTATGACAATAATGTCTTATGACTAAGGTTGACAGTGAAAGATCAGTTTAAGGTAACTAAATCCAAGTATCTACTGTAGAATTTTTCAACTCTTTATCACAATTTTTACTAAAATAGATTAATTGAAATATATACCACATTCATAACTCATGAACAAAAACATACCTACTCAATAGTCCATACAGCCATATCTCGATCAGACAGAACACTACAAACTTTTTTAAAATGAGATTCAAACTGTCCTTCAGAATGACCTTGAAACATCAGATATCGGACAATGAGGATCGAAACTGTCTAATATCACGTGATTTATGTCTGTACCCTCCACTTTTGTTCGGGAATCAAACGTCGATGTGCGAATTTATAGGATTTACTTACAAAAGGTCTGGATGAATAAATGATTGGCTGGGACCTTCGAATGAGAATTTATTAAAATAAAAGCGAAGGTTCCTGTCCGTCGATATTGGAGTTTTAAAGCTACAGGGGGTAGCTTAGTTGGGTGTGGTTCAGTCTTGAAGTCCGTTATGATACGTGGCGTGTTATATATGGTATCTCTAAGAATAATGTTTCACTAGCTGTTGCCCGCGATTTCATCCGCGTAGAATAATTATAATTCCTGTTTTATCACATGGGAATATTTAATCGGGATAAATCCTATCACCTAAGTCAGTCCATAACCTGCCTGTATACCAAATTTCATCAAAATCTGTTCAGTAGTTTCAGCGTGATTAACGAACAAACATCTAAACATCGAAACAATGTAACTGTCACAGTTATATTATCAGTGTGATAATAGACAAACATTTATAATGTACACACTTCCTAGTCAATTGGAGAGACAGCAAATAAAACATCTATTGGTCTTAAATCCATTCGATACTCTTGCTAAGCCTTCGTTCTCATAATCAAAATAGATTAAGACTATATTCCGCTACTGAACTACTTATACATGACGTACTGAAACTCCTCATCGAAGTCTTAAGCCTGGCAACATCCTTTACCCACACACACATACATATGTACATACATATAGATAAATGTATGTATGTACAGCTAGTGATAAACTTATCAAGTTACGAAGCTTCTAGACTCTTCAACTTGAAGTTGCTATCGGAAACTAGATCTGTTAGACTTCACTTGAGAGTACATACTACATAAAGACCTGAAGCACATACCTATTATATAAGGACCATGTGGGCTGAAACTTATTACTTATTTCCATTATCCATAAATGTAGTATTCAACACAAAAATAATAAATCAAATTGGACCACATAACGTCACGCCTGTTATCCCCGAAGGAGTGGGCAGAGTTGGTTCTGGATTCGTAAATAAAAAATGTGATGTCTAAGTTCTTTCAGTTAACATGTGTTGGAGAAGTAGTTACCTATTCTTGATTGGAGTATATCAATATTCTTTGAAAAGCAGATGTTTCAGTATCTACCTTAATTATAACTAAGTGTATCTACGTATGTCCATTGTCCAATATTGTTTGATTACGAATTATGTAACAGCAATACTATTTTTAGATCACGATTTATAACATTATGTTTTCACTTATATCATTTCCCGATGTGTAAAATCCCAGCCTTATCACCAAACCAATGCTCTAACAATGTAATCTTTCCGAAACGAGCCTAAATAGTTAAAATTCCACCAAAGATTCCACCAAAACGGTAACGATATTGAAAAAGTTGTCAATTCAAGAGCTCATCTCAAGATACGGGCTAAAACTACTTCAACAAATAAATAGAATAAGAAACTATGTTGTGAGTGTGGCCGTTCGTAAATTGAAATGGTCTTATTAATTCATTCGCCTTAGATGTAGATGGCACTACTGAGCGTAGGACCTTCAATATTTGCCGCTTAGAAAAAAACAACCAGTGGTTGCATAATATTTGTAAAAACTGGAAATATTTATTTGCTATTATTATAAATAACTGTTGAAAATAAAATACAAACAGCAATAAATAATATCACAAACAGCGTCACAGTAAAAATATCATACAAATAAATCAACGGACCACAAATTCCTATCATGAAAATATTTTCTCGCAATAAATATCCTGAAACATTTTCAGTTAGCCAGTTTTTGCTATACGAAGCCTGAAAATGTTCATGTAATATCGTATAAATGAAGGAATCGACGTAAAAGGCATTATATTATAGGCACTTGATGATATCCAGGCGAGTGCCTCAGCCTGGACGATAGCATTGCCCGCAATCCCGAATCCCGACGAAATTCATCCGCAAGATTATTACGGTTTCAATTTCTGTAATATGTTACTGCGAAAATCCGGATCAAGTTAATCCTTGGACTTTCCAGGTAATACTTTGATTTTTCTGCTCTATTGGTATAAGAGTCAGCTTTAGGTTTTAGTATTATTTTCGTTTTAAGTCTGCATTTAATAAAATAGATTGATTTAAGAAAAAGGAATCGATAATACATTTGACTTTAGAATATTTTGTCGCCATGGACGTGATAATAATTCGATTTGAATTTCTATAAACTCTAAAATCTTAAATTAACAACTACCTACGTTTTCGATAACTCATATCAATTAAATCTGAAAATTATCTAGAAAGACCCTAAATTGACCTAAAATCAAACATTACCAGCAACATACACAATTTTCGTTCCACAACATGATAGATGATTGCGTAAAAGTAATACATTTACGTCTAAGTAAGATTTCGTGTTGAAATTTTTTTAATTTTTGCAACAATAAAGAAGCTGTACAATAAATTGTTTGGTATATTTTCCCGGCTCGTGTGTGTAATGTTGGCATTATATTACAGCGTGTAATTTGTGTTAACTTTGTAATATTAATATTATCTTGTGATTTATTTTAAGACTCTTGTTGGTGAGTCGTGTTTTCTTTTTAAGAAGATTTTATTGTACCTCTAGTATACTAAGAGTGTTTTTGTTTCTATTTTGTTAATAAAGGCGTTGTTAATAGAAGTCTCGAGTTCAGTTGAAACACTTATATTATTGGGTTTTTTAACTACACAGGCGTACTAACAGTAGTTTAAGTTTATGCTCTCTTAATTAATTAAATCATTATCAATCGTTTTCGGAACAATATCGCTTCTAAGGAATAGATAAAATGTCTTTGAGTACAGCATTTAGTTTAGTAATTGTAAGATAATTAATAAATTGTAAGATAAAAGTGAAAGACACAGGGAAAGCGTCTCTCCCAAAATAAATAATTTTATTTATTTTTAAAAATAGTATTTATCACCATAAGTACTCATTGAAAGGCACTACCTGCTGGCTTAGTGTATTACGACATTTCTAAACCTAAAAGACTACCTCTGCATTAAACTTTACACAACATGAACGCGGTGGAGGCACTTAGTGGAACACTGGCTGAGATGAGGGCGGAATTCAGAGAACGAATGTCAAGATTTGAGGCGGGGCACTGCAGTACACCATCAAAGCTTGCATCTGGTGGCACCTCAGGTCTGGCACAGGACTACTGGGCCTTCAAGCGGTTCACTCTTGATGCCCTTGAGTGCCTGCAGCGGCAGATGGAGTTCTTTGCCCGTGACATGGATGAGCAGGAGATGAGAGGCCGCAGAAAGATGCTACTGATCCACGGAGTTCCTGAGAACAGCAATGAGAATACATCAGTGGTGGTTGCTAGTGTGATCCAGGAAAAGCTCGGTATGGGGAACCTCGGTACCTCTGATGTCCGTAGATGTCGCCGGGTCGGCAGTTTCGCCAACAAATCCAAGCCCAGACCCATATTGGTGAAGATGCAGGACGTGGATACCCGAGACAAGGTGTGGTATAACAAAACCAAGCTCAAGGGTACAGGCATCACTTTGTCCGAGTTCCTTACGAAGCCGCGACACCAGGTCTTCATGGCGGCGCGAGATCAGTTCGGTGTGGCGAACTGCTGGACTAAGGGGGGCCACATCTATGTTCTGGGACCGGATGGCATCAGACACCGCATACTGAGTCTCGGCGAGTTGCGTGCCATCGGCGAGCCTGCAGCAGTCACCGAGCAGTCTCCTGCAGCAGTCCCCGAGCGATCTCCTGCGGCTGTGGCTCGGAGGGGGAAGCGCGGCGCCAATAAAAAGTGACCCCATTGATCTTGCTTCGTTCGGGTAACAAATCCATTTTTATTACCTTTGTTTGTAGCAACAACTCCAATACCCTCACAATATATTTATTTCTATTTAATGTATTTATTGCGTATCACCTCCCAAAACTTATAAATTGTATTTTACCCTTTAATTAATATACCTAATTAACTTCTTTATTTTTGTTCACATAGCAATAAATTTCATAAACTTCACCTTGTGAGTTTTCGAATGTTTACTGTTTCTGACGTTTTTTTTTTTTTTTTTTTTAAAGATTTCATAAACTGTTATTTATTTTAAATTCATTGACGTTTTAAAAGTACAAAATTATGATTTAATAATAACTAAATGAAAATATATACAACTTAAAATATAAATAACTATGAACTAAAATATTTACATCTTAAAAAAAGGTAATAATAAATAAATAAGCTATAAGGCATCAAAAAAAAAATTTTCCTCATCATTATCATGAGGTAGGGTGCCCAAAAGACTGGCAGCATTACCACGTTGAATGGCAATGCTTAACCTTTGTCCAAGGTAGAAGCCAGCCCTTCGATCACCTGAAGTGTCAACCATCCTCTTTACAATATCTTTGTAAAGAAGATGTGCACTTGGGCCCCACGGCCCTAAAGTTTCAACCCCAAACGGTTCGAAAGCATAATTGCCAATCAGGCTATCATACTTTCGCCGTTTGAGGTTCTCGGCAGCAGCAGCGGCAGCACCGGCTCGACACGCTGAGTTTGGAAGATGGGATGGCGCCAGAGTATCAACGCAAGTGGCGTCCCATACTAAAGGCCTACCCATCTTCCAAGGGAATAATGACATACCGTCGGGTCTCTTGCCATCGTTGCGTACCAAGCCATTAGGTTCTAAAGTAGCTGGCACGCCAACGGAGACAAGAGCTCGACGAATTATGTCATTAATACTCGCGTGTCGAGCAAAACGACCCGCACTACGGCTACACGACAAGCCGTGGTGTCCAAGGCTGTTGACATCTTCACCACAACGACAACGATGAGGTGAACAAAATGAAGCCCCAAGCCTTAAACAAATTGCAGCGCGGAATGTGGTGTCGTCCAACAAAGTACCTAAGTTGGACGAAGGCAAAGCAAGAAGCCATAACCCTGACTCCCACTCACCCACAGCCAAAAGGCGAGCTCGCTCTGCAGTTGAACAAGCGGAGTTCAATAGATTTTCGCTCACTTTCCTGCAGAGCGGCTCGTCCCATTGTCTCTGGGAGAGTGATTTGACAGGGGGTCAATATTTGGGCAAGCGATTTTCCAAGCTTTCACAGCTTCCACTAAAAATGGTACATCAAAATTAACCAGTGATTGAGAAAGAATTTTCCTGGTTAATTCTTCAGTACCATGGGCGGAAGATATGAAAGCTGGTAGGCTTACACTGGAAATTTTACGGACGCCAAGCCCACCCATGCGGACAGGCAGAGTAGCTTGTGTCCAGGCTCGGTCGTCGAGAGCCACATTCAAAATTAAGGATAAAGTTTGTCTAATGCTTCGGTCAATTTTTTCTAAAAGAAGGGGTGCAGACCAGAGGTGGGTCGAGCGCAAAAAATACATAAATTTGGGACCAAAACAACAAAAACGAATAATAGTATAGGCCGAATGCATTCTAATGTGATACAGTCTTTCTGAAACGACAGAAAAATTTTGAATTTTTTCATCAATAAAACTTTGAAAAGAGTCCTCGAAGACGGGCGCACCTAGGAGGCGAAGCGAACATTTATCGACAACCGAGATATTAGGCGCAAAAGTAGTAAATTTTGATATGATCTGTCTGTCGGTAGAGTCATGTAAAAATATCTCACACTTGGAATAATTTAGGTCAAGGCCAATAGCATGAAGTTCGTTTTTTAAAAATTGGAAATCATTTAAAACTGTATCTGCATCGCCTCCCAGGGTACCGTCATCGAGGTACCACACATTAAATTTAGAATTTAGCTGTCGTATAATAGGATTAATGGCCAGGCTAAAAATCACTGGCCCAAGGGGATCGCCTTGTTGACAGCCAACGGCTGATTCCAAAAGGTTGTCCTGATATAATAATTTTGTAGGGTGTCTATAACATTGCCAGAGAAAACTAAAAATTTGGGGTACTTCCTTTTTAACTTCTGTCAACAGAGTATCCCTATTGACCGAATTAAAAGCATTCTTAATGTCAACCTTCAGGATGATATCACCTTTCCTGGAATTCAGGTAGGTCGACAACGCATGCACGGCAGCCTCGCAGCCCCCTCTAGATCCATACCCGAGTTGAAGGGGCTGGAATTTTTCCGAAAGAAGATTATTATAAAATTTGCAACAAATCTTGGCTGCCATGCGACGATAAGTTGTTCCCACGGCAATGGGACGAATACCGCCATCCTTCTTGCGTAGGGCACATAGATTGGCCCCGTACAAAACGTCGATGACGGATTCGTGCACATTGCCGGAGAGCATAAGATTGATCAAAACCGTAAGCTCCTTCAGCAGCGTCACGCCGGACTCCCCGGCGCTTGAGCTCGTCAGATCTTTGAGATGCTGCGGCGTCAAACCGTCGAGGCCTCCGGCAGAACCGCTCCGGAAGGAGCCTATGGCAGTGACCACTTGTCGACCTGTAACAGATAGGGTATGAATATCTGCTTCTGGAGGATCCGGAAAAGAGAGACCATCTACTGGGGCCGGGTGTTTGCTCTCCAGAGCTTTAAGTGTATCTGGAGAACATGGAGCCAGTACGTCATTGCTAAAAATAATTCTGGCTGCGCCGCTAATATCACCTTCACCTATTTTGGTCTCAACTAAATCAGCTAAAGTTTTGGTTGAGGCATAGCTGCAAGCCGGTAATTTTGGGTCGAATTGGGAAGCCGAAATGCAATTTTCTTTGATTTGTTTTGTTAAGGAATTTTGAAAAGCCAAATTCTTTTTAACATGTAATATTTGGTAAGGGAAGGTGAGGAGTTGTTCCCAGGCGCGTAACGAGTTCTCCTGTGCTGCCAGACGGACACAATTTGCTAACTGTTGCGCAACTAAAGGTCTGGCACTACGGGGAACTCGTTTAAGTACAGGGATAGATTTTTTAAATTTTGATAATCTTTTCCAAAAGGGATCTGTCGAAATAAGAGGAGTAGTACCGGTAACGGGGCTGAATGTACTTTGAGATTTGTGAACACGTCCAATGTGTACATTCAGCCCTCGCTTACCTTTAAAATAGCGAATGACACAGGACACACCTTTGACACTTCTTGTCAAGCGTCAAGTTAATAGTTGCGTTCCAGGTTTGACCATCGGATGCGTGAATTGTCTATGAAACCATAGACAACATCAATGCAGATGATGTTAAATAACATTATTTTATATGTATATATGTACAAATTATCATTAATTTTATCCCTTTGCTCTTTTAGATCTTATTTTATTTTATCCTATTTCTCTTTTTGATAAATATATTTGTTGTTACATCTACTTATTATTATTTTTTATTTATTTTTCATCTCTTTTTCTCCTTGGCTAAATTAAGTATTTTGAACTGTGATTTTTACCCGAACGAAGTATTGTGTTGTGAGATAGTCGTAGATTCTATCTTTAAATTATAACACGCAGCCGGCGGGTGGACCTGAGCGATACGTGCACATAGGTACCACTTTATACATTTTTTTATTTTATTTTATTTTAATTATTTTTTTTTATTATTTATTTTAGATATATATATATATATATTTTATCACTTATAATATTTTATTAAATAATACTGAATGATGATTAACTACATGCAGAGTGTCGATGAAAGTTTTACTTCTGCGAATACTGATAATGACAGCTTTACAAGTTTACCATCTCTTGCTGATACACTTGAGTCCCTTTTCTCCGATGTACCGAAAAATCTTAATGTAGTCCATATAAATGCACAGAGTATTCCAGCTCATTACCACGATATGCTGGCGAACCTTGACTGTAAGAATATTCATGCTATCCTTGTCTCTGAAACTTGGTTAAAACCTTGTCTTCCTTCCACTTCCTACTCTCTACCTGGATACCAGTTGATAAGAAATGACCGCACGGGCTGCGGCGGTGGCGGGGTTGCCATATATCTTCGAGCAAATATTTCCTATAAAATAATTGATATGTCACCACAGCCTCCGCCGCGGAACGCTGGCGAGCATCTCTTCTTGGAACTAACACTGCGACATTCCAGAGTATTGCTCGGTGTCTATTACTGTCTTTCACTACGTGTTGACTATTTTTCCTCTTTTGAAAATCTACTTTTGAACTTAACTCCCTCTTACAGTCACAGCATAATAATGGGTCACTTTAACACCTGTCTTCTGAAACAAGATTCCCGCTCCTCTTCACTTCAATCCATTGCTCAATCACTCAACTTGTCTATTCTTCCCTTGGGTGCCACTCACCACTTTCCTAACTGTTCACCTTCTCTTCTTGATCTTATCCTTGTCTCGTCCGATCAACACGTTGTCAAGCACGGACAATGTTCTGCTGACAATTTTTCCTATCATGACTTAATCTTTCTTTCGTACAAAATCTGTCCTCCTAAATCTAAACCCAAAACTCTCTTTCAGCGCAATTTTAGTGGTATGGACCATGATAGGCTTCGTGAGGATGCCGGCAACATTGACTGGTCTAAGCTCCTTGCCGCTGACACAATTGATGAGAAAATTAATGTCTTTAATAACAAGCTCATTGAGTTGTATGACATTCATGCTCCAATACGACCAGTTAAAATGAAGCATGTACCTGCACCGTGGTTAACGGATGACCTGAAGGTCGTGATTCATAAGAAGGCAGCGGCAAAGGCCAAATTTAAACGCCAACCTAATCCGGGGAATCGCGAAGAGTACATTGCAGCCCGGAATCGTAGCAACAAGATGTGTAGGGATGCACAACGCCGCCATATTCATAAGTCAGTAGAAAACGGCGATCCGGCCAAGGTCTGGACATTTCTAAAAACTATGGGAGTTGGCAAACAGCGTCAGAATGACGTTTCTGGGAACTTAGATTTTGAATCCCTAAATAAGCATTTTTCTTCTTCCCCTTACATTAATGGGTTTATCAAATCCAAAACCTTAAAACATCTTTCTTCCCTTCCTGCTCCCGACTATCCACCATTTTTCTTCAATCAATTCACAGCTTGTAGTGTTAGGAAGAGTGTAATTTCCATCAGTTCCAATGCGGTAGGGACTGACTGCATCAGTCGCAAAATGATACTCCCTGTCTTGGATGAGATCCTTCCTGTCATCTGCCACATCCTTAACTATTCTCTGTCCAGCAGCGTCTTCCCTTCTGCATGGAAGGAAGCGCAGGTTACACCACTTCCTAAAAAACCTAATCCAGAATCCTTTTCCGACTATCGCCCTATTTCTATTTTACCCTTCCTTTCTAAAGTTCTGGAACGTCTTATTTATAACCAGCTAAGCGCTTTCCTTACCAAACACAGTCTCCTTAATCCTTACCAATCCGGGTTTCGTCCGGGACATAGTACCACTACGGCTCTAGTCCATATCACTGATGACATACGATCCGGTGTTGAAAACGGCAATCTAACTCTGCTCACCTTGCTAGACTTCAGCAATGCTTTCAACACCGTTGATTTTGATATACTGCTTGGAATATTGGACTCTCTTAACATATCTGCAACTGTGATTGATTTCTTTCGTAGTTACCTGTGTGGCCGCCGGCAGCGTGTCGCCATAGAGGGTTCATACTCTTCCTGGTCTGATACGGCTGCTGGCGTACCGCAGGGGGGCGTTCTTTCTCCTCTACTCTTCGCAATTTTTATAAATTCCATTTCTAATGAACTTCTGTCTTCCTACCACTTGTATGCCGACGATCTGCAAATTTACTCACAAGCACCTCCTAATGAATTCTCCGAGGCAGTAAAGATGGTGAATACGGACTTGGCACGAATCTCGGAATGGAGTGCGACCTATGGTTTGAAAGTTAACCCCGCGAAAACACAGGTCATTGTTGTCGGTAGCCCCCGCTTACGCTGTAGAATTAGGTGGTCGCAGATCCCTTCAATTATTTTTAATGGTACCACAATCCCATACAGTGACACAGTAAAAGACTTGGGTATTGTCATGGACCGAGACTTCACTTGGGAACCTCAACTGAAACAAGTAAGTCGGAAAATGTTTGCGTCTGCGAAGTCTTTGTGTAGACTTCGGAACTTTCTTCCGACTGCTACTAAAATTGCGCTTACTCAATCACTTCTTCTTCCCATCCTCGATTATGCTGACGTCAGCTATCCAGATCTTACCGAAGTGCAGCTAGATAAACTTGAGCGACTCCAAAATTTTAGTATACGGTTTATATTTGGTTTACGCAAATATGATCATATTTCCGAATATCGCGCTAAACTCAAGTGGCTGCCGATCCGCCTTCGCCGGGATACTCATATCTTATCCTTACTCTACAGTATACTGTTTAATCCTACTACCCCCCACTATCTCAAAGAACGTTTCCAGTTCTACCATGACACACATTCTAGACCAGTACGGTCGTCGGAGGATATGAAGCTTGAGATGCCCCAGCATGCGAGCAGATCATTCGACAGATCGTTTACAGTACGAGCTGTTCGACTGTGGAATGCTCTGCCACTTTCTGTCAGACAAGCAGAATCACTTGTTAGGTTCAAAGCACTTGTGAAAAACCATTATCTCTCCACGTTGTAGTCCATTACTATTTCTTTTTGTTTCTTCTTTTACTGTCACCTATTCATCATCTGTACTATATTTTTATTTATGTATTAATATATGTATATATGTTGTATGTATAGATATTTATATGGGTATGTTTGTATGTATAAGGTCTTATGTAAGTATTATATTTTATTTTAAATATACTATTTATTTAGAGAATATATATTTTACTTGTAAAAATAATGTATAAGTACCTGAGTACACCAAGAACAACCTCCACTTCCATTGAACAGTGCTCCATTCACCCAAAGGTTGCCTGGTAGAGATCGCTATTAGTGATAAGGCCGCCTTTGTACCCTACTATTTTTTATTACTATAACGTTAATGTATATTCCGTTTATTTAAGGTGTACAATAAAGGTTATTATTATTATGTATGGTCATTTGGGAGGCGTACGAGGGGCCGAAGCCAACTGCGCAGAGGCCCTTTAGACAACTTTAATCTAAATGTAATGGAGACATAAACCGGCGACTATCCCTGTATGCACTATGGAAATGCACCCAAGGACAGTCCCCGGTTAGTGTAGGACTATTGTGAATAATGGAAAAAAAAGGTAGGGCTATGGATGGGTTGCTGTGGATTTGTAAATTGGAAACTATGGATGACTATGGCACCTGCCGAAACAATGTAATTTTTACACGTAAAAATGGCAGGCGGAGACTCGCCAACTCACCAACCGGGCCCCGGGAATGGTTGCTAGATATAGCAACATAGGGGCAACGAGAATGTGAGTGGCTGAAGGGTTAAGAAACTACCACCGCTTTCTACTCAGATCATCTGCTCCAGCCGAAGCCTCCTGCATCCCTGGCCCACTCGCGACTTACGAATAGTTTCTTACCCTCCGAGCAGGATCACTGCTCTAGCGACTCCACTCTGGACAGCCAATGAAGGCAAGCCAGAGGCGGGAGACCTGTTCCTTGTCATCGTTCACTCCAGCCAGCCAATTAAGGCAAGCCGGAGAAGAGGGAACGGTGACTTCTCCCTGGAGCACTCGGGATGATGGTAGCCCGCGGGATCGCTAATGCCCGTCACCTCGCCTCAAGGTGCCCTGCGGGCTTTATTATTATTATTATTATAATCGACGCGATACTGGAGCGGTAGCGATCCACATTTATAATCAATATTATTATCCTTGACAGTTTCTTTACTATATTTATACTTCTCCTCAGTACTTCTCTTATTCTAAACTCATTCTCTTTTCAAACTATTATCCTTATACAATGAACTATAGAAATATATAAGACCAAAAACTAAACAATACCACTATTCTTAGTTTCAACTCTATAGCTATTGTTTCCATGGCAACCATTCTGAACTTACTTCAGCATGTGAATTGCTTACGTCGCTATGAAGTTATTTCACAGTCTCTTGTCTTCATGCAAGTTTGAACTTTCTGTTCTTCTGTTAAAGTAAAGATTTCAATGGAGTGGTGATGTCTAAAACTTTAACGTAGATATTCAAAGTAGAGGTAGTGTTGGTAGTGAAACTTTGGTGGAGTCAGTAGCATATATACGACAGTCAGATAGATTTTCAAACTTGTTGCAAACTGATAAGGTTAGTAATCAGTTAAAATATTCGATATCACATCATAACCTAAACTAATCTCGGTTTTCGGCAACAGCTTAATTATGTTTTAATTTAAAATGGACGTCCGTTTGAAGATCTTGAAAGCAAAAACTAAATGACATTTTTCGAGAACTGAATTCAGGACGTTATACCGTAGAAACTCTGCCTACAACAATACACAAAATTACGTTAAGGGTTACGAATAAAAAATATATTTCATAATTCTAGCCAAACAAGTTTCACCTTATATACAAAATTAATGTCAAGATAGAATATAATTTCATGGCTTACTTCAGGGTATTAAATTCCCAACTTCGTCCTAATTTAGATTACCTACTTATGCAAGAGTTTTTTAATTAACATTCCCTAATTTCTAGTTAAAATATTATGTTCAAACTAGATTGAAACTAGAATTTAATCTGTCAACTGCACACATTAATAAAAAAAATAATAATAATTAATTTAGGGTGTAAATTAATTTCGTCATCACAAAAATGAATTTCAAAATCTATTCACGGATCGCAAACCAATTTGTTTTAGTATTTTAGTGCAAATGACCGCCTCGTTGGCCGAATAGTCTCAGGTGCGACTGCCGGGCAAGAGGCCTCGGGTTGCATTTCCGGGTCGGGAAAAGTTTTACCGGGTTTTGTGTGACCGTTCGGCCACCGATTATTATTATAGAGGTACATATATAAAAGGAACCTCTACGGAAGTTTCCCTGAGCGAATGAAAAACCGTAAGGGCCAAAAAATATTCCCTATGCAATGTTGTCTTCAAAATTATTTGCAAGTACCTTCCGTGACTGCCTCCTATTACGATAATAGCGTTGTTATTATAAAGCCAAATAATGATGGCTGAAACATTTTGGAGGTAATTGTGGTTGGTAATGGGAAATGTGTTCCGGGATGAAATACTTATTGAGTTTCAGAATTTTGGGGATATTTTTAAGTGGATTTGTCTGGCAATCACATGATAAAAAATATATACTAATGTTATAAATGTGAAAGTCTGTGAGAATATTATAGAATTTACCTACAAACGCCATACTCCTATACCTAATAGGGTAGATGACTAATTTTTATTTTAATGTCCGTCTGGTAGATTATTTTAAAACATTAGACACGTATTTTTTATTTTTGTACAGGAACAAATACTTTCGATGAAATATTGATTTGAAATGTCGCGTAACGTCACCTCTATGTACATTTTATACGTAGAAATGACGTTTAGCCCGCACTCCTAAACTTTGATTCGTTATATCTAAGTATCATTTTATTATACAATAAAATAAAAAAATACGTGTCTAATATTTTTTCATTACCCAACTGACGGACAACTTAATTAGATTTTTTATTTTCATACCCTGTCATCATCCCTATTCGCTTGTTGCTTGTGTTTTGTTTTATGATTTTTATTTGTTCAAAACATTTCCCCACACGAGATTTTATCCTGCACCATGAGAACGTTTAGAAACGTACAATTTCACATGCATATGACACCTAAACTCAAAACAACAATTTGTCGATCACACAAAGAGATCAACTCTTTGTGTGATCGACGTGTGGGAACCGAACCCCCAACACGTGCGGCAACCAGTCCCCCGGCCAATATGCGAACCATGCAGTCAAATCTTGAAAATCAAATGACTATTAACATAAGACGAAACGTACACAACAACGTAATAATTTTGAATACTACTTACAAGTTTATTCACATACATATTATTACGGATACCCACACAGTTTTACACGAAAATCTATAAGGCATACGAATATTTTCATACCCCATATTCATGACTCACGCAACCATACATTAGAAGTAGATATGTACGTACAGACACAATGGTGTATTTATTTACTTGTTTACTTCATTTTATGTAATGCAATAAGTGTCTTGTAGCAAATTATTTTATGTAGTGAGCTGTTTTATTTGTTCGGAGAAAGAAGTTTTTGTGTATAAAGAGGGTTATGTATTACCTATTATGGCTTTATGTTGTTCTTAATAAATAACATTATTAGGTAGATAAAGGCATTCTTCTAATACACGTATAGTTAGCTAGTTAGGTTATACATCTTCCGGATTTATTGGGTGGAAAAATCCTATAGCATAATTCCAGACTTCATGTTATGCCGCGGAAAGCTTAACGAGTTGCCGGGGCTCCGGCTCGAAGTGCAGGAGTAGAAAACGGGGTGGGTTTTAGTCAGTAATAGTCTGACAATCCCTCTCGCCTTACCCGGGCGGGAGAAGTCATTCGATGATTTAACTGATAATCCGAAAAATACTATTCCTAACTCAAAAACTAGGTTTCTCTTTACTACCACTTAACTTTTATTAAATGGGATTAGTCGGTAAATGAGCAGAGGCATCACCTGATGCTGATGGTAAGCAAGGTTAGGAAATTGATGATTGTGAGGACTTTCAAGATAGCAGATGTGTAAATGTTCACTCGGGCCTTGAAGACATCCTTTTACCCCCTCATCATTCTACATCTATTCAAGTCTTCTAGAAACTTCCATAGTCAGCTGAGAGTCCTTGACACAAGATGGCCGACAATGGACTTACCTTACCAAACAATGTTGTAGTATTCTTACAACAATGGCTGTAATAAATCACCGTAAGTGTTACCTGCAACAAAAATAAGCATTTATAAATAACATGACATTTACTGACGTACGTAAATAGGTGAGTGGGGTACAAAAGGCGGTATTTTTAGCTATTGAGGTAAAAAAGGAGCGAATATTTTCGTTTCTTTATTGTCAATGGTATTTTAATTGATTGAATGGATATAGTTTCTTTAGTCAAACAACAAAGGTAATTGTAATTTCATGCTATATCGTCCGGGGTAGTGTATATCCGTGGAACTAGCTTTGGATAATTCCGCGTATCTTCAAATTGATTAATTATAAAGCCATTTAGTTTTATTTTTAACCTTCCCTTTAAAACTGGATCTATTGTAGGTACGCGGCCCTTACGTATGGTAGATTCGCGGATTAGCACTATCCCTGACGATATCATGTGTTGGGATATAAATGTGCAATTTGAAAATGGTATTATTGATTGTAACATAAAACTCCTAATGTCATATAGCCTCCAGCAATATCCTGAGCTGTGGTCCATATTCCATTAAGCGGTGCCCTCAGGCGAGATGTGGTAAGCCTGCTCCAAGGACACCACGCCATTAAAAATGTCCTACAGCTAATTCAGGAATGTTACTTAGAATCTCGGATTATATCCAAGGGTTTTGATTTAATATCGAGTTGAATATATATTACAAGTACCTAAGTTGCATTAGCGGAAAGACCTGAAAAGCCAAAATTAGAGACACAAGAACTGATTTCTCATAAACTTTAACTTCACAATAATCTACAACAAAAGGAGTCAAAAGACTAGAGCAATAAAGATGAATTTAGCATGAAATAAAGCAAGTCTTTCACAAGTAATTACTTGGAATGGGAACTCCATTTCTCATGCAAGTTTCAACGTTAATGTACGACGTCTGATGTCGTATTTGAATGGCAATTAGAAACGTCTGCACTCTCTTTGCTGAAGTTTGTAGCTTCAATTCTGAAGTGTTTGTTGATTTGTTTCAAAAAGTTAGTTGTGTCAATTATTTTCTGTATTGTGAAAGTAATTACTGATTAGACAGAGTTAAGTGAACCTTTAAAGAATTAACGCTACTTAGAATTTCGGTGTAAATATATTCACAGTTGTACCTAAGGTTTATTGTTTTACTAAGTCAATACGTCTTTATTATTAGTATTTAAATGCATGAAAAACATAAAAATAAACAAATTAATATGCTATCATTAAAGTTCATGCATGAAAACACACAAGTACGTATGTACTTGTGTCAAACACACACAGGTGCAGGTAGGTAAATACAGATAGTCAAATCAGGCCAAAACCCTGGCGGAAAATCTAATAGGTGTTAGATACCTCAACATTTGTATTAAATAAACTAAAATAAATAGGAAGCCCTTCCAAATCATATCACTATTCCAATAAAAATTCACGTAAACGACATAGACCCGCCTGCCTAATACCGTAGACTTGTTTAATGAGGAAGCACTCTATTCATACACACGCATCATATTTTTGTGACATGACTGTATGCCTTGAAATTAGTTCATTGCGACTACAAAGCTACCACTCTAAGTAATTAGGTGGTGAGGTTAATAGTCGTATGACGGACTATAAATTAAATAGGTGACTGGGGACTGTTCGTAAAAATTTCACTAATTAGATAAGATATGAAAAATTGTTGTTAATGGTTGTGTCATATCACGGATGGGGCCCAATAGGGCTGATGCCGATACATGCTGGTTACCGGGGCTCCGGCTGGGAGTGCAGGAGTAGGAACGGTGTGGTTTTTAGTCAGTAAGAGTCTGACACTCGCCTCAGTCAGGCGGGACAAGTCATTCGATGATTTTCGCCCTTTAAAAAAATGGTGGTGTCATAATCATAAGGTTAATTTTGAGTTAACGAAGGTACTAATGGTACTGCCGCAATTTGCAGTGATTACTTTGAATGCTATAGAATCTTAACAGTTTAGTACAGTTTCGAAAGGAAAAACGAATTCAGTATCCACATTACATGACGTTGTCTAACAAAGAAAACAGAATTAAATTCCAAAGTAATTTAGATTTAGTAGTTAAACCTCTTTTTAAAAGACCTTCAAAACCCACATCAAACAATATTCACGACATTTTTATACACATTTTAAACAACAAAGGCAACAACAATATAAATTAGCAAATAAAATTAAGCCCAACTACCACGAAAAAGGGTCTAAATTTGAATATCCAGTCATAATTTAGGCTATTATTGTTCTGTAAGCTAGGCTCCACGGATATAAAGAAAAGAGAATACACGAAGCGGCTTCCATTTATGTGAATATACCTACGTAAATATAATTAATGAATCAAAAACATTAACGTTCCTTTGTGTTGTCACGTACGTTGAACGCGGTGAGATAAATTAATGTACTTGTAATAATACGAATAGAAATTATTCCTTTACACAATTTTGAATTAAGTTCACTTGTAGAGGGCTAAGGCTGTGCTTATATTCAAATGCAAAATATCTTCGGCTTAGTGATGATGTATTCAGGTGTTTAACATCGGTTTTAGGTTATGGTAATGTAACTATGTACAGCTCGATGTGTAGCCATGTGTACCTACCTATTATAACATTTGATTAAAAGCGTGTGCCTGAATAACCTACCGGAGTGATACCTGTTTCTGTGAGGTCGTCCTCACAGAAAACTGACGTGAACTAACGCTTAAATTGTGTGGCCCAATAATCCCTCCCCCTTCCTCCATCTATTTAATCCCTGAATTCCCAACAATCCTAATTCTTAATCTCCAACAGGCCGGTAACGTACTTGTAACGCCTCTGGTGTTCCAGGTGTCTTACCGTCTTATTCCATAAAAAAACTGACTCTGGTTATAGAACAAAGAATAAAAGATCAAAATTTGCTCAATATTCATTGTTCACCCTATACTAGTTCATCTAAAGAGAAATAAAATCGAAGGAAAATATACAAGCAAATAGATACAACAGTACCAAAAACAATATACCTAACCATCAACTTAACTATGAGCAGAGTAAATAAAAACAAAAAAAAATACAGATAATATTTTCGCAAATCCCACTGTTTCATAAATATAAACGAAAATGTTGTGTCTCCGGGCGAAAGGCCGAAGATAATACTAAAACAGTTGAATAAAGCCTGATTTCGACTAGATTTTTTGCTACCAGCGGGGGAACAAAAAATGTTCAACGTTCTACCCCCGGGGGACATCACGATAAAATGTTACTGAGCGAGGACTATGTGGAAAATAGAGCGAGTTGGATCGATGACGGAGAAAATGAAATGAAACTCGGTGGAATGGATTTAAATTACGCTGATTGGCGCTGATGAAATTTATTGTAGTGTAGGTAAAATTGTTTGGAAGTAAATAACGGTAAGTTAATGATAATTTCATATATAAATTGAAACAATGCAAATATATTGTAATAAAAAGTATAAATTTCTTCTCTATTGCTTGTTTTTCAATTCAATTTTCTTCTAATCATGGTTTTCCAGATATTTTTTTGCATTTCTAAAGATGATATAGATTTGCTATCTGATATTCAGTTATCATTCTCTCCCGTATTATTTAAATGTTTTTCAATCACAAACTGAATCCTTTGTCTAGATCCATTTACTCTATCTAATTGGAAACCTAAGAAGATAAAACAGTTCTTATTTTTCTTTCATCTCTCGAAGAGAAAACTGAAAAGTAAATATTGTTAAGAATTTCAATGTTTAGACAAGTACTTAATATCTTGGAAGTTGCTTGAAATAGAAAACCCCTTTTGAGATAAAAAGAAAATATTAAGAAATCTGATATTTCACGTGGGCGTTGTATGACGTACCTATAATGATTTTGTATTATAGGTATGTGTGATCCGTTTTCCGACTGATAGATTTTGTTTAACTGTTTCCAATTTTTACCGGTTACGTTCCTCTTTTGGATTAAAGGATATGCTACGTAAACTAAATGAATATTTTTCCACGAAAGTCCTAAAATCACTAAGAAAAAGAACATGAAAATCGGGTATCAGAACATAAATAATAAACTTATTGTCTCACTCACGCCACAAGGACCACATTCGACCATTATCGCAGAGATACGAAAAAAGGACCAAATTCGCCTTCACGTACGAAGCTGTTACGTCAGAGATCTGTCTCTTAAACACTGTAACAGATAGTAACCGAACATTACACCAGAATAAAAGCCTTTCGCTTAATAAAATATAAATCGTATGTAAGTGAGAATAAGATCCACTTGAGAAGCGCCTACACATCTTCCTCATGATTAAATGTCAGAAGTTCGTAGTATAGTGTCACTAAATATTGCTGAGAGCCTGCGAATGTCGTGTAGGCACCTCCAACCAGTACTTGACACACACTTCTCAAGCAATTTGTGCTTACGACACCAAGGACGAGTTGAATTGGATTCTGAGAAATCGAAATTGTTACGGGGCTGTGAGAATGATGACGAATAAAAATATGGTCCTTTGTGTCGCGATGGAATAATAGTATTAAGATCTATTTTTACATGCTTTTTACCTACATTTCGGTATGGTGTGGGATGATTTAGAAGGGCAGATATTAATACGCCACAATATTTGATAAAGACTAAGTGAAATCGTCGACTGTGCAAATACAATCACCCGAAATGGAGACTTAATGGAGCGGCTGGTGGTGGAAGAAAAAGTCAAAAGCAAATGAACTCATGGGTGTTCTCTGACGCCGTGAGTGGACCGTATAAAGACTGCGACTCAGACCAGCATTAATGATCTTACTCAGCCAAACATCATCCTACGTGCAAACGTATGGCAGGCGCAACACCGAACTGCGACCGGCTAAGAAGGAGTGAAAAACTAAGAAAACTGTTTGTAGTAGGCATACTAAAGTCGAAAAATTACAACACATACTCATCTTGCTTGTGTATAAACTCAATAATATTCAAAAATTATTGAATTATGAAATGAAGGATAGTATAAAAACGGACCAAAGGATAAATTACGTCACACGCTCAAGTGTGTTAATTCAATCTGCAAAATATGGGAAGGCTGTGCCTTTTCATGTTATTGACGTGACGCTTTGAAATCAAATCAAAATAAAAATAAATTTCTTTTAGCAAAACTGTGTATATCCTAGAAAAATCCTATTTAATTTTACTTATATAGGGTAGATTGCACATTACGTTCATCTAGTTATTTGCATCAGTTATTTCCAATCAAAACAGGACTTCTTTTGGTCTCTTCAACCTGTAAAAAATCCAACTTAGTCTTGGTCCTTTGATCCACCACAGTACAAATATGAATACATATGTTCATTGAATCATATTTTTCAAGTATAGAGGTATACTCACAAACATCTTCACTAAGCCTCAAATTCTCAAACTTTGCATTATAATAAACTTGAGCAATAAACTCGGAATCCATCGCAATTTCACTTTGGATTCCGAAAAATACTTCCAGTCCATTACTTACAGGGAAATTCTTTTAAATTTTGTCGAGGGCCTTACCATTTGATAAAGTTATATGAAGTTAAAGAGCTTGTACAATCGTAATATGAACTGTTTTGTGTATCAAAGCTTTGTAGTTTGTTCGCAATTGTGAAATTCCCAATGGCAATGGTTTAGAGACGAATGTAGTTTCCGTGAACCCTTAAGTAGCTTCAAAGATTATGAAACTATGTACCTATTTATTGTTCCTTTTTCTCTTTGAGTTTGATTTGAATCATTTACCATGACTGTTTTCCTTTATTTGAAAAGACTTTGTTTTATCCTTGTACCTATCATTATATTATTTAAAAAATAAGAATGGTTTCACTTTAACATATGTCTTTGATATTTGCTAATGATGATACACCTCTTGACTATCAAAAGAGCATTTGGTTTAATCAAAATTATTGCTAGGACTTCTCATCCCTCATCTACATGAAACTTGATCAATGTTCCAATTATCTTTTTAATATCATATTTTTTAAACAAATATTGAATCAGATAGTGACGCCATAACGCACAAGAGTAACCACACTCCTGGCTCATTAATTAATAATTTCGTTGGAAAATTCAATTGCCATGGCGCTGGCGTACGTTTCGACATTCAATTAAGATATGGACCACAGACTCGGTGATAATTAATTAGATCCTGAAAATGTAAATATGTGGAAACGTAATCAATTTCTTAATGAATTTAATGTTGGCGACGCTCATAAGTGACGGGGTTTTTATTATAGTATGTCGGATAAGGGAATACAAGGAGATTGGAAAAAGAAAACATACGTACTTATAACTACTTACTGTGATAACTAACGCTAAATAACTTGAGTTACGGAAGAAATAATTAGTAATCTTATTTAGATACATATTTTTTTTCACTAACTGCCTCGTTGGACGAGTGGTCGCAAGTGCGACTGCCGGGCAAAGGGGCCCCGGGTTCTATTCCCGGATCGGGCAAAGTATTACTGGGTTTTTAAAAATCTCAGTAATAGCACGGTGTCTGGAAATGTGCCCGGTATATGGCAATGGGCTCACCCCTTATTACATGGGACTCATATAGTCACCTTTTTTGAGGTGGGAAAATCATCCAATGTCTTCTTCCGCCCGGGTGAACCGAGAGGGAGTGTCAGACTCTTACTGACTAAAAACCACCCCGTTCCTACTGCTGCACTTCGAGCCCTATAATTTCCGAATCACTTGGAACTAAATTCACGAGTATCTACGTCACGTTATGTTAAAATCGTTTTCCTGTAAAAAATATTGGATTAATTTATCTTATCTTTATTACTTAGCCCAAAATATAATGGAAGATCAAATTCAGAATTTTCAATTTAGCATTTACGTAGATTCCCATCTCCGTAATTACCATGAATCTAATAAATAAGCGAGCGTCGTATTTTTACGAAAGCAATTTATTTGCAAAAATTACGTAAAGATGAAAGTTCTTAGATCTAAATAGGATGGGGAGTCTGATCGAAATGCTATAAGAAACCATACTAGTTAGTTTGATTTTCATATTAAGTAGTCAGTGTGACTAGTCACGAATTATCGACCGCATTACAAGCATACACTTTAATAATTAGTTATTTATCTATTAATAGCAGATACGTTGACTAATTTCTATCTTTGTTAAACTATACTAACTACTATTGTTGTTAATTACTTAAATAAATATAGGCTCGGCTTTAAGTCAAAACGTCGCTCCGTCAATGAGTCCCATTGTAGCTCGAAACTAGTTGAACTATTTTCAAATATTTCACTTCAGTCTATCGTATATGTACCAATATTTAACATACTTTAATAATTTAATGAATCCAAGCGTACAACATAACGACCAAATTGGTCCAACATATGTACATGTAATCGAATAAAAAACGTTCCAAAGGCGTTATTAGCGAGAGACCTTGAACCGAGTAAGTATTGTAATAAGAGCCAATATCGATTCTTCATCGAATTGGTATCGAATAAAGCCTAGGGACAGCCATGTGAAGCGATTCGCGTTCCAAATTGAAACGTTGATTGTATCGCACGGCAATCGCTCCGGGAAGACACAACGAAATTGCGAGTTCTATACATTCTGGAATGTAGGGAAGAAAATGTATGTGTTTATCGAATTTGTAGCCTTCGCTTGAAATTTCCAAGTCTATCGGGCTATTGTAGAAGATATTTGTCTTGTGTATGTTATTTGAATGTCCGGAATTTAAGTGTTAGTCGATTATATACCTAGTTGAAAATTCATGTTAAAAAAAAAACAAATAGTATAAGTGAACTGTGAAGGTATATTAAAGCTAAAGGATATTTAAAGTAAAAAAAACTTAAATTGTGTTGCTGTAATTATGGTTTGTAGATCAGATCTAGGTAGGTACGGTTTGAGAGATGAAAGACTAACAAATTAAACGAAAATTTAATTCGGAAAAGACCAAAACGATAAAATAATACAATCTCTTACATTACTAAAAGTCTCGCTAAAGCCTAACTTTTACTTTGGCTTGACAAAGTCGCTAAGTGATTTCGTTGTCATAAAAATGTATGAGTTCATACATTTAGAAAGCCTAAAGGAAATGTTCTTTACTGCATACATACATATAATATTTTAAAAGCCTTCCAACAGTAGGTTTGGTAATTTGCGGAACAACTTCAGAATAAATCTAAGATGTGCTTTTTCGTAAAAAAAAGTAAAAAGTAAGAATGTGACGTGTGATTTTATCAAATTCTCTTCACATCGTTTTCTATTTTTAGATTTTTCCTCAACTGTGAGTTGTAAGGATCTTAGGACCAAAAAGGACTGATCGTTAATTGGAATTTGCGGATTTTATTTTTGTAAACATCGCCTTTGCCATTTAACTAATGTAAATGTCTGGGATTTAAAAATAGAATGTCGTATTTGCTAGAAAAAGAATAATAATATTATTATGTTCTATTTATCGTTGTTTTTTAATTACGACATCACCAAAACGTTTTAAAGTTGTTCGAAATTTAAACTAGAAAAGAAATAAAAAAGCCCAGTAAAAAAGAGCATACTTTTTAAAAAGCGAAGCATCAAGCAATTCTCTTTTACGGTGGTCGTATTCAAGTGGAGTTGTCACAATTATACGGCAGATGTCACCTCGTTACTAGAAACCGGGTCAGCCGGATAATACGGGCAAAGCACATCGCGTAGTGTCGACATATCGGTACTGGTTTGATATAACGATGTTAGCGTATCTGAGCGTGGTCTATCGAGATTTGCTTTGCGAAGACAGATTTGGAGCAGTTTTGCCGTGTTCTCTACGATCCTGATTGGTGTTAACTGGCGAGAGATTCGATAAACCGTGTGTCGATGATACTTCTCAGATTTTTGGCGTACGAAGATTTATTTCATCCGACAAAAACTGAATATATTCTGACTGATTTACTAACTAGTAGACAATTCTGATTTGACTTTTCCTATACCTATTTATATTTACATAGGCACCAAAGTTATTTTAGTATTTACCTAATAAAAATAGTACACTTTATTTCTGAATTCGTTTTAATGATTGAGTTTTAACGACTTTTTAATTACAAGGCACTACTGAATCTATAACTATTAAATCTGAACTACTGACCCACATAACATTAGCTTACAACTTAATGAAATATATTCTATTTTTTTTTATTAAAAACAAAGTTATTTCCCTAAATATTTCCCTTACCTCTATCGAAGAGTTATAAAACAAACATTTTTATACGCGATATAATCCGTAACATACCGTAACATATTGTGGCGTGCCCTAATATCGGCCACATTAGAGTGGGTTATAATAAGGCTATTAAGTATTTACGTATATTCGAGGGGTAAGGGCTTCGTGGCCCAGATTCTGTAACCGCTTAGAAATTGATACATTTTAATATTAGTTTTATGGTTTCTGAATAAAATATTGTGTGGACGGTTCGAAGAAATGTATAAATAGGTATTAAAAGAATGTATACCGGTACACGTTGTACTTCTTTAGTCAAACGTATTGTTATAGTTACTGGTGATTTTTAAAGCTACTTACTAATATTACTATATAACTATCTCACTATTTTTGTCGCTCTGTCGCTTGGTGACCGCATCGCTCAATTATTATCCGACTGTATTATGGACAACAACACATACATACATGTATACATACTTAATAGTATTTTGATAATATAGTAATAGACGCAGTTATATTATATTTGTAAAGTTTTTACTTCTTAAATTCCAAATACCGGAGAAAGAAATTCAGACTGAGTTTATTGTACTGCTACAGATAATCCCAAAATAAAAAAAAGACTCAACTTCTCTGTAACCAATAAGGTCCACGTGTGACAAGCCATGTAGGAGAACTGCTTGACTTTCAGAAGCTCAATAAATTTCTTTTGGCTTTTTTATAGAACCATAATAAAAAATGTTAAGGTTTATAGCTGAGAGGGTTCCTATGAGTCCTATGAGAATTTTGGCATTGTGAGTTCTTGCCTAAGATACTTAAGATAGATGTATTTTTTCTGTAATTTATAAGGTAACTATATAGTTATTGGTGATACAATTGAAAGATGTGTTGTTTAAGTTCCAATATTTTTATTTATGTACCTATCTATTATGGTATATTTGTGCCTGTTTATATTTATTTATCGATGGCAGTATAGGCTGGCGCAAGATACTACTAAAATTCTACAATAAATAAATTATTATATCGGCTTACTCACGTAATAATTTGACGAGGAATTCGACTAGTTTCAAGCCATTTTATAAACTAGCATGCAGCATGTGAGTAAGCCGAAAACATAATAATTCATTTAGTATGTCTCACGAAAGTTACAATACAAACTTTCTACAAAGCCACAAAGGGGCACTGATCAGGTCAAGATGGAACTTTTTCATGATTCCGTATTTACTATTTTTCCGTCTTATCAATAGAAATAAAGTAAAACAATTAGGTACACCTGTTTCTCTACCATCACGAAACTTAGATAAAGATCCCACTATTCTTCTAAAACTATTCTACCTCTATACATAAATATCAAACTCCCACAATATATTACGTCCTTACAACCGTTCATTATACACCACAAAACGGAACAAATACTTAATAAAGAAGTGTGTAACCACAGAGAGGACAGTCAATTGATTGGTACCTAGTACCTACGGATCGACGCGCCCAAAGTAATTGTTCTCAGTTGTAGACAATTAATATCAATTTGTTACCTACTTCCCTTTATTGCTTTCTGCTTCCAAGCGAATACGGTTTTATTTTTATTTTATTCGCCATTGGAAATGGGAGGAACTTAAAGGTGCTTAGTAGGGATTTAACTAGAATTTTATTAAGGTTTAAATAGAAAAGATGGTTGTAGATATACCTAACTGACCAATAGAAGAAAGGTGTTTAGGTACTGCACCTAATATGATTTTTTGTGGGATTAACCTACATATTATCTGTATCAAATATTCTATTCTTCAACACAATGTAACTGAATAGGTACAGATTGCCAACGTCGGAACCTTCTGGTGTTTTGATCGTTTGAAACAAATTCCATAATTTTTTACCCGATTCCATGACTGGATCATTATTATAACCATGAAATCGTACTCAGAGTGACGATTATAACCACGACACCAAATGAGGTGATCTAAAAGAAAATAAAATAATAATAGGAACGTCCGACTTGCAATTTTCCACTAGAAGGTACTTCTCAACTGTCGTAAATTTTACGACTATAAGTACCGACCGATTTTACAACCAATGTACACCTGCTACAGCAATATCAACTTTATATAAACGTGACAAAACGCCATTTCGATTGATACCACTTTAGTACCGCATAACTATTGAGGATTCTGACGATTTTATCTTTTTCTATGAAAGTCTTATTCTGGAACAATATTTTATAGATGTTTTATTGCCTAAACAGAGGTATGAACCGGGATTATAATTTTATGGCTAAAATACTGCCTAGTTTCTGATCTAGACTTGAATATGAAGGTTAGGACGGGTTTATAGGTCTGTGAATAAATTACATTAGGCGCAATAATAGTGTTAGTGTCTATCTGTTCTGTACTGGCATATTTTTTTGTTCTTTGATGACTGGAAATGGAACAAAAAGCATTTTTCACGGAATATTCGATCATAAAACAAAATACCTACCTACTTCAATTTTTTTTTTCGAGGAATACTTAGGCAATTTATATCTATAGGCCTACGTTTACCTACGTTTATATAGTAAAGTTTTACGTTCAACAAACCACCAGCCTAAACAGTTATCGTAAAATATTACGTTTAAAACTTAATCACATTAATTATTAAATAATATCTATTATCCTACTTCATTCTGTTGCTATAAGTACTATATTACTAGAATTGTCACACAATAAGTCCCTAACGTATAATTTTCTTTAATAAATACATCTTATAGAAAGTAGATAATAAAATAACCTATTATTGCCGATCAATCAACAATTAACTGTCACATTGTATTAACTCGCAAATTACCTATAGTGTCTTTGTATTCTAAATTTCTGCAATATTTTTTATATAGTATATTTGACAGGCCGACGTTCGACCGCTATCTCGCCTGGTAGTGCAGCGATGATGCGGTCTATGATGAAGCACGTCGTCCCATAAGCAACCTATTCACTCGGGCCTTGAAGACACCCAAAAATATAACAAAGGTAACAATTTACTTGTATGAACCTATTAAAAATAATGAGTGATATTATTATATCGTGTGTACAATGGATCATGTACATGTGTCAAGTGTCGTGGTGGCCTGGAGGTAAGTCGCCCGCTTCTCATGCATGAGGGTGCGGGTTCGAAACCTACCAATGGCAAGTACCAATGTGACTTTTTCCGAGTTATATGTACTTTCTAAGATTATTTAGACACCACTGACAAACGGTGAAGGAAAACAACGTGCGGAAACCTGGGCTTATCATTTCTAATTATAAATCTGTAATCGCCAACCCACATTGAGCAAGCGTGGTGATTAATGCTCAAACCTTCTCCGTATGAGAAGAGGCTTTGCTCAGCAGTGGATATTTATAGGTTGTTGATGATGATGGCAATGGGTCATACATATCACACAAAGGCGATTTCATTCAAACAATTGTTATTTTTTTCAAAAGTAACTTGGAAATGGTATACCCGTCTGGAATAACACATAGGCTACTTTTTATTTACGGGAACGCGGGCAAAACCAAAACTAAGTTCCATATCCTAGCTAAACTAATATCGTCCAGACAATAGGGTCTAAAAAGCGAAGCCCTACATAAAGGCTCTTTGTCTGCTGATCCCACTATCAATAGAGGCTTTATTGCACGCCTGTTCGTTCGCTATTCAACGTAGAATTTTTAATTGAAAGAAAAACTCTTGATTTTTTATTCAGGCCGAAAAAAGTACTATATAAACGAACTGGTATTTATTACTTTGTTTCAACAGATTTCAGCTTAAATGAGTTTTATGTATTTATTCGGAAAGAATAAAAAATTTTAAATTTCATGAAAACCTTTTTTGGGCTGTGGGTCATATTAGGGGCGGTTTTTATTTAGTATAGGTACATATGAACAAACAACAAATTAATTATTTTTATCTAGAATCTATTTTACAAATCTATTAATTAACTAGGTAGGTACCTACTTCGGAGCGGCGAAGTGCAAATGGCTACACATCAAGCTATGCGACACCAGTATTTAACTGAACGTAAAACCACGGACAAATTGTACAAAGCGATTAGGTCGATTATAAAACAATAATGAAATTGGTATATAACCAATACTAACAAACTACACCTACCTATAATCGCAAATCGTATCTACTAAAAGAATAATATTACCTTTTATGAGTTACGCCTAGCCCGGACATAGGTACGAAATACGCAAAATCGCCTTTGGAAATATTTTCGTTTCTTCTTCAAACGACAACAAGGTCGACACAAATCTCACAGCTATAATTTTACTTAATTTTTTTATATAAAGAATAGAGCGTCCCCATGCAATATAGCATAGGTAGCGACAAAAATGACGTTCCAAAATTTCTTGCATGTGTGTGTGCGTGCGGTTTGTAGTTTACACTTGCACACAGCAAAAATGATACCAGTTACGACAAAAATTCTCCCATAAATATTTGGGTACATACTATTTAGAAGTAAAATAAAAAAAAATATAACCATTTCTTTGAATTTGATTTTAAAGTTTTTTTTTATTGTCACTGTTGATAGTTAGATTTTGTCATATAAGGAATTTATTTTCCGTGTGAAAATAATTAAATATTTATACTAAGACCTTTTCAACATTATTTGTATAAAATTAATTTATAAAATGTTATTGCAGTTGCACCCTTTTCAAAAATATAACTTCTATCGATTCGAACTTAAAAAGAAGGCCGAAGCCAACCTTCTTTTTTAAGTCGGTTAGAATAAATAATAGCACATTGAAGCGAAGGTAAATGTTCGTTCAAGTAATAATAAAAATATTATTAATTTAAAAGCAAGAATTTTTTTTGCCAATTTATCCCTCTTTATGAGACCCGTGAGAAGGGAAAATAAAAAATTAATTGGCAACACTGATAAAATATGGCGGCAAATAGTTAGGCCAAAAACATAAATTGAATAATGTAATTTTTAAATATAATTGCTTTGCGATGGATAAGTGATTGGTTTAGTACTTTATAACTGTCATTTATAATTTTAGTACAATTTTATGGAGTACCTGTGTCTATATCTTTACAGTGTACTTTTTTGTTTACAAATTAATTTTGTAGCGCACATACACATAGCGACGCCTAGGTGACACGATTGGTACTACTTGACAGTTGACGGGAAAATGCGTTGCAGTAAACGGTTCACTGCAAACTTTTGGGTTGCTTTTCGTGTACTGGCATTATAATCTAGACATTATATAATCAAAGAATTGTTCTTACAATTTATTCACTTGCACTTAGAAACATAAATAAAATAAAATGGCGAAAATAAAAATGTAAACAATAAGTTGACCAAAATGAATAAACCCATTTTCAATCAACAAACGCTACCTTTTGTTGACTTCTTAAATGAGTCGGATAACCAACAAGTAACGTCCCATAGTTTTCACACACACTAACAAACATTTTTGGTGGCCATCACAAAAGCTGGGTGGCGGCGCTGCTGACGCGATGTTCAGATATCGAAAAGTAGTCTTTGTCAGTATTTTTTCGACAGATGGCATTAGTGGCAACTTTTTCCATAATTTAGTATTATCAAATAAAATTACGAAATCTCTGTATGTCAGTGAATATTCGTGCCGAGTTAATCAGTGAGAAAACTATGTATTTGACTATGCAGTTTTAGCATGATTTTATAGGGCATGCAGTGCTTTATGGTATGTACGCCACTGAGGCCATAGATACAATGTAAATTATTTATTTTAGTTAGTTGCCCTACCTATCCGTAATGTATACATACATTTTATTATATTAACGAATAAAAATAGACTTACAAACGAGCGATCATTAATACCTATGAAATAATAGTAGCAACTAGGTATAATAGTTATTTTGCTTTTTAGAATTATGTTGAGATAATGAAGGTGATACTCTCGAATAACAAAACCTTTAAGCTTAAATATAATTAACAAAACGATTTTTAAACATATTCAAACAATATACTGTATCAGTCATTAATTTAGATTAATGAACGGCTGATGTATTTAGCAGAGAATATCTCAATTACTTTAACTTTAGTGAAACGCGTCCCCAATTACATGAAGAGAGCCCTTCAGACTACAATAGGGAGTCCTATAAGATCCGGAGTCGCGGAGAACCTAACGGGTAACCGGGGCTCCGGCTCGACGTGCAGGAGAAGGAACGGGGTGGTTTTTAGTCAGTAAGAGTCTGACACTCCCTTCCGCCTCACCCAGGCGGGAGCAGTCATTCGATGATTTTCCCCCCTTAAAAAAAAAAAAAAAAAGAAAGGGAGTCCTATATACCTATATACTTCGGTATATACCTGTGACGACACTAATAAAGGCGAGACATCGTTTAAGGTATACACGGCTTTTTACGTAGCCAGTTTGTCATGGTTCCTCATTGTGCGACCTTTTCGTACAATCGACGGTCAGTTTATATTGGTTTTGCGTACCTTAATGTGTCGCTATAGGTACTCCATCACTGACAAAAGGTCTAGGGAAGGTATTGATGACGTCAGAGGCTATCGATTTCAATCTCAACGCTTTATGACGCCTTAAAACCTCTTTGAAGTAAGTTTAAATTAAGATTAAAGGTCGGTGCTATTTTAGGTGTTTATAAGGAGCATATTAAAGAGACGCCTACAAAGAAGAGATGGATAAGTAACGCTTCTACGTTTTGTTGCTTTTAGTTTTTGTCAGGCGCTTTTAGTATTTACGTTGCTGATTGTGTAAATGAATGTATAGCATTATTTAAACGTTTTAGTTCTAGTTTTGTAACATAGGTAATTACTGTGACCTGAACAATATGTAGCCAATATCTCAGTTTTAAGTTGTCTGTCATTTTACAAAGAGACAGAAATATATTAAGCGCGACTTAAATTGAGTGGCATTGCAGTGTTTATATGTGGTGCAATATGCATGTGTTATACATATAAACCTTCGTTAAGAATTACTCTATCTATTAAAAACAACTGAATCATAATCCGTTGCGTGGTTTTAAAGATCTAAGCATACATAGGGACAGACAGACGGCGGATAGCGACTTTGTTTTATACTATGTAGTGATGGGCCAACAGTTGACCTCTATCTCGCCTGGTGGTAAGCGATGATGCGGTCTACGATGGAATACGTCGACCCATAAGCAACCTATTGACATTAGTGACCCATTTGACTGTCACACCTTGATTGTCTTTTTTTTTATTTTATTTATGCTGCATCGTGCCTGGTGCTAAATAAATGTTTTTTCTTTCTTTCTTTCTTTCTTTTTCTATTTTCACTAGGTACTTTTGTAAGCCTCATTCAAAACAAAACGGCAGATGAAAACATCAACTTTTAAGAACCAAATCCTTTCGCTTTCAACTAGCAGCTTTAATAAGCACTTTGTGTACGAAGCATCGATTAGTTGGTAGTGAACTCATTTCGTTTGTAAACTCAAAGCTTTTAGGTCTCAGTTAAAACCTAGGTCTCTAGTTCTCATCTAACATCGTGCCAATATTTACAGGCTGGAGGAACTGAAACATTATTGCTTTCATTGTTTGCTCAGTGAGAAAACAAGCGATGTTTTCGTTTTAAGAAGAATTGTCTTTAGGAATGTTATTTTTTTAAAGGTGTGCTTGTTAATTGTTACATAATATTAATTAACGGAGCGGCTATCAACTATAACTATGTTTATGGTGTTCTCATGTGTACCTACATTTTGTGGAACAATATTTATTAACAAAGGTGGATTTTCCAGCCACATCACCCCATGATGGACGCCAGTAGTCAAAAAACGGTCGAAACCGGCATGGAGGATTATTATTACTTATTACATAATATTAGATCATGATTTTTGACAGAGTTACGTATCTTGGGCGTTATGGATTTTTACAATATTATAATTTAAAGGATGAGTCGATAAGCACTGGATATAAATTTTCTTTATACGTATGCAATGACCAAGTATTCTGAAATACTAATAATACTTTGACTGATCTGAGAAACGGACTTGTAATTTCTTGCATTAGAAGAATGAGCAATAGACCTAGTGTTGGAACATGTCAGGATAACAAAAGCCCATTATACATATACCTAGGTACCTACTGACTAAGATAAATCAACCACCCCAACAAATATGTACCTAAAGCCTTAAAAATCCAGTATTCAAAACAAATAAACATCAATTTTAGTCTCCAATAAGGGTATTAACCCAAAAGTACCCTTTACCCATTTGCCACAATACTCAGTTGAACCCGTTTCAACCTCAAGCTATTTATTCCTTGTTATTTATTTCTGCCAACAATATTAGATGTTCGCACACAATTTAGAAGTAAGGATAGTATTTAATTTATTTTTTAGTATCTAAATAATGTTGAGTACCTATTTTCCCAGAAAGGACAGTATTTTTCTTTAAATAGACACTTTTTTATAAAATAACTCTTTTATTTAGCTTTCTTTTGAATGCTCTTTAAAAAAATATAAATCCAATACAACGTTAATACCTTGAACGCCATGGGGGACAAGGTATGGGCCACGCTAGCGGAGGATTTACCCTCAACCGTTTTCTGTCGGCAGTCAAAGCCTTAATGGTATATTAAATTTATAATATATCGCTAATAATCCACGATCAGAAAATTCGTTAATAACTATTAGGTACAATAAAAAACGAAACGACTAAAAATAAATAATAGATTGTCAGTCTGTCCGTCAGTCAAGCCGCTTGTCCCAAAATGTAGATTTGAATGGAGAAGTACGAGCAAGAAACTCCATTCGTTACTCCAACCAACAATGTCATTTTCTAACCCCAAAAACTCTCCATTCATAGTAAAACTAAATAATGAACCTATTTACTTACAAATAGTTTTACAGAAATAGACACAAAAGCAATTATAATAAAGTCTAGGCACAATTTCCTACAATTTTCTCTACGACAGATGGCGCTCGAGGCGGAAACGCTCGGGCCGCCATTTTGTGTCTGTGAGCTATTAGTCAGTCATATGGATGAGACGAGATGACTTACATATATCCGTATTCTTATTCCGGTAGAAAAAAATAGTATTTATGGTGGCCTACATTTTATTTCAAGCAGTTTTGTATAACTTTTCACTCCCCGAATGCGAGTAGAAACCTTGTTCAATACCTACTTACAGCTGCAATACATTAATTATGTATCCTCTGCTGTTACTAATGTTGCCTAAAGTTTCATTAACGTGAAAGTACTTATTGGGAATCTTAAAACCAAAGGGCTGGCGTGTTCCTCGGTCAGGGGTTACCTTCTGGGTACTTTTCCCTATTGACGTCGATGTGGACGAATTATTTCATGCTCTCCGTAATTAATCATTTTTAGTTTTCTTTTATTAAATTTCCTAAATTACTTTTAGTTTGTTTTAAGGTGTACATATTTATTTATTTGTTTATGTTTAGCTATATTTCATGTATTTATTGGTATTTATTCAACAACACAACATAATATGTGCCTTATCCTACAAATTGCTTCAAGTGCACAGACCAACTTGAAACAAATCCAGCCAATCGCAAAATCCAATTCGAAATAACATAAAATAATAAATATTCAATAATCGCGTGTAAGTATGTGCGTAACATTATCGTTTTCATACAATTTGCGTCGTTTATTGAGTACTTCGGAATATAAATGAAAATGTTCCACTATACGCGGTCGATATGCAAATTATACTAACATTAAACTTATTGAAATCTTAATAAAGGATTTGGAGCACTCTTGTAAATTCATCTTACGGAGTTTTTTTTTAAAACGTTTAGAGATATTGAAGTTTCAGCTTTTGTTAATATGCCAAATACTGGGCACAGCTTCCGTGCTGTGTATCTGAAACTTGTTCAAACTGAATAACACTTATATATAATATATAAAATCTATATTTAATCTCATTTATTTATTTATTTTTTACTTTATTGCACACCTACAGAAAAGAAATAGTTTAAAATATATTTATATACATAAAACAGAAAATCTCCTGTCGCCCGACTTAAGAATCGAATTTTAAACCACATATCCTACAGTCCAAAGTTGCAACTACGCAATAAACAATCCAGTACCATTTAACACCAGATAAAAACATTCAAAATCCAAACATACATAATGAACCTAAAACTGTGCCCTGTACAGTCAAAAAGGGCCCACTACACCAACCAACAACACAGCAAACTATACTGAAATTACACAAACAAACAAAAGAATAACCAGTACTACCATTTGGAGCATTAAAACTTCAACATTTAAACACTAAATGGGGTACCATAAACTCCCCATCCCCACGAAGGTACAAACTTCATCCTAGGACCAACAAACGACTTCCACCCCTTAGACCCCCGATGGGATGGGCCGGAAAGGGGTCCAAAACCTAGGTAATATAGAATCGTTAACATGAAATACAGTTTCAAGAGCTTTCAGCTTTCCGCATTTCAATTGATGTTTCGGGTTCAGGGTAAATTTGAATGGAAACTGTGCCGATGTTAGGTAAGTACCTATATAAGTATGTATGTGTATTTTTCGGTTCGTTACGTTGTTGGTTTTTGCTGCTCGTGTATTGGTATAAAGATTTGAACTTTCGACATATGCCTTTTGACCTTGTTATACATAGCAATACACATGAAGGAGGTTAATTGCTATTAATCTTTTTAACGCTATCATTTTGTTAATAGTAACCAGTAGTGAGATTTATAATTTAAATAATTGTTAACATGTCTGTAGAAATGAGATTTTATTTACAACTGTACCCATATACGCTAAGTAAAAGTAAAAATCCATTTAGTATTAATTCATAACCAGCAAAAAATCTGATCAATTCAGAGTGACAATCGCAACACGCGATAGCTATTACGTAATTAACACCACATAAGACCCCAAACTCTAGACCACAGACCCCAAACCGGTTCAAACTAGCGCTATCAATCAGACACAGGCCTTTCAAATCTCGACGCTCACTTCCAGTTAATCCGGTGAGGGCTGCAAGTCCTCTACCACCCATAACCTCCTTTACGGGTCTAGGGGGAGGGGGATTTACAATTAAAAAGATTATTTAATCCACCGGGGTATTGGAATGTACTGAAGCGGATGACGGTTATAGATTAGGTTGGAATCGAATGTACGAAAGTTTATATCGAAGAAGGTTGTTTAATGTTTATATCTTATGCGAATATTTTTTCTTTTTATACCTTTTAAGGTATGAATTCGATTTCTGGTTATCATCAAATTGCTAATAGAGTAGATGACTAATTTTTATTGAAATATCCGTATGGTAGATTATATCAGACACAGATACTTGCGACGATATATTGATTTGAAATATCGCGTGACGTCACTTTTTTGTACGTATTATACTCTAAAATGACGAAGTTAACACCCACTCCTGAACTTTTAATCGTTTTATTTAAGTATCGCCTTCTTATATAACAAAATAAAAGAATACGTGTCTAATATTTTTTCATTATCTAACTGATGGACTAATTAGATTTTTAATTTTCATACCCTGTCATCATCATCACACATTCTCGGCCAATTGTGATATATTATTTATTTTATTTATTATTTTCAGCCATGATCGTCCCACTGCAGGGCAAAGGCCTTCGTTGTGATATATATAAATATCAAATTCTTTATGTAAAAGTATCAAGTTATTAAAGGCAAGGTAACCATTGTATTATATGTATAGATTGAAGACCCTAAAAGGGTCAAAGAACGGTAAAGTTTATGTAGGAAAAGTATATTAAATTATATTATCTATGTCTAATTAAAATATTATGTGACAGGTATAGCAAAATAGTAAAGATATATGTAACCGGTGAGTTGTTATAGCGAATTAAGGTTAGTGTCTATGTAGGGCCTGTGAAACCGGTCATAAACATAATATTATTAAATTTAATTACTTAGTGGAAAACTGTCTTCATTTTATGTTTTCCGGCCCCTTACCATGTCACACATGACGATAGTATATTACTTATTTTATCTACATACATTATCATTAGATGAACTTAGTTGCAAAAGTATTAAAATACTAGCTAGTAGCTACTTCCGCGTGGTTTCAGTCGCTTTGCTCGGCGCCTTTTAATCGTAGCGTGATGTTTTATACCCTATAGCCTTCCTCGATAAATGGGCTATCCAACATAGAAAAACTGCTTCAAATCAAACCAGTAGTTCCGGAGATTAGCGCGTTTAAAAAATGCAACAAAAAAAACAAACTCTTCAGCTTTAATATCAGTATAGATTTTATACGTTTACCTTTAGCTTTAAAACTAAGTACTATAATAATTGTCCTGATATAGTACTCCGTTTAGACTTTCTTATAAATGACATCATGAAATAATGATAAGAACATAACATAACATCGTGCCTTTTATCCCCGAAGGGGTAGGTAGAGGTGCACATTACAGCTCTTGGCTGTACAATGTAAGATTCACTTTTCACTATTTATGTTATGAGTCCCATGTAATAGGGGGTGAGCCTATTGCCATATACGGGACACAAATCCAGACTCCATGCTACTTCTTAATTACTTAAATATTACTTATATACTTTAATAACTCCATGCTACATGAAATTTAAAAAAAAGCCAGTTATTCTTTGCATGACACGGGAATCGAACCCCCTTGCCCAGTATTCGAACTTGCGATAACTCGGCCAGTGAGGCAGTAATGAAAAGAAATGTTAGAATATCATACAAAAATAATCAAATATGCCTTCATATGATCGATAACTATTACTGTTCAAATATTTCTGCAAAATAAAGTTAAACTTCAATAAATGTATGTGAGAGGCGGAAAATTTTCATTTCAGTATCGCCTTTCGCCCGCGATGAGTTCAAAATGAAATCTGCATACCATTTATTGGTTCACAATTCATAAGCTTCAGCGGGTTAGGAATATAAAAATTTGGTTGCTAATATAAAAAAACAAGCTTTGTTTAAATAAAACATTAAATGAAAGAATTACAACGATAAAGGCGGATTGAGATGCAAAGTTTATTCAAGAAAAAATAAAAATATTGAACCAGATTTTTGTTTAAAGCGACTACAGTTTTACGTAAAGGTAGGTAAGGTACCATACTCTTGTGTGGCATATATGCGACACATATTTCTGTGTCCCTTGAGCTCGTGTATTTCTGCGAGCGATAACATGCATGATATTTTCGTTCTATTTACACGAGTACACCTCTCATTTACTATAGATATTTGTTTTCAATTTGTAGCCGCACACTAGGTGTACTGCAATTGGCATGATGACAGGGTATGAAAAAAAAATCTAATTAGTCCGTAAGTTAGGTAGTTTAATGAAAAAATATTAGACACGTATTTTTTTTTATTTTGTCGTATAATAAAACAATACTTAGATAAAACGAATCAAAGTTTAGGAGTGGGGACTAAAACGTCATTTCTACGTATAAGTATATTTATATAGATATATATATATATATATTTCTACATAGAAGTGACGTCAGGCGACATTTCAAATCAATATATAGAAAGTATTCATTTCTGTAAGAAAATAAAAAATATGTGTCTAATGATTTAAAATAATCTACCAGTCGGACATTAAAATAAAAAATTGGCATCTATACCCTATTGATATTGAACTAAGTACTTAAAAGGTTAATACACTTCTTTTTTCCGCAAATAAATGTATCTTTATCTTTATCTTTATCTTCTCTAAACCACCTTAAACTAAACAGGACAATTCAATTAAGTTTTAGGCTTCAAAATAGACATCTATTCCTTCAATCTTTATCTACCACAATTCCTATTCCGCCTTTACCTTGTACCACAAAACCTGTCAGTTCACGTGAGCGTATAAATCCTCCTTTTCAAAAACTACGTATATCGACTGGAAATTCTTATGTAAATCATATTGCTTAGAGCCCGAGTCGAAAGGCTGAGGCGCCTTCAAGATTTACACTAACATTTTATAAGGACTTGGAGGCGATTTTAATATGACGCGCTGTTGAAAACTGACTGCCTCTTTGGCCGAGTGGTATTACTGGGTTTTTAAAAATCACACGGAGTCTGGAAATGTGCCCGGCATATGACAATAGGCTCACCCCCTATTACATGGGACTCATAACATAAATAGTGAAAAGTGGGTGTTACATTGTACAGTGACATGATGTGCACCTCTGCCTACCCCTTCGGGGATAAAAGGCATGTTGTTATGTTATGTTATGTTGAAATTTGACCTTTGACTGGTTTATTAAATTTTGAACCCATTTCTAATAGGTTTGAGTACAATTATCTTTCCTCGTGGTGGCCCGAAGGTTTAAGCCCGCTTCTCATGCATGAGGGTGCGGATTCGAAACCTACGAACGGCAAGTACCAATGTGATATTTTCTGAGTTGTATGTACTTTCTAAGATTATTTAGACACCACTGAAAGGCGGTGAAAGAAAACATCGTGAGGAAACCTGGGGTTATAGTTTCTAATATTATAATTTTGTAATCGCTAACCCGTATTGAGCAAGCGTGGTGATTAATGCTCAGACCTCTGTGTGAGAAGAGGCTTTGCTCAGCAGTGGGCATTTATACGCTGTTGATGAGGATTGATGGTGACAATTCTCTTTGATTTGTTTGGTTTATTATTAATGAATAACGTTTTCTGTTCCTACGTTCCGTTGTTGTATGGTTCCCCGAATACAGAAACCGTGCTCTAGAAATTAATACCGTTTATTTAAGGTAATTTTTCGTAACGATCCAGGAATAGATAGCTACTTGAAAGTAACAATAGGGTAGTTTCCTTTAATTTTAATGTCCGTCTGTTAACATTAATTTAAAACTTTAGACACGTATTATTTCTTTTCTCACAAAATTGAATACTTTCGACGATATATTAATTTGAAATATCGTGTGACGTCACAGCGTGCTACATTTTGTAGCAAGTTATGACGTAATAACCTCCGACTTCTAAACTTAACGCCATTTATATAAGTATTGCAACTTAATACGAGAAAAAAATACGTGTCTAATATTTTTTCATTTTCTAACTGACGGACTAATTAGATTTTTAATTTTGATACTCTGTAAACTACTACTGTCTCCAACACCTCTCCACTCCTCCACTCCTTTTTGACATTAATAAAAGTCATTAAGATCAATTCACCTAAGTTGTGAGTTCACAAAGATTTCCTTTAAAAGGTCACCACTCAAGGACCTACGTATTTACTAGATACATTAGGTATTATGTACTCGTACATAACGTAGTACATAGTCTGATGGCCTGGAAATTGGATTGCGCGTCACACGCAGCCGAGTGCAAATAATATTACGTTGTATTACATATACATATAAGGTACATAACAGTTTGCCGTAAAATGGCGACATTCACCCTCTTTGCTCGCTTCGATGAAGTTTTATTCAATTATATTATGGAGTTCATGTTTTGTATCTGATAAGGTGAAATTAAGGTTGTATTTTGTGTATGAAATCAATACGTATCATATTACTAGCTGGCCCGGCAAACTTCGTAAGCCAATAAATGTTTTTTCTCACCTTGTAAACGTTCCCTGGACTCCCACGAACATTTCAAGACCAAAATCACCCAAATCGGTACAGCCGTTCTTGAGTTTTAGCGAGACTAACGAACGGAAATTGATTTTTATTTATACATACATAACATCACGCCTTTTATCCCCGAAGGGGTAAGCAGAGGTGTACATTATGCCACTGTACAATGTAACACCCACTTTTCACTATTTATGTTATGAGTCCCATGTAATAGGGGGTGAGCCTATTGCCATATACCGGGCACAATTCCAGACTCCGTGCTACTACTGGGATTTTTTTGAAAAACCCAGTAATACTTTGCCCGACCCGGGAATCGAACCCGAGACCCCTTGCCCGGCAGGCGTACTTGCGACCACTCGGCCAAATTGACTGCCAATTTTTATTTATATAGATATTATAACTGATAAATTTTAAGAGTTGTTTCCTATACATCCCATCAAAGTTTTGGAAGGGTGTCAATGAAAGCCGTCAGTTCTGTTTGCTCTAAAATACTCGAAAAATTAAAGCCGATTTAAAACAAAAACAAGTGTGTGAGAGCCATGCTCCGGCACGAATGGGCCGGCCCGACCGGAGTGATACCACGGCACAGAAAACCGACGTGAAGCAACGCTTGCGTTGTGTTCCGTCGTGTGAGTGTGGTTACCGGAGGCCCAATCACCCTCCCCTTCCCTAATCTCCCCAATTCCTAAATCCCCAACGATCCTCAAACTCGTAATCCCCAAAAGGTCGGTAACACACTTGTAACGCCTCTGAAGTTCCAGTTGTCAGTGGACGACTCCGATTGCTTATCATCAAGTGATTCGTCTGCTCGTATACCGGCTTATGCCATAAAAAAAACAGGAGACGAAAAATGCCGTTAGTAACACAAAACTTGTTTCGCCTATATATCAGCATCGGCAACCATCTTTCGTTGAAATTCGTATAGTTCAAGATTCAGGTTTATCAAGGGGTACTGCTGACCAGTTCCTGTCAAATGTGATATCCCTTAACCATGCATTCTACTGTCACCTCTACATAATTAACCTCCTACATATTATAAGCAGTGAATAAATACTTTTAATTAGCTGTGTTCTAGCCCTACGTGTCCCTTGCAATGGTCGTTGACATTGATCGCGCGCGTACGTTGCTCTCGTCGCCAAAATTAGATGCGCCGGCGCACGCATTTAGAACGTCTAGATCCGTACGCGAAACTTAGGTAGGTACTTGCGAATTCTAATGTTTGTAGTAAAGTTATAAGTATCAGCAGGAGTGATTTGTTGATTTAAATAATATATTAATTATTCTGACGACTGAGACTGCCTCGTTGGCCGAGTGGTCGCAAGTGCGGCTGCTGGGCAAGGGGTCTCGGGTTCGATTCCCGGGTCGGGCAAAGTATTACTGGGTTTTTAAATAATTCTCAGTAGTAGCACGGAGTTTGGAAATGTGCCCGGTATATGGCAATAGGCTCACCCCCTATTACATGGGACTCATAACATAAATAGTGAAAAGTAGGTGTTACTTCTGTGTGCACCTCTGCCTACCCCTTCGGGGATAAAAGGCGTGATGTTATGTTATGTTGTGTTATTAATTATTCTCTTCGTACTCTCTTTGGACATGATTTTGTTTGATTTTAAAGGAAATACCTACTTTTGTAACTTATAGAAGTGCCTTGTTCTAGGTAACCATCCTACGACTTAAGCATCTAAGTTCATAATTTTGGACTGTATCTAACTACACCACTACATCAATAATATTCTACTGTCGTGGAATGCTACGTATGTACAACCCCCCACTACCGCAGCCACAGACGACCATAGACAGAATTCCACATAATCTATGCAGATTGTAGACCTCAAGCATTAGACACAAGCACACCATGTAGATACGTAACTTGTGATACAGGGTGATGAACCTCATTGTGAACGGAGATGAGGTACCAATTAATGTACCACTTGATTGTACCTCAGTGCCTTCGTATAATTACATCTTGGTCTTATAGAGGTTGTGGTTTGTTGGTAATGGTGTCTGTATATTAGAAAATATCGGATTATAAGCTATGTGGTACCTAAATTCTGACTTAGTAAGAGATATTGTCAGAACTTTGGGATACTCTGGTAAGTTCCTGAAACTGTCTACAAAGAATTGTGATTTTTGCACGGTTGGCGCAGTGGCCGCGCAACGTGTCGCAGGTTCGATTCCCGCAACAACTATTTGTGTAATCCACAAATTGTTGTTTCGGGTCTGGGTGTCATGTGTATGTGAACTTGTATGTTTGTAAACTTACCTACAGGAGCAAATTCTAGTGCGGGCCAACGTTATAAAAAAAATAAAATGTATGGAATACAAGGCGTATGATTGAAGCCCTAAAAATTTTTTAATTTACGCTTAAGTATATTTCTGTCTCTACAAACTCTTTGTAGAATGACAGAGATGGCGCGATATTTAACTACAACTTTTAATTGAGTACCCATTCACCATTCGAGTGTAAGTATTTAAAAAAATGTGTTTTAGATTAAGTCTGTCTCCTGATAATTCTATTACTTATTGTTAAAAAAATCCTTTTGTCCTTTCAATTGCACAGTGGTCAAAGTACGAGAACAAGGCGTCAGTAAAACCTATTAAAATAATTCCTGCACAGTGTGCCGGCTGATCGCTTCGCAAAAACTTAGCGTGTGCTCTAGTTAATTGGGTACAGAAAGCAGCAACACCGCTGGAATGTTAGTTTTTACAATATTATTACAAAAATTATTTACAAGCATTTTACTAACACAGTGTGCTAAACGGTAGCGTGTCAAGAAATAAGAGCAAATTTTTTGAACAGCAGGGTACTATTATAATAATGCTACAATGCTTATTACTTCATATACAACATGTAACGTAATTAACGCACACCCTCAAACACCCCAACTAGAATATTATGTTACAATCATAATACATACACTAAATTTTTAATTTAACATGTATATGCATCCTTACTGGTCTTGTCATAAGGTTTACTTTTCTTTATTTTCTATTGAATGATAGAATTTGTATGAATACAAATTAAACTGCGATTTTAAAAGTCTTATTGCTTTGACTTACGGTGCATTTCGATTTGTTTTAACAATACAGAGTTAATATGACGATAATTTCCGTAGTTTTAATTATTTTTGGGATAAAAAATTACCTATACTAAAAATTATATAAATCGATTCAGTTAACGATTCTGAAAAAACAATTTTCAGGATGTCCGTTATTTAAATTACATGTTGTATATAAGCAGTGTCTAATACGAAATCTCGACCGCTAAAACAATATAATATTTGGTAAGCTAGACGTGTCTAATATTTTCTTAGTAAAAATGATAACGACTGTTTTATTCACCTGGGTAGAAAAAATTTAATCCGGTTTATCAGGATCAGCCTATCGCCTTTATTACGTTACTATAGGGTTGGATTTCTTACTATGCTCTCAGACCTATTTAATACTTACTTGATTCCGTAAAATGCTCCCACTCTCATCTATACCGCTATAATATTACATACCTGAAACAAATAAAACAATTTCATTAGCATGATTTATCGAATAAAACAATTTTATTACCACGATTTGTCGAATACAAATCGATGTAACGCAATAATTATGCACATGCACGAGAATCGAGATCGAATCGATTGTTGCATGTGCTGTCAAAATTGTCGTGAACAAGTGAACTGTGAAAAATTGCTTACTTCAGTTTACGTTGGCAAACGAAGGTTACGTATGTTTTTTGTAAAAACGTTTCGATGTGAAATTCTACAGCTTTTTCTTGAACATGATGAAATATTGTTATTCTACTAATAAATAAAAATAACGATTGAACGGCACGTCAATGAATAGTCATTACGAATATGATTTTTAGTAATAATAGTACACTAATTATTATAAATATTAACTATTTTAAATATTATCTATTTTTATTTATACCCTAGTTTGTTTAAAAAACATAGAATATTCGCTGTAAACGAAACAAGTGTCAGCCTAGCGAGGCATGTTGAACATTCCGTTCGAATTTTAATTTGTTATCTATATTTTAACGAAATATTTAAAAAAAATATTTTGTTCATAAAAATAAAATGCCATCATAAAGTTTGCTACCAAATTCGGCCTGTGTTTTAATCCACGCGGGACACCGTGCATTCTTTATTCAAAAATTTGAAAAATATTTTTTTGCCGGCCATCGTTTTTTGAGATGACATACAAATGTAAACAAATGGTTTTTATTTATCATGGGGAACTCTATTTGTCTAGTAATCAATCAGATATGATCGTTAATGATGCGTATCAAATAGAAAAATGTGTATTTAACACGATAATCATTGTAACGTAGCGATAAATTTCTTTTTTAATCCAGTTCTGTTGCGTAAATGTATTGTCGAACTTGAATTACACTAACCTAGATATATCAATCAACGATTCGACTTACTCTAGCGTACTTTATACCTGTAAACTGTTCATGTTTTACAGGGTTTAGTTTTATCATTTTGTTTAAATTTCAAGATTTTAAAAATTACAATCTATATTTAAACTATACGAGTAAGCCAAGGAAAGTATTTTTTAAATATTTAAGCTTTTTACAATACAGTAATCTCGTTAAACTTTTCCGTATATTCAGTCATTGGTGATACATCTCTGTCACTATTTTTTTAAAGTTAATTTCTGTCTATTGAAATCAGGTTAGAGGTATCCAGCAGAAGACAGTTTAAAAATCCATACCAAACTACATTAACATTAAAATTAATTTCATCATCAGCCATTTTGATCAAACACTTAAATCTAGAACTTCTCAATAAACCAATAGTACCAACTGCCCGTTACTAAACGTGGCGGTTGAAGTAAAACAATCTCAATAGTGCTTCTAACTTTGCTATCTAGATAGAAGCGACTGGCACAAATCATTTCATTTTATCGTCGACGCGATCGGAAACTATCGGACAACTTCGTGACAGAATTGTGTCGAATGGAATTGATTTTAAATGGCGTTTGTACTTTGAACAGAACACTTTTTTATCTCACTTTTTTAATATAAAACCTCTTTTGAATCAACTCGAAGAAAGCGATGAAGATTGGAATGTAATTATATACAATCAAACGTAACTTGTTACATAAAAATATTCTTAAAAAACAAACAATAAACTGCTCGCTATGATTATGAATGGGAAGAATATTTTGTCCGAACATTTTCATACGTTTAACCACTGTGTATTGAACATAATTTGTAGTCGACAGTATTAATTTGACGTGGACAGTGGGCGGACGGAATTTTGAACACCTGTCTCAACGTCGAAACTTTTCATAATTGAATTAAAAGTTACATTTTGTTAGGGATCAGTCCCGGGCAGAAATGTTCAGTGTTGGACGCAAATCCCTGGGACTCATTAGGTTGAAAAGCAACGTATTTTTAAGCTGGTTTTATAGGTATTATGTCCAACTTTTGACGGCTCCACTCCATTCCAGTTGTTAGAATTGTTTGTCAGATTTATCCAGACTGAAATTTAGGTTGTGTAGACTTTTTCGTAAGTACTTAGCAAATGGTCGCATGGTAATTACATTCGGTACATTTTTGTACTTTATTTTATAGTTTTTTTACCTTTTTTAATATCATCCTCCTTTATTTCATGAATTGTCTAACAAAGTACACGACTAAGGAAATCAGTACCTAGATTAAATATAGGTATGTATTTCAGAAATTTTCCTCCATCATCTACCCTTGCCTAGTTTCTCCTCACAATAACAACATCGTCTAACAACAAGTTTCTATACAAGACAAGGGAACAATAGTGACGCTTGCTTCCGAAGAGAAACAACTGACTGCTTAGGAAATAGACACACTGACTCATGTGCTCATAATAACAATACTATTCATGCAGACTTCTTCTAGACGTGCTTGATTTAATTTTATAGACAACCTTTTGTCTAGAAAGCTGGGCTGCTTCTAGATCTTCCTCGGTTTTACAAAGCTTCTAGAGGTATAAAACAATAACAAAAACGCATGTAATTATGTGGTTTTATCGACTATGTATGACTGTATCATTAGAATCGACATTAAGACAAATTGAATCAATTGTCATCCTTTTGACCCATAATATCGCTAAAACAAAGACAGAAATCGATAAATAAATATTATTTTACAATTTAGCCTGATAATTCAAGTTCAACAAACACGTTAGCGACGTACTAGATCAATAAAATAGTCTATATAAACATACTGTCGTTGAAAAGAATAATTATACTCAAGCATACCAGATACTAAAGATTAAATCGACGTAGATAATAAAAATACTAAAAGTACAGAAGTAGGAGCAGCAAGTTTCAATAACAACGCTGTAACAAGAACGCTTGATACTAAAAGAAAGGCGTAAAACGAAGGAGTATTGTGCAATATATTTATTTACTTCTGTTCAGCGAGCTCTTCGCTAAGGCTGTCCTTAGTCTTGGATTTACCAGTTCAAAGGAGTGGTGGAAATTGTGCGGTACTACGTTCAAGACCGGATTATTACCGTGTACAATATCTTTCTTTGTGTTCTGTATAGATTTCAAGAAAGGGTTTTCTGTTTTATCTTTATTTTCTCCTTGTGTTTGGTTTTCGTCTTCAGTCTCTAAATTTTCTTTTAAGGGTTTTAGTAATTGTGTAGGTTAGTTCATCTAGGCTTGTAATATACATATCCTATGACTCTTCACACCTTTACAACTCCAATTAATTACTGAAAAAGTTTTAAGTGGGCTTATCTTAGTGTTCCAAACTGTACTCTCTTCTAAAATGTACACGACAATAACTAACGTCAACTTGTTCATTTTCAAAGCGGCACGGAAGAAGAATAAAGTCAAATTATCTTTTATCTTCAGCCTTGTTACCAACAAAAGCATAATCATTACATAAATAGATGCTTACAACATTCTTAACTAGAACATTAGGTTACGCTTCGCAAGGGGTAACATTTTGCACCAGATAAGCCGCTTCTGACTCAATAATTTTCACGAAATGTTTTCATGCAGCATAATCCAGGAATTATCGTTCACGAATGATTTAGTTTTTGGAAAAATATTTAACGTTAGTATTCCAGGAATTAATGACGTCATGACCAAAGGCCTAGTAAGTAATGAGAAAAATATGATTGATGAATTAGGAGCGATAGCAGCGAATATTGGCGGGAAGAAAGTAGGCGACTTGAAAGGTCATGCTAATCTTCTCAATATTGGAAATTTAGGTTCAGGCATTGTTAGGATTCTTAAAGGAATTTTTTTATAAAATATTTTACTAAAATGATTCTTCGCGTACGCAAAAGTACGTATCTCATCTTCTGGCTTGCTACACTTGAATATGTTGAGTGATAATTCTTGTTTTAACATTATGTAACATTATGGAAAATTGTTATCTTAAACCGACTTTATTTAGAAAATCCAAGAGTCCTACATAACACCTACGAACAAAATTAAAAAGGAGAACAGTACCTTTCTCCTTTATTGGGGCGTTATTCACAATGTTCAAGTGGAAATTCGTTCAAAGAATATCCGAAAGTAAATGAGGCACTCAGGCCCTAAGTACAAAATAATTGGAGTATAAAGGTTCGAAGTTCCTTCCACGATTGTATTAGGTAAACGTTAGCACTTAGATACTCTCCAACTGTTTCAAAGTCAAGCAGTAAAACGTGTCGGAGTGGATCTCTAGAAGAAAATAGGTTTTATTTTATATGTCTACGAGTTTTTGTATCAAGTTGATCCGTTAGGAAGCTTCGTGTGAAGATATCGTTTATTTTTTAGTCTTTCTCGTGTGTTTCGGATGACTAATGTTCATTTGTTATGATTTGGAGTAGATTTGTTTTATCTTTCTTGCTTGGTGTGCTTTCTTGATGTTAAATTGCGATTTTGTATACAGCTCTTTAATTGTAAGTAATCTCTTTTGTATTTGTAAGTAATTAGGTAATTGTACCTACACATGTTTCATTCTCATCACACTTTTTTCTTTGAAAGACTCAGTTTTTTGCTACACTTTGCTACACTAGCCAACACCAACTTTTCTCTAGTTAAGCCATTACTAATGCTCTTTTCAGTGCCAAAACTGACACATTTGTCCCAAAAGTGTTCACAAATTGAGTGTAGTTTGACTTCGTAATTCACAAATTGGCTGGTCCACAGTGGCCTCGCAATCAGTCGCGAAACACAGCCAAATATGGTCACTTTATGTCAACCAAACACGTCAGTTAACGAGCACTGTGGCCACTACTGGGAGTATACAATGATTACAATGATACAATGATTTTTAGCATATATATTTTGTAAGTAGTTACAAAAGATTTTTAGGTTATTAAATGGACATTTTTTTCAGGCAAAAGACGTTCTCTACTCGATCGAGGCCTCTTTTCTACATAAAATACTGTATCAGCCATTTTGGGATCATGTAGGTCCCCAAAATACAAGAGCTCTGTTACTTATCTCCACTAAATTATCATGCCTCATTCTAACAGTTTCTCAATCAATAAGGCAATCAATCAACAATTATGTTCCTTGCTAATTCCAAATAGCCAATCAACACGTTTCAATCGCCCGTCTAGCTAGGTGCTAAATGAGTCATCATTGCTTCACTCACTATTAGTATCTGTGCGTGTTGTAAAAAGGTTTCGATAAAAGACTAGTAGATAAATAATGATAAATAATTACTTCATCGGACGACAATGGTGCTATTGTTCGGGTGAAGGATAATTTGATTGGCGTTAATAGATGATGTTTTGTTTTGAAGAGCAGATTGTTTTCTATAGTGAAGATAGGCAAAAGAAATTTAACTCGAGAGATGTTGAAAAGACACGTGTTTTTGTCTAAAAGGACGATCTTGCTTTACAAATTAATGATCTCTTTTTGACGTTAATATTAATATTTTAGTGCACTTTTATTATTAGTATTAGCATAAGCTACAGCAAAACAATCTACCTCTGCAATATTAATGTCAGCATTAACTACACTGATACTAACTACTTTATCTTCTCTTGCAAGGTCATCTCGCAAAAGAACAAAAAGATTTTCTTTATCGGCGATCAGTCGCGAATCTTTTTCATTACCAACAGATGTCAGTCATTACGTCCAAAGTAAATACAAGACGGATCTGTTTATTCTCTCCTGTTCCCGATCTCCGCATAAAAGTGGTGACTTCACTGTTATTCGCAGAAATTGTAACATCTTACCTCATCTTGTTGAGGGAATTAGTTTACCAGCTATTCCTTCAATTGGACAATATTTAAGGATATTGTGTTTCTCTGTCATTTAAATGTTGAGTTAAAATTATATCTTCCATATATAGTCTTTAAGATGATTCAGAGATTTCTTCTAGTTTGAACGACATTTTTAATGTTCATCGTGACCTTTAGAAAGAAGCAAGTCTTGGAGAATTAATATTATCCTGTGACTAAATAGTGAAAAGTCACGCGACGTTTTAGTCAGATTACTTTTTATTGCTTCATCATGGTAGGTAGAGCCATCCACCTGTGTAATGATTTCATCCTTAAACATAGTATGAGAACTATTTTTAGTATCAATTTCGACCCATATCTGTTGAATCTCAGCTTGTCCCGATTTTGCGGCATGATGGCGTTCCCAGATTTAGGAACGAGCGCAATCTGCAGACTGACAGGTCGAAATTAGATTTGCAACAATTTGACGCCAAAATCACTGCGTGCACAACAATTTTGAAACTTGTATGGATTTTGGGATTAGTTTTTGGTTATAACATTTACTTTTTATGCTAGTTGCTATTTATGGAATGAAATATTCCAAATATGGTAGTAGCAGGGATGTTTTGAAGTGAGTCACTATTTATTTGATAGTTATCTTGAAGACATTAATGTTTTTGCCAAATAGTCGCATTTAGTATTTATAAGCTCGGACCAAAACCAATTAATATTTTATACATCCTGCTGTTGCTTCTAACATCGGAAGTCTATTCCATAAAACCATTAAATAATAAATGTCACTTGTCAATGGTATTATGTCAATAACAGTCTTTACCTCTTCATATATAAATAATGAAACAGGACATTTTATATTGATATTCCAATCAATATCAGATGTGTCCAAACATGTGTGTAATCAGTCGGTAACAAAGGGTTGAAACTTGTACCTCTTTTGTTGGTAATGATAACCCTTCCTAGGTCCACTTCCCCTCGCAGACACGCTAGTCATTCTAACAAGCTCTGACCATTCATTAGGGTCTTTTAGGCCATTCAGCTGTTGAAACCCCTTAAAAGTTGCAACCCCTCTGCATGAGTCATGGGCCAAAGTGAGGGTGATTTAATAGGTTGATATTTTAATACTAAAAATGTGTTCGTCTGGAGTGTTGGTTCTTTTTTAATTTCCTGTTTTAATGAAAGTAGGTATGGTGAAATAGGAATAAAAAAGAGATAGGTATGCAGATACGAATCTAGTTTGCTTTAAAAAAGACCTTTTAAATTGTGACAAGCTTTCAAAATCTAAATTGATGTTAATAATCATTCTCCAAAGAAAAGAATAGGCAATCCTTACAATCTTCAAATAAGCATCAACTATCGAATTCAATGAGCCAAAAGACGGAGCAATGCGCACTTCACACAAGAACAAAAAGCAACAAGCGCATACAAAACCTGTACTGTACCTACAAGTGTACAGCATTCACAAGACATTTTGATACAAAAATAAACTGAGACATGAATTGTCCTTGACCATAATTCGTACTAACATGACTGTACTTTAGCCAGTACAGAGACCCAAATCTGTTTTAATTTAGCTTGATTCTTTCTGCAACCCAGATTTGACTTAGCACAACAACCTCTTTAATGAATTTTCAACCTTAGTCTTTGACATTACAGTTTAAATTCTAACGGTGAATACATCTACTGGCGCCTATACAGAGTGTGTCATAAAGACTAAATTACTTTGATTCCAATTTTGGACTACTGTAATATAATTTAGTATTGTTTGCCTTTATGAAGTTAAGGAAAATGATATCATTGTTATTGTGGCTTATGGAGAATATCTTAAGACCTAAATCTGTCATCAAGATCGTTTTGAGAAGTCATTTGTTTTATGAAGTATCTGTTGTAATAAATGTTTCATCGGGTAAATAACAAAGACTAGTAGAAAAGTAGGCTTTTTCCTTCACTACTTCTTTTGTCAGTCTCTAAATATTTTTACATTTAACAACTGTTGTAAGGTTTATCTCTATAGTGCCAATCACTCCCTGGTACCTATTACTTGGTAGGAAGCTAGGAACATGTCGTGATAGTTCAGAATATATATGCTACATAATAGTAAGTTTGCGTATGCCAAAATTTTGTTCACATTTGTTCAAAACAATTTTCTAATCTGCTGGGATTTTTAGTTTAACTAGACTTCTATTATTTAATTGGAAATCTTAGAACACGAATAAGGAAAATTTTAAATTGAATTTTTAAAGTTTCCCTTGAATAACCATCATTAACTAAATCGTCATCAACTAAACTTTAAAACTAAATCAATCTTGTGCCCATAGATGACAAGTGATTTCATTTCAAAATCAAATTGGGACGACTTAGTAAAAACAAATTCAATGAGGTAACGCTTCTAAAAACAAAAACTAAATAGCACATTAGAATAGAGTAGAAAATAATTGAATAAGTCGGGAATCAAACACGTGGAAGGAATAATGATTTTATTGGTCACAGGCCATAATTGGATAGGTCAATGAGATAATGCGCTCGTAATAAGTTCAGGAGTTTACTGTTTATGACTGCGAATTTTATTACGGCAGTTATTTCATCTTTACGAGGTCATTGCGCATGACGTGTAGGATTTCTCATAGCTCACAGAATGAGCTTCGTTGATATGTTCTTTGAAGAATCTGAAGAGTATAATAGAGCAGTGAATGCAATAACATTATGGGCACTGGCTAGGTTTTTTTAATACCATAGCTTATCTGGTATTTTTTTGTTGTAAGGACTCTTCGATTATTATCATATAGTGAACACAATACCAAATCTATACACGCACAAAAAATTTTCGTCGACGATAAATCTGCAAGCTTCATTCAATTTACGCCAACGAGACGCTACAGTTCAAAAAAAAAACCTAATTGTACTCATCCTAAATTTATCTTTGATTATTTCAATGTAAGTTGTTTTTTATATTTTTTTAGTATTTATAATTTACCATAATTGTATAATAATTAGACTACTGTTACATCTTTTGGAAGTTTTTGTGTTTAATAAACGATTTTTATTTTTATTTTTATTTTTTTAATTTGTTAGTAGTAACCACATTTTGTGATCGACGGTAAATTCAATTGTTCTCATATCAACACTCATAACATACATCACATAGCTCCAGATTAACTTTTATACGAACAGGAAAACGCAAATAAAAAAATTAAAAAGTTCCATCCACTACTTTGTAAATGGGACCGGAGCGAGCGGCCGGAGGTTGAGAGTCGTAGTTGCAAAAAGTTACACATGTAGGAACTTTGTTGCGTGCATCCCGGGAACTTGTCCGGGATTCAATATCCCGGGGAATGTCAAACGAATTCCAATTGGAAAAGTTATACTTATTGCTTGCTCCCAGCCTCGAGTGGTCATCGAGAACACGGTATTATACGGGTCGAAACAATCCCAGTACCTAACCGCTATCAACTATAGCATACCTACACAACTTGCTGAAAGAAATATTGGAATGCTTTCAAAGAAGTAAAAGAAAGATTGATTGCTTTCTGACCCAGTTCCATCGAGATTTGTATTTGATGCAAAACACATTAGCGTTCGCAAAATGTGGAATATGGATTCATATTTGCTTATAAAAGTGGAGTTGTTATACTTAGTTATTCAGTTCAAAATAAAGACCAAAGTCTATAATTGAAAGCTTCACTAATATCCATCTAAACTGTCTAAAAATAAAACTCATTTTTCAATATAACAAATAGCACCCATTACTTTTGCTCGCATATTTGAACTGTGACTATTCAGTGAACAGAAATATTTGGGATGCCAAACTGAAGTGGAGTAATTGGACATAATTTGTACAAAGGGTCCAGTTACAGTTAGGATACAGAGCAGAGAAAATAATTGGCGAAATTGGACCCTAGTGACGGGTGCTTGTCAAATATGAATATGCTAAATTGAATTTACTTTTTGTTACTGGGTATGTCCTAAAATTTTGACTAGCCATTGATGGTCGGACAACAGAATTTATTACTTGTTTTGGTAACTCAATTTCGAGTTCTAAAACATTGGCCAATTTTGACAAAACCTAGACAAAGGCATTTGATCACCAGTAGATTCTTTTGGACCCCAAAATGATAATGATATAGACAACGCAGGTATTATAAAAAAATATCAGATGGCTGACTTTCACCAAATATTATTCGCGTGTCAAACTCACTGTGAATGCCGAATGTGTTGACAAACCATCAAGCATCGAAGACAACAAACATCATTATAGATTGAAGGCCAGAACTGAGACGTGCGTGAGACACGACCAGTTTACATAGAGCCCTACAATCCAATTCAACCTTCCTGTTCAGTTCTACAACGTCATAATTGCCGGGGGGCAGGGCGTGTCATTGCTAACTGGATGTTTTTATTCGCATGACTCAGTAGTGAGTCAGAGCGCCAGTACTAAAGTTTGGGGCATTCCTGTGTCGATCAATATTTTATATAGTTACAAGTTCCTTTTAAAACAGTTTTATTTCCGATTTTATTGGTGAAGTTGTATTTTCACTTTTATTGTCAGTTTCATTCGTTTTCTTTTTCAATGTCAATAAACTATTGTTGGGTGTTAAATTGAAACTTGTTAAAGGTCACAATACCTACATTATAAACACACAATTAAACGCTAATACTTACGAAAAAATTCATGTCATTAGAAACATTGACTTTTTTGTGGGTTACGCCGGTAAACGAGCATCACCTGTAAGCAATCGGTGTCGCCAAGAGGTACCAGAGGTATTACTATTGAGGATTCTCTACAACTTATTCCATCCATTCTATCTTACACGAGTAAGTAACTAAAGTCAGAATGTCTTGAAATATCTCTAGCACTCATCAACAGTCAACAGTAACTGACTGTCATTATACAACGTGACTAGGTACTGACTACCGAGGTGCAGTGAGTGGTAGGTACTAGACTGTTTATATCAGTATAATTACCACTAATTAGAAGTAAATTTACGCCCTAACGATGACATCATCATTCAGAGACGAATGTGGATAAAGTTACATCAGAATAATTTCATTCTAAATTAAAAACAAAGGTAATAATAGAAAGATACTTTAACAGGAGTAGATTTTAATTTTGGTTGCATAGTTTTTATGTAATATAAGAATACCCACAGATTTTTAATTATACGTTAGTTTTCGCCTCTAATTCCTAACACTAAATACATATTACTTACTGAGAAGTTTCCTTAAAAAAGAGAGAAGCCCAGAAACTTCTTGACAACACAGGATTGTCAAACTCAAACTCAAAAGCATTTATTTTAATTAAACCATAATTTGGTACTTTTGAAACGTCAACAAATATGAGATATATAATAGTCTGTCAGTCTGTCCGTCAGTGAAGCTAGGCGCTCGTTCCAAAACGTCGTACGTTGTTGTACTTGGATGTCGTTATAAGTTTCTTTCAACATATTGTAATTGTTTTTTTCTTATTTTATTTACTACCTTTATCAATCACGTCGCTTCTATATCTCCCTACGTGACCGTCCAGTCATTTTATCTTCACATCTGACATCACAACTGACTAAGGTCTAATTTAATTTGCATATTCAAGCAATTCTACACCTAAACCCTTTGGCAATAAGATGCATTACCACATTACCTACTCAGTACAGACCTAATTGCTTCTGTTTTACAATCGAACATTGCAAATACTAGCATGTTAGGTAATAGGTGAGAAGCACTAGAATTCTAGTTTTTGCTAATTGAAAAGTATTGCTTTTTCATAGTATTTTGCAAAATCTATGTTTCTTGCTTAGTTGATAGTTTTGAGTAGGATATTTATTTATTTAAAATAAATTTGTAATTCGATAGTTCCTATCGAAAGTAAAAGTAAATTACTAAGATCATATTTATTTAATAACATTATTATAATTTTAACATAACTATTATAATTTTAATTGTAAAACCATAGGAAATATATCCAAATGTCCAACTTATAATTTCTAAAAATGATAAATCAGTAATTTAGTAATACCTAACATGACGTAAATAAAAATTAATATTACCTATATATATGATAGAATTACTTATAATTGCAATTCTACCAGTCGTTAATTTAATAAACAACGTAAAATAATAATATAAACTATCTTTTAAAAAGCAAAAAGTTGTATAGAGAAAGTATGTTAAAGCCAACCTAATGCTTCTATTAACGCCTGGTAACAAAACTCATTGAATTAATATTAGATCGTAAATATTTCTTGTTTGAGTAAAAAAAATGTTAGTTAGCTGTTCTATTGTTTTTTTGTTCAGATTCGCTAGACAGTGTAGTTTCAAAGACAATGCGGGTATAGACAAAAGAGTTTAGAATGAATGAATGAACTGAATGATGTTCTTGCGTTATATTTGCTTATCTGATTGTGGCAATATTATTTTTTAGCTATTCATTGATTGAAATTTCAAATTCCACAATAAAACTAACCTAGCCTTTTTTTCGTTTCTTTTTAAAAGCTATGCCTCATTCCAGGTTGTTCTTCTGTTAATTTATAGAGGTGATACATAAATAATACCTACATTCAAATATATAACAACATTTTTTGTGTAACACAAAATTAATTGCTCTATAACTCAATCCAAGAGACCTATAATTTATGGCAAATTCGAAAAAAAAAGACGAAAAATACCTCATACGTACCTATATTTACAATTAGTTACATAACCCAATTAAAAAAATAATCACAATCAGTACCCGTTTCATTGCACGCATCATACGTCCAAAAAAGGTTTCATATTTAAAAATAAAAAAAGAACAATAAGCGCGGGACCTTGGCCGAGTGAAAAGGAACGTTGACAGGTTACAACATACAAAATGGCGGCTCAATGCTCGCATGTTTTAAAATGTAATTGACAAAATGATTTATTGAAATCTATCGATCGTGTATATCAGCTCAATTGAATTTAGAACAGTAATAACTGGTCTAGCAAATCTTATTAGAATTGTCTTATTTAGTCTCATTCTAATACTCTCCATAGTTCTGTAGACGGCAGAGACGTTAGAGAATATAACCCCCTCTTCCCGTAGGAATCGTAAAAGCTACTATGGAGCCGGGTCTACAATATCTTATAAACTTGAGTCTTGTAAAGTACATTCTCCAACCTATCTGCCTAGCGAGCTAGGTTGAGCCTAGCGAGCTGTCTAGCGAGATAATGGCAAAAACCTGATAAAAAGAAGCTGCTGCCGAGCAGTGGGCTGTCACGCACGGGTCCTTGATGTTAAACCAGTAGGTGATAAAAAAATTAGTATATCTACTTACTTCTTTAGATTATGTATTTACCTAACATATTATCTCCATCACTATAATTTCCCATAGATTAGCTACCTAGATACTGCAGACCTACATTACTCGTCCTTTATGAATACATTTCAATGAATCAATTTTCCTACAAAATCCTACGTCAGCTTCCTGGGAAACTTTGATTAGGTATCGTGGACGGAATATTAAGTATCCGCAGGTATACGGAATACATTAACTTTTGTGTTTAAGTAACTAGAGCATTGTGAGGATCTTTGACTTTCAATTTCTAATGTAATATTGTGGAATACAGATGGATTTATGTCCACTTTAAGGAAAAAGGCGAAAGGTAACTTTGTCATACATCAAAAGCAATTGTGTGGCACTCAGAATTTACTATAATTTTCATTAAAATAGACAAATTAATTAAAATCGCGGGTTACTCACGTGAATATGTACCTCTATATATATCACCCAGTGAGCTGCGCGACGTCGCCGCGACCACGCACGCTGCTCATGAGGAAGAACCCCTCTGTGGTTCGAAACTAGTAGAGCTTTTCTCAGTATATTCACGTGAGTAACCCGCGATTTTAGTTAATGTTGAAATAGACAAATCTCAAATACTTACCCAACTTATTAAATGATCTCCAGTTTCAGACAACACGTTGGAAAGTAAAAGATCGGAGACACATGACCGGTGTAGCCTAGTCACCCGAAACCTAAGAAGACAGCCGAAAAAAACTCAAGAACTCCTGTATATCATGCCCTTCCCTTTCACTATACTTGCCCAAAAATAAGACAAAGAAACAATAACTTACTCCAACCAAATTTACCAATCCTTAACTAGGAAACTCTCCCCTTCCTCATGAGTCACAGGACTCAGTTGATACATATCTCACGTCACTTAGGGCGTCCACATGGCGTCACATCAAGGTATACAAAACCAGTATATACTGACCTTTGGACCTGCGGAGAGATAATACGAAGGGTGACTGTGGTAAACTGGTGTTATATAGCTTGATGTGTCGGTGTCGTACGTTATATTAAAGTGGATGCGTCTGCCAGCGAGCTGAGACGACGGCGCGACGGGCGGCGTTCGGACGCGATCAATACTTGTGATAGCTAGATCTGTCTGTACTTACTATAGATAGAGGTATTGGTCTGTTCGTGGTGGATACAAATGTTAGTGAAGCTATTTGCAGAGTGGAGAAAGGTTTTGATAATTGAGACTGCATGGAAGATTTGGTAACAACATAACTTCACACCTTTTATCTCCGAAGGGGTAGGCGGAGGTGCACATTACAGCACTTAATGCCACTGTACTAACAGCAACTTTTCACTATTTATGTTATGAGTCCCATGTAATAAGGGGTTAGCCTAATGTCATATACCGGGCACAATTCCAGACGCCGTGCTACTAAAGATTTTTTTTAAAACCCAGTAATACTTTACCCGGCCGGGAATCAAACCCGATACCCCTTGCTCAGCAGTCGTACTTGCGATCACTCGGTCAACGAGGCAGATTTCATTACGTAAGAAAAATAAGACATATATAGTGCATATTACTTCCAACAGGATTTCCTGAAATATTGAAAGGCATAGACTTATACATGGTACTTTAAACAACAATATTATGATAATTGTCAATAAATAAGTTGATATAGGAAAGACAACAGGGTGCCTTAAGGCATTAAGTACGCCATTCACTGTTGTATTTTGTGAAGAAGAAAATAAATAAATAAATAACAGGGCGACCAAAATTTAACAGAACGCAAAACAATATTTTTAAAATGAAAAGGGTAACGTTAGATTGACAAGTAATTATTCAATTACAAACTCTCTCATACATTTTATAAAACATAACATAATGAACTCTCAACTTCGTAACAAAATCCTAATTGAAACACAACAACACGTTTTACGATGGTACAGGTATTAAACAACAAATTAGGTCGACAGCTTCATCAAAAAATGTTCGTAATTAGTAGCTGGTGAGAGTTTTTTGTGCACGCAATTTTGGGCTTTGTGGATTAGGGGTTATAAGTCCGACAATAGCCTATAAACTATAAGGAATGGGCTATTTGGGCCATATCTATCGTGTAGTAGTCATTACAAGGGACATTAAGGATAGATGTGGAGATTTCCAGATTACCAATCTGTTTTTGTGGTAGACACTATAGTGTGTGAAGTTGGGTAATAATTCTTATTGGTAGCTGAATTATCAAAGATGGGTGCAATAGAAAATCTACTTATACTTTTTTTTTCTTTTTTTTTATGGCATAGGCCGGTAAACGAGCAGACGGATCACCTGATGGTAAGCAATCGGCGTCGCCCATGGACACCTGGAACACCAGAGGCGTTACAAACCTTTTATGAATTGGGAATTTCAGGATTGTGGGGGATTCGGGGATTGGGGAGACTGGTGAGGAGTAATTGGGCCTCCGGTAACCTCATTCACACGATTAAATAAAACGCAAGCATTGTTTCACATCGATTTTCTACTCGGCCGTGGTATCACTCCGGTCGAGCCGGCCCATTCGTGCCAAAGCTTGGCTCTCCCACACGTGTCTAACGACGAAACTTTATCAACAACCCTCAACTGAAAATTAGGACTAAACCCAAACCCAAATAAAACAATAGACAGTGCTTCTGACATGAATACGCAATAACACTTAAGTTAGTAATATATTGCAGACCTAGGTAATTAGGTCTAGCGCTAGAAACTAACAAGTAATGAGAGCTGGCGCTAAGTACCGTCACAACTTCATTGCCATTAGACGAGTGGAGCTGAGAAGGGCAGGAGAATATTGTTCTAGTGATTTTGAACATAACTACCTATCTTATAATTATACTGTAAGTCGAACTATTACAAAAAAGGGACTCATAACGTAAATAGTGAAAAGTGGGTGTTACATTGTACAGTGGTATAATGTGCACCTCTGCCTGAGGGGTTCCGAGGATAAAAGGTGTAATGTTATGTATATAAAATGGTCATCCATATTGTTATTATTTTGTTTACTACATACAATAATGATATTCTATTCAACTAATATCAAGTCTTATTAAGGTCTAATAAACTTCACAATAATATCTTCTTCACATTTTTCCCTAATTACATGAACCTTCAATGTAACTAGGTACATATTTGACATCGGAAATTAACTTCCTTGGCAAGGGAGACAGCAATATTAATAAAATACTACATGTTATTAGCAAAGACCTAAAGGTCCTTTTATTTTTCCAATAAAATGGGGAACTTATGAGAAAATAAGCGTACCTACCTATACCATAAAATATAGAAATAATGGTATGATGCTATTAGAAAGAAGTTTACAACATTTCCTGGCGTTTCTAGAGATTGTATGAACAGTCACAATTTACTATATAACTACATTTTCATCATAGCATAGTGTAAGATAGCCCTTCTCAAAGATGGGACTGCCAGAGAGAATTTTAAATTAGGACTCTTTGACTCTAATGACAGGGCCTTAACGCTTTCTGAAAAACTCTTCGACTTCATTCTTAGCTATAGAGACTTCATCAAAATAAAATATTTAAGTGCTCAACTTGAGAGACTCGACTAAATTGAATGAAAAACCTTTACTTCAACCTTAGCACAGACTAAACTTCTAAATAAATAACAGTTTAACCTCTAGATCTCCTTCAAAGAGGTTTCAAGTCAACAAAATCTATTCCAAAAACAAATTGTAATTCGTTTCAAACAGAAGGCTATAAAACAAATTTATTGCCAGCCAGTTCTTTATAAAATGGACGCCATGCATCTGACTGCATTAGAGTAATATGTAAAATAGTTCTGCAGTCGACTGACGAATTGTCTATGCTCGTAAAAATGTGCAAAAATCGTCTCTTGCGCCATTTTTATGGACGAGGATAGCTGTGTTGTATGGGACAAGTGATGAGTGACTCGAGATCATAGGAATTTAAGAAAGAAGAGGACTATACTAATGATGTGAAATTGTGGCGCGTTATTTTGTTTATGGTTTATTTGTTCTGTGGTTTTTAAGTGATTAACTACTTATTATATTTTTTTTATTTCCTGACTGTTTCGTGATTACTTTAAGCGGCCTAGTACAATGTAAGTCTTAATTAGACTTAACGCAATATGAGTATTTTTAATAATTGTACTGTTTTATTTACTTATGAGTAGAGCCTCATAAACTTGCTTTCAAATAGTAAAGCTACAAGAATAAAAGTTATTAAAGGTGTACATTTTTAAAACCCACCTCATGCTAAGTTTAATTTTGTGTTTAAAGTATGCCTAGCGCCATTGAATTAGAGTCCACATTAAAATACCAAGGTTCCGCATAAACCAAGTAAGAAAACAAATAAAAAACCTTCCTGCAAATAATTTATTACCCATATAAATTTCGACCTTGGCCGTATAAAAACTAAGTCGTTAATACTAAACCGCTGATCGCCTATAAAATAGGCCACAAAATGCACGGAGATATGAATCACAGCGAATTTAAGCACTTAGTCCGATCCAAGGCCGCGCCATATTTACATGGTGTTCGCAGATTACTGTTATAGCACTTAGCATTTTAAGAGCACTCGTTTGTAAGTGTCAAATGAAAAAATGGCCTGAAGAAAAGGAAGATAATATTCTTTTCAACGCCTTATTTATATAACTTGGGATCTCTACAAAGCCCAAGATTGGGAAGACTGAAGACTGAAAAACTCGTTGTCAATTTATATATAGTTTTGCTGCGTATCTAAACCTTAGTTCGTGAATAAGATAAATTGTTAAGTAAGTAATATTTCGCAAAATGTAAATTTACATTACGTTAGCTTTAACTAATCATGTTTGACGCAAAACTACATAGTATGAATAATTCAACTGCTTATTTATTTGGATATCACACGATTTTTTTCCTCTTTAGACATAAATTAACATCAGTACTACCATCTGGATAACCTTCGACTGACCGTCATAGTTTGATGCCATAATGACAGACTTCTCTCCTTTTAGTCAGAGAATCATCATGTGTCTCCCTACTTATGATTATGACATTTGCAAGTGAAGAATCAAAGTTATATCATCATTACAGGAACGAAGTCAAAACGTCTCAAGTACCACTTTAATGTCAACGGCTCTTGGATCTTACGCTTTGCATCAAAAAGTCGCTACTTCGCTGACAAGTTAAGAAAATAAACGTATTTCTTCACGTGGTCACATTATTCCCACGTTATTTTAGTATTTCTCCGTTTCCTGATTTTGTACAAACCTGTTTTATAAAATCTTTTTAAAATTATCTTTTAGGCTATTACACAATGTTGTGATTCACAAACTTTAGTACCTCTATTATTAAAATTTCAGAACAAATGTTGTTATATTACCCGTCCATTAGTATTCTTGTGTCAAATGATACATACATACATAACATCACACCTTTTATTCCCGTAGGGATAGGCATTATACCACTGTACAATGTAACACCCACTGGTCACTATTTCTGTTATGACACACATACACACATAACATCACGCCTTTTATCCCCGAAAGGGTAGGCAGAGGTGCACACAGAAGTAACACCCACTTTTCACTATTTATGTTATGAGTCCCATGTAATAGGGGGTGAGCCTATTGCCATATACCGGGCACATTTCCAGACTCCGTGCTATTACTGAGAATTTTTTAAAAACCCAGTAATACTTTGACCGACACGGGAATCGAACTCGAGACCCCTTGCCCGGTAGTCGCACTCGCGACCACTCGGCCAACGAGGCAGTCTGTTATGTTATGAGTCTCATGTTAATAGGGGGTGACCCTATTGCCATATACCGGGCGCAATTCCAGACTCCGTGCTATTACTGAGAATTTTTTAAAACCCAGTAATACTTTGCCCGACCCGGGAATCCAACCCGAGATCCCTTGCCCGGCAGTCGCACTTGCCACCAACTTGCCACTTCTCGGCCAACGAGGCAGTCAAATGATCATTAGGAAAATTGGCCAGAACTATTCAATCTTCATCAAAAAATGTCTTCCAGAATCCTTCCCATTGTTCTAGATAATTCTAAAACAATTCCACGATCTTTCTTCACGTCTTTGCAAATTTTATCGCAGCGATATTTTCGTATTGTTTTCGTTTCTCATGTAACTGACTGACCTTGGTAGCTCATCTTATGTTTGTTAGTATAAAAGAAGGCTATTACATTGTACAATGTTTACTTGCGCTGCAGTTTTATGACGACATATTTTATTTAGGCTTTGTTGAGGTTAAGATGCCATAGATTTTTTGTATTACCAGCGCTTTTATTTTTAAATACAAATATTTATCATTATTTTCATTTATTGCTTCATTTAGAGATAACCTATGACTCAACAGCTTTACGTAATTGTAATTAAAGAACAATATAACTATTCTATCAATGTATCTAAATTACTGAGATCTTAAGTACTTACTATTGTTTTCCTATACAATCACTTTTATCAGATTAACAACCTTATTGCTTAAATATAACGTTCTAAATGTATTAGTCTTTGGCGTCTGCAAATACCACAGACGACTAAAGCTTATGAAATAGTGACTGCTAACTAACAAACAAACGCATTGTAGATTTTGTTTACATAAAGTGAAATTGTTTAACAATGTTTCAAGCTAGTGAAAGTTAGGCTGAAGCTCGTAAGTTTGTCTGGACTTTTTTCAAAATGGCCGCCAACCATCTGTCAGCGGACGCATAGCGGTTGTAGATTTAAAAAGAGAACTGTAACTTTTTAATAGGCTGTCTGGGTTGCTGTTTGTTTTCTTTTTTTTTGCAATGTCGAATTCGTGTACTGTTTTATTCATTGTTATATACACATGATAGACGTTGGCGTTTATTCATTTGATGATAAAATAATGTCTCATGAATATTATTAAATTTTTAACCTAAATATTACGAGAACTTTGTATTGATCAACTGATTAATAGTGGTTTTATCAGAAAAATATCAGCTTTGGGTCTGGAATGGTGATATGTAGGCTCGCCCCCCAATACCTCATAAGATTCCTAAGACAACTATGTCTTACATTTCATTATGTCTACCTCTGTTTATGATAATCTATAAATTTTCAATCTTTTAACTCGTCGAGTACCGGTTTTGTAGACACAATTATAGAACAATAGGTTGCGGTCACCGGTGACCGCTTGGTGTTTGACAGTTTAATGCCTTATCCATCACTAATTTTTAAATCCAATATAGGCCAGCAATATGCGAAACGAACAGACAGTAACATCACTCGTCCCACATACGACTGGATGTAATCGTGAATCGATTCGGTTCCAGCTAAATCGATCGAGTATCGATACCTACGTAATCGTTACGTAAACATTATTTACCTAATGTTTACGTCTGGCAGCCATCTTCTGTGTAATGAGCCGTTAAGATATTGTTTTATTTTGATACATACGTGTTGATGACCTACCTTAATAAATATTTTAAAGTATTGTGCAAATAAACGAGTTAGTTATTATTATTGCACGGTTTGCGTAATTTTATGATTAATTGGTTAAATATGGAATATAAAATAGTACTTAAGCTTACGATTAGCCTTATGCTTATCGGACAACGCGGCCCTTAATATGATGTATCACAAATACGTTGCAGATGCATTGTTGGCGCAGTGGCTGGGCAACTGACTGCCTTGCAACATGTAGCGGGTTGGATTCCCGCCCGGAACAACTCTTTGTGTGATCTAAAAATTGTTGATCCTAGTTTGGGTGTCATGTGTATGTGCACTTGTATGTTTGTAAACGCACCCACGACACAGGAGAAAACCCTTGTGTAGACAACATTTATTAAAAAAAACAATTGTAGACCATGGTCTAAATATGATCCATACATGTATGGAATAAGTTGTAATTAGGCTTTGTATAATTTTAAGATTACAAAAAATATTAGTGTTATTAATGACATTTCTTATTAACAGATCAATAAAATACGTACCTGTTAACATTTAAGTTATTTAAATCTGAGCAAGGATATCATGTACAAAATTAACCTATAACGAGAGCTAGTGACTCACACCTAGATCGGTTTCTAGATAAAGCAATTATCAATGAGAACTGGGTGAGGTATACAATAATAGACGTAACACCTTTTATAATAGTCTCTAATTGCTAGATGAACTTCAATGTAGCTAATATCTAGATTTTCGAGAAAAATATAAGAATAACAGGAGCATCCGACCGGCCTTGGACGTCATTAAGGGAAGTCTATGTTCAGCAGTGGACTTCCTATGGTTGATAAATGTTCATTAGAAGAAGGGAGAAAAATATTAAGCCTTATACGCAAGTAATTGTTAGAGCTTAAAAGAAATTTGAGAGCAGGCAATCAAAATTAATACTTTAAGTTCTCTTTATACCTCTATTCTGTCTTACATAGGACGTATGACTGCCTCGATGGCCGAGTGGTCGCAAGTGCGACTACCGGGCAAGGGGTCTCGGGTTCGATTCTCGGGTCGGGCAAAGTATTACTGGGTTTTTTTTTTAAATCTCAGTAGTCTCACGGAGTCTGGAAATGTGCCCGGTATAATATGGCAATAGGTCAGTGGCGTAGCGTGCCTTTGGGGGGCCCCGTATAAAATTTTGTTTAGGGGCCCTTGAACGATAAACATTTCTCACAATAGATTTGTTTTACATAAAATTCTTATAATTTGCGTGAAATCCGAAAATCTTAATAACTTTTATTTTTCTTAAGTTTCTGAAAACCTTTGAACGCATGCTTTACGCGGGAAAAAATTGTTTATTTTGACTTTTGCGATTACTGAAATAGAATAAAAATTGGGAAGTTTTTATTAATTTTTGCTTAGGCACGTTGGGGGCCCCTGTAGTCCGGGGGCCCCGTATAATTGATACGGCAGATACGGCGCTAGCTACGCCCCTGCAATAGGTTCACCCCCTATTACATGGGACTCATAATATAAATAGTGAAAAGTGGGTGTTACTTCTGTGTGCACCTCTGCCTACCCCTTCGGGAATAAAAGGCGTGATGTTATGTTATGTTATGTCATAGGACGTATGAAAAAGAATTTCCATTCAATTTGTTCCGGTATCGAACCCCTAATTCGATGTTATTATACTATACAGTTAGTATTAAACCTTATAATCGAAATACCGATGAGTGCAGTTAACTGGTGTTATGTCTAAACTCATAAAACTGGTTACGGTTCAGTCTGGCACGCTTATCGTTGGCTGTATGCCAACCGCCGTGTTCCGGGTTCAGTTCTCGGCTGTGGCAAATGGTGCTTTGTTCGAGTTTTCGATCATTTCCGTCCATTATTGGTTGTGGTGATTTATTGGTTTGAAACTAAAGTCTGCGAGGATGCGGTATTAATGTTTCTGTGTGATTGAGTCGTTAGCTCTTATGGTGTGTTTTGTAGGGTTTCTGGGAATATGTCTAGGAAGGAAAAGATAGGGTTGCATTGTCTTGTAATATTTCGTGGAATTTGCTTAGGGATGTTCTATGAGAAAGGAAGACAAGATGAGGTTATCTGTGATGGAGGTTTATCATTTCACTAGCTACTTCCACGCGGTTTCACTCGCTCTGCTCGGCGCCTATTAATTGTAGCGTGATAATTTATAGCATATAACCTTCTTCGATAAATGGGCTATCCAACACAGAAATATTTTTTCAAATCGGACCAGGAGTTTCGGAGATTAGCGCGTTCAAACAAACAAATAAAAAATCAAACTCTTCAGCTTTATAATATTAGTATACATTATTTCATTATTCGACATAGAACACATTGAACGCCGTAAGAATCACGAAATATGATGCGAACTGTAAATTTATGAACGCATTCCAATAAGGTTGATAATTTCAAGACATCGATTAAAACTAAACATAAATATAAACGAAACTCCACACTATAGTATAAGATAAACCTGTAAGATTCAAGTGCAAAAACTACAAGGTTACGGAGCAATGACCTGTGTGACTCCGTCAGAATCGAACTAGTTGTAATAACGATTAGTTTCGCCAAACTCCCAGCCGACTGACACGGTCGTTCTACTGAACTGATGGTAAGCAACTTTGTTACAGATTGGTGTAGACATTTGAAGTTCGGATTTGTGTTGTTCTTGAGTTTGAACTGGTGTGATAATTTGTGGGATTTGGGAATTTATTGGGAGAGTTATTTTTGAGATGTTTTGGTCGTTTTGTAGTTAAACTTCTAAGTACTGATTTTGTTAAATGTGCCTTACAAAACCACATTATTAATTTACCTTCATAATACTTTTTTAACAGACTTGACCGAAAAAAGGAGGTACTCGGTTTGACCTGTATGACCTCACGATTGGATTTAGTTGCGGTTTTCAGAAAAGTATTTATTACACTTTTTAGTTAATTAACCGACTTCAATAAAAAGGGGTTTGAAGTTGGTTTTTTAAACGTAGTTATAAAAAAAAGTTATTATTCAATTATATATCTAATAGGATGGCGTTTGACCACCACTTTGCTCGGCCCAGGAGGCTAATACTGAATCCCTTCTATGTTTTTATAATAATTATCGTGAGACATATTAAATTAACTAAAAGTCGAGGGTGAATATGTCACGTCAGTAGGCTGCGCGACATCGTCGCGACCGCGCACCCTGCTCATGAGGAAGAACCCCTCTGTGGTTCGAAACTAGAAGAGCTTATCTCAGTATATTCACGTGAGTAACCCGTGATTTTTAGTTAATTTAGTCGTTCTCTATCTCTAAACCTCTGATTGCAGGGACAAGATTCTAAGTAATGATTACTTAAATAACTACATACCGACCACGCGCGAAATAGACGCAGCTTACCTGAAAACAAATAGATCAGTTGTTAGACGTACACAAACACTTTTAACTTAAAACAATGCAATACAAACAAAGCTCTATTTAAACAAACAAAAGGTACAAATATGTGTAAACAATTAAATGAATAAAATTGCAATTCATTCTCTGAATAATGGAAGGTACAAGGTAACATTTGTCTTATAGGAACACGTTAAGCCTTGTGCTTTATTTTCTATGCAAATAAGGCCATTTTAGACGGGTATTAGAGGCCTTAATACCATTAGTAGGCCATTTAATGTTTTATGAAATATTACCTACTTGTAGGTGGTAGAAAATACCTCATTTAGTATGCTAAGTGTAATAAAGTATGTTATACAGGGACGAAGTACAAGTAAAACGAGTGAAGGCTATTGACACACTATTTAATTGCATCTTATCTTTTTTACGAATTCGCGGGCTCAGCCACTTGCCATAGATAAACTATCACTATAGACTATACTATGACCATAGACTATACCACAGATAAACAACACTTTTATTTTCGATTTTCACAAAAGTTTGGTAAATCAATAGAAAACTACCAAAAGCAACCCTTTTCCGAAGCAATTTTCAAATTATCATTAAAACCGACTACTTAAAAAAAGCAGGAGGTAAGTACTATGTTCGGCTGATTGTTTTTTTTTTACAATTTACCTAGACTTTTTTTAGGATACATTAGAGGATTTTTTAAACACAGTTCACGCCAGTTCCATCATAACATAATCTTAACATATAATGCACAAAAAACTAAGGACTAAAACTATTAATACAAATAAAAACATTATCTATAATACTAAACCCTAAAAGTAGTGAGACAAACAAAAATATTCTACAATTTTGATATTTGCTTGATGTATTTCGATAGTTGTATTATGCCTTGAAAAATTTCATCAAAAAGAAACAATATCCACATTCTAAACCAATACTAAACTAATTTTAAAACTGGAGAACCCCAAGCCTACAAATAGCATACAACCAACAAAACAGCAACCATTTAAAACAAAACAGCTCTAATAAAACAATTTGTTTGCGGTTTTGTCTGCCGTTAGCAACTCTAGTAGACTTGTATCAGACACCACAAGTCCTCCTCTCCCTAGCATAAATTATTTAAAATGTTTCTACCAAAGGGCAGTTGATGACGTCTGCGCTACCATAAGTGACGTCATTCTCACCCCTTTTAATGTGGCTTTGATTTTCTATGTTAAATATTCAAATTTATTTCCTTTGAAACTGATTGAGCGTACATTTATGTTGGAGTTATAAGTTTTATAAGGTTCATATGCTACGACTTTTACGTTCTTGAATGTTATATTCGTCTTGACTTGATAAATGATAAGAATATTTTTTTACTAGCATCTTATATAAAATATTTGACGTTTCAGATTGTGGTCCTTATGGATCAACAAAATCTTACTGTTTCTGAGTACAAAAACCTCACAAAATCGAAAAATAAAACTTCCATGAATTTAAATTTTAACAAAATTCGGTACTTAAATACCTATCACATCATTCTTGGCTAACAAATTATTTCTTCTTTCACACCCATCAATTCCTCAACCCAAAAATCGTCTAATATGATTTGAAAACAAGACCAAGTACAGTTCAGTACATCAGCTTATAATTTCATGGCACATTCGTCGCGCAGGCAGATCGCAAGCCACACGCCCGGCGCCGCAACACGATGCGATCGTGCATCGAATTCATAATCACTGTTCCGTTTTTAAAATAAAAATTGAAAGTATAACTGTAATTTATTGGTTGGGAGGCGTTATACATTTTTGATCACTTATTACATTGGGCTCATAACATAAATACTGAAAAGTGGGTGTCACATTGTACAATGTCATTAAGTGCCGTAATGTGCACCTCTGCCTATCCTTTCGGGAGAAAAAGGTGTGATTGATTTGACTGATTTCCAGACTCTGTGCTACTACTAAGATTTAAAAACCCAGTAATACTAAATAAAGCTTTGCTTCACCATAAGGTCGAGTACACACGAACGGTGGATCATTGCAGACAGTGCATTTATCATTAGTATCAGATGCAGGCCAACCAGATAAGACCTGGTTGGCCTTCATCGGACAGTAAAAGTATTTCTACAGGTTTTGTAAGCTGCTATTATATTATGTTTATAGAGGTATGTATTGTTGGGATAGCAGTGGAATATAAGACATTTATTTATCTTTCTCCTGATGATAATAATTGCATTGATCTTTTGATTGTAATTGTTTCTGTGACTTTTTTACTTTAATAATCTTTAACACGTCTCTGAATCTGAGGTAGTGTGGGTATATTTCACAAAAAGCGATCATAATATTGATTGCTAAAAAATTATTTATAAGAAGATCTTATGCATCATAAAATGTTCTTGATATCCTAGGAAGTATTTTCTTAAAAATATATCAAGCGTATTACGAATAATCGTCAAAATTTATATCATGACTAACTTCAGACTTCAGTTTTTAGTCACAAATAATATTTGCAAGAGAAAATATGTCCAACCGTTTAAACAGGGTCCGATTAAGAAGAATAACAACGATAAATAACTCTTAAACACTAAGAAAGAAAGCTTAAACATTAAATTTACTTGAAGACAGAATACATCAAAAAGAAATGTTAAAAATTCCAAGATTATCACCAATTTAGGCCTGTGACGTCACTACTCCGTTATCCTCCAAGGATGGCTTTGGATCCCTGCCAATGTTCGCAGACTCGCCGAGTATTAGGATTGAATCACCAAAGTTATTTTAAAACTTCAACGGAAATGGCGAGATGCAGAAATGGAAAAGTGTTTGTTGATTTCGTTGCCATGGTTACGTAGGTACAATGTCAAAAAGAGTTTTCAGAATTAGTAAACTTATTAAAAATCGTAATTTTTCTTTATGAAGACGTTGATCAAGGATAATGTTAAATTAGCATAACTTCAATTCAAAAGTACCTCAGAAACCTTTGTAGTTATCTATTACTAGCTACTTCCACGCGGTTTCACTCGCTCTGCTCGGCGCCTATTAATCGTAGCGTGATATTTTATAGCCTATAGTCTTCCTCAATAAATGGGCTATCCAACACAGAAAGAATTTTTCAAATCGCACCAGTTGTTTCGGAGATTAGCGCGTTCAAACAAACAAACAAACAAAACAAGAAACTGTTCAGCTTCATAATATTAGTATAGATAATCCTAGAACATTTATATTTCGACCAAAAACATGGTCAAAGAAAACCGATTGAAAATGCATAAGACTGAAAACATATTTCATACTACAACGAGTTAGCTAACGTTTCTAATCAAAATTCAAATAGCGTTTGTCGTTCCGCAAAATAGCTGCCATTTAAAGCTAAAACGTCAATAGCTAGATTCCAGCTTGACATGCACTGCATTGCAGCTGAAGTCTAATCTAGATCTAACTTGTAAAACACACAACTTAACTGACATGAACATTAGGTGAAACGTTCATTTTGGCTTCTATATTCTAAATTTTTTTCTGAAATAAAATTATAAGTCATATTATTTTACTAAAGAAAATAGTTTATATTCATTTATTTTATTATAAACTGATTAAGTATGTTTTAATCGGATAAGCCGGAAATCGAGCAGACGGATCTTATGATGGTAAGCAATCGGCACCGCCCATGGACATTGGAAACGTGTTACCGGCCTTTTGGGGTTTAGAAATTTGAGGATTATTGGTGATTTAGGGATTGGAGAGTTTGGGATAATTGGGCTTCCGGTAACCTCACACGATGAAACACAGCGCAAACGTTGTTTCACGTCGGTTTTCTGTAAGGCGATCGCATCACTTCAGTTGAGCCGGCCCATTCGTGCAGAGGCATGGCTTTCCTACACTTATCTAATACAGATTTTTCCTTCTGATGCTTATAAATTGTCCTATATAAGATTTTCATATTTTTAAAGTATTATTAGATTAAAAGGATTAGGAAATACATTAATCCTAATCATGCATCAAACTTATTACTTTTGGTCTCTATTTAAACAAAGTCATTTTTCTATAGGAACATACAACAAACTAACTAAACCACACAAACTAAAAAATGCAGTGTAAATTTTTCCTAAAGGGCCACTTAGCCCACGTATAAAGCTAAAGGTTGACGGGCTTCATTGGACGGAATAATCTTTTATAATTGACGAATATCCACGAATTTGTCCGAAGCCACACGAGTGGTCTAATTGGCTAACAAGCTATACGATTTGATCAGTGTTGTAACACTAAGCTGAAATGGGGATAGAGGTCAACTTTGTGTATTTTACTTAAGACATTAAAGACCAAACTTGGTTATTGGCAAAATTGTAGGTAATATAAGTATCTGAATGTTAACCGATCCCAATGCTAAAAATGAAAAATTGTCTTTTATAACCTTAAGATTATCATGTCCGACTAACAGTAATAAAAAGATTTAATTATACTCTTTGTACAATACATGACTTAAAACATTATAATCGCGAATGTAGCATTAATTATACACCATAAGATCCTTCGTTGAAAGTTGTTAAACACATGAATAAGTAGGTACAGTACACAAAATTTCGCGCGTGAAATTTGACATTTGTTCGAAATGTCATGTGTCAAACAAATGTCAGAAGTGTTCATTGACAGCCGTTGTTTGGGTTGCGAATTTTTAGAAAGCGTGTCTGTGTCAAAATAGATGTCTAGACATATTTCTGGATAAAATTCTTAAAGAATTTATTTAATAAATAACTCTACTTAAGAGAATGACGCCTTTTTAACTATATTTAATTTCAACGATAATTCTCGTCGCGTCTATGTAGATGCGAAGGAATTTTAAAAGGAATTTAGATTAAAATTTTATACCTATAAAATCTTATTGAAGAGGAATTCATATAAATTTTATATATATAAAAATATTATCTGAATTCCTCTTAAATTCCTTTTTAAATAAAGATTAAGTTCAAAGAAGCTCTTCATTCTTCTAATATTTCATTAAAACGCTATTAGCGCAACATTTTCTTAATATATGCACCTTTCTTATATTAAACTAATTAAATTCATTAGCTCCTAATTTTTACTGGCAGTCATCGATCAAAAAACAGTATTTTCAGAAAAAAAAGAGGTGCAAGGTTCTATATAATATAAAACATAGCATACCATACTGTACATACAAATAAGTATCATTATCTAGCAAAACGTACTTAACTATGTAGTCAAGGTATGTCCTGACAGGACTCGTAACTGATCCTAAGCGGTCACCGGTTACAGCTCTCCACTAACTCGATTATATACCTTATTTTCGATATTTAGAGACTACTTTTCTATGAACAAATTTAGGGGATTTTCAGTACGATATATCAACATATTAATCTTGAATTCTTGATATTGAAAGAAAAAGAAAGAAAAACCATTTATTACGCCATGACACACACGTAGACAAGAACACAGATACAAAAAACAAGTCCATGGAGCATCGCAGCACAAAAGGCCGGATATTCAAGTTACAGCATAATAAACATACATTGCAATTGGTCAATCGGTCTTAAAATTGTAAGTCAATTTTGAAACAACTGTTCTCTAATTTTTTTTATGGCATAAACTGGTATATGAGCAGACGGATCACCTGATGGTAAGCAATCCACATCGCCCATGGACACTTGGAACACCAGAGGCGTTACAAGTGCGTCACCGGCTTTTTGGGGATTAGGAGTTTGAGGATCGAAGGAAGGTAATTGGGCCTCCGGTAACCTCACTAATACGACGAAACACAACGCAAGCGTTGCTTCACGTCGGTTTTCTGTGAGGCCGTGGTATCACTCCGGTGGAGCCGGCCCATTCGTGCCGAAGCATGGCTCTCCCACACTTAATACTGCAATCCCTCTCATAAGAGCAGTAACACGTATATAGAAATCGAAACTAACTACAAACAATCTAGCTGTGTTGTCTGTCTGTCTGAAAGTAGACGAAAGTAATCCGAGGTTGCGGTTTTTATAACAGATATAAAATACAGGTATCAATCATAATTACGCCAGTTTCATTATAGTAATGGAGGTCTGGGGTTTTTTCTTCTCTTTTAGAAAATAGTTGGCAGTCTGAAGTAATTTGTTTAATGGCATTCTGCCTATTATATTCAGGTTGCAAGGAAGTACGCAATTTGAAATTGGATCCTTGAAGGCAAGATTTTCCTATCTTGTAACATAACATAACATAATTATCCCCGAAGGGGTAAGCAGAGGTGAACATTATGCCAGTTTACAATGTGACACCCACTTTTCAGTATTTATGTTATGAGTTCCATGTAATAGGGGGTGAGCCTATTGCCATATACCGGGCACAATTCCAGAATCCGTGCTACTACTGAAAATTTTTAACACCCAGTAATTTTTTGCCCGACCCGGGAATCGAACCCGAGACTCCTTGTCCGGCAATCGCACTTCGCATTCGCACTCGGCCAACGAGACAAGTATACATGTTATGATAAATTTCGTTCTCTGTTTTCCACTATAAAAACTCATGATAAATAAGTACATTTTTTTATTTTACGTTTAAAATCTCAGTAATGTTACTAAGACTACTGTTCATACTTTCATTCTCAATATCATAAATAAATGTAAATGTTTAATTGTTTATTTATCTACGCTTTCACGGCTAAATTGATAGGCCGATTGTGCCAAAATTCTAACGACAGTGAAAGAACTTTGCCATTTTTTTGTCTGTCTAATAGCTAAAATTACTAAGCAAGCGAAATAACACCTTAAGCAACAACAAAAAACGTCCTAAATAGAAAACAACTAACACAATTTTATCGGACGGTCCTAAAAAAACTTGCACACGTATGAATACAATATAAGCCGATATTCTTAGCGATGAAGTGTAGCGGACACACGTGAGTAGCAAGCCTTAATTAGCTTTTTGTTTGATATCGGTACAGCGAGTGTTAAGGTCTATATAATATGGGACACAATGGGAACTAACAATGGTGTTTGCATGTTGTCATTAAAGCAATTTGGGGTCTTATGGGGTCAGACAGTATCGGTTTAGTGCATAGTAGGGTGTTGCGTTTCGTCTGAGTGGTATTGTGTTTGTTCGATGGGTTGGTACAATATGAATTATATAGAGCCAAAGTAGATTGTATTTTTATGAAGATGTTTTTTTTTTCAATATAAGCCATAATTATACAGAATGGGTTAAAGAATCATTTCTATCATTAAATTTAATTAAAAATAATTATAATCTACTTTCGACTTCTTTCGAACTTTACATTTTGTGACTATACGTTCGTCGTCTACATACATCTATGTAAGTGTCTTCTGTTCAAAGTAGACTTAGTTTCCTCTATCACAATATTTCCAGCAAAAATAGTAAAATAGCATAATCTGCTTTATTTATCGCTTAGAAAATTACATGCATCTTAGTAATTAGTAATTGCAAAATGGAATTTAAATACAAATTGTTTCTAGACTAGTTTTACCCTCCCTGAGCGTTCCCCGGTGGATAAGAAGCATGAATGCGTAACGGTAATCAAGTCATCAAACTGATTACAGAACAGTTGTTTAACAGAAGTATCACGCGAAGAGAATATTGTCTATTTTACATACCTCGTGTGTTCATAAGTTTTGAGACAAACTTTTTGCTTATAAAAATAAAATAAAAATTACTGGCTGCTGTATATTTCTTTTTCTAATTTTGAATTTGGAATGTTAACTTTTAATATCTATGATTTCGGATTATTTTATTTAAATTTTCTCGTAATGGAGGGAACAAAAGAATTACCTATGGACATTTTCCGAGAACTGAAAAGTTTTGGTGTGAGCCGTAACTTCGTGTATTACACTATTAAACGGTACCAGGAGACAAGTTCTTTACATGATCGGCAAAGAAGTGGTCGTCCACGCTCTGTGAGGACGCCTGCGAACATTAAAATCATCCGAGAGCGACTTCGCCGAAATCCATGTCGCACTCAGAAGAAACTCGCTCTGCAGACCATTATTTCGCGCGTTTCAGTCAACTGAAATATGATCTCAAGGTTAAGGCGTATAGCCGTAGAAAAGTACACTTTTTAAACGATCGCCTTCGTCAATTGCGACGCGAACGTTGTCCAATACTGCTTAGGAGACACGATGCGAGGAAGATACTCTTCACGCACGAGAAAATCTTTACCGTCGAAGAAATGTTCAATCGACAAAACAATAAAGTGTATGCCAAAAGTAGCAAGGATGTCCCACCTTCAGCACGGAATGTCTCGCTTACTCATCATCCGGCTAGTGTCATGGTATGGTGGGGAGTTTCGTACGAAGGTGTCACTCAGCTTCATTTCTGCCAACAAGGCGTCAAGGTGAAAGCCAAAAATTATCAAAGTGACATTCTAGAGACTGTTGTGAATACCCTATTCCATAACAAGTATTGGGTTTTCCAGCAAGACTCGGCGCCATCCCATTTGAGCTCAGAGCCTGCCGAAAGTCCCACCCAAACTTGGAGTCACTTAAGCGAGCTCTTGTCCGAGAAGCGTAGCGAATTCCTCTGGAAAAGATTCGTGCCGCCATTGATGACTGACCAAATCGTCTAAGGGCATGTATTAAAAACAGGGGTGGTCATTTTGAATAATAATTATATTTCATTTTTTAATGTTTGTTATTTTTTTTATAAATATAAGTTTATTATTTAAAAAGATATGTAACTTTTAATTTGTCTAAAACTTATGAACTCACTCGAATTCGCAAAAACTTATAGTTTGTGGCTATGCTGATACACTACGAATGTTTAGTAACAAAAAAAATATTGTTCAATTTAGAACAAAATTCAAATTTTTCAGTAGTCAGACATCAGCATTGTTTCTTTACAAACTTTTTGCCAATTTACTCGTCTTAAAGCAGCTCTGTATGGTTGCTGGTTGTGAAATTAAAGCCCCAGTGTTCTTGATGGTTATTTATTTATTGGCAACTTCACTGTTACATAAATTTACTTTAAACTATTCAAGATAATTGCAACCCTAAGTGGAGGGATGAAAGGGACTGCGTGGCTATCGTCTTTCAGAATGGCAGGCTGGCTGGCTAATTCCAGAAGACCGCTAGGCTATCGAACTGGAGTTAGTCGTACTTAGGTTCAGAGAAGGCTGCGTGGCTACCGAACTCTGATTCTCTAACTAGTAGAATGATAATTTGTTCGAAGACAACTCTGCTTATAAAGGCGGATGGTTTACATGTGTGTTCAATCTTCATAATAGTTGTCTGTAGTTGTAGTTGTTTTGGATATATTATACTAGATGGCGCTGGGTGTTCGTTACGACTCCAGTTTTAGTATCTTGCAAATTATCAGAGTTCAAATCTTTTGGTTTGGACTAAACAACAGCAGCTGTAGCCAAATACCATTTAGCTCTTGTCTACATGTAGAATAGAAAACCAAATTATATGGAATTGACGTAAATTTTGACACTTGTCAGTGTCATCCCCATATATTTAGTTTTCTACTCTCTCTTTAGACAAGCGCTAAAGTGGAGTTTGGCTAAAGGCACAGGAGCTCTTAACCATAGCCCTGATAAAGTACATTACATTGTTTAAGTATATTAACTTACACTGAAAACATAAACAAACTACTAAAACTACAAAAATCTCACTTCAAGACACATATTCTCTACACCTTCTGAGCTCCATCTCCTGGGTGTAACAAGGGGGCTGAGATGTGAGGCTACTCATCCATAACGGATACAGGTATTCATGGGCGATTACTGCTGCATAGTAATTCTATTTGATGCGCTCACATTGTATCAACTCGGGCGACACTTTGTAGGTATTCAAATTTAAGTGTCGTCTTAAGGAATAATTAGGTACTGTAACTTCCTTAATGACTCAAACGGCTATAGCTATTATAGAGGTATTTCATGGATGGATTATGAACTTAATTCTTTTGTTCGTAAAGTTTAAAATCCAATTTGGACATTTTGGTTAGGTTTTCGAATAATAGTTATTTATTATGACATGTTTAGAATTTGGCTGTAACTTAGTGTTTGGTCTTATTGTGATTATTTACAAAACAACATAAAAACATAGACAACATAAAAGGTACTCAGCTTGAACATAAAAAATAACTTGCGCAGACGCCGCCGCCGTGCCGTCCACGCCGGTTATTATAGAAAAATGTAGAAAAACGTGAAAACTTGGCTTCATGCATTTATAAGAGTCATTAATCAAAGTTAATTGATTTTTATCTTCACTGACAATTAATATTACGATACGTTTACGATGAAAGCAATAACAACAACATATTTAGTAAATATTTAAGCTGTGTATTTTATTCAATTTATCTTATAATCCTATTATTTTCCAGTCAAAATTATAAGAATTCGCAACTGACCTAAAATTGTAGTGTAAATTCGTCTCAATAGATGGCGTTAACCACAAATAAAGTGATTCTTCCTTATTCCTAATTTAGCTTGAGGTCGCCGATCCTGAATGACGTAATATGGTCAGAGACCTTAGATTATACACACTTCATTCATTACTCAGGTAACTGCAATCCTAAGTTCAAATCTCGACAAAACAATTTTCTATTCAAGAATCCAATAACTACTGTGTTAATCTGATCTTTATGGTTGTTTACATCCATTTTTAATTAGATATTTCCAATTGGAAATATGTATGAATTGAAGTAATTACATCTTATTCAATTGAAAACAGTTGTGCAATGTCATATACCTACTACGATTTCTTAAGCTTTTCAATTTTACAATAGATAATGTAGTTATAATGTTGTAACCATTGTACAATTGCACATGCACTTTGCACTAAGAGAAAAACCAGTGCTTTGTAATGAGTTTGAACAAAAATAAAAGTTATTCTAATAATAAAAAAGTATCTCTAATGCAGATGAATTCGATAAACCACATTCCCTTTTTAAATACTAGAATCATCAAGAAACTTCACCAGAAATTAAAAAATTAATTCCACTAAATACTTCACACACATACGAACAAAGCCTACTAATTACATAGAAATGACGTAACATAACGGGAACCTAGCCCAATGAACGTCTAAACTGCGGGTTACCAACCTAATTGTCCCCTATATAAGTTATATAAGGAAACGGGTACTGTTTCCGGCGCGCGCGCAGCCGCGTGATTCATGCTAGAGTGTGAGTGATGGTGCAGATACTGTTTGAAGGTCAATGTCGATATATTGACCTTCGAGAGTGACAAAAGTTAGTGTCTTGTACACTTGAGGTCCAAAGTAAGAATAGATGTTGGGTGAGATGGTCAAATACTCCTCTTTGGGGTACTAAAAATGGTTTATAATATTAATCATGTTTCTTTACGCACACCTAAAAGAAGATTTAAAAATACTCTTAAAGAGTGTAGATTGATTGATTTTTAAGGAATTCTAGACGTTGATAGACTTTCCTAGGACCATTGAGTTTAAGATATCTCACTGTTTGCACATGGTCTGACTTGATTTTCTAAATATCCAACGACCTCTAGTCTATTTCATAAGTCATAACACTATAAATCAATTTCGTATTGAAGCAAAAAACGCCAAATCTATCATATCAACGAATCTTGATTATAATTCGAATGATAAGAAATCATTGAATGTAGTTGGCACAATCATTATTAATGTCATCATGAATGAGCAAGTTTATGTATTTGCACTACATGAAATTGGTGACAATGATGAACCAAAACTAGGTAACAAGTGAATTGGTGACAATGATGAACCAAAACTAGGTTACAAGTGAATTGGTGACAATGATGAACCAAAACTAGGTAACAAGTGAATTGGTGACAATGATGAACCAAAGCTAGGTAACAAGTGAATTGATTTTTGAAAATAGGCTTCAAAACAGAACTTACTACTACAATAAAAATATTTGATAAGATCGACGTTTCCTAAATGATTACTCTGAAAGAAATGCCGAAACAAACTCAGAAGTCCGTCTCTTTTTCAACTGCAAGTTCATTCTGTAGTGGTCTTTTGAGGAAAGAACCACAACAGTTTGAGCGGACCCGTCCTGATGGATGGTACACATGTGTGGGACTACAATCAGTTCAATTAAAAGGTGAGGCTGACTGAACCGACAGTAATACCAAAAGAAGAACATTTAATAATTGACGATGTTGTAGCCGTAAAATAATGTCTTTACATTGACAAGCTTGATGATTATTATCAAAAAGGAGTGTTGAAGGACCATTTACTTGCCATGAACCATCAAATATAGAGGTACAAAACGACTAGAAAATAGATAAAATAAATAGATGTCCATCCATCCATAACATCACGCCTTTTATCCCCGAAGGGGTAGGCAGAGGTGCACACATAAGTAACACCCACTTTTCACTATTTATGTTATGAGTCCCATGTAATAGGGGGTGAGCCTATTGCTATATACCGGGCACATTTCCAGATTCCGTGCTACCACTGAGATTTTTTTACTTTAATACTTTGCCCAACCCGGGAATCGAACCCGAGACCCCTTGCCCGGTAATCGCACTTGCGATCACTCGGCCATCGACGCAGACTAAATAGATGTCTTCCATATTTATCTGATGTGCCTTAAATAACATTTCTATTTATCTTTCTCAAAAATTGTCTAGATTCCAAAACTGTAAAGATTAGGTGGTAGATTATCAGTCTTATCTTTATGATTATCATCACCATTCTTGAAACTTTCCATCTAAAAATACATTCAAATAAGGCAATAAGACTTAATGGATAAATGTGTCGCTCATCAAATATTTTCTTCTTGATGTGCGAAAAAATCTGCTGTTTTTATTATGACATCACTATTGTTATGACATCAAAGTGATAAATTGTAGATTGCAGAACAGGCTCCTTATCATGATGTAATGTTTACAATTTGAGAAGGTCATTGCCGAGACACTTCCGGTATTAAAAACCATGTTTGTGTTAATAAACGATGCATGAATTTGGCAACATGTGTGATGCAGAATTAACTCATTTTGTTACGTTAATGAATTGACGAGATTTGATAATACAGCCAGCTTAGTTATTTTCAATTAAACATTTCATTTTAACTCGTCGAGTACCGGTTTTGTAGACACAATTATAGAACAATAGGTTGCGGTCACCGGTGACCGCTTGGTGTTTGACAGTTTAATCATTCTGCTACCATTTTTTAAAGGAATCATCTATTTTGAATTTTCTCAATCACTCCTTCTCGGGTATGATTCCCGGGTCGAGCTAAATTTTACTGGGTTTTAAAAAAAATCTCAGTAGTAGCACGGAGTCTGGAATTGTGCCCGGTATATGGCAATAGGCTCACCCCCTATTACATGGGACTCATAACATAAATAGTGAAAAATGGGTGTTACATTGTATAGTGGTATTATGTGCATCTCTGCCTACCCCTACGGGGATAAAACGCGTGATGTTATGTTATATGTTATTTTAAATTCAACTTTAGTTTTCTCATCATCCTTTGGCAAAGATACCCTTGGAACAGTATTAGCCGGTCTTTTTAATGTTTAACGATCTGCTAAGTGCTGTACATAGCGAACAGTTCTTGTATTTCTACGACAAATATTCAGTTTTTATTTCTACATTGACAAGTATCTGAATTGCAGTATGACAACATATTGACATCGAACGTGACTAATGGCACGTGTGATAATTCACACTTGAACAAATATTTACTTGACACAGAAATAGAAATGACCTAACCATTTATTTTTTTAGACTTATTGACTTATTGACCTAGTAGGCGAAGTTACGGATTTATTTGATCAGATCAACTCGAACACAGTTGAAGTAGAAAAATAACAAGCTGTTTTATTTGGATTCAGTGCAATACGTAAAATTTGAAATGGTTCTGCAACACTGCACAAATATCAGATATCGAAAGGCATTAAGGGGTTTAGTGATATGGGGCAACTCAGTAGATGTGCAAAGAGCTTTTATAGTGCAAAAAAAATGTATCAGAGCCATAGGTGGCGCTGAATATTTGGATCATTGCAGACCATTATTCAAGGAACTAAAGGTACTTCCTCTGCAATGCCTTTACATTTATGAAATTTGTGTTTTTGTAAAAAAGTACTCACATTTATTTCCATTAAATGAACAGATCTCTGTTAGATTAAATAATAAAAATCCTGGAAAACTACTGGTACTTAGACAAAGATTACATTTATACAGTAATAATGTACATTGCATGGCAATTAAAATTTATAATAAATTATCACCTGACCTGAAAATGTTACCAATAAGTAAATTTAAATATCGTATGTTCACTTGGCTTCTCGACATGTGCTTCTATTCTATTAATGAATATTTAAATCACAAGTTTTGACATTATTTAATATTTCGACATTATAATATATAATATTATGACATTGTATTTAGTATTTTGACATTGAATTTTATTTATTTTTTTTTTACATTTACTGACATTGTATTTAGTATTTTAGTTTAGTATTTTGACAATTTACGTTTTAACATATTGACATTGTATTTAGCATTTAAACATTTTATGAAATATTTAGATGGAAATAACATTGTTACTTCTATGTAATGACATGTACCAACCAAATTCTTATAATGTGTGATTCAATTTACTTATTGTAATTACTAGTTTTTTTTAAATTATTTTATTTTATTTTATAAAGCATGGTTAACATAATATTTCTACACCAGCAATGGTAGTGTATGTGAAACAATATTTAATATAAAACCTCAATGTACCATATACTTGGAAATAAATGAATCAATCAATCAATCAATTAAATATTTGTAATCATAGATGCTTGTTACTCTTTTTATGCAAAATTACTGAACTGAATAAGATGAGATTGCACAGCAAATTGACTTAACTTGACTATCATGTACCAACTTTCAGAGATAATAAAATAATGTTCGATTCTTGTTCTACAGATTAAAAATGATTAAGAATTCATACGAAAAGATATAAGGTAAAGTGGACTAGAAGACCAGGAGAGAATACGAAATTTTCTCGGCGTGGATACGAGAGATAGTAAAATTTCGATTTTAAACAAACATTAAGATCCTCAATATCAACTTCTATTACCAAAACTTCATCTATTAAACAATATTTATCTTTCTTACTTATAAATATATTATTAAAGCCTAGTGCTAGTCGTCCATCATCCTATATTCCTATACAAACGAGGCTGGGAAATAGGTTAGCGCCGACAATGTGAGGGCGACACGTTATTATGCATTGTTATCATCCAGCTACAGGTTAGCTACAAGTGGTTGCAGATGTCAGACAATAATGGAGCTTTTGGATTTGTCTTTAGAGGCTATTACTGTGTAATTATTTGCTTTGTTCATGCAATATGCACTGCTGCTAGACACAACATTTCTTTGATTTTGATTGTCTGGTAACAATTCATCGAATGGGAAGTTTAGTAAACATTTTTCATTCTTGTGGAGAAGGAGAAGTAGGTCTAAACCGTTTGAACGTACTAAAATTCTTTCAATGGCTATTGGTGATAAAATAAAGAAATTTGTTACTAGATTTCACCGAAGGACTCCGATTCATTACCATGCTTATCAAAATTCGCATATCTATTGACTTGCTTCCAATTCGTCTGAGACTCCAAAAAGTATTACTACAATCAAAAACAAAATAAATACCACCCGTAGGTCCCACTCTGTCCAATTTCCGTTCAACCAAACCAGATTTTCCCAGCAGTAAATTGAAAATTGTCCAGAAAATACCAAGCAAATGGTGATCGTAAACATCTTGTGCCTTTATTCGTGGTACTAATAATTTGTTACTGCCTCTAAAGATTTTATCGTCGCTTGAGGAAACATTTTCTTCGTCTTCTACTTACTACATTTCCGATATTCATTTGTTATTGTTATTATTGTGTTCTTTATATATTTCTTTATTGTATTCTGTATTTGATTGGTTTGTTTTGTTTTTAGATTTTGTATTGGGTACGTATTTATGTGGCTCATATCAATTGATTTCAGAATGAATTGTTTTTACATTATTTTTATTTATTTACATTTCTTCTTCATTGCATTCATAATATTAATATTTCATGATGGCCAAATCAACTCAACCTTTCAAATCAACCTTTCGTAATATACTTCTTTAATCGCACCGCTCGCCATTGACAGGGAGTTCACGCTCACACATTAAAAGCCTAAATGGTACCGTATAGCTTGGTTTCAGAGGAATTTCCTCCACGGACCCTACGACGGTGGAATGAACTCCCTGCCGAGGTTTTCCTAGACCAGAATACAATAAGTAGGCTACAATATGGGGTTCTTCGAGAAGGGAGTAAATAGGTTTGTCTATTTGTTTGCCGACCCTTAGCTAGGTAAGGCACATGTAATGCCCCAAGTGTTGCAAGCGTTCATAGGCCACGGTACCTACTTATCATCAGGTGAGCCGTGTGCTTTCATGCCAATCTGTAACTATTAAACTAATGAGAGATTCAAAATAGAGGACTCCTATTCGTGCACAATACAAAAATTTATTGTGTACATATAAATGTAAAACTGCCCTACTAAAAAAGAGTGTCCTTGGTATTGCACCAATTATTTTCAATAAAATACCAGATGCCATTAAATGTTTGCTGATACATAAATTTAAACAATCTCTTCAGATGCTATTACTTGAAAAATGTTATTACAACGTAGATGAATTTATAAATGATACTTTGCATTGATTGTGAGGTCAATTTATTTGTATTATTTCTTTATAATTATTACTTTTTTTTGTAAGTATAATTTAATTTAGCCTGAATGTGGACATATTGTTTATTATCTTATTATCTATAATATCTATAATAATGACATCTTGTTTATTAATTTTGACATATTTTGTTCACCAATTGACATAATTTAAACTGTTTGACTTGTGATTTTTAAATTATTATTTTTATTGTTATTCATTTACATTATAATTTTTTTTTCATTCAAAGTTTGACATTTGATTTTGTATAATTATTGATTGTAGATTGGTATTATCTGCCTAAAGTAATTGATTTAGTACGCCATCAATGGCAAAACATGTAGACTCTTTACTAACCAAAAAACACCTTCATTGTAATTACTCATGTTTTACTAAATAAATATATCTTTATCTTTATCTTTAAAATAAGTAGTTTGTAAAAACTTAACGGTTTTTTAAACAGACCCATTCTATACCTACCTCCTAATCTAAAAAAAACTTGCACTTTTCCAACAGAGGTAATATATTTCAACACTAGTTTAACTCTGACACGCAACCATCGCGTGTTAGTGTTGCCACACCAAAGATTAATATTCAGTGTTACAAACTGTTAAAATTATAAAAATGTTTTAACGCTTGGTAGGTCAAAAGGACAGAAATTTAGACTTTTAGGTACATTTTTAGCAAAATAATACATTTGTAACTGTTGATATTATACCTAGTCATTCTGTAAATTTGAAATATGTTTATGGCTAGCAGTAAATGACTTAAGTTTCTAATAAATGGCTTAAAAGTACTAACATGTTGTTAGTACATACAAAGAGTTACTTTGTGTAAGAAATTGTCAAGAAAAACGTTTTAAATATGATTGTGGGAGTGACTAAAACCTTGCGTCATTTCTATTTACGTTTAGATGGTAAGGACTGAAACATTAATACTAGTAATCATGATGATGGCATATGATGTTGACTTAAAACTGGTAGCAAAAATATCATCATCAAATTTCTATTTTTTATTTTTTTTATACTTGGTTGGTTGACGTTAGGCCACCATCTCGCCTGATGATAAGCAACGATGGACCACACCTAGCACGCCCACCTATGAGCAACCTGTCTCGATTTGAAGACATCCAAGTTATATTTGTCGGGAAACTCAGATTCCAGCAAGGAATTTCATTGCTTATTAAATTAAAATGCGTATACCTAAAAGCTAGAAATTAGATCATCTTTACCTAACAAGTCTGGCAGGGTTTGAAAGGAACCCAAGCTAAAGTCGAATCTAAAAAACTAATACATGATAGGCATGCAATGATTTTCATATTTAAAAAATAATTTGTATTACCTAATTGACAATATTTTAAAATGAATTAATAACTTTTTAATATAACAAATGTAAGCCTAAAACACAATAATATCCATAGTTCAACAAACGAACTAAAACAAACTCATTAAAATATAATACGTGCCCATAAATTTAAATTTTCTATCGCAATTTCTAAAGGTTGGCCATTTAAATTTCCGTTTTCCGAGCATAAATTGTATCTATTCTGAATATCTATTCTAGCTTTTCAATTGTATTCTTGTTCTATTATCTCCTTTCAGATCCTTTGGCTATTGAAAGATATTATTTATGAAATTCGAAATGTCTTCTTAATTCAGCGAAGTTGCTACTGGCTCTGTATGGGCTAAAGTAACGTTTTATGATTTAGTAATATCAATATGAATGAATCAATGAAAATGTAAAATGTTACACCCACTTTTACCTTTTACACAAGGAACCCCAAGGTTCAGAGAGAAATCTATTCCGATCCCTTTAACAGTCAAAACATACAAATTCATAAACTTCCAAAATCAACATTTTTTAACAAATTTCATCTTTATAATCACAAACCAGAATACATCCATCTTTCAAAGACCTTTCTATTCTAATTTATGAAAGGAAATTTTCTATATTAATTAAGAATTACCGTTCCAGTCTGCAATGACCTTCATCTAACCTTGACCTCTCCACCGTCTTCATAAGCCGGTGATAATTTCAGCCAGACTGTCTAATTGATAATGATTAGGATTATCCCAGGATCAGTGTCTGGGTAGATGTTATATGACTATATTTTTTGTAACGTGCTTGTCTCTAAGTAGCGGTTGGTTAGAAATAGGTGTTGCCGTATATATGTATATTTGGTTTGTTTTAATATTGTGTCCAGTTTTAAATGTTTTTTAAGCTACTGCTCCTAAAGGAATCACTTTTTCGCGTTCTTGCTCTTATTTGTTTCATTGTGTTTAAGTACTTGTTTTATTTTCTTATACCTAAATTCACAAGACATCTTACACATGTTAATCTTTCCCGTGTACCTAATACGACACTACTTCATTTTAATCCATACTATTTCCGATAAAATTATATTCATCAATTCACTTAACTACATCATCAAATACTGGACCAAACTGTTCAGCGTTCCCTAGTTCAGTTCACTCTAAAAGTGCTGACTCAGATTTAATTAGAACCGTTTCAAACCAAAGTTTCCGGTGCAGCGCACTCTCATTTAGGTAAAACCAACTTAGGCACTCTCTTTGATGATTCAAATGTAAATTAATTGAATGTAAACAGAAAACAAAACGTTCCTGTAGTATTTAGTTAATTGGAAATTATAATTTGATGTGTTGATGACAAAATAACAGTACTTACTTATTTGTTTTGTGTAATTATGTTTACTCTGTTTGTGGTACCTCTCGGGTCCTGTATGTAAGTGTTTGTGGCACGCACTTTTTGCATATTGAAGTAGTTTTTTACATCCCATATTACACATATTATCGGTAGGAATGTATGTATAAGCAACCGAGTGAAAATAAATAACTTTTCTATTGAACTTTACAATATATTGTATGTATATATTGTAACTTTCGTGAGACATACTAAATAAATTATTATGTTTTCGGCTTACTCATATAACAATTTGACGCGACCCGCGACTCGAAATGCTGCTCATGAACATGAGCCTCTATCATGGCTTGAAACTAGTCGAGTTCCTCGTCAAATTATTACGTGAGTAAGCTGAAAACATAATAATTTATAGACTTTACAATTTTTATTCATTGGCATTAAAGTCAATAATTCCAATTCGATGCAGTCGTTCAGGAGTTATGAGCAGACATACATTAAGGAGGTTCACTATTAAGGCCAAAAAGTTTGGATACATTCTAAGTACTAGCACTTTTCTTATTTTTTACCTATTATAGAAGAACACTAGTTTGTAAGCTCGCAATTGTACTAACACATATGGATGTAAATCTGAAATAAATGATTATTATTATTATATTATTATTATTATAGAATTACTGGTTCCATTATTACCAAACAACTTGAGAATAATTATCAAACATCTTGCTCACTTGTACATTCTAAATCTATTTTAACGCGATTTAATGATCAAGTCTAGTCCACCAATCCTTCTAGCCATCTACAACCACTCGATCAACGACACAAGCATATTCTAATAATACTGAAACTACTTCGAATACGTCGATAACAGATCTAGAATCTACACAAACAGCTCGCGATAGCCGCGGCATGTAGCGGCCATAATTATTGTCTTACTTGCATGCTTTCTTTTTGCCGCTCGCTTAGTACTTGTAGACAGATTGTCTTGTTTTATAGACTGTGAGCCTCTAGAGATGTTGGTCCAATGTATTGTTGTGTTGGAATAATAATTGTTTGTATTTTTCTTTATAAAAATGCTATTGATTCGTTGAAATGAGGTATATTTTAAGAGATCAATAGTAGCTGAGTTTGAGTTAGCAATGTGTTAATAAGGTATTGAATTCATTTCACATTTTTCAGTAAATAGTCAATACTTATTCTGTCTAGTTAGCAATAGAAGTTTATTTATTTGCATTATTATTTCAATAATTTAGAACGTATCATCAAGATCACAAACAAAAGATACCAACATTCTATCTATCAAACATATTCTTTAAAAAAGTCAAAGATACAACGTCTCAGTAATTGCTACATACGGTTTAAGAAACTACAACAGTTATTATTATTGTCAAAATAAATTTCCCGATGATCAGATACGTCAGCCCGTGATGTATTGAGATTATAGAACTACACGACTGTGACAAACTTGCACGCGATACTGTTTTCAACTGTCTCACAAAGCCACCGGCTATTATTTGTTAAAGATCGACTAAGATAGATAAATAAAGATATAGTATTTTTATACACTGAACGATCTTTTTGAGTTAACGAGTTAATTTGTTTACACAACTGACTTTAATCATTAATTAATTTTAGAATTATAGCGTGGAAAAGTAACTTGTCTAATATTTCTACTTTAGTGTAAACTTAGACGAAACTAGTCGTGTAATTAATGTTTAAAGCCCAATTTATGACTATTTCAAGCTTAAATAACTAAAAACTTGGATCTAGTCATTTCTTTGGCACCTACCTCCTACCTACATTCATAAAAAAAAAATAAAAATCATCATACCAATATTAATTAAACATTTCAATTTAAACCTGTCCTTTTCCTTATTTTTCTTTCCTGTCTTGTTCTTACAGATATAATATACCAACTTCTCTCATTTCAAGTCATCTTCCCTGTCTTTTTGCTGTTCCTTTTTCTTTTATTTCAGAGTATCATCCCTATCAGTATGATGACCAGATCGAAGGAAATGGAGTGCAAACTGAGAGCAGCGCTAAAGGAATTGGAGTCATCCAAGCACCTGTGTAACCAACTGCTACAGGAACGGGACGATAGTGAAGTGGAAGTGACAAATATTATAAATAAAAACACTAATCTTAAAACTGAATTGGCTGAACTTCATATGTGTCACACAGACCTACTTGAACAACATGATATGCTACTCAAAAAGGTTACTACCTTCCAGCAGTGCACTGACACTCATGAACATGCTCTAGCACGTATATCACAATTGGAGTATGAATTAAGAGAAGCCTACAAAACAATACATACATTAGAGGCGTTTAAACACTCAGTAATGTCGGACAAGACTCAGAGCTTATACGAAGAGTTAATTGGGAGTGGTTCTGGTGACACATGTGAGCCGGCCATTACAATAGACTTGACTGGCGATGATCCTGTCACTGTATCAACCGCATGCACCATGCTAAACAGCCACAACAAAATTAAAAAGTACATTAAACTGAATAAGACAATTAAAAAAATTAAAAAGAGGCACAATCTATCTAAACTAAACTTAAATTTAAGAAAACAAAAAGTTAAACTAGTTAGTGAAATTAAATCTTGCCATAATGAATTAGAAGAAAGTAGGGCTGTATATGACTTGGACATCCAAACTCTTAGACAAGAATTGTTACAGAGAGAATTATTCCTAAACCAGATGTTCCAAAAGTATGAATCCGCCCAATCTGAGATTAATAATCACATGATTGAAGCAGGTAAACTAATAGACTTAGTAACTTACAGTGCTGAGAGATATGAGTCTTTAGCTAATAACCTTTCTTGTAGTTGTACTCACACCCTGCCTCCTGAGCTGGAACACAATATACCTGTATCACATACGGTCACTCAACCAGTAATGACCAGCAATGCTAGTGTGTTCACTGACTCCATAGGAGCAGGTATTGGGTCGCTCATTTCAAATTGCCTCAATTATAGTATAACAAATTACTGTTATAATAACATAAAGTTTGGTCAGATGATACAAAAAATAAAACAACAATGTATCACACAAACTCAGCCGGTAGTGTTGTTGATGGGTGATAGTACTGGAGTAAAGAAGCGGGATATAGTGGATGGTGTCAATGCTTTATTGAAACTAAAGATAGGAAACATAATAATGTGTGCTTTTCCGTATTCTGACAATTTGACAGAATCACAAAATAAAAATATACATTATTTAAATAATTTAATATTTATGCTGACATGTTGTCATAAAGACAAATTATTATTTTTTGACACTAACAAATTTGTTAGTGGTTTTAATTTGACCAAGGAATACATGTTTATTCCTAGAAAATGTAAAGTTTTACTTGCTAGTTTGCTAGCAAATAGTATTAATTTAGTTTATAATAGTTTAAGTGACGGATCTATATTATGTAGACAATCTAATAATATAGAGATTAGCTGTACTTATTATGATAGTACGAAAGAGACTCATGATTTGATGACAAATGTGGGTACTCTGGATAACTTTTTAAACTGAATAATGAGACAACAGAGGATAAACAATTAAATACTACAAATGTTCCATGCATTGTAAAGGTATCTTCTGGCAATATATTTAAGTCTAAATCTATGAAAGTAGTACATAAGAAGAAAAAACAAGAAAAGTTGTTAACATTGTTTAATCAAAATATGCAGGGCTTTTCATCAAAATCTCTAGAAATTGAATTATTTTTAGAAAAAATTAATTATGATATTGTTTGTATTACTGAACATTGGCTGAAGGATTATCAAGTAGAATCTATAAATTTTAAAAATTATTGTGTTGGAAACTATTTTAGCCGTCAAACAATGATACATGGTGGTAGCCTAATTTTAGTTAACAATTCAGTGAAATATAAAGAAAGACAAGATATTACATTATTGTCAATAGAGCACACAATAGAGTTGTCCTGTGTTGAGCTGGATAAGCATATTGTAGTCTGTGTTTATAGACCTCCTATGTTACAAAATTTTAATAGTTTTAGCTCCGTAATGGAAGATGTACTGCACAAAACGTGTTCTAGTAGTAAATGTACCATAATATGTGGCGATTTTAATGTTGATTTCTTGGAAAATAACTCTATTTGTACTAACTTATTAAGTCTCTTCAAATCTTTTGATTTATCTAATGTTTTCCTTGAGCCCACCCGTTAACATCCACCACGGCAACATGTATAGATAATATTTTTTGTAACTGTGATTATTTACATAAAGATGTTGTTAATAAATTATCATCTGATCACAGTGGGCTGACAGTCACCTTTAACACCATCACAACTGTTCAAAAAAGTGAAATTATGTTTAGACAGATCTCAAATAAAAAAATTGAGTCATTAAATCATAATTTAAAAAATGATTTATGCGGTCAAATGCGTGATAGTGAACACCCGAGTGAGATTTACGCCAACCTATTGTCAATTATTAAAACTCAATTTGATAAATTATTCCCTGTAAAACGAAAAAACATTGAATGTAAGTTGGTATTCTGTGACTGGGCTACACCAGGTATACGCATAAGTAGGGAAAGGTTATTTGAGCTTTACGGTATGAAACCATTTAATCATAGTGAGGCTTTTCACATTTATGTCTCCAAATATTCGAAAACGTTTAAATTAGTTTGCAAGCAGGCTAAAGCACTTTACATTACTAATAAAATTAAGACTGCAGAAAATAAAATAAAAACTACCTGGAATATAATTAATAACGAGACAGGTAGAAATAAATCCCGTAATGCTGAATTTAATCTAAATACTGCGAATGGACACATCAATTCAAATTTGAAAGTTGCCCAGGAATTTGAAAGTTTCTTTAAAAATATTCCGATAAAAACTACGGAAGCATTGAAATCATCTCCGACTCTTTCCGTCGAACTTCTTAAAAGTAATATCAAGGAGTGCCTTTCTGAGTTTCGATTTCAATACACAAACCCCCAAGCAGTAATTAAAGCGTTCAAAGAGATCAAAGTTAAGTCTACTGAAGATCTCTGGGGAATGTCTGTTAGGGTGTGTAGGTCTTTTATAGAGACTATAGCGCCTCATTTAGCTTTCATTTTTAATAAAAGTGTAGATCACGGAGTTTTCCCGGATTTAATGAAACATAGTAAAGTAGTTCCATTGTTTAAATCCGGTGATAGTGCAGAACCCAATAACTATAGGCCGGTCTCTATTTTACCAGCGCTCAGCAAAGTGTTTGAAAGGCTGATGCTTTCTCAGATGTTGCGTCACTTTAACATGAATTCTATCTTTCATGATCAACAATACGGATTCACCAAAGGTCGCTGCACTACTGACGCGGGAGTAGCTCTAATTAAGCGGGTGTTCGCCTCTTGGGAAGAAGCACGGGATGCCATCGGCATATTTTGTGATCTATCGAAGGCATTCGACTGTGTTGAACATGAGACGCTATTGCTGAAGCTGAAACACTATGGCATTCGGGGGACGTCGCTAAATCTGTTGAAATCATACCTTCAGGATAGGCAACTTAAAGTACAAGTAAATAAAGTAAATTCACAGGGTGCTAGCATATCTATGGGTGTACCGCAGGGCTCGATACTAGGTCCATTCTTATTTTTAGCGTACATAAATGACTTGCCCCATTTATTTAAAAATGAACCGCAGATGGTATTATTTGCTGATGACACTTCATTAGTTTTTAAAATTAATAGATGCACAAATAGTTATGACGACGTAAATAATGCCCTAATGCAAGTTCAAAATTGGTTTACATTAAATAACTTAGTACTAAACAATAAAAAGACAAAATGTATTAGATTTGTTTTGCCAAATGTTAAAAGCAACGAATGTGACATATTACTGAATGGTGAGAAATTAGAGTTTGTAAAAGAGACAACTTTCCTGGGAATTACTGTAGACGACAAATTGCAATGGGGTCCTCACATTATATCATTAGCGGGACGATTGAGCTCTGCAGCTTATGCTGTCTGGAAGATACGACAGTTAACGGACATTGACACGGCAAGACTGGTGTATTTCAGTTACTTTCATAGCATTATGTCGTATGGCATTTTGCTGTGGGGACACGCTGCTGACATTGAATCTATTTTTATCTTACAAAAGCGCGCCGTCAGAGCTATCTACAATCTAGGTCGTCGCGAATCTCTCAGAGAAAGGTTTAAGGAGATCAACATTATGACCGTTCCATGTCAATTTATCTATGAAAACATCATGTATGTTAGGAAAAACCTACAGTTATTTGGTAAAGTGTCTGACAGACACCACTATCAAACTAGACATGGGAATAGATTAAGTCAGCCAATTTCGAGATTAGCGAAAGTAAGTAAATCGTTCATGGGATTCTGTGTTAAATGTTATAATAAGATACCAGGCGATGTACAACAACTAAATGAATCCAAATTTAAATTGTGTATAAAGAAAACTTTATGTAGACAAGCATATTACAAACTTAATGAATATATAGAGGATAAAAATGCTTGGATGCAGGCTAGTCCGGCTCCACAGGATAACTAAAAACACTGTTGTTTTAATGAAATCGTAAATAATACAGCTATATTGCTAAATTGTATATTTTTTTTAAATTATATAACCAATGTAAATGTGAGAGCCCTGTAATTAACTTAATATTAAATTAGATTAATAGAAGTCATTTGTGTCAGCTTGGAGTTGTCATGCTCACTCAAGGGTCTCATTGGCGGTGGCGCGTGCGGTGGATCGCTCGATTCCCTACAATATGGTTGAGTTGGGCGGTGCTGGTGTACGTGTCATGTTCGTGAACGGGCGCCGTCAACTGGGACTGGTCAGCTCCAGACTGTATTATTGTTCTTAAGGTTATTTTCTTTCTTGATCACTTTGACTGGATTTTGGTGTTACATTGTTCTCGCACAATCCAAACAGCAAAACTATGTAACTAGTAAATTGTATTGTGAACCTGATTGAAAAAGAGTAACCTCTGGAGTTTCTTGCTCGTTCTTCTCCATAGGAATCTACACCTTGGAATGAGCAAATAGCTTCACTTTTAATATTAATTTTATTTTGACGTTCAAAAGTGCCATTCTGGCCTAATTGAAATAAATGATTTTGACTTTTTTTTTGACTTTTGATTTCAAAAATATTGTTCAAATGAAAGAATAGACTATCTTGTTTACCAAATCTAGAACATTTTACTGGCCACCTTTATAATTATTAACATAACTGACCACACCTATACATCATTAGATAATTTCATCAGCTAAATTAAAACCGAACCTCATAAGATAAACTCTCATAATTTGATATATCATAAATCAAATATCAGTACACAGTACACAAGTAGACCAGAAAAGACCATAAAAGACCGTGACTCCAAAGAGTCTTTAGGTCTTAAGAATGATTGATATTTAGTAGACCATCTATCAACAGACTTGATACAACAATTTAAAGCTATTTAATTGAATTCTAATTAAGTATAATCAAGTATTTAAGTAATTACGTCACAAAAAGTAGGCGTGTGTGTAATTTTATAATTATCGTTGTGCAAGTATCGCTAATCCATTACTTTTAACTTATATCCACTACTGGTTTTACGTTAAACAATCATCTTACGTCATTAATTAGTGTTTGGTCAATAAAAGGGGAAATTTACTTATTAAAGATCTTATTTATTACTTCCTTATAGTGGAAATTTGAAAAATACCTAATTTTTTTCACTATGTGGTCTAACGTCTATCTGTCGAATGTGTACAAGTATTATTTGAAATCCTTTTGAGTCCGAAATAGCTCCAAAGTTCTATGAATTGAATTATGTTTTTGTTTAACTAATACATTAGTAGTTCTATCGACCTATTCAACCTATTTATAATTCAGTACAAAAGCTTAACTCACCTTTAACATCAAAGTAAATCAAACATTACTACAAACTAAATCGATGTAAAGAAACCAATGAAATGTACAGAGGCAACTCAATCGAAACTTCTACACTAAAACATCATTTAAAGCGCAAACAAATATCAACAGTATAAATTACACAATTAAGTTCATTTCAGAATAATCACACTATCAAATCGAATCGAACAACAGCCAAATTCCAGAGAAAATTAAACTGTAATCATCTACCTGTAAAACACATATTCCCAAATCAACTGGAAAATATTATGGCTTGAACTGGACGGTAATGTAGGGAATTCGAGCGTCGACTCTTGGATTATTTTCCCCAGGTGGCGTAAGTGAGTAATCTCATAATACAACGCCATCCCTCGGCCTTTACTTGGAAGGCTTCAGTTATACGCCACTCGTTGTATCCATGTATCAAAATCTCCGAAATCAACACTTGTAAATTATATATTCAGTATTAGAGAGATATTTTGGCTTAAATGTAGGTATATTTGTAATGAAATTTTAATGAAATTATATTATTATAGGTAGTCAAAATCTCGCTATTTTTTATGGCATATTTTATATGGCCGGTAAACGAGCAGGCATATCACCTGATGGTAAGCAATCGGCGTCGCCCATGGACACCTGGAACACCAGAGGCGTTACAAGTGCGTTACCGGCCTTTTGGGGATTAGTAGTTTGAGGATCGTAGGGGATTCAGAAATTGGGGAGATTGGGGAAGGGGAGGGTAATTGGTCCTCCGGTAACCTCACTCACACGACGAAACACAACGCAAGCGTTGCTTCACGTCGGTTTTCTATGAGGCCGTGGTATCACTCCGGTCGAGCCGGCCCATTTGTGCCGAAGCATGGCTCTCCCACACTTAAATGCGCTAATCTAAATATTAACAGACAATCTGTAATTACGTTTACAATTTCCAAAAGCAAGCCGAAATAACAGTTCAATTACTGAAACGTCTTTCCAAACGGTTCGTATTAATTATAATTCAAAACCTAGAATACCCGAAGCGTTCAATTTCAATTAGTATTCAGTTTTACATACTTTGAATTATCTTGTCAAGTATTGTAGTTAGGAGAATGCTTTGCCTTACAACATATTTTAACGTCTTACATTATATCACTCTGATAAGAGTAACTTAGTCAATATTCCTTATTCAATTGCTAGATTTGAGATGTGATTTAAAAACTGATTACGAAATTGGTCTCTATCCGAATGGACGGTAAGCATGGGTGGCTCGCCGCCTGACCAGAACCAGACCCAGATCCGAGCGTGCGGCGATGCGTTTCACCACCACGGATGGGGCCCAACAGGGCTGATGCCGATACGGAGCCGCGGAGAACTTAACGGGTTGCCGGGGCTCCGGCTCTAAAGACAGGAGTAAGAATGGGGTGGTTTTTAGTCAGTAAGAGTTTGAATAGTTGTCTAACCTTTAAAAATTTTTTGAAAGGTTGTGGACCAAAAATTATCACAATTATGACCATATTGAATGATTAAAGGCATATTGCATAGAACAAAACTAGTTGCACTGTATTATACATACCGCCAAATAATCGCAACCGATGTTATCACTGCTTTATCATTATGTCACAATAGATAACACACTATATCTGTGCTAAGCACTGAAATGCCTACTTTCTCGTGCGAATTCGGTTTTTGAGACCTTGAGATTATAATGTGCTCTTTGCGTTTTAATTTTTTTGATAAGAATGGTCCTCAACTATAATTACGACAGGATTGGACATGTTTTTTTATCCTGATTGAGTATTAATAGTGGAAAATTAAAATTCTGATTACGCCTGAATCAGGAAAAGTGTTATTGATTGAGTGTTTTAAATTGTCTAATTTTTAGATGCAGTAATTTAGAGTAAATAGTTAGCTATTGATAAATCTGAAATGCATGACGTTTCCTAATAGGGATGAAAATGGCTAAATTCCTTTTACTAGTGAATAAAGAACGAAACAAATTGAGAAATAGGACCATAACATGAACCCCCTTCTGCATCCCTTTGTTGTTGTGTTATACAACAGCGTCAAATTTCGTTGAAAAAGTTATTCTTTTTTTCAACCAACGTAAAACAAAAGAGGTTCTCAATTCAACCATTTCATAGAACATTTATTATAGAATTTTCTCGGAGCAAAGACCCTTTTGGAAATAGGCAGGCACTTCTTATCTTGTCATAATAGTGGTAATATATGGGTCTGCCATCACTCCTTTCGTACGAGTTATATTAACGCAATTTCTTATCTTTTCCGCCGTTTTTCTTGTATGAAGTAGTATTTCTCTGTATCTTTTTTTATCAATGTGTCTTTCTTCATTCGGAAAATCTTTGTCGTCATCTTGATTTTTTGAGAGATTCTTTATTAAAGTGGGTGTGGTTTTCATAACCGTGAATCATGTATGCCATTGTTTTGGGGTTATTTTTTTATTTTATTTTTTTAATCGGGCAAGCCTGCCACAACCTCCCAAAACCGTTGCAACTCCTGTAAGCCAGCATCTACAGTAGATACAACCATGAAAACACCGGAACACTGAAGTCCGGCGCGTCCCAGGGACATTAATAACTGTCTTCCCTGGGTTCCCGCAACAAAGTGAATCAAAAGATATTATAAGAGGAGAAGAAGAAAAAACTATAGTTATTTGGGGTTAGTAAAAAATACGATTATTTATTAGTTTAGTAGATTTCTGATTGATTATTAATTAGTGTAGCCACTTCATAGAGAAGAAGAAGTCCCCAATTATTTTGCAAAATTAATGTTTCAAATACCAATAATTATAATTATTCATTATCACCTATGAAAAAAGTCGGTGAAATATTCAAGCATCGATATTCTCCTAACAATAATTTATTTTATCAAACAAATTTAATCTGAACTTGACTTTATCATTCGTTTGAACCCTTATAATCCGTCGGCTAATATCATGCTGTTCGAAACCCCCAAAAGGGGTACCGACATTCCCGATATCCGCTGTGGTAGTGTCAGATAAGTTATAAAATGTAGAATTAGACATAGAATCACAAAGATGTAAAGATATATTAAAGGGTTAATAAGATAGGAGTGAATGGGCAATGAATATGAATTAAATTAACTAAAATCGCGGGTTCCTCACGTGAATATACTGAGAAAAGCTCTACAAGTTTCGAACTACAGAGGGATTCTTCCTCATGAGCGGCGTGCGCGGTCGCGGCGACGCCGGCGCAGCTCACTGAGTAACATGAGTAACTAAGTGAATTTAGTATGTCTCACGATAATTATTATAAGAATATGAATTGCTTAGGAAATCCTTGATTTTGTTTTAAGCTATATAAATCCGGACATTTTTTACTTGTTGTTGAATTGTGTGTTGAAGACAGTAAAGTTTTCCAATTAATAGGAACCTAATAATCTTATACTATTATATAAAGCGGAAGAGTTTGTTTGTTTGAACGCGCTAATCTCCGTAACTACAAGTCTGATTTGAATAATTATTTTTGTGTTGGATAGCGCATTTATCGAGGATGGCTATACGCTATAAAACATCACGCTACGACCAATAGGAGCTGAGCAGAGCGTGTGAAACCGCGCAGAAGTAGCTAGTAAAATAATAATTGTGTATATTAAGTCAAGACTAATTATAGAGATAGAATCAAAGGTGCAACAGTTAACAACTTTTAATTAAGTATGTGTCGTTATTTATCTAACCTGTCATCTGGTTAAGCATCAATGTTGAACAAGTAATTAGAATATAAGTGTTTTTATTGATCCAAAACTGTTATCATTACGCTTCTCATCAAAATCTGTCCAGTAGTTCCTATTCTAGGACTTTAAATAGGTACAGGAAAGATATGCATCATAATCGGCAGTTAATAACGATTTCATCGAACCACTTGAAGCATCAACGCGTGGTGATAACACAGTACTTCACTTTACAGTACTAACTAATATTATTTAGATAGATATATAATAATACTACAAGGAGCATAACATAACATCGCGCCTTTTATCCCCGAAGGGGTAGGCAGAGATGCACATTATACCATTGTGCAATGTAACACCCACTTTTCACTATTTATCACTATTTATGTTATGAGTCCCATGTAATAGGGGGTGAGCCTATTGCCATATACCGGACACAATTCCAGCCTCCGTGCTACTACTGAGATTTTTAAAAAACCCAGAAATACTTTGCACGACCCGTGAATCGAATCCGAGACCCCTTGCCCGGCAGTCGTACTTGCAACCACTCGGCCAACGAGGCAGTCAAATTTCAATTTCAAATTCAAGTCCAAGGAGCGATCATATTTTTAACCAACTTTAAAAAAGGAGGTTCTAATTTTGACCTGTGTGCATGTATGTACGTTTGACGATAATCTCGCGATTGGCTAAACCAACTTTGATGCTGTTTTATAATATTGCAACAAAATAAATAAACACTTTTTATTTATTTTGTTGCAATAAACACTTTTATTTATAGTTTTCAGAAAAGTGTTTGGTACACTTAGGAGAACACTTAAGAGAGAGTGAGGAGGCTTTAGGATATTAATGAACTGACTTCAAAAAAAGAAGGGGTTGGAGTCGGTATTTTTGAACGTAGTTTATGAAGTAATGATTCGTGTATACTCGATTTTTTTTTCTTCTTCAGGCTTACAAATTCTTTTTATTTATTACAGGCTCAAAATTTATTTTAAAATTACTTGTAATTAAATAATGTACCTCCTATTATTTTGGTCCTTCAGTCCGCCTACTATTTCAGAAAAGATAAATATTATTGTCTTAAATGTTTTTTTTTGTCTTCGTTGAGAAAAGAAAATGAGGTATATGATCAGAAATGATCATGCCAGCCTCATCGTAAGAATTTTAAAAGTTAACAACCGTTACAATCAAATTATGATATTTAATTATTGACTTAAGTACTTAAGTAATAAGCGCATTTCCTGAACTAAACATATTCCACTACAAATATTTGGTTTGTATCATAAATGTCTTTATTTATTTATTTACAATGGGGATGATGACAGGGTATGAAAATTAAAAATATAATAAGTCCGTAAGTTAGGTAATTAAAAAATATTAAACACGTATTTCTTTATTTTGTCGTATAATTAAACAATACTTAGATAAAACAAATAAAAAATTAGGAGTGGGAGCTAAAACGTACTGAGAAGTGACGTCACGCGACATTTCAAATCAATATATCTTCGAAACTATTCGTTTCCGTAAGAAAATAAAACATACGTGTCTAATGTTTTTAAATAATCTACCAGACGGACATTAAAATAAAAATTAGTCGTCTACCCTATTGCAACAACATAAAGTGTTATTCTAATAGAGGTGTCAAGAAACCGATTTAGAAGAAGGCGAATGTATTTTAGAGGTACCTCTATAGTCCACGTTTTGACATTTTGCACTATTTCAAAATATTGAGGTAGGTCTTATGATTTGTTAATTATATTGGGTTGTTAATTTGTTGATTTATATGTACCTATACTAGCTACTTCCTCGCGGTTTCACATGCTCTGCTCAGCTCCTATTGGTTATAGAGTGATCTTTTATAGCCTATAGCCATCCTCGATAAATGCGCTATCCAACACAAAAAGAATTATTCAAATCAGACTTGTAGTTACGGAGATTAGCGCGTTCAAACAAACAAACAAAAAACAAACTTCCGCTTTATACCTCTATAATAGTATAAGATTTTAATTTTTGGTGAATTAATATTTTATTAGGATAAGGCATATGAGTAGGTGCATCATCTATTGATAAAGTTATTAGGGCCGCTTTGAACGCCTATAAAAACTAGAGTTGTCAGAGTATTACCGACCTTTTAAAAAGACAATCCTTTTTAAGGTTTGAGGGTCTTATCGGGCAATCAAACTTGTGTATCAATTAATATGGACCAGTATATTATAATCAATGTAAAGTTTTTTCGTATAGAATAAATAAATAAAGAAAATTATCTAATATAATAAATAGAGATATCCGATGATTATTGGAGATTACACCGGTATTTAAGTTAAAAGATGTTCAAGAGGTTTCCCGTGGAATGAAAAGGCTCATTGGTAACATAAGGATGTTAAGCGTCCTAGAGGAATATTATACTTTAAGTTTAAATTTAAAACTTCTTAGTTCTCTGTTTCGTATCACTTATGTGATTAAAGTGTAAATATGACATAATTCCAAACATAATTAAGTGTAAAAGCGACATAACATTCCGCCGTTTTAGGTTACTGGTACTCATACGTAATTAGTGCTTTAGTGGTCTAAAAGCTGACCCGAATAAAGTTTCATTTAATTAAAAGCCTTAACGTCATCCACTTAGAGTATATTTGGCTACATACATCATATACCTATTACTTTCCAGTAGAAAACATGACTGGTGACAAACATTAATTAATATTTCACACGAAAAAATGTCGCTTCGCGTAAATTATGTCAGAATTACGGAAGAAATTCACACGCGGATTCCGTAAATTCATTTGAAAAACGCATAAAATGCTTTTGTTTTCATTCCGAAAAATTCCGAATCGATCGCAAATCGGATAAGTATTCCGTAATCGTTAATTGTTTATTTATTTTTCCGATAATGTTGATACGCGAATATTATCTGTAGCCTGCATCATTTTTTTATCGTTTCGCGTAAAATGGGTGTTCTTTTTATAGGTCTTTTTACATTGTGATATCGTGTTACTAAATACAGTAAATTGGTTACTGAATAATGTCACAAAAGTGACTTATTTGTGATTTAGTATCGTTGATACTGCAATGCGTATTAAGAAAATAAAAGTACTCGTCAAACTATTAAACAATTACCGTCGGTAATCAATCAAAACATGAATTTCTATTTTACTAGCCTGATACTAACTTAATCCAACATGACTTCCTATTTCCAATAGTCCGTCGGTTGACCTCTGCAACCCGAAGCGCATCACAATGACCTCCTCGCCGGCAAACAGTTAGCAAACCATTTAACTGGTCCTAAGATGCTGCGGTTCAAACTAAACATCTGTGTAAACTAACAGATTACGCCAATATTACAAATAGTCCAGTAGTGACTTTTCGTGTCATTTTGTGACTAACATTACTGCATTCCAATCCATGATGAAGTGTCGGCAACCAAACTAAATCATCGTTTGAATCATACTTTAAACATATCTCCTTGTTATCTCCAGCCGGCGTCTTGATTTCTTCACGTGTGTCCATGAAACATTCGTTTTCAAACGTAAAAGATCAAGCAAATGTTTTAGAGGAAAACTGAATCATTAGCTGAATGAGAGAAAAGTAATTGAACAATGTTATTACCGTGTATTGTACCGCAATACACTTTTACTATTATTTGATAGATAACTAATTAGTTCGTGCTCAAGCATTCAATAATATTATAATCAATGCAATTCATCAGTAGTTTTACAACATTCATAAATTTGTTACGACCGGCTTCTCTTCGTTATAAATAAAGCCGGTTTGTTTCATGTTCAAGCCATTCAGGCTGAATATTTTTAAAGACTTGGGGAGTCGACGAGTGAAAATAAAGTAAAAGTATTACGTAATATAAATATTGTCCTGCGGTATGTTTGCCGCAGTCTTTTCATTTAATTATTTACTGACGTTACCGTCCTAGCCCAAACTACGCCACCGGTGACGTAACGGGAGAATAGACCAAACCGGCAAACGCAACCACCATCTACATAATTGCCGCATTACATCACATTTCTCCAAATGTTGCACAGATGTTACTTTTTTAACTTGTACTCGCACCGAATTTTCACACGGAAAACAACAAAATTCCACATTGCTTACGTAAAATAATAAACATTCAGAAAACATCGGAACTATTATTTTTCATCGTAAAGAATCAATGGAGAAAGTGCGTGTTGTGATGCTAAAAAATAACGTTTCTAATTCCACAATAGACGCTCGCCGGCATATTCAATTTTCTCCCAATTTGACAGCTGTCACTTTGACAGTTCCGACTTTTTCCGAATAAGGCAACAAACAGTTCTGCTTACCTTTAACAAGCCGCTGCAGAATAATCTCCTTGTGCTCGTGAGTGTGGGGCTCCCCGATCACCGCGAGCAAATAACATCCCGTAAGAGGGCTCGGTGGGGGCACGGAGGCAGATACCTCCGTCCCCAAAGACAAGGACCTGTCCTCGTCGTGGTCCATCGCCGACGGCGGCGCCGGCGCGACTGCCGACGGTTCGCCCAGGGCTAGCGTATGAATCGACCGCTCGGCACGAGAACTCCGATCGGAATGAATTCGAACGGCCTGTGAGGTAGACATTTGCGCGCGCAACGCTCCGGCATCGACCGCTGGATATGCGCGACACGCAGACGCGTCGGCGACTCGACTCAACCCCAAAACCGTCTTTTCATTCTAACTTAACATTTCTTTTATGCGAAAGATAGAGATGGAATATGTCGTAGGGCGTATACAGAAGCCGCTGTAGGTTTTTCAGCGCACACGTGATCTGCATTGCGTCTAAACAACCCGGCTAAATAACCTCGGACCGGTGGCTCAGCTGTTCGACAGAATGCCATGGTTGTTACAATCGATAATGATATAATCGGAATGACTTGACATTATAGCGGTTGGTCACTTTATTTTAAAGAAGGCTCTATTAAGGCTTTGACTGCCAATAAAAAACTGTTGAAGGCAAATCCTCCGCTAATGTCGGTCACCAGTGACTGCCATGGCGTTTAAAGTGTTAATAGCCGGCGAGGGAGGCCGTGGGCAGCGAGGCCGGTCCTCGGAGACACGGAGCAGCGTGGCAGTACATACAGGGCTGCAGTGACAGGGCCCATTAGTTACCCTGACGTTTATCACTCTCCTACAACCACCACGTCAAGTGGTCTAAGCAGGGTTGTTTAATTTTCATCGCTTTTTGCGTTTCTCGTATTAGAGTTATTTTCTCGAGGGTTCTTATGAAAGGGAGGTAATGTTTTAATCTTTCTTCCTTACCTTATATTTCGCTCGAGTTATTTAGTTGAGCTTGGAATTAAAAAATGACACAACGTTAGTAAATTGTTCACATTTTACATTTTATCACATTTACACCCGAGCCATTTATTTAGCTGGTATTACATTTTTATTGAGCTGTAATTAATGTGAATTAATGTATCGCTCGTATTTGTAAATAAATAATCATTACTACCTCTATAGATAGCGGAATGCATTGGTCCTCTGACACTAATTAATATTGGAGGACAATAATAAAGTAATTTGCAATTTCAATGATTATAACATCAATAAACGTACCCAATTTATTTATCGTGCGTTTGGAAAATGAATATTTTAAACGACAGCCGTGAAAACTCTAAACTGTAAAGTGAACATTTTAGATTTTCGATAGCTCTAAATACATTCCTGTATCAATTTGTTTTTAATTTTAATTTATGTTATAACTTTAACATTATTCTAAGCTTTACTTTTTGGACCGTTGCTACGTTTTGTAATTTCCGAGTAGTTTAGATTCGATTTGTTCTAAGTTATTAGAATTTCAATTACGTTCTTATAATATTTGAAGTGCTTTTGTATTCACTATTGCACATTATAACTTCAGAGATAATTATAACTTGAGAGACGATTGTTTCGCATTCAAAATTATGCGAACTAGGCGAAATTTACTGGCATACTTATTTAATGAATCAATTGATTTCGTCTAATTTATTACAAAGACGAAATGATTCCAAAAACGGGAATTGATTTATCTACAATATCTTAAACAATATGAGTGCAGCGGTTATGGTCTGTAATTAGCAAAAACTCATTCATTGAGGAAATTCGTAGCTACATCAATAAAAGTCAGTATAATTTAGAAGATACCACATCAATTATCTCGCCTCATACTCTCACTATCGACACCTGTGCATTGTATCATCAGTAATACTCTTCCAACTGCTCCACTTGCCGACATACGGAGAAAATTCTCTGTAGTTATTCATTATCGTTATCTATGTACAGTTTTGTTCGAGAAATTTTTTTTTTTTTTTATATTTTATGGGGCGACGTTTGACCACTATCTCGCCTGGTGGTAAGCGATGATGCGGTCTACGATGTAGCACGTCGTCCCATAAGCAACCTATTCACTCGGGCCTTGAAGACTCCCAGGTTGTACCCTTCAGGAAATACAGACTCTGGCAAAGAATTCCATTCTTTAGCAGTACGCACAAGGAAGCTTGAAGCGAAGCGCTTCGTGCGTGTGGGCGGAACATCTACCATGTAAATGTAAATATATGATAGTTACTGCTATTCATTTTATTATTATAAGCCAGTTATCGGCGCTACGGATCGGAAGATGAAGCGTGGGCAGGTCTCCTGCTAGGTGAACCGACGACATCGCCAGAGTTGCGGGGAGCCAGTGGATGCAAGTGGTGAGTTGTCGTTCGACGTGGAGGACCAAAGGGAAGGCCTTTGTCCAGCAGTGGACGTCTTTCAGCTGTTGATGATTATGATGATGATGAAGCCAGTCATCGGCATCCCTGTTCTTTTCTTTCTTGTCAAATAAGTCTATGTAATTGACATCGACAGGGCAGCAGCACTCCCTAATTTTTTTAGTAGGGCGGCAAACGAGCTGACCTTATTGTAAGCTATCGGCTTCGCCCATGGACACCTGTAACATCAGAGTACTTAGAAGTAGCGTTGCCGGCTTTTTGGGGATTTGTATATGGTAGCAAGAATGATAAAGCCTTTAAAACCGCCGTCTTCACATCCTAACAAACGTGGAGATTAAGGCGAACCCCTCTTATGTAAAGGACGCATAGACACAACAGCCAGTGTCAGGTCTTTATAATTAGTCTTATTTTAGTCTAGTTTTGCAGTTCTTGCAGTAAACTGAAACCGGCTGATGATGATGATTACAATAGGGTAGACAACTAATTTTTATTTTAATGTCCGTCTGGTAGATTATTTTAAAATATTACATACGAAATTTTTTATTTTTTTACAGAAACGAATACTTTGGACGTTATATTGATTTGAAATGTCGCGTGACGTCACTTCTATGTACGTTTTATACGTAGAAATGACGCTTTAGCGCCCACTCCTAAACTTTGATTCGTTATATCTAAGTATAATTTTATTATACAACAAAAGAAAAAATACGTGTCTAATATTTTTTCATTATCTAACTGACGGACTAATTAGATTTTTTATTTTCATACCCTGCCATCATCCCTATTATGGTCCTTAGGTACATAAACATAAGTAACTACACCGTGAAGTCTATTTCGTTTTCATGCCGCTGCAAAACAACTTGCCACAAGAAGTACTTTCGATGTATAAAGTAAAAACAAAAAAATAAAGATGACATTTTTGATAAGTAAAAAAAACAATTTCATGTAAATACGCACATGATATACTAGACGTAAAGTAGACAATATTTGCATCGCACGTGCCAGCCAACGAGAAATACATCTTCGAGAATTACATGGCGTTATGTGTTGATAATGTACTATGAGGTCGTATGCGCTTTCAAAGCTTGCTTTTGGAATGGTTCACCAGTTATTCTTTGTTTTAAACATTTTATCTATTTTTAAAACTATTGTACTACCAAGACTGGACCATTTTACTTCAATATGACAACGAATGACTGCCTCGTTGGCCGAGTGGTGGCAAGTGCGACTGTCGGGCAAGGGGTTTTGGGTTCGATTCCCGGGTCGGGTAAAGTAAAATCTCAGTAACTGGGTTTAAAAAAAACCTCAGTAGTAGCACGGAGTCTGGAAATGTGCCCGGTATATGGCAATAGGCTCACCCCCTATTACATGGGACTCATAACATAAATAGTGGAAAGTGGGTGTCACTTCTGTGTACCTACACCTCTGCCTACCCCAAGGCGTGATTTTGTTATGTTATGACAACGAAATAGATTTCTCGGTTTATATCTCCCGCTTAACTATTCCTAGTGTCTTCTATGTGGCCTAATAGCATAACCTATCGCCTAATACCGTGTTACATCCATAATGATTAGTCAGTGTAATATCGTCTGTGATTATGGTTTGCTCGGTAGACCCACGTCCAACGGTGGCGGTTTACGAGCATCTGTGATTAATGGTACCTACCGTCTGGAGATGTCATACTAAATTCTGTTAGGGAAATTAGTGGTGTCTTACTTTTTTATGGGAGAAACGAGTTTATAGAAGAATTTTTTTTTTGACATTGTATTTGTGTAGATCATTTTGAGAAATTATTGTTTTGTGCATATAATTTTAGGCAAATGTAAAATCCTGCCTGCCTCGTTGGCCCAGTGGTCGCAAGTGCGACTGCTAGCAAGATCAATTCCCGCGTCGGGTAAAGTATTACTAGGTATTAAAAAAATCTGAGTAGTGGCACGGAGTCTGGAATTTTGCCCGGTATATATAGGCTCACCCCCTATTACATGGTACTCACAACATAAATAGTGAAAAGTGGGTGTTACATTGTACAGGGGCATTAAGTGGCGTAATGTTCACCTCTGCCTTCCTCTCGTATTACTATGAGGTAAAGTAAAGGTAAAGTATTATGAGGATTTTCATGGTTTTCAGGAGTAACATGGAAAATGGAATCCCCCAATTTTTAATTTTTGTGTAAAGGAACCTCATGAGTTGGTAGTAGGTACACTGTTAACTTCTTTCGTTAACCAAAAGTGTATTCTAATAATCAACACTCAATTGTTACTAATTCTAAATAGACTCACTTTTTACTTAACACCGAAATTAACCAAATTATAAAAACATCCTAAGTCGGTCTTAGACTAAGCAATTTCACTTATACAGCCAAATTATAATCTAATTACTTAACTAAGTGCTGGGGAACTGTTTTATAGAACCAAGTATATTCTTAAAGTATTAGTACCTAATCGTTAATCAAGTATCATTATTAGAAGAGTTTTCAGTACCAAGTAATTACTTTGTAAGTACAATCTATATAAACTAGTACTTTATAAAACTTAGACAAGAAAGCTTGATTTCTGTAGGCGTTTGCAACGAATGGACATAATATAATCTTGCATTATGAAATCTGTCGCTAGGAATAAAAATATAATCTTGTCTTAATTTGTGATAAGGTCAATATTGGTTAATTTAATATTCACACCAATTACTCATTAAAGATATTATGGGCAGTGGAGGATACCTTTTTTGTGTTCACCTTCAAAAGGCGCCTAGGTACTGTTTTGGGCAAAAAGAGTGTGGGATTTTTACCTCAGTAAAACCTCCCCGGTAGCCACTATTCGCACCCGAAGGAAGCACCGGATCCTCTTAGTAGACCAGTCCAGGAGCTCCTACGGTACAACGCCTGTTACGGCACCTCCCTATGGAGATCTATGTGTCTTGGTAGAGCCAGTGGAGGATACCTTTCTTTGTAGTAGTTACTTGTAGCATAGCGGAATTTTAATGATGCAATTAATCACATTACATACTGTTAACAAAAGCAGTAAATTTCGACCTTAAACTTAAAATCATCCACTCCCAGAAACGTTACCGTATATTCGACTAAAGTATATGCTTATAAAGAAACAAGCAAAGAAAAAATTTAATAAACTCATTTCCAAAAGAGGTCGTTCATCTTTATTTACTTACCCTTTCAGCAAAGAACATAGTTAAACTTGAGAAACATGTATTAAGCCCGTAAAAACACAACATACCAACATACTTACGTACATGGTGTATCCTAAGGGCACGTTCGGACGCACAAAGCTGACGGGCCTCGCATACTAATGTCGCCAGCATGTTAATTTACACTTTCCTGTCAAATTCCGATTTACAACTTTATTGTTTTGTTATACAGTTGAAAATATAATGGAAAATTGAGGTATTGGAGAGTTAATCTGCTGGCTAATGTGTGAAGTGGAATAGAAGTGCTATAAATGTTAGAGATTATTTTAAACCTATCGTTGGCATTCCAACCAAATTTAATCTTAAAATTACATTTAATCTTAAGATTTTTATTAAAATAATTCCATCCAAATAGCCTTCAGACCTTAAAGAGCCTTCAGACCACCACAGATGGGGCCCAACAGGGCTGATGCCGATTCGGAGTCGCAGAGAACCTAACGGATTACCGGGGCTCCAGCTCGACGTGTAGGAGAAGGAACGGGGTGGTTTTTAGTCAGTAAGAGTCTAACACTCCCTCCCGCCTCACCCGAGCGGGAGCAGTCATTCGATGACTTATCCCACCTTATAAAAAAAATCAAATAAGTTTAGTGGTGTATCAATTTATTTCTATTTGTTAGTAATTCTTAATGCGAAAAATTAATAACTATTTGTCAACGTCCTTGAATCTTTAATTACAATACAATTTTTAGAACAATTAGACCTTCTATACGGCCCTGCAGCTTAAACTCTTTGCTCTAGTCAATTTTGACATGAATCATTGTACTTACTTGGTGCCGCGGGAAATTATTAAATATGTCGTCACAAAAGGTTTTTTTTGGGTTAAACAGTCTGCTGCAGATTTGTAGAATATTTTATATTTAAGGCTGACAAAGGCTAGTATAACAGCTCACACATAGGACCCACTTAGTTTTTAGTCAAATTTCCGTGGTGCTTGGCGACTGGGCTTCACCCAGTTGTACAGTCTCTTCTTTGTGCCTTTAGGCTTAATTCATTCTGTCTCCTGCAGTAATTCACCGAGGGAAGTGAAATCCATAGTTTTTTCTTCTTCTCCTCTTAAAATATCTTCTGATTCACTTCGTTGCGGGAACCAAGACAGTTACTCATGTCCCTGGGACGCGCCGGACTTCAGTGTTCCGGTGTTTTCATGGTTGTATCTACTGTAGATCCTGGCTTACAGGAGTTGCAGCGGTTTTGGGAGGTTTTGGCGGGCTTGTCCCATGACAAATGCTTTCATCCACACGAAAGCCTTTGTCAGTAGCATGTTGAAAAGCAGAGCATCTAACACGTCTGCTAATACTAAGAAAAATGATTGTTCGATTCTGTGTTCTATTTCAAACAACCCAAAAAACAATCACTAACACAAAATAAACCAGAGAGTCAACATTTTGAAAATCTAGTTCGTTGCGATACAATATTTAGACTAGCTTACTTTTATGGTCCTTAGTATCTGGTCCTTTGATACTACAAAATTTAGTGAAGAATTTTTTGCCGACTGTAAGATGAATCGGTCTGCTATGCTAATGTGTAGATAAAGACTCCGATATTAACGCGTTTTATTAAATGGCCATCGGTGTGATCGAGACCATTTGTAATAAGTGGTGAGAACATTTCTGGATGTGTATAATACAAATCACTTAAATAGTTATTTTATGAAAGAACTGAGCCTGCGACACTTTACTCAACAGTAGATCACAAAGCCATTGTCATCATCATAATCATCATCAAGAGCCTACAAGACTGACTGGCCACTACTGACCAAAGGCCTCTTCTCGCACGAAGAAGGTATGAGCATTAATCACCACGGTTGCTCCATGCGGGTTAGCAATTTAAACATATAACTCGGAAATAATCACATTGGTACTTGCCGTTGGTAGGTTTCGAACCCGCACTCTCATGGATGAGAAGGGTGCGTCCTAAACCTCCGGGCCTCTACAAAAACAGCCATTGTCATCAACCTGAACTTTAGGACCAAAAGGACCACAATCAAAAGAATATATTTATATGACACCATTGACCTTCTAATTGTGGAGCCAATAATTTGGGACATTACACACACTTATCTACTATCAGTGTTGTAATTCGCAAATGCATCATCAAGTGTAGTGATAAGGTAGTGATAATCTACATAATAAGTTGCTATGACGTAATATACACGCCTATGTTGACACATAATGTATGTGTTATGTGCACTTACATATTACATGGTATTTCTGTTAATATTCTATGTGAAGGTTCGCTTAGTAACTAGGTAGGTATGTAGAATTCGCGGTAAGCTTAGCTAACTGATGACCGATTTTTAACCGACTTCAAATAAAACAGGTGCTCAGTTTGATCTATATGTATACATGCATGTTTGTGCGTGATTATTTCGCGATTGGCTGAACCGATTTTGATGTGGTTTTCAAGAAAGTTATTTGTTACACTTAGAAGGTACTACCGTGGCACCGACTACTCACCTATCAGTGGGTGGGTAACCTATAAGTACGTATGACTAATAATAGTTATTTTGAGCTTTTTAGTTTTTACCTTTTGCTTGTTTTTAGATTTTGGTTTTCGAGGTCAGTTTTTCAACGCAGTTTTTGTTTTTATTGTTTTTACTTTATACATCATATGCATCAAATACCCCTTATAGCAAGATATTATGCCACGAGACGAACACGAAATAAGTTACACGGTGTATAATTATGTCTAATAGTGCACGAAAACGAGCTGATGATGAATATCTATTCCTATTTATAGTCGTAACAAGTCTCTAAGTCCTTCTGGACAAAAAAAATGTAATAACTTGAGTATACCACAGTGATGTCAGCACATTCCTATTAGTGCTACTGCTCAGGTAAACAACTTAGACTATTAGGTTAATTAACAACAATATTCCACACATTTTCCTTAATTCTACAAGATATTCCAGAAGTAGGTATTGAATTGTTAACTAGTGCTCAAGTCTTAGAAAAATATGCGCTGTTTAGTTAGTTTAGTCAAAGGAATTTTATTACTATAGGATAATATTGTGTTGGTACAGTTCCCAGCTCACGTATGCATTGTTTGTCATCGGGATTTTTCAAATGTTCAGTAGGTATTGATAGGATTTTTTCCAGATTAGTTAATTGATGAGCTTCCAAGACGTATAAAGAATATGATATTTTAATAGCTATTGCAATACACGTCATTATATCACGGCTTTTATTTCTGGAAAAGATTGGCACTTATCTTTCTAAACTCCAGGCTCCACTAACTAAGTCTCGGACACTTAAAAACTGGCCATTTCCTCACAAGACTGTCTTTTCTCTTTTTAAAAACGTTAACACACATAAGGATGTTCTCCAGGCTACCGGAGGCCCAATTACCCCTCTCCCCAGTCTCCCCAATCCCCAAATCCACCACAATCTTCAAATTCCCAATTTCCAAACGGCTGGTAACACAGTTGTAACGCCTCTGGTGTTTCAGGTGTCTATGAGCGGCGCCGATTGCTTACCATCAGGTGATCCGAAAGCTACTTTACCGCCATATCCCATAAAAAAATTAAACATAACTTCTACCTACTCGATATGAAGTCATTATAAACTTGTAACAAAAACACACACTATCCTGATGACAATTCTGTTCTCCTGCCAATTCTCCTTTGTTGGACTATTTATTGAACCGTTTACTTATCTGTTCATAACTTGCTGGTCCTGGATTACTGGCTGAATGCCAGTTCATCTGTTATGCTGACCTATAAACTGAACACAACCATTTTGATAAGTCAGCTCAAAGTTCGATGACTTTTCAGCTCCAGTTGAAGAGTGTTTAGCATGTTTTTATGTCAGGTATGTGAAGTATACGTATTATTTTTTATGTTAATGGTTGTTTGTGTGATGAAGGAGTGCTTATGGTTTCAATAATGGCAAAACTTTGAATGGTCTCTTAGCATAATATAACACAAAGCTACGTCTTTTAACCCGTCGTGTGCATAAACGCGGATCCACGCGAAACACAATGGATTTTCTTTCTGTATTATATATTGTATATACAGATTATCGTATTTGCACACACACCTACAATGTGAGATCCACTTTTCGTCAGTTACGGTATTACTGTGAGTCCCATGTAATAGAGTGTGACCTTATTGCCATACACTTGGTACAATTTCAGACCCAGTGTTAATACATAACATATAATATCACGCTTTTTATCTCCGAAGGGGTAGACAGAGCACATTATGGCCCTTAATACCACTGTACCTCTAGAATGTTACACTCTGAGCCCCATGTAATAGGGGTTAGCTTATTGCCATATACCGGGCACAATTCCAGACGCCGCGCCGTGCTACTACTGAGATTTTTTTTAAAAGCAGTAATACTTAGACCGACCCGGGAATCGAACCCGAGACTCCGTGCCTGGCAGTGGCATTTGCGACCACTCGGCCAACGACTGGTATTTATTAGAACACACGACTCCGATCTCAACTGTCAATTATTTACAGTTTTTGTTATAAGATACTTAAAAAACAACATCTCCAGTAGCTTTACGTATATACCAATATGTCTACATAATATTCTACAAGTAAACAAAACAACGCAATTCGGACGAACCACCATGAATATTGAATAACTAAGTGGGCAGTAGTTAATACATCCATAAGAAATAATAATATATAGAGATCAGACGTAACTAATAAGCCGATTGAACCGTATATATAAGCTACGATAGGCGATTACAGGATTAATATTCTGCAAGTACAGACTAAGTAGGATTCGTAGCGTCTAATAAAATTATTAGCAAACACATATTAACGCCTATAACATCGCTCTTTAGTGTGTGTCACAATCTGTCAAAAGAACGACGGTGGATTTGAAATCATAAAACCAGGGGAGTATTGTTTTTCTTGTATTTATGCTATTAGAATTAGTTAACAACGTATTGTGTGGCTATAATTTCTATACCAACACCATTTACAAGTTTATTCTACTCAATATTTTGAGTAACGTCCCGTACACACCGGCACAGTTAATGTCTCCTTTTGCTTGACAATAAGTGGAAGCAGAATCGACGACGAAAACATTAGCCCAGACAATATAAACTACATAACTGACTGCACATAAAAAATTAGGCCATTACTTTACTACATTTTAATATAATTACTTATCTACTTTTGTATTCTGTCCCTTCCCATATTATTTTACTTACTTATTAATAGTTATTCTTGTGTGTATCTTTAGCTTACTGTGTAATCTATCTACAACCAATTCAAGAATTCTTTTACTTAATTTCCAGTTTAATCTCTAATATATTCTTATTTTAGCCCTACCTACATTGTTCACACAACTAGTGTTTTAATTATTGCTAGCACTTAGCTCCCTTTTATTATTATTTCAGAATATGACAAACATACTAAACAGGGAAGATGATGACTCGCAGGGCTACCACCATCAAGGACCTTGAGGAGAAACTGCAGACTACACTTAAGGAACTGGTGCGGTCGAAGCAGCTATGCAGCCAATTACTTCAGGAACGGGATGACAGTGAGGTTGAAGTCAAGCTCATCATTGACAAGAATACAGCACTCAAGAATGAGCTTGCTGAACTACATGTCAAGTACACAGACATACTTGACCAACATAACCAGCTGCGGTACACCATCTCCACATTCCAGGAGTGTAGAGATACACATGAGGCTGCTTTGACAAAAATATCTGAATTAGAGCTGGAATTGTGCGATGCCCATAAAATAATCTCTTCCTCTCAAAGTTGTAAATGTAAATTTGTTGAACATCACACAAACACTCATACATTATACGATGAGTTGGTAGGCAGTAGGATACATTGTGAGGAACCAGAGCCAGTGACTATTGACCTGACTGGTGATGACACCGTTCACATTTGTCCCTTTAAAAGCCATAATAAATTAAAAAAATATATTAAAATCAACAAATTAATAAAAAGAACCCATAATTTACTAAAAAAACAAAACTTAAGAAAAGTGAACCTGGGTCTGAGAAAGGATAGAATTAGTTTAGTCCAAGAACTTAAATCTTGCTCTAAAGAACTGAATATGTCTAGGATAATGTATGATTGTAATATAAGAAATCTTCAGGATGAATTACTAAAAAAAGAGGGTATGTTACGGGATATATTTGAAAAATATGAGGAGTCACAACATCAATTAAGCAAACGCTTGATTGAAGCGGGGGAGTTGATGGACTTGGTGAAGTACAATGCGGAGAGATGTGAATCCTTGACCAACCATATTTTCTGTAGTTGTGTGAACCAACCTCAACCTCCTGAGCTCTTACCTATACCTTCAATACCAACATACTCTCAGAAAAATAAAGTAAATAAAGTAATTAATGATAGTTATAAATTAAACTACAAAACTTATATTTTTGGTGATGAATTGGCATCAGGATTTGGTAAAATGTTACATGGTCACCTTAACCATAATTATATTAACAACAGTTACCATAGTCTGAGTTTTAATAAAATAATTGAAAAAATAACTCGGACAGAATTAAATGTAAAGTCTATGATAGTTTTAACAATAGGTAATAGTTTAGGTATAAAAAGAAGGGATATAGTGAACGGTGTGGACACCTTATTAAAACTCAACGTGGGAAAAGTAATGCTTTGTGCATTCCCGTATTCTAATTCTTTGTCACACTCTAAAAATAAACACATTGGTGTACTGAATAGTACATTACACCAACTGACATGTTGTCATAGTGACAAACTTTTATTTTTTGATACTAATAAGTTTATTAGTGATTTTAAATTGACAGAAAAGGGTATGTACCTTTCAATAAGACAAAGACAAACTATTGCTATACTGATAGCATTTAATATTAACATTGTTATAAATAATATAACAATTACTAGTTGTAGGGACGAATCTGTGCTGTCTAGGCAACCTAACAGTACTATGATAAATTTTAACTGTAACAACATAACTTTAACTAATAATACTAGTTTAAACTAGATTGTAAGACAACAGAACATACCATCATAGATAATGTTAATAGTAAGGTATATTCTGGCAGTATATTTAAGACTCAATATAAAAATATATCACATAAGAATAAACAAAACAACTTGTTAACACTATTAAGTCAAAATATACAGGGCTGCTCATCAAAATTACTTGAAATAGAATTAGTTTTAGAAAAATTTAAGTATGATATTATTTGTGTAACTGAACACTGGCTGAAGGACTATCAAGTAGAATCTATTCATTTTGAAAACTATTGTGTTGGCGGCTGTTATAATCGTCAAACAATGATACATGGTGGTAGCCTGATCTTGGTAAAAAATTCAGTAAACTATAAGGTAAGACAAGATATTGCATTACTATCAATAGAACACACAATTGAGTTGTCCTGTGTTGAGCTGGATAGGTATATTGTAGTATGTGTTTATAGGCCTCCTAACTTGCAGAATCTGAATTCTTTTAGTTCAGTAATGGAAGATTATTGCAAAAAACGTGCTCCAATAGTAAATATACCATAGTATGTGGCGATTTTAATATTGATCTCTTGGAAAGAAATTCTAATTGTACTAACTTGTTAAGCCTCTTTAGATCTTTTGATTTGTCTAATGTTTTCCTGGAACCCACCCGAGTAACTTCCACCTCGGCAACATGTATAGATAATGTTTTTTGTAACTGTGATTATTTACATAAAGACATTGTAAATATATTACCATCTGATCACAGTGGGCTAAAAGTAAATTTTGACACTATCCCAACTATAAAAAAAAGGGAAATTATGTTCAGACAAATCACGGTTAAAAAAATTGAGTCATTTAATAACAACTTAAGTAATGAATTATGCGGCCAAATATGCGATAGTGAATACCCTAGTGAGATTTATGCCAACTTATTGTCCATTATTAAAACACAGTTTGATAAAATGTTCCCTTTAAAACGTAAAAACATTAAATGTAAATTTGTATTCTGTGACTGGGCTACACCAGGTATTCGTAAAAGTAGGGGAAAGTTGTTTGAGCTCTATGGTATGAAACCATTTAATAATAGTGAGACTTTTCACAGCTATGTCTCCAGATACTCAAAAATATTCAAATTAGTTTGTAAACATGCAAAAGCCATATTAGCAGCAAAATTAGGACCGCGGAAAACAAAATAAAGACTACTTGGAATATAATTAATAACGAGACAGGTAGAAATAAATCACGTAAAGCTGAATTTAATTTAAATACCGAAAATGGACGCATTAGTACAAATTCGAAAGTTGCCCAGGAATTTGAAAATTTCTTTAAAAATATACCGCTTAAAACTACAGAAGCGTTGAAATCATCTCCAACTCTTTCAGTGGAGCTTCTTAAAAGTAATGTTAAAGAATGCCCTTCTGTTTTTCGGTTTCAGTACACAAACCCCCAAGCAGTCATTAAAGCGTTTAAAGATATCAAAGTTAAGTCGACTGAAGATCTCTGGGGAATGTCGGTTAGGGTGTGTAGGGCTTTTATAGAGACTATAGCGCCTCATTTAGCTTTCATTTTTAATAAAAGCATAGATCAAGGGGTTTTTCCGGATTTGATGAAGCACAGTAAAGTAGTTCCATTGTTTAAATCCGGTGATAGCGCGGAACCTAATAACTATAGGCCGGTTTCTATTTTACCAGTGCTTAGTAAAGTGTTTAAGAGACTGATGCTTGTTCAGATGCTGCGCCACTTTAACACGAATTCTATCTTTCATGATCAACAATACGGGTTCACCAGGGGACGCTGCACTACTGACGCAGGAGTAGCTTTGATAAAACGTGTTGTTGCCTCATGGGAGGAAGCACAGGATGCAATTGGAATATTCTGTGATCTTTCGAAGGCATTTGACTGTGTTGAGCACGAAACGCTTTTGCTGAAGCTGGAACACTACGGCATTAGAGGGGTATCGCTAAATCTATTAAAGTCATACCTTCGGGATAGGCAACTTAAGGTGCAAGTAAATAAGGTAAATTCACAGGGTGCTAACATATCTATGGGTGTACCGCAGGGCTCAATACTAGGCCCTTTCCTATTTTTGGCTTATATAAATGACTTGCCGCATTTATTCCAGAATGAACCACAGATGGTATTATTTGCTGATGACACATCACTGGTTTTTAAAATAAATAGACGTACAAATAATTATGACGATGTAAATAGTGCTCTGATGAAGGTTCAAAGCTGGTTTACAATAAATAATTTAGTGCTGAATGATAAAAAGACAAAATGCATTAGATTTGTTTTGCCAAACGTTAAAAATAACGAATGTGACATGTAATATGTCATGTAATATGAATAGTGAGAAATTGGAATTTGTAAAAGAGACTATTTTCCTGGGAATTACTGTAGACGACAAATTACAATGGGGTCCTCATATTACATCTCTAGCGGGACGATTAAGCTCTGCAGCTTATGCTGTCTGGAAAATCCGTCAGTTAACCGATATAGACACGGCAAGACTGGTGTACTTTAGTTACTTCCATAGCATCATGTCGTATGGCATTCTGCTGTGGGGACACGCTGCTGACATTGAGTCTATCTTTGTCTTGCAGAAGCGCGCCGTCAGAGCTATATACAACCTAGGTCGTCGTGAATCTCTCAGAGAAAGGTTTAGGGAGATCAATATTATGACCGTTCCATGTCAATTTATTTATGAAAATATTATGTATGTTAGGAAAAACCTACATTTATTTAGTAAAGTGTCTGACAGACACAATTATGAAACTAGACATAAGAATAGATTAAGTCCGCCGTTTTTTAGATTGTCAAAAGTACCTAAGTCGTTCATGGGAATCGGTGTTAAATGTTATAACAAAATCCCCCAAGTAATACTGCATCTAAATGAAAGAAAATTTAAACTATGTATTAAAAAAACGTTATGTACACAAGCATACTACAAACTAAATGATTATATAGAGGATTAAAAGTGCTTGGAGGCGGGCTGGTCCGGCTCCGCAGGATAATACATGAAACACAATGATGTTCAATGAATTCTATTTGTGTAATAATATAATCATGCTGCTTAAATATTTGTACCTCTATAGTTTAAAACGTTGCACAATTTATTGTAAATGTGAGAGCCCTGTAATTAATTAAATCAAATTAGACTAGTAGATTGCATTTATGTCAGCTTGGAGTTGTCATGCTCACTCAAAGATCTCGTTGGCGGTGGCACGTGCATTGGATCGCTCGATTCCCTACAAAATGGTTGAGTTGGACGGTGCTAGGTTTCGCCAAATGTTCGTGAACGGGCACCGTCGATTGGAACTGGTCAGCTCCAGACTGTACTATTTTATTTTATTATCCTCAAGGTTATTTTCTTTTTCAGTCTTTCTGACTGGATTTAGGTGTTGCATTGTTCTCACATAATCGAACCAATAAAACTATGTAACTAGAGAATTGTATTGAAAACCTGATTGAAAAAGAGTAACCTATGGAGTTTCTTGCTCGTTCTTCTCCATAGGAATCTACGCCTTGGAATGAGCAACTAGCTTCACTTATAAATTTTTGTTGTTTGACGTTCAAAAGTGCCATCCTGGTCTAATTGAAATAAATGATTTTGACTTTTGACTTTGACTTTGTGAGGTGTGTCATCAAATTCCTAATACATCGCGTGACACTTATAAATCAGTCTAAACACTAATGATAACTCTCATTACGTTGACACTTCTTAGATCACAATACTGAGAATGTCCGTCCTAGTTATTAAATTGATTTTTAAGAAGGCGTTGTAAACAATAGCATTATTGTCTTCAAAATAGCGTAGACTAACATTTCAATAGCAGTATCTATAATTGTAAGTTATTTTCGTCAGCACAGGTTCCACTTTTAGAACATAGCCATGCCAAGTGTGGGAGAGCCATGCTTCGGCACGAATGGGCCGGCTCGACCGGAGTAATACCACGGCCTCACAGAAAATGCGTTGTATTTCGTTGTGTGAGTGAGGTTACCGGAGGCCCAATTACCCTTTCCTCCCCCAATCTCCCCAATGTCTGAATCCCTAACGATCCTCAAACTCTTAATCCCCAAAAGGCCGGTAACGCACTTGTAATGCTTCTAGTGTTCCAGGTGTCCATGGGTGACGCCGATTGCTTACTATCAGGTGATCCGTCTGCTCGTTTACCAGCTTATGCCATAAAAAAAACATAATTTAAGATAGAATTTCTTTAACACATCTTTGTCTTCTTAAACTATTATTTAACTATTATTTAGTGTTTACATAACATCTAGTAATCAAAAAACAATTCCTAGCAAACTGGAAACGACAGAATGACAAAATACTTTTCACTTAACACGAACTTTAATATCACTTATCCTAACAAAAAGGGGGTAAACAGAAGTAGTCCTTGACAGTCTCTGAAATGTAACAAAAAGTTGTCGGTCATTACACTAGAGGGTGTCGTTTGAAAACCAAGGTTCGCGCCTGTAATCCTGTCTGTGACACGTCTGCAAAAAGTATCCACCAGACAAACTATTAAGGTCAACCAACACTTGATATAAACGTACCATGTGTTTGTTTATCACTGAATAATAGGAGTCGAGATTGTTGCGAGAAAAGTTCAATTTTGTCGTAAAAAATGTGTTACTAAATACTGAAACTATTTTGTTTATCAATTTTGTCGACAGATGATCTAGAAATTATTTCTTCATAACGCCTAAAATTTGTAATGTTTAAGACGCCTACTTCTTATGCATGAGGGTGCGAAACAAGTACCAATGTGACTTTTTCCGAGTTATATGTACTTTCTAAGATTATTCAGACACCACTGACAAACGGTGAAGGAATACATCGTGAGGAAACCTAGGCTTATAAATTTCGAATTATAAGTTTGAAATCACCAACCTGCATTGAGCAAGCGTCGTGATTAATGCTTTAACCTTCTCCGTGTGCTAAGAGGCTTTGCTCAGCAGTGGGCATTTATAGGTTGTTGATGATGACAATGATACACATGTATATACCTCTTATAATGTATAAGTTACTAAGAAATAAAGAAAAATCCATTTCACATGCCAAAAATAATGACAAAAACAATAAACAGTGACATGTACAAATGATAGTGTTAATTCACAAATACTAATGAGCACTTATTCATATCTAAAGTCTAAGGTGGAATGGGACCACTTCAGCATGTGCAAGACAGGGCCTTGCGTTGGTATAGTACCTATTACCAGTTCACTCAGTACAGACTATTTTGGGCCATCACCTAATTCAATCTATATTAATCAACAGCGAGGTGGCTACCGAGTTTAGCACTAATAGTATGACTTGGCCACAGACAATTCCAGGTCAAGAGTTTATATTAAGAAGTATTGTTTTTTTATATTTGATGGGCCGCCGTTTGATCACTATCTCGTCTGGTGGTAAGCGACGATGTGGTCTACGGTGGAGCACGTCGACCCATAAGCAACCTATTCACTCGGGCCTTGAAGACACCCAGGTATATAGACGCTGGCCAATAATTCCACTCCTTAGCCGTACGCACAAGGTAGCTTGATGCGAAGCGCTTCGTGCGCGTGGTGTGTGGTGAGCATAGTGACTACAGATTAAAATATATTTGTGATCATCCCTACTTTTCCTGAGGGTATCCAAGAGCAGACTAAGGATTCATATTTAGTAAAGACTCTCTGTTAAAAGTGATGCTTTTAAACCGCGATCTCCACCCCGGTTTTTTTGGGACAAGCCCACCACTAACTCCCAAAACCGCTGCAATTCCTGTAAACCAGGATCTACAGCAAATATACAACCGACTTCCAACCCGGCTGGAGATTATAGCAAACCGGATTTTTTGAGGAGCTGTGAATTTACCCGTAAATGATTAATGATGACCAAATACAGATTAATTTTAGGGCATCACCTAATTCAATCTATATCAATCGAGCTGTCTACGAGTTTAGCACTAATAGTACGATATAGGCACGGCAATATCAGGTCAGGAACTCGAACCGAAATGGCGTGTACATAACTCAGTACATTGACTCCCAATCATTAATACTTACACAAATAACTAAACTATATCCTTTAATTTAAATTATAACAATTATTGAATTTTGATAGCTTGTGAATTTATTTTGTTTCTAAATCTACCATTTTGGAAGAATTTCCTTACGATCTCTTGTCATGAAAATCGTTTTAAAGAGGTAGTAGGTACTACATAAAGACAATTTAGAGACTGCGTCGTCGATCGTGTGCTGAGCTAGGGGTCCCAGATCCGATTCGTAGGCCAGATAAAGTATTGAGTTTTATTCTTAGTTTTAGCACGTGGCCGGTATATGGCTATACACTGACCCATTATTGTTATTTGTGGTTTCTTACTAATTAGTGATAAGTGATACTTACGTTGCATATACACTCCTACCTACCTACTCCCATGGAGACTACAAGGAGTGACATTATGTATCTTATATTAGGTAGAGTACAATATAAGCTTCTTCTATACATTTTCCGATGATGTAGTTGCATTTCGCAATGCAAATTTGAAGTAAAACAAACAAACAGAGCGATATAACTGACAATTTGTATTCTGTAATAATATTCATTGAGTTCAGTTCAGTTCACCGAACTATACAGTAGCTATAAGGCTTTGTATTACAGATATATTTATGTGTCGTGGAAGTAAATTGGTAGCCTTTCAGCATAATTATGTTTACAAATTAAAAAAGTATGTGTTTAACCATATCACATAACTGTATTATGTTAAAAAAATAAGTCATTAATTTATTGTTCATGGAAAAAAAACTAACAACATTTTTAATACATAACGTAACATCACGCCTTTTATCCCCGAAGGGGTAGGCAGAGGTGCACATTACGGCACTTAATGCTACTGTACGATGCAACACTCACTTTTCACTTCATTATGTTACGAGTCCCATGTACTAGGGGTGAGCCTATTGCCATATACCGGGCACAATTCCAGACACCGTGCTACCTCTGAGAATTTTTTAAAAATCCTGTAGTACTTTGCCCGATCCGGGAATCGAACCCGAGACCCCTTGCCCGGCAGTCGCATTTGCGACCACTCGACCAACGAGGTAGTCAACGACATTTTTTAATACAATAGGAGGCAAACGGACGGACGCATCGACCAGACACTCGCCACTGAAACATCTATACTAATATTATAAAGCTGAAGAGTTTGTTTTTTTGTTTGCTTGTTTGAACGCGCTAATCTCCGAAACTACTGATTCGAATTGAATAATTCTTATTGTGTTGGATAGTCCATTTATCGAGGAAGGCTATAGGCTATAAAACATCTCGCTACGACCAATAACCGGCCGAGCAGAGCGGGTGAAACTGGTGACAGTCCTAAAGAGAAAAGAAAATCACGCCAGTGTACACACTTAATCAGAACTTTTTTCACAACTAACGCTCGAATACTGAAAGGCTACTCAATTTTAAGTTGTATTGAAATATCGTGCCATCTCTCTCTGTCATTTTACAAATATTTTATAGTTAAAGAACTATTCTTACGCGCGACTTAAAATTGAGTAGTTTCATCGGTCAAAAAGAAATTATTTTGATTTTTCAGTGCAATTAAATATTGAAAAATAGTTACTCTGTCATTCATTGATTTGTCGATACACTTAATTTTCGATTTATTCAAGCATTTTCTTTAGATATAAGTTATATTACGCGAAAATATGATTACGTCATAAGATGGTTTTTTTATGGCATGGTTACACAACGCAAGCGTTGCTTCACGTCGGTTTTCTGTGAGGCCGTGGTATCACTCCGGTCGAGCCGGCCCATTCGTGCCGAAGCATGGCTCTCCCACACTTAAATTTCGTACAAAATTCATAGAATAGTAGGTACTGTTTTTGACGTTTCGATAAAAGTATTGAATTTGACTAGTTGTCGACTACCGCATTGAGTAACATTTGAGTATTTCGACATAAGCTAATCTTATCTTTCTTTTTACCAAATATCAAAATACTCCTAGCAAACTGAATATTTAAGAAAATCCTAAAGTATATGTTTATTCTAGAAGTAATAATAAATTGTAGTCAGTTCGAGTTACTTCAGCAGCAGGCGTAGCAGCGACTTGCAAACTTAGAACAAGCTGAACAATACCGTCGGGAACAGAACGTTTTGTACCTTATTAATATTTCTCAAACAAATAACTAGGCATTGTTATAAAATATTGAGAAGTTGTTATTGTTGTCTCTTTCTTTAGTTTTTTTTAGCATGTGCCTACTGGATCTCACTTACAGTGTTTAATGTTTTGTTTCGTCAGTGACAAATGTAATTACTCTTTGATAGACTGCGTTTAAAAAACCGACTTAACTCACTCTTTTTTTGAAGTCAGTAATTTAGACTAAAACCAAAAGGTTTCTGGAAATCGCAGATTCAGCCAATCGCGAGATAGTCATGTATGAATATACATACATACATACAATCGTATATACATACCTAGATATAGGTCAAATTGACATCCTCGTTTTTTTCATTTTGAAGTCGGTTAAAAACCACTAAAGATCAAGTTTAGTATGTGATCACAAAAACGTGTGAAGCATCAATAAATGGAAAATGTTTTCTCAAAATAATAATGCATAATTGATATGTAGTGTAGGCACATAAAAGTAGATAAGGGTATCATTAATTTTACTCATTCATATGCCATCAAAAAAACGTTGACCCATTTTAATTTACTGCAGTCAACACCGGAATGCATTTTCAGATCGCGATCAATTTGAATACTATTGGAAAACGTCAATTTAAATCTGTTTGATAAAACTCCCGCGCTGTCAACCGAATAATAAACGACCACAGATAACGAATCGCATATTTTCATCAGCTTAACTATTTTCTTTATAATCTGCGACGGAGCCACAGATAATTAAACACGCGTTACGGCTGAGCAAGCGGTGCGAATATGGAAATTTGTGCTAGTGAGTTTAATGGTGCCTTCACTGGTTTGCCTAACGAGGTTGGTATTGCGGTAGTCACCTTGCTTTCATTTACCTATATAAAATGGTGAAAAGAACTACACCATTAGTTTTTACCTACGTACTTTGATAGAAATATATAGAGACATGTTACCAAAAGGTTCTGGCAGAAAAACTTGCATTTAAAATGAAGTTCGACATAGGGATCGAACCAAAAAGTAAAATTGAAGTAAGTAGATTCATATTCACTCTACTGACGTGGCATTAATGATGTATAGATACGTATCATAAAGCAATGCAATAAATCTACATTGTCAAATAAATCGTTCAAATTAACCAATACCCAGAACGAAGCGATCATAGATAATTATAATACAATAATTATTATATTCATACGGACGCGTTCACAAACACCTAACAATCAAATTACTATACTCTGTGTTCATTTGATTCCGCGTCATCACGTTGTGGTCCAACGAATGTATGCTGGCTCACTCGTTTGAAAATTTATGCATCAATATGAATTAATTGATATCGATTTGGACGCTCTGTTGAGTGGAACTACATTATTTATTTGATTTTGCTGTTTTTCTTTTAAAGGGACAAGCCCGCCACAGCCTCCCAACCCGCTGCAACTCATGTAAGCCAGGATCTACAATAGATACAACCATGAAAACACCGGAACACTGAAGTCCGGCGCATCCCAGGGACATGAATAACTGTCTTGGTTCCCGCAACGAAGTGAATCAGAACATATTACCTCTATAAGAGGAGAAGAAAAAAACGGTAGTTTCCATTTCCCTCGGTGAATTACTGCGGGAGACAGAATGAATTAATTCTAAAAGAACAAAAAAAATTTGCTGGTTTAATGACCACAAATTCTGATGATGATCAATGAGGAATTGGTTTTTCAGAAGTGTCATATCTTAACTGTAGCAAGAGACTAATAAAACCTGTATATCAAATACTTTTTCATTGATGCACAATTTCTTTTTTCCAAAATTGTTAAGTTGCGAATCTAGTGAAGAGCAGTTTGTCGTAATCTTTCTCCAAAACACTAAAGAGGGTAATGCACTAAATAAATAAATTTCCATAGAAAACTCACAACAATTCATCGCAAAACATGAGGATTTTATAAAATACCAGGCCATTATCAGATTGGCAGATGTCAGTATAACTTCTGTTATTATTCTGTATTTAAACGGTGCATTCAACTTTCTATTAGCATCATAATTCTATTCAATGGCCATTAGAGCTATATTATTTTATCAAAATACCATTATACCTCTATTGACGTTTCTTACAATACAAATCGTTATGACACCGGTTCAAGGTAGGACGATACCACAGACCGTAAAATTGACGACAAAAAAGTTCTGAGTAAATACAAATAGAAATCGTTCCCTTCAGAAAAAAGGTTGCATACCTATACGAACTCTTTGGTTGTATTTATGTAAATACAAAAGATGTTCCATATTTGAAATTTAAAAAATATTACGTATGCAGTACGCTACTACTTATTATTTGAATTTAGAATGTAAAGGCGTTAAAAAACATGAATAAGAATTCAGTATTATAAAAATTATTACAATAATTTGTACACATATTAGTTTCTTATAGTTTCTTGATAATGGCCTCTTTCCTTGACATTACTTCTACACGCACAGCTCTAATGAATAGGTGCTCCAATTTCCCTAATTACCTACCAGGCAACCTTGGCTTAATGGTTTGGTACCTGTATCTTTTTTACTACACCTAGACGAAAAGCTTTTGTTTTTTTTTGGGAAAGGTAGGATTTAGACAACGCATTTTAATATTTAGTCATGCCGATGTTAATAAATATTGTTTTACACGGTTGATTTCCTACCAAAGTCAAAGTCAAAATCATTTATTTCAATTAGACCAGGATATGTATGGCACTTTTGAACGTCAAACAACAAAAATTTATAAGTGAAGCTAGTTGCTCATTCCAAGGCGTAGATTCCTATGGAGAAGAACGAGCAAGAAACTCCATAGGTTACTCTTTTTCAATCAGGTTTACAATACAATTCTCTAGTTACATAGTTTTATTGGTTCGATTATGTGAGAACAATGCAACACCTAAATCCAGTCAGAAAGACAAAAAGACCAATTTAGGAATTAAGCCAGTGTGATACCTACGTGTAATAGAGAACAGTTCTATAAGTATTATTCAGTAAACAGTTACTTAACTTATATTTAGTTTATTTACTCTCATAATATCAGAAAAACTAAGACACGAGTGAAACATAAATGACATCTAAAGTGTAACTGGAAACAATCGTTACAAAGAGCCCAATTAACTTATACCGCGCCAAGTCGCCATTCCGTGCGCCTTCCAAATTTGAATTTGTACCACAGACTAAGAAATTAAAGATGTGATTATCACAATAATTATAGTTTTAAAATTAGTGCATTCTTCCTACAAATAGTGGTGTTATAATCTTCTCTATATATAAAAGCAAGTCGTGTTAGTTACACTATTTATAAATCAAGAACGGCTAAATCAATTTGGATGAAAATAGGCAGGGAGGTAGCTTAAAACCAGGAGACGGACATAGGATACTTTTTGTTACTTTTTACCGAAAATTACGAACGGGAAAAAATGGAATTGTACGTACGAAGTCGCGGGAGAAGCTAGTGTAACTATGTATTGTGATTGTTATTTTATTCATTTGTAAAGTTACCCACTCTGTTGATAATATTTTGTATATCTTGGATAATGATCCTATAAGGAGGTGCTATATTAGTTGAAGTTAATACTAAAACAATACCATATCAGGTACCTCGGAGGACGTGGACATCTTCTCTAATTCTTTGGGAAAATTTAAATCTTTCATCTTTACTTCTTTAACAACTGACTGAAAGACAATGTGTGTTGATTATCCAGCTTCAATCAATTTGATTTAATTGGCAAATCACAAATTACAGATTAAAGTCATGGTATCAGTGTTCATTTGTTATATCTATATCTATATTTGGTTTAGATGTGATTATTTGACTATTTGATGTCTAATATTGGAACTTTTAATTACCTTTAGGATTATATACAAGGATTATTTCAGTTAATTTCTAATTCTAATTTCTAATTCTAATTTTAAACAGACCTTATTTTATGAATTGTTCACCCAAAATTGTTTATGTTTAATAATTTTTTTTTATTTGACTAGTTTTGCATTGTTATGTTATGATATGGATTTTTGATATTCTATTTCTTTTGTATTTTCTTGACATTTCTGTAATTTAATTTAATCTAATTTCATTCAATTGCTATAAATGTTTGTATGGGCATGATGTGATTCCCTTTAATTGAAAGATCACAAGGTTATTGTAACGTGTGGTGGATTATTTTTTTGCATGTAAGTGTATCTTTTGTTGGGAGTCCAAATAAATAAAACATAAAACATAAAACATAAAAGAATTTCGTAATATCAATCTTTCAGGAATTTATAACAGTGTTCATTAGGAGCCAATTATAAGTTCAATTTTATTCCAAACAAACGTTGGAATTATTGATTTATCTCCAAGTATTTCATTTTAAGATACAAAAGTGTTAAATAATTTACCGTCTACAATTTTGTAGATTGTACTAAAGTCTCTTTAGTACAATCTACAAAATTGAGCACTAAAAATGAACAATCAAAGACGTGTCAGATCTCTTCACTCCTTATCTAAGGCGCATAACCCGACCGATTTACGAAGGTAGCCGTATTCCTCAGGCGGTAATGGGCAGTGCGTGCAAGCGGCCGCGGTCGCGATCGATCGCCCGTCGCAGTGCGGCAACACGCGATTTCCTCAACAGCTGATTTCCAAACACGCTCATTGGCCGGCCTATGAACTACGAACTATCGCCATTATAATGCAATTTGTGGTCTATTCTTTTTTTAAATTCAATTTTTCAACGCGGGAATTTTACGTGTTCGATTTTTTTTTTGCTCTGACAACCTACTTGTTTTGCCTAATCGTACAGAAGTTTTTGTATAAAATTAATAATTTAAAAAAAAGATTACTTTTTATTACATACTCCTTTTTCTTAATTTTAATCCTTATACAATTTATCAATTTTGTCTTCTTAATGGTTAAACGAACTCACCTACTGTCTTACAATTACAATCTGTTCTTATTATATTCAAAACTTTTCTGAAAAATGCGTGCGAGAATATCAGTTGAATGTACAAATTTTGGCAATAAGTTTAATCTATAATGTACAGGATTGATAGCTACATAAGTTCAACATTCATAATTTATATATTAAACTAGCCCTCGACTTTATCCGACGAGAATATGAATTTTAGAAACAAATAATTTTCAAAATAAAAGTTGCCTATTTTACTCCTTAGTATATCAGCTATCTGCCAATAAAAGTCCTGTCTAAATCAGTCCAGCCATTTCAGAGATTAGCGAGTACTAACAGATAGACAGACATACATTTTTTTATATTGTTTTGGTATGTTCATCGTATGTATATTCACATGCTTGTAGTAAAAAGGGGTTATTTTAATATTACAGATAGACACTCTAATTTGATTTATCTGTATAGATTACTTGCGATTAGTTTTCTATCTCCATTCACCCAAATATCAAGTGATTTTTTATCACAGACAAGTGACTGTAAACTGGAACCTCTTTTTTGTACCTCTTCAAAAGAGTATTGTTCCAAACTTCGGAGGCACAGCGCCAGTAGATTAATGTTTCTGCTTACTAAACAATGCTTCACACTTTGTTAACTTATACAAACTCATTTGTTATAAACCACTGTTTTTTAAAATCAGTAAATACATATTTTAACCAAGTTTTTCATTATAATTTACGTGTTTATGAAACCCGAAATTTATCTCATGTGCAAATAAATGTTCATATGTATTGGTTTTTTATTTAAAGTCTGTTGTTTCAGACCCCTATGGTACAAGCGTACGGCGCGTCGCGTTCCACGCATCCCTCAAAGAGCCATCAGACCACCACGGATGGGGCCCAATAAGGCTGATGCCGATTCGGAGCCGCGGAGAACCTAACGGGTTACCGGGGCTACGGATCGAAGTGCAGGAGTAGGAACGGGGTGATTTTTAGTCAGTAAGAGTCTGAAACTCCCTCCCGCCTCACCCAGGCGGAAGCAGTCATTCGATGTATTTCCCCCTTAAAAAAACCCCTTATGGTACAAGGCATGACTATACGTTACTGTTCATAAGCATAAGAATATTAAATTTGTTTGCATAGGTAAACATAATGTTTATATCATTGAACAAGAATAATAACTGATGTTAAAAACATTTAGTGGCTGAAACATAATGGTTCAAGTGACACAATTGCATTTTTTAACTAATAAAATATGTATTTTAACCTAACTGAACTCAACAATAGCACTATACTGTATCCAATTTATTGTTTAATTTGAAAAAGCTGCCGTCCGCACTGAAAACTACAATTTAAAAATAGATGAAAAAGAGTGAAATGCGTTTTTCATAAAAACTCGCTACGAGCTGAATTCTAAAGAAATGAAATGTGTTTCCAGGTGCGGTTTTATTTTCATAAGTGTCGCTCACAATTTTCCATAGACTAACACATTCTGTCGTCAACTGGAACAGGTAGATACATGCTACAGACAGACTTTTAATCATCTTAAATGCTTTCTTGATAATGTGATTATGTGTGATTATATTTTTTTTTCTTATGGGATAAGCCGGTGAACGAGCAGCGGATAATAAGCAATCGGCGTCGCCCATGGACACCTGGAACACCAGAAGCGACAAGTGCGTGAGATTAGTAATTTGAGGATTGTTGGAAATTCAAGGATTGGGAAAGGGAGGAGGGGTAATTGGGCCTCCGGTAACCTCACTAACACGACGAAACACAACGCAAGCGTTGCTTCACGTCAGTCTTTTATGAGGCCGTGGTATCACTCCGGTCGAGCCGGCCCATTCATGCCGAAGCATGGCTCTCCCACACTTAAAGTATTGTATAACTATTCTCCTGTGTATGATATGTTAGCCTTAATTGATTGTTACATTGGCAAAAATATTATTGTTTTTTTTAAAATATGATGGATATACAGTCGTTAGCTGACGTTCAATAAATAAATAAAATTATGAATAACTTTTTGGCCACCAGATTAACTGCTAAAATGGTCTCTAGTAAATCAAACGAGTTTCCATTCTTATATGAAACACTTACATGGACTTAACTTATATGGAAAAGCCACTATTTTTCACGAATAAGCCAATCGACCGGAGTTATATTGAGGCATTACAATAAACTAGCGTGAAACAATTATTTAGTTAATGTTTCACCGTATGAATGAAGTTATAGAAGGCCCAAAACTAAAGGAATTTAAATCAAAACTAGCACAAAGTTTAGCTACAAGTTTAGTACTAGTACCTACTCATAAAGTTCTCTCCTTTTTCACATCTAATATTATGTGTATCATCTATAAATCACAACATATATTTTGATACACAATATATTTATAAAAATATGTGACACAGACATAAATTGAGTGGAAAAGCCATTAACTAGTACGCACTATTGGTTCCATAGCTAACTCTCGCGACATTACCTGCCACACTACATCTGTGTTTGACTAAAAAAGTAATAGTCCTATGTTGTAGACAGGTAGACCCTTTTCTAGGGTTTAATGTATTGGTATAACATACTCTAGAGTATTTTTCATAGCCATAAACCTAGGTGTATTCAATAAGGGCAGATATGTAATTTTCGCGTTTTCTAGATGGAGCCACTGTCGTTTAAAGATTTGTAAGTCACAAAACAATTGCTGACAAAGTGATAATCGATGGTGATGTTATAATATACTTGATTGACGATTAATATTGACTGCACCGACTGCAAGATTGGCGCGGTGGTTGGGCAACTGACTGCCACGCAAAGTGTCGCGGGCTCGATTCCCGCACGGAACAACTCTTTGTGTGATCCACAGATTGTTGTTCCGGGTCTGGGTGTCATGTGTATGTGAACTTATATGTTTATAAACGCACCTACGCCACAGGAAAAAATCCTAGTATGGGGCAACGTTTAAAAAAAAAGACATAAATATGGAATTGGTCTCATATTTTTATCATGTTACTAGGAAGATTTAATGCAGCTTTTAAACCAATACCTTAATGCAAGTTTAAAATACATTTAAGTTCAAAATTCTTTAACAAATGCGAAAAGCAATCTAAGTACCACCGAACATAATTCTCGCTCTGTATCCGAGGGAACCTAACCCTAAAAGACTAATGACGTCAGCACTTCACATCCATTTCATTACGCTGAAGGAAAATCCGTAGTGTAGAAAATCTGATAATGTTTGCTATTCATCCTAACGACTTCTACACAATGTAGTATGGATATATAACATAACATCACGCCTTTAACTCTGAAGGGGTAGGCAGAGGTGCACATTACGGCGGTACACCACTGTACAATGTAACACCCACTTTTAGTATTTTATGTTATGAGTTCCATGTACTAGGGGGTGAACCTATTGCCATATAACGGGCACTATTCCAGACTCCGTGCTATCACTGAGATTTTTATTACAACCCAATCGTACTTTGCCCGACCCGAGAATTGAACCCGAGACCCCTTGCACGGCAGTCGCACTAGCGACCACTCGGCCAACGAGGCAGTTATATATTAAGAGATTTTATCTGGGAATAAAACACTTTGATAAGTATTTTGTATTCAGTAGCTACATCTCTGCTTGCACCTGTAACCGATCTAACATCTCCCTAAAATCACAAAAATCCAAATAAGACTCAAAAGCTCTTCACACCCTTTGCAATTCAACAAAACACAACAAACAACGCCATCTATCGACAGCAAGTGTACTTAAAATATATTGAAAGTTTAATGCAAATAATGGCGGAGCTAAATACTGCTAACTCGATACTTACGCGCCATTAGGTAACGTCTCCCGCCATTGCCATTGAAACTCACTGCGTGGAACAGCCTTTCTTATAATAATACCTCTTCAGATACTAAACTTGCTATATTTATATCGGAAAGGAAAATGTATTGGAGTGAAGATAATTTTCGTTCTTTTGTAAAATGTAATGAGTTAGGGAGTGTATTCAAAGTGTAACTGAATGTTAGGTAGGTCTTTAGTGTGTTAACATGTCATTGTGTGTAATCTAAATAATATTATTCACGTGTCAAATAATAGTGCCGTTAAAATCCTCTCGTACTTTTTAACCGACTTTAAAAAAGGAGGAGGTTCTAAATTTGACCTGTATGTGTGTGTGTTGCGCGATAGATTTTGATTCGGTTTTCAGAAAAGTATGTCTTACAAAGTATTACTGGGTTTTTAAAAAAAATCTCAGGACTAGCACGGAGTCTGGAATTGTGCCCGGTATATGGCAGTAGGCTCACCCCCTATTACAAGGGACTCATAACATAAATAGTGAAACGTAGGTGTTACATTATACCTCTACAGTGGCATAATGTGCACCTCTACTTACCCCTCCGAGGATAAAAGGCGTGATGTTATGTTATGTATGTATTCCTTACACTTTGAAGGTTTTAGTATATTAATTAACCGACTTAAAAAAGATGGGTTGAAGTCGGTATTTATAAACATAGTTTATGAAAAAAATATTTAGAGTAAAGTTTTTTGTTCATGAGACAATTTCTTAATATAATAACTATCGTGAGATATATTAAATTAACTAAATTCGCTGGTTACTCGTGTGAAAATATTGAGAACAGCTCTACTAGTTTCGAACCACAGGGGGGTTCTATCTCATGAACAGCGTGCGCGGTCGCGGTTATGTCGTGCAGCCTACTGCGCAACCTATTGTTTTTTTTTTACTAATTCATTAACAACGCAATACTTGTTGACAAAGCATATACTTTATGCATCATGACTTTGTATTTCTCCATCTTTCAAACTCTATTAAAAAAGGAGTTTTAATATTCTCATTGACTGCCTCGTTGGCCGAGTGGTCGCAAGTGCGACTGCCGGGCAAGGGGTCTCGGGTTCGATTCCCGAGTCGGGCAAAGTCGGCTCACCCCCTATTACATGGGACTCATAACATAAATAGTGAAAAGTGGGTGTTACTTCTGTGTGCACCTCTGCCTACCCCTTCGGGGATAAAAGGCGTGATGTTATGTTGTTATGTAATTTTTTTATTATTTTTTTTACATCTCAGATGTAGCATGTAGCATGTTAGCTTACAGCCTGCTTATTAAATGATGGAAAACAATCACCGTAATTGACGGACAATATACCTCTATAAAATATATTTTTGCAACACCGATGCGAGCGTCAACGCCAGCCAGTGAGCTGCGTGACATCGCCGCGACCACGCACGCTACTCATGAGGCAGAACCCCTCTGTGATTCGAAACTAGTAGTGCTTTTCTCAGTATATATTTATTTATTTTAACACTTTATGTACACATGTGTATACAATGGCTTAATGCCGGATGGCATTCTCTACCAGCCAACCATAGGGTGATGCAGAGAAGTGTTACAATAGGTTATAAATGAAGTTTGCATCTATTGAAAAAAGCTAGTATATACACGTGAGTAACCCGCGATTTTAGTTAAATGTATTTTAAACGCTTTCCACGTTTTACTAAAAATAAAATTAATTTTAATCATCATACCTTCTTTCCGTCTTTAACTAAGTATTTAAAAATCGACAAGACAATGATAATAACCAGGCTTTCTAACAACCAATCACAAGTCTTTAACATGAATAAGAATAAGAATAAGAATAAGAACGTTTATTTGCACGAAGTATGGTAATTACAGGTAGTAATAATTATAAAAAATAGTCCCACATACATCGCCTACTGTTTTCGGCATGCAAAGTTAAGTTTTACAGTATAATAAAGTTAAAATCTTATTAATCTAATAAAACCAAATAATGCTTACAACTAGGATAACATAATTATTCCTCCTAACATATTATTATTACTTTTCTTTATTCACATATTTATCATTTTAGTGACTTACTAAATAACAACACACTTAATATTGCACACTTAGTATTTATTGTACCAAGCAGATAGCCTCAGGAATATTTAGCACTCAAGTAGACTAGGGCTTGTAGACCGTAGGCAAACAGAACATTATCATACTAAATATTAATACGAGCACTTTCAGATACCTCTATGCGATGTGTTTATGTCTTTATACGTAGTTTCAACAAGAATTTTTACCGTTTAAGCTTGAAACTTATGTTTATAGGAAGAAGGGAGATTTTTAAGTGAATTTAAGTTTGTTGTTCTAGAAGAATGACTGCTTCGTTGCTGAGTGGTTCCTGCTTGCCAAACAATATTTGAGGCAAAGTGCATGACGTAACTTCATGCTTATAATATCTTCGTGGGGGTAGGTAAAGATGCATTTTTGCGACTATTTTGTAGACTGCTCCCACAATGATAGAAGACAATTAGGTTTAATATAGTTTATAAACTATCATTGACATAACATCACCTCTTTTATCCCCGAAGGGTGTAAGTGCACATTACGTCACTTAATGCCACTGTAGAGGTACAATGTGTTACACCCACTTTTCACTACGTATATTATTTATGAGTCCCATGTAATAGGGGGTGAACCTATTGCTATATACCGGGCACAATCCCAGACCCCATGCTACTAATGGAGGATGACATTAAAAAAGGCACTAGTACTGTGCCCGACCCGGGAATCGAACCTCACTCGGCCAACCAGGCAGTCAAGTTAATTTATGTTATACGTCCCGTGTAATAGTTGGTGAACTTACTACTATAATTAATTAATTTGGTAACTAATCCATATAAATTTATCATTTCCGGGGAATTTATCAATATCTAAGCCAACAATCTTGTGTAATTAACACTCAATTTGGTAAATTCAAAGTTTATTACCACAACAGTTTGGCCCCTAGACACAACTTGTAAACTTGGCAAAGTGCGAAGGGTGTAAACTTTAGACCTTCTTGTTTTACGATCCTGTCCAAAATCGGGGGATAAGTGCTTCCTACTATACATCCTTTTGAATTAAATAACTTTAAGTTTGTACCTCTATTATGACAAGGACTAACTGAATATTTTAATGTTACGTCGCTTTTAATTTCGATTTTTAAATGCAACCCGAAATAACTAATTTATTCATGACTTTGATTTATTTTGTAATAAAATTTATACTAGGACTCCAGAGCAATACACTTATAAATCCTCAGGTGTTGCGGGTGTTCAGGAACGGTGTTGATTGTTTACTATCACATAATCCTGCTAAGGAGAGGAATTCTTTGCCAGAGTCTGTATTTCCTGAAGGGTATAACCTGAATTAACTAACCTGAGTTTATTTAGTATGTCTCACGATAGTCATTATAAAAACAGGGTATAACCTGGGTGTCTTCAAGGCCCGAGTGAATAGGTTGCTTATGGGTCGACGTGCTCCATCGTAGACCGCGTCATCACTTACCACCAGGTGAGATAGTGGTCAAACGTCGGCCCATCAAATATATAAAAAAACCGTCTCATTTATTGCCACCTCATTCCATAAAAATACAGATAAAAAATTATAAAAAATTCAGAACAGAAAACTTATCAAAATCCATACAAAAACCACACACAAGCTACATATGACTTTTTTTTTTAAGGGTGGAAAATCATCGAATGACGAGCAGTCATTCGATGATTGCCGCCTGGGTGAGGCGGGAGGGAGTGTCAGACTCTTACTGACTAAAAACCACCCCGTTCCTTCTCCTGCACGTCGAGCCGGAGCCGCGGTTACCCATTAGGTTCTCCACGACTCCGAATCGGCATCGGCCCTATTGGACCCCATCTGTGGTGGTCTGATGGCTCTTTGAGGCGCGCGCGGAACGCGACGCGCCGTACGCTCGGGTCTGTTTCTGGTCGGACGGGGAGCCACCCATGCTCGCCGTCCGCAGGCCCGCGCTTACGGTGGCCGGAGATCGTCTCGCGATCCCCGACGCCCGGTGTTTCCTTCGCGATGGCTGGGTTGCGAGGAGGCAGCGCTTCGCTGCCTCACGCGTCCCGCCTTCTTCTTAGCTAGCATGACTGCTTCGCAAAAGGAGGAGACGGCATCCCGGTCCCCCTCACTCCGCATCATGGCCCGCACTAGGCCCGGACGCGAGAGGTCGCCATCGCCGATCACTTCCCTGAGGGCACGGCGGTGCTCAGCCCACGCAGGGCATTCCGCTACAGTGTGTTCCACCGTGTCCTCAGGGCGGTCCTCGCAGTGATGACACCCGGGCGTTTCCTCCCGCCCCATCAGACACAGGTACCTCCCGAAACTTCCATGTCCGGTGAGGACCTGCGTCAGGCGGTAGGTGAGGACGCCGTAGCGTCTCTCAAGCCACTCCTCAGAGAGGGGACTTACCGCTGCAATGGCAGCGAGCCCAGCCCTCGGTTGCGACAGTCGTTGCTGCCATTCCGCCATGAGATCGCGCCGGAGCTCATCCCGCCACGCACTTATCTGGCGCGGCAATGGAGTTTCGCCCCGGCGACGTGCCTCCGCGCGCATGCTGTACACGCGCGCGAGCACCTTCGCCTCCAGATCCCACGGCGGTAATCCGGCAAGGAGGTTCGCCTACTCCCCAGAGATCGTGCGGTATCCGCGGATCATTCGGATCGCCATGACCCTCTGTGCCATGACCAGCGTCCGAGCGGGACGCCGCAACAGGTTTGGCGCCCAAACAGGGGCGCCGTAGAGGGCCATAGACCGCACGACCCCGGCGTATAACCTCCGGCAGGAGGCGTTTGGCCCCACGAGGTTGGGGAGGATGCGTTTGAACGCAGCCCCCGTCCTCTCCAACTTTGGAGCCAATCGTCGGAAATGCTCAATGAAGTTCCACCGACTGTCGAGGACGAGTCCTAGGTACTTCATCGTCGTCTCGACGCCGATGGTAACTCCTCCAGCCGTTATTTGGGACAAGCTACATATGAATAGATAACTTTGAAAGTGATTTCACACTGAATAAACAAATATAAATTAGAATATTCATACGAACATGAATTGTAAAGGGTTGACTCTTTAAGCCCTTTCCAAATATCGGCCGGCCTAGGGTGGAAGGTCACTATGTTAATATATGTGTTATATTTTATGTATGTTTGCACATAGATATGGAAAAGAGGTTACATAAACAGGACTTTTTAGTTTTTGACTCTTGTAATCCTCTATAGAAGTAGAGGTTTGCGCAAAGAGATAAATATTATATTAAATACGAAAAAGATTGATGACTGTTGATGAAGCGAAAGAGGTATGTAGGAATCGTAGTAATTGGTGTACCCTAGTTTCTGCCTAGTGAAGTTATGTATGTATGTATGTACCTTGTCTCCATTAAATAGTGCTGAGTGGTGATAGAAGAGTACATTTAACACCTTCCATGTTCTTACCATGGATATTGTTAGAGCCAATTTAGAAACTTTTAACAGAAACTGGGCAGCACCACTCATTGATAACCCTGAACAATTTGGACAGTGATCCACAACCTCCTTTTTTTGAGAGAGGAGAATTTTGAGAGAGGAGAAATGTGGGAGAGCCATGCTTTGGCACGAATGGGCCGGCTCGACCGAAGTGATACCACGGCCTCACAGAAAACCGACGTGAGACATCGCTTGCGTTGTGTTTCGTCGTGTTAGTGAGGTTACTGGAGGCCAATTACCCTCCCCTTCCCTAATCTCCCCAATCCCTAAAGCCCCAACGACCCTCAAACTCCGAATCCCCAAAGTATCCCCCTAGTATTCCAGGTGTCCATGTGCGACGCGCATTGCTTACCATTAGGTGATCCATAGGCTCGTTTACCGGCTTATGCCAAAAAAAAATCCAATGACTTCTCCACCTTGAGTGAGGCGAGAGGATGTGTCTGACTCTTACTGATTAAAAACCACCCCGTTCCTTCTCCTGCGCTTCGAGCCGGAGCCATGGCAACCTGTTAAGTCATCCGCGGCTCCGTAGCCAACCGTGGAGACTGGTAATCAAATCCTTCTTCTGTAAAGAAGTGTACTATCACAGACTACCGACCACGGGCAAAACCGCTTGCAAAACCTAGTTAATATATACAGCACATAAACATACTACATGTACATCTTAGACCTTCAAATACCGTCTCGGTCTAGACTGAAGTTTAACCGAGCTACATCTAGATTGCTGGGTCCTCTGATCTTATCGGCAGGATTAATTAACTTTATGCCAAAATGGTGGCTGGTCTTAGGCCTAAAGGGGTCGTATTATGACCTCAATAGGAGTAATAACTCGTCTAAATTATTCAACTTTACAGCTTAATTATAGAGCTTTGAATTCAAAACGTAATAGTGATTTTGGATTATAATAAATATTGTCTGATATTTTGCCTTATTCAATCACTAGCAACCCGCCCCAGCTTCGCTCGGGTGTAATATGCATGTACTATACATATAAACAAACCAGGGTGGAAGTGAGCAGGAAATCCGAAGAAGAACACAAATGGCCAAAGCAGCAATGAGCAAAATGACACGTATATGGCAAAACAGAAACATCTCCAACATCACCAAAAAGAGACTAGTTCAGACATTGGTCTTCCCTATCTTCCTCTATGGTGCAGAGTCGTGGACTATTAGAACCTTAGATCGCAAAAAGATAGATGCTTTCGAAATGTGGTGTTGGCGAAGAATGCTCCGGATACCATGGACTGCCAGACGAACTAATAGGTCAATCCTAGAACAGCTCAATATAAAGACTAGACTGTCGACCGTATGTTATCAGCGAATTCTTGGATACTTCGGTCACATTGCCCGCCGCCAGTCAGATAACCTCGACAAATTGGTTGTTGTTGGTAAGGTGGAAGGAAGGAGACCACGTGGCCGATCACCTAGCCGATGGTGTGACCAAGTTGCCAACTACACTGGACTCTCTGTTGACGAAAGCCCTGAGAGAAGCCGAAAACAGGACAAGATGGAGGGAAATAACACAGAGAGCAATGAAGGCCTTTCAGGGGCACGACCTTCAGAAATGAAGCAAGCGATCGAGAAGAAGAATACATATAAACCTTTCTTAAGAATCACTCTATTTATTAAGAAAAACTGCATCAAAATCCATTGCGTAGTTTTAAAGATCTAAGCATACATAGGGGCAGACAGACGACGGATAGCGACTTTGTTTTATACTATGTAGTGATTAACTCGTTGACATACATAACATCACGCCTTTTATCCCCGAAGGGGTAGGCAGAGGTGCACATTCTACCACAGTACAATGTAACACCCACTTTTCACTAGTTGTTATGAGTCCCATGTAATAGGGGGTGAGCCTATTTCCATATACCGGGCACATTTCCAGACTCCGTGCTACTACTGAGAATTTTAAAAAACCCAGTAATACTTTGCCCGACCCGGGAATCGAACCCGAGACCCCTTGCCCGGCAGTCGCACTTGCGACTACTCGGCCAACGAGGCAGTCTTATTATATTATATTTTATATTATATATTAACTCGTTGAGTACCGTCATTATAGACACAATTATAGAATAATAGGTTGCGGTCACCGGTGACCGCTTGATGTTTGACAGTTTAAGTCAATGATTTGAACATTTTGAACATTATAGTTATGTTATAATCGTTGGATGCAGACCTTTAATACTCTCGAAGGCCTGTAACGCATTTGTTACTCATTTGATATTACGCATATGGGCGACTATAATAATGTAATATCAGACAACCCATCTGCTCGTTGGCCGCCCAGCCTGCATAAGAAACTGCAAATAAAAAAAATATTTAATAACTAAATATCTCAGGTTAATTTAAATAAATCTTCGTTGTGCAGCTTACTAGATTGCATCATAAACTCGTTATGCAAATTTTTACAAGACAATCTGTTCGTTTATTTCATTGCCATTGTTTCAAGAGGTACATCTCTTCTTCATGAATAACTTGAGGTAATTTAAATATATTATTAATGTATTTTAAATGATTAATCTAGGAAAGTCTGATATTTAAAAGCCTTCATTAATTTTATCTTGACGTGAATTACGCAATGCAGTATATAAAAAAAAATTTGAGAATCCATTAACCCACACAATTCATTTACATTAATGTTTGCTAAAAATTTTTAATTATTTTTTAAATGTTGCTCCACTCTTGGATTTCCTCCTGTATCGTGGGTTCGTTTACAAACATACAAGTGCATATACACATGATCAATCTGTAGATCACACAAGAAGTAGCTCTGTGCGGGAATCGAACCCACGACACGTTGCGCGGCAGCCTGTTGCCCAGCCACCGCACCAACCGTGCAGTCTTTGTAATAAGTATCCATATTTAATTCTCATAAAAAGAAGTAATACTAAAATAACTTTGTATAGACATGACAACAGCCTAGAAAATTCGTACAACTATTCGTACTCTACCATTCGTACTCTAGCACTAACGATGAACCTACACTCAACATATACCCTACCTATGTAGTACCTACTACATTATTTATGTATGAGTGTCACCACTCTCGTAATTAGAAGTCCGGACTTAAGAATTAGAGCTCGTTACCTCAGATCTGAGAGTAGATTCTTAGAAGTCTGAAAGTTTAGGTAATTACATTAGAATTGTGGGTGTTTCTTCTTATCATTTGTGCTATATTTTTGTAAGGCATTATTTAGTATTTAGTACATTAGTTGTCAGTAAGCCTCTAGTTATTTGTTTGTCTTGTATTCTCCGAAGAGGTGCGATAGAAAATAATAGAATAGAATTTGTCTTTTTTTTTTTAGATATACACACTTATATTTTCATAATTTGGCGATGTTTCAGGTCTTTTCAATAATTAATGTTACTATCAACCACTATTTTGCTCAGTTATCTTTTGAGTCCCATGTTATACCTTATTTTCTTTTATAGAGGTATATTTGCTAGGCCGACGTTTGGCCACTACCTCGCCTGGTGGACGACGCCGACGGAGTGTACAATGGAGTACGTCTGCCCATAGGCAACCTATTAACTCGGGCCTTGAAGTCACCCAGACATCCAGGTTATACCGTGATTGCCTTACCATGCCTCACTTATGTGAATGTGAAGAACAAAATCTTGTAAGAGTAGAACACGAGTCTTTTTTTTAAGGGGGGAAAATCACCGAATGTCTGCTCCCGCCTGGGTGAGGCGGGAGGGAGTGTCAGACTCTTACTGACTAAAAACTACCTCGTTCCTTCTCCTGCGCGTCGAGCCGGAGCCCCGGTTACCCGTTAGGTTTTCTGCGACTCCGAATCGGCATCAGCCCTGTTGGGCCCCATCTGTGGTGGTCTGATGGCCGAACACGAGTCTGGAAGACTTAGTACGAGTTATTTTTACGTTGAAAGTAATCGAAGCGAGTACACGTTCGGCGCTCTCATTGGCCAGTTCCAATGAACCAACTATATGATGGGGGTGCAAAAGCAAAATCGTACTAAGACCTCTTTCCTCCACAATTAACATCGTTAACCACTCGATCAGCTACCCTAACGGTTTTAAAACCCACTTCAAATTTAAACTAAGACCACGTAACCTATAAATCTGAAATAAATGATTATTATTATTTCATATATTTATTTAAAATTCTCTATAAATTACATTTTTAAATACTACTTACAAAATAAAAAAATAATATTTAAAAATATCAAAAATAGGAGCCGACCAGTAGCGGGAGCATGGTCCAAGCTACCGGTTATTATTATTATTATAACTTAATCTAGATAAGTACAAGCTGTTGTGATACAAGTTTAGTAGACGTTGCTCTAAGATAAGCATCTAATGTGATTAATACGTGATGTTAGTATATCTTTAGCGAAAGTAGGTCACGGTATATTAAGTGGGATTGCTAAGGAATTAGTTGGGATAGTGGTCGTTACTACCCTATGTTAGAAAGAGACTTTAGATAGGTAATAATTGCAATATTTGAGCATTTACCATCAAATTGACTGTCTAGAGTTAACTGAAACTTGAGTTACTGACGTAAATATACTGAGAAAAACTCTACTAGTTTCGAAACACTCTCTTCCTTCATGAGCAGCGTGCGAGGACGAGGCGATGTCGTGCAGCCTACTTATCGCCGCGCCCGAGCAATTCTCAGTATATTTACGTGAGTAACTCATAATTTTTAGTTAATTCAACATGTCTCACGATAGTTTATTTAAAAACACGGACTGTCTCGACCGCTGATTGTGCATTACTAGGTGATCCGTCTGCTCGTATGACCCCATTTTTCCTAAAAGTAACAATAATATACTGCTTATTACTGTGAGGCACTTCGTAAATCATAACTCATTTCTGATCTTCTACGTAAAAAAATACGCCATAGGGGTCACCGGTAACCGACGTTAGCGGAGGTTTTACTTTCAACAGTTTTCTATTGGCAGTCAAGGCCTTAAATTCAAAGTCAAAGTCAAAATCATTTATTTTAATTAGACCAGGCACTTCTGAACGTCAGCAATAGAAATTTAAAAGTGAAGCTATTTGCATATTCCACGGTGTATTCGAGATTCGTACATGGAGAAGAACGAGCAAGAAACTCCATAGGTTACTCTTTTCCAATCAGTTTCACAATACAATTCTCCAGTTACACAGTTTTATTGGTTCGATTGTTCGAGAACAATGTAACACCAAAATCCAGTCAAAGAGATGGAAAAAGAAAATAACCTTAAAGTAAAAATAATGCAGTATTATACTAATAATAATATTGAAATATTATTATAATAAAGCAAATTAACAATTTAACTAGTGAAACATCACCAACCTTTTACTTTACTACCAGATTCACCACTCACCTCGCCTTACAATGAATTATCATGACAATGTAATATTATGTTATACAAACCGACGTGCGTTGTCTATTTTATAAATGAAGACATTAAACCACACAACTATATCTTTCTTCTAGCAGTACCTTGCATTTTATAACAGTGTTTTTTATCTGTCGCTACCATTATATATTATATTGTAAATATTATCTCTTTTTATACTCAGCAACGTTTTGCTTTACACTTTATTAAATAAATATTCTTTGAGCATTTTATAACGTTCGGTATTAAAATCTGTATAAAGTGAAAATTTTAAAACTTCCTTCAAAGAAGCGTAGAACTTAAGACGTCTTCTTTGTTATTTATATACAAAGTTAATAGGCTCACCCCCTATTACATGGGACTCATAACATAAATAGTGAAAAGTGGGTGTTACTTCTGTGTGCACCTCTGCCTACCCCTTCGGGGATAAAAGGCGTGATGTTATGTAAAGTTAATACACTATGGGAGGTAATAAATTGCTTCAATAGCCAAGCTGTCGTAATCCAAACTATCAATTACTGATTGTCAGATATATGTGCGTTTTCTACCTCTAATTTAATAATTCTCAATCATACCATGGAGCCTAATTTACCGATATAACATAACATAACATCACGCCTTTTATCCCCGAAGCGGTAGGCAGAGGTGCACATTATGCCACTGTACAATGTAACACTTTTCACTATTTATGTTATGAATCCCATGTAATAGGGTGTGAGCCTATTGCCATATACCGGGCACATTTCCAGACTCCGTGCTACTACTGAGAATTTTTTAAAATCCAGTAATACATTGCGCGATCTGGGAATCGAACCCGAGACCCCTTGCCTGGCAGTCGCACTTGCAAGCACTCGGCCAACGAGGCAGTCATGTCGTTTTCGTCTGTAAGATGGGATTGGGATAAAGCCACAAAGAAAATCTGTAATAATAGCGTGTACCGGTGAACGTTTTAGAGCCTGTTACATAACAATGTTGCATAAACATTTCATATAACTTAACTCAAATCACTTTAATGCATCTATAGTGTGTACAGGGTGGTTTATAATTTTTGACAAAATATGTTCCAACTATAGGCCCTTTTAATCATTTAATCTAACCCCCATTTAAAAGCCAAATCCTATCCCACCAACTTACACCCAAACCCCCGTTCCAAGTAACCTGTTAAGTAAATAACCTCGTCCAGCCACAAACCGGCCAGTACCGCGGCTAACCGCTTGCAGCAATCATGGATTCCACTCCAACCTCCTTATTGCATACCAATGAGGTTATTAACCAAAAACGTGCTTTACTTTTTAAATGGACAGTGCTTGTAAAATATGGATTCAATGTAAGAGTAAAACAAGATTTTTATGGTCCATTTTGCCTTGATTATGTTTTTTAGTTCAGTGTTTAAATCGAGTAATGTATTATTGAGTTCGCCATCTTAATACTACTAGATAAAATTGTGATTATTGATATTACGGTAATAGGTTAGCATACAGCTTTATTACAATGCGGTTCATAACAAAATAGGGTAGATGCCTAATTTTAATTTTAATGTTCGTCTGGTAGATTATTTTAAATCATTAAACACGTATTTTTTATTTTCTTACAGAAACGGATACTTTCGACGATATATTGATTTGAAATGCCGCGTGACATCACTTCTATGTACATACATTTTATATGTAGAAATGACGTTTTAGCCCCCCCTGCTTAACTTGATTTTAACTCTTTCAGTCACACTTTTAACTGGTTACGAATATATTTTAATTACTAAATAATATAATTTAATACTAAATAATAATATACTGAAATAAATACTAAATATTACTAAATATATACAACTTAAGTTAAAAATGAAATAAAAGAAAACTAAAAATAGCTATTTACACAAATTACCGAAAAATTCGTCCGCATCGACGTCAGTGGGGAAAGTACCCAGAAGGCTGGCAGCATTGCCACGTCGTATGGCAATGCTTAACCTCTGACTGAGAAAAAGACCAGCCATCTCGAGATGCTGAGAGGCTTAAAACTAAAGAAAAAAAATTTGAAGCATACTTCAAAAATCGAATTTCTTGGAAAAGGTGGTTAGCTACAGTGACCACTAAGACCGAAAGAGTTAAATAAACTATTAAAGTAAATTACCTACAAAATACTACACACGGTAATTGAAGTAAATATGAGCGTGTATCCTCAAGAAATCAATGTGTCTACATTTTCGCTTTACTTTCATTCCATTTGTAGCAATGTGTCCTGAGAGACGAGTAAATCGCGACCGAAGTTTCATTGTACTCACGAGAATGTAGTGGCTTAGAGAACATCGACTGTTATTTGAGTTTCGGTGTACTTTTCAAGGTCAATCGACGGGTCAATATTGCTTATAAACCATTCCAGTTTTTCAATACAAAAGAAAATATTCTCAAGGCAAAGGAGGTTGTTTCAAAGATGATTTTCTGTATTCTATACTTGTCTTAAATGTTGTATTTGAGTATTGGAAATAGTCACGCTCCGTTGGAAGATTTTTAACAAATTTCGTTTTTATATGAACTAATCATTGGTTGGTTACATCTTTCGTTAATCTGATGCCCTATATTCAGATCTTACTAATACTTATTAGAAATACGAAAGTCTGTGTGAAGTTTTGTAAGTCTGTGTGGACGTTTTTTTAATCATGTTGAAGAGATTGAGATGAAATTTTAGTGCTAGATTATGGAATGGAATAACATATAGACTTTATTTCACAGGGACGCGAACGAAGCCGCAGGCAAAAGCTAATATATAAACAAAGCTTTACGTAATAATATGTATTTAAATATTTATTTTAACCATTATCATAATAAATCATAATAAAATATCATAATAAAAAAAAACGACTGCACGGTTGGTGCGGTGGCTGGGCAACCGGCTGCCGTGCAACGTGTCGCGGGTTCGATTCCCGCACGGAACAACACTTTGTGTGATCCACAAATTGTTGTTCCGGGTCTGGGTGTCATTGTGTATGTGAACTTGTATGTTTGTAAACGCACCCACGACACAGGAGAAAATCCTAATGTGCCTTTTATTTATAATAATATAAGCCTTTATTGCTGTTTAACAACTGATTTAACAAAACATTTAAAAATATAAAACTTAACTAAAATCTTAAACTTAAAATCTACTCGGCATTCTGCTGGTTTTCTTTATTATTAACAGCTTGTCTTTCGACAAAGGCCTCCTCTAAGGCTTTCCATTTGTCCCTGTCGCGTGCTATGCGTATCCATTCTGGACCTGCTATTTTCTTGATATCGTCCTCCCATCGCTTATTTTGTCTTCCTCTGCTTCTTGTATTTCCTCTCGGGTACCATTCAGTTATTATTTTGGTCCATTTTTCTTTCTTTTCTCTCGCCATATGACCTGTCCATTGCCATTTCATTTTCCTGCATATGGTTTGGACTTTCCCGAACTTGATTTGTTCTTTTATTCTTTTTAATTGTACTTTATCGCTTCTTCTTAATCCCAACACGCTTCTCTCTATCCCATTTTGACAAATATTTATTTTATTTTGCTGTTGTTCGGTTAAGACCCAGGTTTGACACGCATATGTTAGACATGGTAAGATGCAGACATTGAATACTTTCCGCTTCTCCGCCATTGGCATCTCTTTATTTTTCATGATTTCACTCAGTGACCAAAATCTCCTCCAAGTATTTGCTATTCTTCTTTCGATTTGTTTCTCTATGTTTCCTGTTGATGATACCATTTGTCCCAAATAAATGTATTCGTCGACGTATTCTAATTGTTGACCGTTTATTCTTTTATTATTAAATAATAAATAAATGAAATCAACTCTTATTACTAGGACTCAACTCTAAGTTACCTAACCTAGTATAATATCGAGTAAAAGTATCCTACTTCAGTGATGAAATAGACCCTGACGTTTAAACACTACTCTAGTTGTGTACATAAAACCCTATTCGATCCTAAAGGCTCCATGACAGCCTATACTAATAGGATATACGTACACAGGCTACATTTAGGCTATAACTCTGTTTGAGAACCAAGGACCGTAGCCTAATGGTCCGTAGTAAGCACCTTCGTGTGAGCTATCTCAAAGCAAGTAAAAAGGGGATCCCATAAATCTGCCCGTCCTATGATAGACGCCCAATAAACGATCGATTTCAGTGTTTTAGCAAACCAACAGTTTTGTACTGGAGGCCCGTAATATTCTGAGAATTGATAGCTTTAGGATGATGTGGATGTAAGAACTATGTGTTTATGATTTTGTAGGAAGCATGTTTTTTCAATAAAATTTGTTTTCTTTTTGCCGAACAGTATTTAGTGTGGTTTAGCAACATCATAGTAATATACCGTCTCGTCTTTCGATCCGCGGTAAGTCGTAAATAAAGGTGCACTTTTCTAGTATAAAACTCCCTTTTTGCAGCAAAACTTCAAACAAAGCAGAACTCAAAAAACTTCTTGGACAAAACGTGGTCCAAAATCTCAGTTACACATTATACAAGCAGGCCACATGGAACAAATCTTTGTGTGATCTACAGATTGTAATTCCGGGTCTGGGTGTGATGTGTATGTATGTGAACTTGTGTGTTGATAAATGCACCCACAATACAGGAGACGATCTTAGTGTGGGGCAACTAAAAGACAATATTGTTATGTAGATGTAATTTAATGGTAAGTATGTATCTAATTAGTTAAAAGTCGCAGGTGAGAATTATTGAAAATAATAATATTAGCGTATGGTCAAATTAACGTCCTTCGGGCGACTGCCCGAAGCGCGCGCAAGCAGGGACGAACATCCGCAGCGCGCGCGGCGGGTGTGTGTTGCTGCGAACCACGGCGGGCTGCCGGGTCGTACGATTAGTTAACCGATCTCTTTCACAACGTTTCTTAAAAAGACAAGACAAAGACAAAAGACAGGCAGCCAACAAACCAACAAAAACGTTTCAAAATCGCCATCACAAAATCAACTCCCATTAACATAAACATGATACTAACTTGAAACACAAAACCGTGATTTTGTTTCGAGCAAAATCTGAGCTCCTAATATAACTCAGGACACGAGTAAGGCACCTCTTAGACGTGGGAGCGTGGCAGCTGCGACATCGACAGCAAACACATTAGAGACACTTCAGACTGACGGAACAAGTACACGGTAAGTAGAAGTATGAGGTTTCAAGGACGCTGAACTGATATTGTTTCGGTGTTTCTAACTGGAACGTGTTGAATAATAAGTAATTAATACATAACAATATGTATATAATATTATCAGTATTTTTCTACTTCATGTAAGATCTAAATGCTACTCTAATTATTCGTAGTAGAGTTTATTCTTCGAAATATTTATTTTATCAAGTTTTAGAATAGGAAATATCAAAGCTTTCGTGGATGTGGCGTGTCTACACTAAGCGGATCATGAGTATTTATACAAAACATGAGGAGAAAACGTAAGATAACAAGAAAGGCGATAATAATACACGAAATCATTTAACTCGTTGAGTACCGTCATTATAGACACAATTATAGAACAATAGGTTGCGGTCACCGGTGATCGCTTGGTGTTTGACAGTTTAAACTCTTATTCATTTAAAGCTTGGGCTCGGTTGAAGTAAAATTTATTCATATTGAATTAATATTAATATACCATTTATTACACAGTACTAATAAAGACTTGCAAAAATCTATCCATTTCCACGAAGGAAAGCGTTCATAATAGAATGTTACGTGGAGACTTTTGTACAAAATTCCATTAGCATTTTTATTGCGGGACCCAACAACAGAACCTCTTGATACGCAACACTAACTTCACCAATTAAGGTTCAGACAAACATTACAAGTACCTCATTACATTTATAATAGAGGTATAAATAGAGAAGTTTTAGTTCTTATTTTCAGGTGGATCTCGTTGGTCGACCAACCCAAATATGCCTGTTAAGTAAGGGATCTTCTTAGGGGTTTTACTTAAAATTTTAGGAATAAAATGTCCAACCCACTACATGGCATGTACTGGCTTCGTCTCACATTCATTACACATCATCATAAGCAAACTGCTGAGCAAGTCTCTTCTTATACGGAGAAGGATGACACAAGATGACTTACATGGTATATAATAAAAATTTTAGTATTTTGCTCACTACTGCCTACCCCTTTGGGAAACAAAATGAGTGATATTATAATAATAATAATAAAGTTTATTTATTCAGATAACTGAGATCCATCGAAATAATAGTAAAGAAAGAACACAATATATAACTATACTTAGATACAATATTAATATGCAATAGTAAACAGGGACTTAGTCCGCTGCACTAATTTACGCATCAATGGACAATCATGTCTATCGACTATAGCAGTCAGGATACTGTGACGACTTCCACGCAGGCGACTGATGAGCGATGCAGTCTTTTTGCGCCATAAAGCAGCGAATCCATCAGTGTGAGCATCAGCAAACATTGCTGACGCACTACAGAAACGTGGAAGCCGCAACAGTGCCCTGAACGCGTTATTATACTGGATGCGCAGAGCATTGTACGCTCTCTGGGTGTAGTTACCCCACAGACTTCCCGTGTACAGTGAGGTGCAATACGCCTTGAACAATGTTATTTTAACTGCGTCTGTACAACGAGAGAATCTGCGTGCCAACATATTCGCCCGAACCGACAATGCTCTGCGTTCCCTCTCCATATCAACATCATCTTTTAAATCATCGGTAACCCAATGCCCAAGATATTTGAATTGAGTTACTTTATTTAAGCAGACACCATCCAAAACAATCGGTTGAATAGGCGGATTCTTGTGATCCGATTTGAAAACCATGTAGACAGTCTTTTTCACATTATAAGAAAGTCCATGTGAGGCCACAAAAGACTCACAAACTGCGAGTAACTTCCGGAGAGCCCCAATCGACGGAGCCAGCAGCACCATGTCGTCTGCATAGCTGAAGTTGTTACAGCAGACACCATCAACATAACAGCAGACATGCATGCCGCTGAGCTTCTCAACCAGAGCATTTACGTACAGGTTGATGAGCAAGGGTGAACTCAAACCCCCCTGCCTCACCCCACACTCCAACCCGCTCGCATCCGAAAGTTCATCCGCCCACTTCACATTATTTTTCTGATTGAGATACCAATACCTCAGAAGCGACGCTAACTCTGGCGGCACCCCAGTCCCTGCCAGTTTCTGCCACAGAACATCATAAGAAACTAAATCGAAGGCTTTACTAAGGTCTAGAAAACAGGCATACACAGGAGTACGCCTGTCTGTATAGTACTTAACAGTGTGTTTCAAACTAAAAATAGCTGTTTCTGTTGACAACCCAGGCCGGAATCCGAACTGGGCGTCGTGTAGCTCTATGTGTTTGGTGAAATGTGAGTTGAGCACACTGTCAAGCACCTTAGCAACAATGGTCGCCAAAGAAATTGGCCTGTAGTTTGTCTTGTCTGCCATATCTCCTGTCCTATTTTTAGGTATGGGTACCACCAAAGTCCGCATCAACCCATGAGGAAGGTATGCGTGGCTTATACATAGATTGAATAACATGGCAAGTACACGAGGCAGGTGCCGGCCAGCATATCTCAGATGTTCAACACTGAGTCCGTCATGGCCAGGTGATCTACCGCCTGTCATTTTAGTGATAGCAATTTTTATATCCTTTGCAAGGACGACCGTGGTAATGTCGGTATGGCAATTATGATAAGTAACGTAGAACTTGTAAGATTTCACTTAGTAAGTTCTTACGATTTTCTATTGAAACAGTCCTTGACTAAAATCGTTCTGTTCAATCAACCGATACCTTAGGAAATCCATTGTTCAAATTATTTGAATAACGGCTTCTTGATAATTAAGAAGTTACTTAACTCAGGGATTGATTATACAAATCGAGGGGCCATTTGATTTTTAAGTAATTTGAAGGGATTATTCGTGAAGGGAGTGTCGTGGTGGCCTGGAGGTTTAAGACGCTCGCTTCTCATTCATGAGGGTGCGGGTTCGAAACCTACCAACGGCAAGTACCAATGTGACTTTTTCCGAGTTATATGTACTTTCTAAGATTATTTAGACACCACTGACAAACGGTGAAGGAAAAACATCGTGAGGAAACCTGGACTTATAATTTCTAATTATAAGTTGTAATCGCCAACCCGCATTGAGCAAGCGTGGTGATTAACCTTCTCCGTGTGAGAAGAGGCTTTGCTCAGCAGTGGGCATTTATAGGCTGTTGATGATGATGATGATGATGATGAAGGGATTATTATTTCTACGGGCTTGGTAACAGTTTCATTTTTCGTTTTGAAATTTGAATTGCCTCGATGGGGTTGATTTAAATTCAAATCCCAGTTTAGTCATTCTAAAGGGTCAGTCTTTTCTGATCAGCTCATAACTGACAAGAAGACTGTGTTATATATTTTAATAATATTTGTCCCTGTCTACTCTTTTTTGATAAGTAGAAATGCAAACAAATTAAATAATGATATGCTATGAAACATTAAATAGCACATCCTAACTACTCAAAGATTTCTTTGCAACTAAAAACATTTTATGGGCGCGAGACAGATGCACGACATTGTCAAGTCATTCTCACCGTTATTACTAGATGTTAAAGTTGAAATTCATCATCATCATCAGCCCGTATTCGTCCACTGCTGAGACATAGGCCTCTCCAATGGCAAGTTGAAATTAACAGAGGATTATTATGCCCTAACATTACTACGTTAAAATAACACAATCTACTGACTTGCAAACATACAGACGGTCTCAATACTCCTTATTATATTTGATTTCATAACCATTCAAGTGCAGTCAGACGTAATAAAATTGGCAGTTGTTTGAACACAGGGAAGTCTGTGCATTTTTAATTTGAATTTAGATTCACTGCTGATATAAGGTTTAAAATGTTATTTTAGCGTTGATTCCTGAAGATGTCTTACATTGACTGATGTAGTCATTTTCAGTTATTGCAATTACGAGATTTTCGTTTTTGTTTCAATTATATTTAAATAAAAAAGCAAACAGATCAAATTATAACTAATTCAGAACTAGAATACACTTCGATTATTTGGTTCATCTGATAAAGATTCTAATTAGTTAAGTTTCAGAAACAAATACCACCGATTAATAAAAGAGTTCTCTAAAGCGGGATGTAACTCAGTACATCTACCAAACCAAACCAAAATAAATACTACCACGAATTGTTACCCAAAAAAACAAAAATAAGCTTACAATAAATCTCGAGATTTTCAAGTAAAATTAATCTTTTCATAACTATATATTGCTCAACCGAGCGTAAAGCTCAACCATCATAAAACCTTAATAATAACGCAAAGTGAACGCTTAGAATGGCTCGCAATTATTTGTGAAGAGTGCTACGCCGTAGTCCGTAGCCCGTAGTTCGTAGCCCGTAGCTCGTAGCTCGTAGCAAGCTCAGGTTGCTACAGGCTTCATACATCACACGTAAATTCTAAGTAGAGCTATAATATTATAAGGATTATGTACACAGTTTATATTCATGAAGCTATAGTGTCGGTCGTTATATCTCGATGGTTAGGCTTTAGTGTTTAATTATGTGTCGGTTTAAACTATGCAGACGCCACTAGCTTTAGTTAATAAATAGATTAATATTGATTTTTAGAAATTTGGTGGCTTTTGTTTGTTTTGTTCTATTCTTTGTGCTGATAAGTTCATATAAACTAATCAAGTTGCCGAGCCAAAAACATTATGATGTCACTCTGTTTTCACAAAATTTCCATACCTATTATCTTCCTCATGAAAGCTATAATAAAATAAAATTGATTCACAATCAGAAACTATTTCCATCCTCATCTATTTAAACATCCCTTTATCGACACAAACTGTCTAACAATAACTTTCTGCTATAAATACCAAAAAGAAAATATAAGGCCATAAAGAAAATCCATTTAGTTCCAAATTGAAAAATATTTTAGTCTATGGAACAGTATTTAAAAAAAAAGCGAGGCATAGGAATTTAAAATGAAACTTTTTTGTTGGTTTTTCGGTAGTTCCGACAGCAACGTGTAAATCTCGTGTCGCGGTGCAATTAAAACTTTAAGGTTTTTGTAAAAACAACAGACACTAGATTACTTTGTAACTTGGCTAACTGCCAACCGACATAGTAAAACTATGTTGACTTAAAACAATATGGATGCCAGCGCTGCGTAGATGATGGTCTAATTAATTCCACTTTTTAATTACCAAGTTTTTATCAGAAAAACTTCATTCTACGCTGTGTTATTCAAAGAAAAATAATGAACGCACATATTTTAATGTCATTGAATATGTTTTGTTATGTTTTGTTTACGAGGTTAGTTTTGCTGGTATGTACTGCGAAGTTTATTTTTGATAACTGGTCCTTTTGAGTTTAATGTACGACCATAAGATTACTAGGTTTTACGAATACTTTAGGTATTTAATGAATATACGAAATAGTCAGAAATAGTCAGGATATTTTTATCATTAAGAAATCGAGGTTTTACTTAAACTACTTATTGTAATGTATTTTTTTAAGCTTCCTTTATACTACTATTAATTAATTCTTAGCCAAAGTCTGTATTTCTTGAAGGGTGGGTGTCTTGGGTGTCTTCAAGGCCCGAGTGAATAGATTGCTTATAGGACGACGTACTCCATCGTAGACCGCATTATCGCTTACCACCAGATGAGATAGTTGCCAAACGTCGCGTCGGCCCATCAAATATAAATAAAGAATATTATCCATTTCTACGACAGTCTCTTATACCCTCCCAATCACCGCCACGTTGCAATTTACTTTAAAATCAAATTCATTGCACTTCGTCCAACGAAATCCTTTACAGGCACTGTCTATTCTAGTCATGTTCCAATTTTTCTATAATAGTGTTAATCCCTACAGCATGAGAGTGTAGTTGGCTATGTGCCGCGCCGCGATGTCTAGCCGTAACGACGTCGATGCGTCTCCCGTGCAACTCCTGCAGGAAATATTTACTCAGAATATGTTTGTATGAGGGTTGAAGGGTGAATAATTGAATGTTAAGATTTATTTGATAGGCTTTCCTATGTGTTTGTGATGAGGTGTTGACTTAATGATGTGGTTTATAGTAAATGATCGTGAGATATACTAAATTAAATAATGTTAATGTGTTAACTCACGCATTCAACTTCATTACGGGCTCAGGTTGAGCTTATAACGAGCACTTCATAGTAAGTAACCAACAATATTTTTTTTAACGAGAAGAAGGATACAGTATCATCTATTATATCAGAATCGCTGTAACTGCGTAGAAACTACATTGTCAAAACTAGTTTTTATTTTCTGACTGTAGCTTGACTAAGAACCGAAATCAATAACTATATCTTTAGACAAATGTTGAGCACAACTTCAAAGACAAAGTATGAGGATAAGTTATTTAACACCTATAATATGTATCATGGAATCAAGAATTGGGATGATGACAGGGTATGAAAATTAAAAATATAATTAGTCCGTAATACGTGTCTAATGTTTTATTTTGTCATATAATAACACAATACTTAGATAAAACGAATCAGAGTTTAGAAGTGGGGGCTAAAACATCATTCCTTAGTATAAAATTTACATAGAAGTGACGTCACGCGACATTTCAAATCAATATATCTTCGAAACTATTCGTTTCCGTAAGTAAATAAAAAATACGTGTCTAATGTTTTTAAATAATCTACCAGACATACATTAAAATAAAAATTAGTCATCTACCTTATTATGCATCAGTTAAAGAAGAAAATATTCTAGCAGACATTCATATTCTAGCAAAATATTCTAGCAGATATTTGTTGTATTCTGTTCCTTAATATAACATTCAATATGATATCTTAAGTTACGTATAAGTAAAGGTTATGTGTAAGTTCAAGGCTCGCAGTTCACCGCAGTGTGCGCTGCGCTAACTGTTGAGTTCAAAGTACGGACGACATTGCGGAGTAGTTACGTCATCGTGGAGGAACTGCTATCAAGTCAGGTGGAGTTTCTGGCATATTTCTTATTGTGAGCTGTATAATATGTCTCAAGGAAAAGTGTTGATAGATGATTTTAATGTGCACTTGTTGTTCTCGTGTAATAGACTGATGCCTTTAAACATATGTAGGTCTTATAATATTGGTATCCTTTATTTTTTTTATGGCATAAGCCGGTAAACGAGAAGATGGATCACCTGATGGTAAGCAATCGGCGTCGCCCATGGACACCTGGAACACCAGAGGCGTTACAAGTGCGTTACCGGCCTTTTGTGGATTAGGAGTTTGAGGATTGTTGGGGATTCGGGGATTGGGGAGATTGGGGAAGGGGGGAGGGAGCTGGGCCTCCGATAACCTCACTCACACATACTGACTTGACACTTACTGACGTACGTGGTACAGAACTTGGACGGCGTAATCAATGAACTATGATAACGCATCTAAAATGCGATCAACCAACGCTGATTCGTACTTTCAATAATGAAGAAAGAAACTAAGTATGAGATTTCTGTTTTCTCTTTGCTGTTACTTTATTCTCCGTACCTTATTTTTCGCAGATTTTCGACTTAAACCCTAAGGTTGACTGGTAGTGGAATGCCATAATATGGCATTAAGTTCGCCTTAAGTGCCATTGTGTAATCAAATTGTGTATATTAAAGACTAAATAAATAATTGTGATTTGATGTGATCTTTTTTATCTTGTATACATTTTATAATACATTGCAGCATACAATTCGATATCATACTGATAATTGAAGAGACAACCAAAGTAACATTAAAAATGTATTGGTTTTATTTTATGTATGATTGCCTCGTTGGCCGAGTGGTCATAAGTGCGACTGCCGTTCAAAGGGTCTCGGTATCGATTCCCGGGTCGGGCAAAGTATTACTGGGTTTTTTAAATATTCTCAGTTACTACTGACTACTCGTGCTACTGCACGGAGTCTGGAATTATGCCCGGTATATGGCAATAGGTTCACCCCCTATTACATGGGACTCATAACATAAATAGTGAAAAGTAGGTGTTACATTATACAGTGGCATAATGTGCACCTCTGCCTTCAGCTTCGGGAATAATAGGCGTGATGTTATGTTATGTAAGTATTCTTCTTTGAACTGTTTGTGTGTTGTGCATAAAAAGTAAGTGTAACATAAGTACACCCCTTTTTACGAGGAGCTAACAGGGAACAGTGCAGAATTAATCGACCATCTTAATTCTTCAAAATTAAGACAAAGATCCGTCTAAAATGTTCTCTCCACTAGACTACAAGACGAACCATACTGTCTTAAGAACAAATGTTTTCTGAACATTGCACGAGAACATTGAATGTCGGTTGTACAGAATTTAACGAAGCGGGAACAATTTGTAGACGACTGCGATCCTCCAGTTCACTGAACAATTGCTCTTTGCTTGGAACTGTTACTGTAACCACATCGTTTGTAGCTTCTAAATGATTTTAGTTTGTACTGTGATATTGTTTGCGTAACATCTGCGTTTTTATTATTCGAAGTGCACTTTTAAAATAACTTGCACAATTTATTTGTTACTAGCTGTTGCCCGCGACTTCGTCCGCGCAGAATATGAACTTGACTTCACATATACTTCATCTAAGTTTATTATTTAACTATTCTAGAACACAACTATTTTTGTTTCAGTTTTCAAGCCGATAAACGATCAGACATATCACCTGATGGTAAGCAATCGGCGTCGCCCATAGACAACCAGAGGCATTACAAGTGCGTTACCGGCCTTTTGGGGATGTTAGGATGTTGGATATTGAAATTCAGGGACTGGGGAAAAGGGGGTGGGGAGTAATTAGGACTCACTTATAGACGAAACACAACACAAGCATTGTGGTTTTATTTCGGTTTTCTGTCGAGCCGATCCATTCGTGTCGAAGTATGGCTCTCCCACACTTAAAAATTATCAGTCATCAATAATTATAAATCACCAAAGTAGCCAGGATAGGTATCTACTGTATCCCTACTCCACTGACTCAAATTCAAGGCAACAGGCTTCATAATATCCTAATCCATGGTCACAGCAGCTCTAATCTATCACATCGCCAGTTAACACGAGATAATGCCATCCATTGCGCGCTCGGCACGCTCTGTCTACCAGCCCCCACTGGACTACGCAGTAATGAAATGTAAACAGATGAGGATCCTAGCTTAATACTTTTATGTATTGTTAGGTTAGTGAGTTGTTTTTTTTTCGAGTAATAATAATCCTTACATATTATAAACTATCGACCCGCCCCGGCTTCACACGGGTGTAATATGCATGTATTATACATATAAACCTTCCTCTGGAATCACTCTATCTATTAAAAAAACCGCATCAAAATTCGTTGCGTACTTTCAAAGATTTAAGCATACAAAGGGACATAGGGAGAGAGAAAGCGACTTTGTTTTATAGAGGTACTATGTAGTGATAGTGAAGTAAGTCCGTCGCGTCTGTCTGTATGAACGAAATAATCTCAATTAATTTTTGTACAGCTTCCAATTCCTCTTTATCATTGTCTCGAACATGTTGGTTTACCCACTAATTATTTATTACAAACATGATTCTATTTATGATAACATCACAATTGATATTTTTTATAATCTAAAAATCTCAGTGAGCTGCGTGACATCGCCACGACCGCTCATGAGGAAGAGTCCCTCTGTGACCCGAAACTAGTAGAGCTTATCTCAGTATATTTACGTGAGTAACTCGTCATTTTTAGTTAATCATAATTGGTATATATATTTCCAAACTCTGGCTTACCCAGAAAAGTGGATGTACAATAGACCCCAGCCTAGCCCTTTAGGAAAATCAACCGTAATTCCACATCCCACATCCATTTGGAATAAAGCCAAGAAAAAGCTTTGAATATTCTCTACTAGTTTCACTCGCATAGTATTTAGGTAGGTGCATGAAGAAAATTTAAGTGTAAACAATGGGATAGTTGACTAATTAATTTTATGCTTTCAGTATGTAATTCAGGTAAATGTGCAGACTCTGTGCTACTACTGAGAATTTTTAAAAATCCCAGTAATACTTTACCCGACACGGAAATCGAACCCGAGACCCCTTGTCCGGCAGTCGCACTTGCGACCACTCGGCCAACGAGGCAGTCATATAATATAAACATGTCTTATTCGCAATCGTTCATCGTTTTGTTATGATGTTGACTATCAATATTTATTCTCCAATGTATAACAAAAATAAACATGAATAACACAAATAAAACCCCAATTCAAGCTATTATATTTCCAAATACTGGACCGACTGCGGGGTAAGGGGTCTCGGGTTTGGTTCCCGGGTCGGGCAAAGTACTACAGGGTTTTTAAAAAAAATCTCAGTAGTAGCACGGAGTCTGGAATTGTGCCCGGTATATGGCAATAGGCTCACCTCCTATTACATGGGACTCATAACATAAATAGTGAAAAGTGTGTGTTATATTGTACAGAGGCATAATGTGCACCTTTGCCTACCCCTTCGGGGATAAATGGCGTGATGTTATGTTATGTTATATTTCCAAATATTAATCATAGCTGCTACCTTATTCTCCGTAGCTTATCTTAGTGCAACATTTTATATACAGCAACAGATATAAATACAAAGTAATCCGTGCCTCTATATATCTATATCTCTGTCATAATGCAGCTACAACAACTGGACTACTTTCTTTATAATCTTTGTTTTATAAAATGCCATAGTATTTTGTGGTTTTATCACTACATAGTGTAAAACAAAGTCGCTATCCGCAGTCTGTCTGTCCCTATGTATGCTTAGATCTTTAAAACTACACAACGGATTTTGATACGGTTTTTTTTAATACATAGGGTGATTCTTAAGGTAGGTTTACCTCTATATGTATAATACATGCATATACCACCTGTGCAAAGCCGGGGCGGGTCGCTAGTTTTATACATAGAAAACAAGTGTGTTTAACATCGAGTGTAATTCCACACCACAATATTGTGCAGATTAAATTGAATTGTGATATTTGCGGTTTAATAAAGATTTACAATTTACTTATCATTATCACAACATTTTGTAAGTCATTTCATAAAATAGTTAACTCGTTGAACGCTATAGGGGGTAGAAGTGACCGGCGCTAGTGGAGGATTTACCTTCAACAGTCTGTTTTCTGTCAGCAGTCAAGGGTTACTATTACGAACCATATAATTCCTACGTTTTGTTTTCTATCGTCAATTTTAAAATGGAAACATGAAATATCTACTCGTCACAGATGGACCAAACATTGCAATTAATAAAAAAAAAGATAGTAGAATTCAGAGTAGAATCGCAGATGTAATTCGCCTTTATTTACTTTTTAAAATCTTGCATCGGATGACGCAACCATAACTATAAGAACTATAAGAAAACACTAATTTAACTATAATACAAAGTTTCCTACGATTTCTCGGTAACATTAGGTACTCCTTCGTGTACGTTGCAGCCTCATTTGCCAGTTAGTCTACAACAGAGGTACCATAGAGCACAAACTCTCTATTCTATGGACAACGACAAACTTGGTCTGTGGAACTATTTGTATTGTTTATGACATTTGCGCAGCAGTGGTATTATCAATGAGAATTCTGGTAGGTACGTAGATATTATAACGGTGAACGTTTGTATGTGAATTTCTTACATATAAGTGCTTCAGTGTTTAACGCATATTGATACTATTAATAATTCATACATAGTAGGTTATTATTGAGTATATTTTTGGCTAAATTATTTTTGGGAAAGCGCAATCAGATACACTAAAAATCGTGGATTACTCACGTAAATAATGATATACTGAGCAAAGATCTGCTAGTTTCGAGCCACAGAGGAAGAGCCCTTCTAGCCCCTTTACTACCTTTTTGTGTACTATATTTGTGTACACTCAATTTAACCAAATGTTTTAAAAGACAATATTATTGCTCAATATCTTATTATCTGGTTGTAGGTACACCAATACCGTTTTATGTTCTTTACTAACTCGTTTGTCCTTAGACTACATGTTTTGATACTAGTTATATTAACTAATTAATTCATGTTAACAAACCTATAGCTAAGTTTATACTGTGTAATTGTATGTTTGTAATCGCACCCACGACACAGGAGAAAATCCTAGTGTGGGGAAACGTTTTTTTTAAAGATTACTTGAAACTATCTGAAATTCAAACTGAAAATCAAATAAGTAAATTTTAAGTGTGGGAGAGCCATGCTTCGGCACGAATGGGCCGGCTCGACCGGAGTGATACCACAGCCGAGCAGAAAACCGACGTGAAGCAACGCTTGCGTTGTGTTTCTTCGTGTAAGTGAGGTTACCGGAGGCCCAATTACGCTCCCTTTCCCCAATCTCCCCAATCCCTGAATCTCCAACGATCCTCAAACTCCAAAATCCCCAAAAAGCCGGTAACGCACTTGTAACGCCTCTGGTGTTCCAGGTGTCCATCAGGGCGACGTCGATTGCTTACCATCAGATGATCCGTCTGCTCGTTTACCGGCTTATGCCATTAAATAAAGTAATTGCACCATATTTCACAATATTTGGTGTCAATATGTAAAACCGGGATACAAATAGAGCTGGGAGGTGCGTCTGACACCTAATAACCTAAATATTGGGTCCCAGGCGACTGTGGGAGCTTTATATGGGGCTTGCGTGATACACTGCCATATCAAATCAAATATTACGTTGGGGCTAGGAAAACTGAGGACTATGTACTTAGATATGATAGGTCGACTGACACAGTTACTGGGCATAGGCAAGCTACTGCTCATTCTTGTGCAAAACAATGTTTTGTGTATACCACTAATTGCTATTCCAGGTCTAGGTACGATATTTATGAAATTGTTACGCACCCACGACACGGGGGAAAATTCTAATTAGAGGTCAAGCCAGGGTTAAACCAATGGTGCTGAAACTGATAGGGCTTTGTAGGTATAATGAAAGATCTTCTATTCCATTAACCACCAAACTATGGTTGGACATGGTATGCAGATCGTATTCTTTAAATAAAATGTATCAATGCGATATTCCATTAACTTCGTGGCCCCACCCAGTAGCGTCGACCAGCGATATAGCCAGAAACGACCACTGCCCTGAACTCTGACCTTAAAACCGAGACCTGGCAATATTCGCCACATCCCCCCTACCACCACCGCCACCATTTGTAATGAATTACGTAATCACATCGATTTCAAAATTAAATTCGCCTTTTTAGGTCATATTTGTTGAAGTTCACAATGAATTATACCTAGCTGATTACATTTATTTGTTATCACTCCTAAAGTGTACCTACTTAAATAGTACCAGGATACAAATATCATTAATTGAAATATCCCCGATTCCTGAATCCCCAACGATCCTCAAACTCCTAATCCCCAAAAAGCCGGTAATGCACTTGTAACGCCTCTAATGTTCCAGGTGTCCATGGGCGACGCCGATTACTTACCATCAGATCCGTCTGCTCGTTTACTATATGCCATAAAAAAAATTAACTAAAATACGCATAAAAAACATGTATACATTATAATATTGTCAGCTTTATGGCATAGCATGGAATCTAATCATAGTTAGGTTCCTATTGTCTCCAGGGTCATCCTATATATGTCTGTCGATTCTTACAGCACCAGCGAGGAGAGTCAAGATAATGTTAAAATGTTCAAATTTAATCTATACAAAACTAGTTCATCCTGGTGTCGCGTCGCATCATCTTTCCGCACATTTAATGTTCAGTTTATGCTGGTTATGTAAAGCTCGATGTGTAGCCGTGTGTACAAAATACAGGTCTTAAATATTTACAATTAAGTAGATCAGCCATGCCCCCGCCCTTTGGGCATACAATTGTCAATACAAAAGATTATACATTTTTTAAATGTAAAATGTATTCTACAGTACCCTCACTCATTTACTTCTTCCTGAAATACCAAGGCGTAAGTACATCGCTAGTCAATGTAAACTTTTCTCATTCTTTAACAACAACTAACTATAAAACTAAACCATTTAACACTTAGCGCTTAACAAAAACGGAAATTAAAAGAAAGTCCACTACTCAGTAGACAATGCAACGCCTTATAAATCCTGTTATTTGCTTTAAAAACTAAGTTGAAACTTGCATTAAGAAAATACCTCTACAATCTTTATTTCAAAGTATACAAAATGAAGTCTGTAACTGAAGAGAGTGAGAAATGAACATAACATCACGCCTTCATCTCCGAAGGGGGCAGAGGTGCACATTATGCCACTGTACAATATAATACCCACTTTTCACTATTTATGTTATGAGTCCCATGTAATAGTGGGTGAGCCTATTGCCATATACCGGGCACAATTCCAGACTCTGTGCTACGACTGAGATTTTTTTTAAAAACCCAGTAATAGTTGGCTCGACCCGGGAATCGAACCAAAAACCCCTTGCCCGGCACTCGCACTTGCGACCACTCGGCCAACGAGGTAGTCGTTGCAGGCAGTGAGAAATGAGAAGGTATAATTTTGTACCTATATGTAATACTTTTGTGTGACTAGTTATGGTTTGTTTGATATATCATTTCGCCTATCAGTTCTAAAAAGGATATAGTTAAATAAATAATATACAAGTGAAATAGTAGTACAATCTCAATACCACTATTTAAGGGTAGCACACCTTAAATTACCTCTATAAAACTGTATTAGTCTTTTTTTTCTAAATATTTACAAGGCATTAAAGTTATAGTTTGAAGGAATAGATTTTGAGAACACCTTCACTATTGGTCACACCATAATATCAGCATCAAATTACGCAGATTCTAAGAGAAGTTTTGAAAATATTCCGAAAATGGTGTTTCTCACTGTCAACCCTCAAAATTCATAACAATATTTCAATTTCAAATACCATACACCAACTAATAAATATCGGAAAGCCATTTTTGTCCCAGATATCGATTCCATCCCATTAGCAAGCCGCGTGCGTCACTCCATAAAAATTATACTCATAATAACAAACCCGCCATTTTTCCCAACGCCATAAATTTTTCTTAATCGTATTTTTAGGGGTTTGGATACAAGTTTTTTGAGCAATTAATTAATTTTGAAGCTTTTCGGATAAGTTTAGGGTAGATGGGGGATTTTTGAAGATGATCCTGGACAAAACAATGGCTTTAAGCCTCTTGGTATCTCGCTCAAAGAGTGTTTTTTTTTCTTTCTTTTATAGTTTATTTTTTATTTTATTTTAAGGGGGGAATATCATCGAATGACTGCTCCCGCCTGGGTGAGGCGGGAGGGAGTGTCAGACTCTTGCTGACTAAAAACCACCCCGTTCCTACTTCTGCACGTTGCGCCGGAGATCATTCTTTTATAATGAGAGTGGGTTATAAAGTTGTATAGTGTTATTATTGTATTTATATTATGTAAAAAATAGTAAAAGTGCAGTGTTTCAAGCAAGATGGTTGTCATATGTTTTTATAATAACTATCGTGAGACATACTAAATTAACTAAAATCGCGGGTTACTCACGTGAATATACTGAGAAAAGCTCTGAGTTTCGAACCACGGAGGGGTTCTTCCTCCTCAGCAGCGTGCGCGGTCGCGGCGATGTCGCGCAGTCTGCACCCAGCAAAAACTAGTAGAGCTTTTCAAAAAGTACGCTTGAAACACGATGAAATATCGACTCTTCGAACAAATTAATAAAGTCGTAAATCAAATATTGAAGCTGTCTGTATCAATGCTCTCACAGCCTCGCTGATTGTGTCCACAGCTAATTTGAGAAGCTTAACGAATCTGACCTACTTCCCACTTGTTGAAATATTTAATCAATTTAAATGTCACTCTTGTTTTATGTTATAATAATAATAATAATAATAATAAACATTTATTTCAGAATTAATTCCATACACGACAGACATTGTAGCTACATTATTGTTAGTAACAGAATGAACTTATAAACTAGTGTTAGTACATATATTCTACGAGCATGAGGCTCGCCGAACCTGGGGATGTCTACTTGACTGCATGCAGTCGTATCCACCGCCCCAAGATCGGAGAGTCCCACCTTTCAGCCAACGCTCCGAGAATGGTGTTGGGGCTGTCGCGAACCCGGCGAAGCATAGATGCGCATCTCTTACGCATGATGGTAGCGAAACTATCAACATCGGCGTCGGCAAACATGCCGGACGCGCTACAAAATCGCGGCAGCCCCATCAACACCCGGAACGTGTTGTTATATTGGGTGCGCAGGCCATCATATGCCCTCCGCGTAAAGTCCACCCACAGGCTGCATGTGTAAAAGGATTGGCAGTAGGCTTTGAAAAGCGTCACCTTTACCTGAGCCGTACAGCGTGCAAACCTGTGGGCCAACATCCCACAACGGACAGCCAGCGACCTGCGCTCCCGTTCACTATCAGCGTTGTCCTTTAAGTCGTCTGAGACCCAATGTCCACGATATTTAAAATTAGCGACTCTATTTAGAGGTCTCCCACAGAGCATAACTGGTGGGATTGTGTTATAAGATTTATTACCTGCTTTGAACACCATAAGTTCGCTCTTCGTCGCATTATATATGAGCCCATGAGTCCCAGCGTAAGATTCACATATGTCAATCATTATAATTGAGTTCATTTTCCTTTAAATATACATGTTTCTAGCGATTTCTCATGGCATGTCGTTAATATACATAACTTCACGCCCCTTTCCGATGGGGGTAGGCAGAGACTATGGAACGCCAATTACTACGATTCCTACATACCTCTTTCGCTTCATCAACAGTCATCAATCTTTTCATGCATGCTCGTCGGTTAAGGGTACTTATAATTTGGCCCTTCTTTAATATATCACCAATCTGGTCACTATATGTCCGTCTAGGGCGCCCTCTACCGACGGCCCCATTCATATCAGCTCTGTATACTTCTTTCGTTACTCTACTTTCATTCATCCTTTCCATCCTTTGTTACGTTGGATATGTACCAAATCCAGCGTAACATTCCCTCTTCAATCCTTGTCACTACATCATCTTTCAATCCACACCTTTCTCTAATAACACTATTTTTCACTCGATCACTCAATTTTAGTCCACACATTCTTCTCAGGGCTCTCATTTGCACCGTATTAATCCTACTTTCATGCTTCTAATGCGTTGGTGTCAATACACTGCATTATAGCAGTGTGTACTAAGATTACATTATACCGTGAAATCTATTTCGTTTTCGTCCAGCCGCAAAACAACTTGCCATAAGGAGTAATTTCGATGTATAAAGTAAAAACAAACTACCACCACTGTTTCCACCTTTAAACTCAAAAATCCAATCACCCCATTGAATATCCAACAGCTTTACCTACCCCTTCATAGCTTAATGATATAGCATCATTAATAACATCTACCACAAAGTACAAATTACACGAGAATACACGACACTAACCGGGACCCACAATTATGATTTACGAGCACAACCCGGGACCGTTCCATTTCACAACAACTTGTAAACACCAGATGTTGTCTACACAATAAAATGTTTATAGAAATAAAAGTAAATGCTTTTCTCTGATTGAAAGTCTACACAGTACATTTTTATTGTATGTTACAGTTGTTCTAATGTCAAGTTTGACACCTGAAGAAGTAGTACCTATTTGCCTATGTAGTAGCCGGGTTGAACAAAAAATTAACAAGATTTTTGACTTGAGTATCAATTTTCCAGCACCATCACAAAGTCAGTGGTGCCTACCAAAAGTTTAGCCTTAAACATTGAACTTAAGATACAAGTTTTAACAGCAAAATTGTATATATTTAAACAGAAAACTTATACTTACTTAACCGTGAGGAACTCGAAAGAATGGTGGTAGAAAAAATGATCAGTTCATCTTACTCGTAATAAGTAAATAAAAATATAGATATGTGTTTCGTCGTGTGAGTGAGGTTACCAGAGGCCCAATTACCCTCCCCTTCCCCAATCTCCTCAATTCCTGAATCTCCAACGATCCTCAAACTCCTAATCCCCAAAAAGCCGGTAACGCACTTGTAACGCCTCTGGTGTTCCAGGTGTCCATGGACAACGCCGATTGCTTACCATCAGGTGATCCGTCTGCTCGTTTACCGGCTTAAGCTATAAATAAAAAAAAATACATACTTTTGTGAACTAATATTTATTACTTTACTGCTTATACTAAACGTAACAATGACAAATCCCATAACCTCCACGCATTAACATACATTAACGTCTTTTTTTTTTATTGTAATATCCTGTTCTTTCTTAAATGCATATCGTGGCCACTTTTAATTAAATTACACTATATAATGTTAAAATTACGTTAAAAACATGTCATGGCTATCATTGTATGCTTTGTTAGTGGACTTATTTAGCCTACTCATAACCTGCATTCTACTCTTCGAGAATTATACATCAGTACATGTCTATGACACACATACATACATATACACAAACATACCCTTTAAATTACCCGTCAGAACTCCACATAAATTATGAGCATACCACCATCGAAGTGTCAGCGCATTATTAGGCAAATATCTGGCAGTACATCGCTAAAGTATGGCTGACGAGTTTATTAACAGACCAATTTGGAGGCCGTACGATGACTTGATTGAATGACGACATGACATGTTGGTATGGTGTGTCGTAAGAAGAGTCTTACATGAAAGTCATGATCACGTATACATTTTACATAATAATATAGTGGTGCACATTATGCTACTACAATGTAACACCCACTTATCACTATTTATGTTATGAGTCCCATGTAATAGGGAGTGAGCCTATTGCCATATACCGGACACAATTCCAGACTCCGTGCTTCTACTGAGAATTTATTAAAAACCCAGTAATACTTTGTCCGACCCGGAAATCGAACCTGAGACCCCTTGTCCAGCCGTCCCACTAGCAACCACTCGGCCAACGAGGCAGTCAATCAATTCAACTGCAACAAAATTGCAACAATCGTTCTAACCATCTCAAAAGACGAGAGCTATCGGATAACACAACCTCTTTACATTTCATGGTATCCTAGTACTCTCAGATCTATATAACTCGACGAGGTACGGCAGTGCACAAAGCGGAGTCAGTAGGAAACGTTTGAATATTTAATGTGACGTCAGAGAGCTGGCAACTTGGCTAGTATTCGGAGAAATATTACTATGAGAATGAGAAAGATATGTTATCTTTCTTATTTATTGCAGTTGGTGTTACGATGTTGAAGTTTTCTTAGAAATAAGATGTTAATTGTGCAACCTATGTCATTCTAAATCAAAGTATTTATTTCAATTAATCCTTAATTAACCACTTTTGAAACGTCAAAATCTTTAATTGTCGGTCCGACTGTCTGTCAGGGAAGCTAGGCGCTCGATCCAAAGTGTAGTTTCGAATGGACAAGAACGAGCAAGAACCTCCATCGTTACTCTTATACATAGTATCATGCCTTTTATCCCCGAAGAGGCTGAGGTTCACTATTTATGTTATGAGTCCCATGTAATAGGGGGTGAGCCTATTGCCATAGACCGGGCACAATTCCAGACTCTGTACACTAAGATATTTTTTAAAACCCAGTTGTACTTTGCCCGAACCGCTAATCGACCATGAGACCCCTTGCCCGGCAATCACACTGGGCCAACGAAGCAGCAGTAATAAAAATGATGTTACTCTTTTAAAAAAAAAAATTTTTATAATCTCATTGATACATTATCTGATCCTATGTTCTTTTATTACATGCTTGCTTTCTGCCAGCGGCTCCATACGAACAAATACGGGATTCCCGTTTTTGCCGTTCCCGTGGGAATTTGGGGAAAACCTCTCTTAGTTCTCCTTCACACTCCCCTGGGAACACACATGATTAGACGTGAAGAACCGACGATTGAGTTCAGTGATGTGGTATTGAATCAGCCTAGATTCAAACCAAACCATTGGTATATTATAAGATACTTACTTACCTTTGTAATATAAAGATAAATAAATAATAATAATCAGTGAATAGAAATAGTCTCAAAGGTATACCTAACAGGAGATAGTTCCTAGCCCACAAAATATAATTTAAAGGAAATTATTGTCGCAGTAATAAGGATCTCGCTAGGGCAACCTTTTTAATACATCACAAATGGTTAATGAAATAACTGCAGTACTGTTCCAGAAAGTTCCGAGACAACACGACGACTGTAGAGTGTACACTAATGGATACTGTGTTCTGAGAATGTAATATTGTTTTATTACGTGTCGTGTGTTACTGAGCTTGTTAAAATAAAGTAGTTGCTTTTAGCTACTTATTAGCCTAGATTTTTGAACAATAGATACTGTGTAATTTGTGGTACATGTGGTTACTAAATAATATTATGTTTTAGTCGGAAATAGAAGACGATTCCCATGGCTAATCAGAAATTTACTTTGTGCTACGACTGTATTTTCGACAACGTCCGTAGCGCCTGCTACGCCCGCTACGGCGTAGCGCTTATCAGCGTAGTGGAATTATGCCCGAATACTGAAACGTTACTCAATTTTTAAGTCCCGGTTAAGTATAGTTCTGTCTCTAAAAATTCTTTGTCAAATGACAGGGATGGCATGATATTTCAGCTTCATAATTTTTCTTCTATATTACCTCTACATAATGTACAGTTCAAAGTTCATCTATACAGGTAAATAAAATTGGAGTGTCTGTTTGTAATATTAAAAAACCCCTATTTGAATATACATATTTATTTATTTATTTATTTATTTATTTATTTATGTATACACATACAACATAAAGGACAACACATACATAAAATTAAAGTACAAAGGTACCACCTATTCCTATTGGAATTTCTTCCTGTGGACCTGGAGCAGGAAAAGTAATAATAATATAATGACACAGTGTGTAGTAACAAATAGAAAATTGGGATAGGAAACAGACTTAAAACTAACAGATAAATAACCAAACAACTACATACAATATATAAATAAATACATACAAAATATAAACTATACATATAAATGAAGAAATTTACATATCAGGAGGAAAGGTAGTGTTCTCTCAATCGTTTTTTAAAGATAGCGATAGACTCAGCGTCCCGAATGTTAGGCGGGAGCGCATTCCACAGCCTCACTGCATGAACGGAAAAGGAGTAGGAATAGAAATCGGAATTATGGGGTTCGATTTTAAGATTAGATTTAAGGTGTGAACGAGATAGGACTTCAGGAGGACGAACCAAGGAGAAACGGTCCCGAAGGTAAGCAGGATAGGCAGGGTTGAAGAGGATGTTATATAGGAAGCATAAAATGCGAGTGTTCCTGCGAAGACGGATCGGAAGCCACTTGAGCCTATTGCGGAATATGGAAACATGGTCGTACTTTCTTAAACCAAAAACAAAGCGGATACAAACATTTTGCAATCGCTCAAGTTTATTTAAAAGCTCCTCTGTAACATCCAAATAGCAAGCATCCGCGTAGTCAATCAGAGATACACACAGTCATATGATACACATACCAAATTATCATTTTTTACTATTTCTGTCTGTCTGTTTGTTTGTACTGGCTAGTCTCTGAAATGGCTGGACCGATTTTGCAAGACTTTTGTTGGCAGCTGGCTGATGTACAAAGGAGTAACATAGGCTACTTTTATTTTGGAAAATTGATACGAAAACAGTTATGTTCTAAAATTCATATTCACAGCTATTTTATTACACAAATAGTAGTATACATTGCATTTTTGATCGTCAAAATACAACTAGTTCAAAATTATTTATTATACCAACATTTTCAAAGACATAATAAAATATTAAAGCATTATTTTCCTTTTTCTGAACTTATGCCACATTTCAGATCAAAACCGAAAACTCAAGTACATACATACATATTCTTAGTCCTAGTACAGATGTAAGTTTTCCATATAAATCTTTCAAGTAGTTGAGGCTTCTACATTCCGCCGTATAAGTACTGAATTTCATACGGAGACTACAAACTTCTGACTCTGAAAACTCATTAGAAAATATGAAAAAGTTCTTCAATTGAGTTACGTATAAGATACTAACAGTGTTCCTTGTCTGTATAAAAATAAGTATGTTTGCATTCAAATCTGACAGCCTGGAAGCAATTAGACGTGCACTTAAGGTTATAACCAAAACCCTTAACGATATGCACGACTAAGAAATCAAACCCCGCTACCTTAATTTAGTACACGTTCAGCTCTTATTTTTTTAGTTCTATTTTATTTTAGGGGCTTTTAACCAATAAGCTACGTCAGCCCCATCGTTACTCAAACTTATCTATCGAAAAACATTTTAAATTTACTAAAAAAATATTAAGAAGTATTAAATACCTGAAGGGCATCACTGTCGCAACAATATTACAATAGATCGTGCTGCATTGCATCTAGTATTTTTAGCCTTAAAGGCTCAGACAAAATACTAGAAAAAGGCAAACGAGCAGACGGATCACCTGATGGTAAGCACTCAGCGCCGCCCGTGGACACCCGCAACACCAGAGGAGACACAGGTGCGTTGCCGGCCCTTTTAAAAAGGAATACGCTCTTTTCTTGAAGGTTTGAAGGTCGTATCGGTTCGGAAATACCACCGATGACGGGTCATTCCACAGTTTTGCTGTGCGAGGCAGAAAGCACCGTGAGAAGCGCATTTAATATATTTTTTATATTAAAATGTTGCATTAGTGAGTCCCTCGCCGGCTTCAATTTAACACACTCACCAGCATTTGATAAACACCATTGAATTCGCCACATACTTCGCAGTCAGGTGAATTTACTTACTTTTTTTATAAGAATTGCAAAACTTTTTGTTAGATAATGTCCACAGCTCGCAGTCCGAATAATGTTACTATACCTATCCTTTTTAATTTCCATTCAGCATAAACCATAGACCATCAGCTTTACCTACATGCTCAGTTTCTGTTCGGTATTTAAATAACAAAGTTTAATCAGTGCTGGGTAACCTGTATGCCTGGCTTACACTGAGTGGGTGACCCTTTTAGCATAGGCATGTTGTCAGCGTCTCTTTTCTAATTCTTCTGTTTCAATTTTTCAACTCTTATATTTTTATTACTTCCACTGTCACACCTTGATTGTCTTTTTTTTTTATTTTATTTATGCTGCATCGTGCCTGGTGCTAAATAAATGTTTTTTCTTTCTTTCTTTCTTTCTTTCTTAATGATACATCTCATTACAATAATCCACAAAAATAATTACTTACCTACTTACAATAATAATAGAAGCCAGTTTCCAACAAAACCCTAGTATGTACACAAAGAATAAGGCTGATATCGTTTTTCTTTTTAATGAAGCAAGGACAGGTTGGTTCCGCAGGTCGACACCACGACAAATGTGTAGACGCACATCAACATACACCGACATAACCAATGAAATTTAAATTTTATTACAAAGAGATACGGTTGGGAATTGAGAAAGGAGATTAGGAAGTTTAGGGTTACGTTGATTTGCTCGTGTGTCTACACGTGTTATCTATTATCAGTAAAGGTCAACCCGGCATGGGGGTCGAATGTAGGAAACAAAAGACATCGATTTGTCGTACACTTGGTGACAAAAGCGGTTTCAGTTATATCATTAACCGACTTCAAATAAGAGGAGGTTCATAGTTGGACACGTATATCCGTACTAATATTATAAATCGGAAAGTGAGTTTATTGGTTTGTTTGTTTGTTCCGCTTTCACGCCGTAACTACTAAACCGATTGCTTTGAAATTTTGCAGACGTAAAGTTAGAAGTCCAGATTAAATAATAGGATACTTTTTATCCCGGAAAAAAATTGATATTCCCGAAGAAAAACAAAAGTATTGGTATAGATGGCGCTGTGTGTATTGATATATGTCACATAGGCTACTTCTTATACTTTTGTGACGCGAACGAAGCTGAGGGTAAAAGCTAGTATGTATATATTTATGTATGTATGCACAAATGTGCAAATCAAATCAAATCAAATTATTTATTTGCACAAAACATGGTAGGGAACAAGATGTTGAATAAAATGTTTAAGTACAGCATGTTTTCCCGTGGAACACAGCACGCAAAAGTATTATTAAATTAAATACATCAATATGAATGAGTCATTTTACAATATAATCAAATTAGTATTAGATAAATAAGAATTTTATGAAGATGTCAGTCAATCAAAGTGAACGTCAAGTCAATTAGGTATACATTTATAAAGAATAATATGAGATACAATTACATAATAAAATTATTTTCATTTAAGAACTCATGACTACTATAATAACATTTCTTGGCCAGAATTATTTTCAATTTATTTTGAAATAATCTTACATTACAATTTCTAATATCATTAGGAATTTTATTATATATTTTTGGCGCCATAAATAATACGCTTTTTCGTGCCAGAGTAGTTTTGGCACTATGCAGACAAAGTCTATTACCATTCATTTTGCGCCTGTTTCTTTTTACCACATCAGAAATTTGTTCAAATAGATGAGGGTTTTTGTGAACAAACAGTGCTGTCTCTAATATGTATAGTGACGGAAGTGTTAAAATTTTATGTGCTATAAAGGACGGTTTACAAGAGTCAGTCGAGTCCAGGTGAAACATGGCTCGTATGCAACGTTTTTGGGCCTTAAAAACCAGCGCATTATCTGTTGAGTTTCCCCAGAAGGTGCATATACATATATATATATATGTGCGCGATTATCTCTCGATTGGCTAACCTATAATTGTACCTCAAATAACGTCCTTCACACGACGAAACACAATGCAAGCGTTATTTCACTCCGATCAAGCCGACCCATTCGTGCTGAAGCATGGCTCTCCCACACGTCAGTTTATTTATTAATTATCAAATTTATTATATTACTTAAACCTTATTTAGCTACATCATATAGACCTTTGGTCAACAGTGGCCACTCATACGCTGTTGATGTGATGCTGGGCAGCAGCAACGCTCACTAAACACCTTGGCCATCCCCTTTAACAGAGGATAGGGCACATAGACCAACAGTCAACTACCACTAGCTGGAAATAAAAGCATAATTATGTTTTATTATTCAATATTATATTTTATTAATATCTTTTAAAAAGTAAATGACAACCAGGATTTCAACCTGCAGTCCCTAAACTTTTCCTTTTTTATCTCTATAACACCTTTCTTCTTTTTCAATACATTTTTTTGTCTTGCCTGACAGACTGTCTCGTTGGCCGAGTGGTCACAAGTGCGACTGCCGGGCAAGGGGTCTCGGGTTCGATTCCCGGGTCGTGCAAAGTATTACTGAGTTTTAAAAAAAATCTCAGTAGTAGCACGGAGTCTGGAATTGTGCCCGATATATGGCAATAGGCTCACCCCCTATTACATGGGACTCATAACATAAATAGTGAAAAGTGGGTGTGACATTGTACAGTGGTATAATGTGCACCTCTGCCTACCCCTTCGGGCCTTCGGGGATAAAAGGCGTGATGTTATGTATTTTCTTGTCCCTAGTTGGTAAACGTTGGTTAAAATTTCAATGGAAATAAAGTTTTTGACAATGAAATATTTGCCTTCTAAGAAATCTCATAGTTTTCTCTTATTATTCAGGAAACTTGGGTTTTAAGTTCTGCGAAAACTAAGGCGTAGGTCTTAATTAACTCCTTAATATTTTATGCTAGAAAAACTTTGTATTTTAATAGATTTTAGACTTTACAAACACTCATAAATTAAAACACAAAAAATTATTCAATATTCACAACTTTTAATATTTATAAACTTTTATTTTTTATATTCATAAAAATTCCTAACATTTTCAATTTTTTTTAACTACTTTAATTAGATAGCAACCTACAATTTTTACATTTCCAAAAATATCTCAAATAACGTCAATAATACACATAACTAAACAAGACTGTTTATTTGCTAGTTATAGAAATATATTTTTAAAATAGTACCAATGGAGTTCGTTGCTCATTCTTCTCCATTCGAAACTACACGTTGGAAAGAGCGCCTAGCTTCACTGATAGACAGACAGACCCACAATTCAAATTTTATCGATTCAAAAGTGTCTAATTAAACATTAATTGAGATAAACTGACTTGACTTTACAACATACATTTGAAAAAATATAGTTTAAAATCTAACTACTATCTGGCTATCAGAGTCTATTTCCTGAAGGTTATATATAACCTGGGTGTCTTCAAGGCCTGAGCGAATAGGTTGCTTATGGATCGACGTGCTCCATCGTAGGCCGCATCATCGCTCACCACCCGGCGAGATAGTGGTCAATGTCAAAGCATTTATTTCAAAAAAATTAAACCATAATTTGGTACTTTTGAAACGTCAACAAATACAAAATAAATAATAGTCTGTCAGTCAGTCCGTCAGTGAAGATAGGTGAAGCTAGGAGCTCATTTCAAATGTAGATTCGAATATAGAAGAACGAGCAAGAAACTCCATTCATTACTCTTTTTAAAAAAGTATGTTCTACAATGTCTCTGATACATATTCCGATACTGTACGCATATGTGAGAACAATACAAAGACATGCTTGACGCATTAAACTAATTACAAAACTTACTAAAAAAACCTTATAGTCTAACATGATGCTTACATATGCATACTGACAATCTATAAAAATAGTGCTTCTAGAAGAAAAAGGAAACTCTTTGTTTCAATAAAGAAAGAAACGGTAAAACAAGACATCACATATAAAAAAAATTGTCAAACTTCACTAATACATTTGTCGGTACCTGTACTCTCACCATAGGACAGGTGCGGCTATACCATGGTGGTACGTTAGTCCCAACCTTCAAGGGTTGAATATCATCCCCGAGACAAATACCATGATTAATAGTCCACTATTTATTGCCAATTTTTGCTAAACTTGCTTAGAAAAAGTTTAACACATTGAACGCCATGGGGGACAAGGTATGGGCGACGATAGCGGAGGATTTACCCTCAACAGTTTTCTGTCGGCAGTCAAACCATACTTTATTTTGTAGTAGTTCTTGTTGAGGTTCATAGACTAGTCTTGAACATTTTTAAAAATTAAAAGGATAGAAATAATATCCAAAAAAAGGTAATAGAAAACTACAAGCACCAAAATCACGTTACGATAAAACTGCCTAACACGATTGATTAATCACGAAAAATCTACATACCTACAATACAAGTTCCCCATATATTTTTTAATTCAAAAGAAATTCCTCGTCACTTTCCTAGCCAAGGGAAATTATTACACGCCTCAGTGTGTCCATGCCCTTTACCACTGCCCTACGACCCAGATACCGCGGTCGTTGACCCCGCAAGGTCGTCAGCTGATCGATGACAACACCCTTCGGCTATGGTGTAACGTTCCTATGGTTTATGGGGTCGATTCGAAACTACGATAAAACTTATGGGGAAAATTACGCTTTTTAGGTTACGTAACAATACGATTTTTAACCATGATATAAGATTACGAACTTCTTGCTAGTAGGCTGAATGTCCTAGAAACTTAACTTGATACTTTTTTTTTTATTTAGAGTCGACACTAAATTTTACCAGCATTTTTGACGCAGAAATACCGCATTGTGATACTTTTTGCTTCCTCCAGGCTATGCGAAATTGCCTGGGACTAGACTAAAACTATTTTTAGACTTATCTGGAGCTTATGAATCTGTCTAGAACTTCGAAAATGCTATAAATGTAGGAATCGATATCTACAAGTAAATTATGTTTTTGTGTGTTTATTTATACTTTTAGCTAGTGTTGTGTATTTAGAAGCTGACGCTTCCAATAATATTGTAGGCACGTAATAAAAAATGTACTTCGGAGCGCATTTCATTTTAATCGATTAGCGATTCTTATTCATTTTTTTAATGGAATAGGAGGCAAATGAGCAGACGGATCACCTGATGGTAAGCGATCGGCGCCGCCCATGGACACCCGCAACACCAGAAGAGTCACAGGTACGTTGTCGGCGTTTTAAAAAGGAATACGCTCTTTTCTTGAAGGTTTGAAGGTCGTATCATATCATTAGGTATTGTGCACTTTTAGCTATATCATCAATGACAAGCCACAAGACATCTTAACCATATAGGAACATGTCTGAAACGAAGGCACAAATTGCTATTTTACAGTGCCAAAAATTACATTATGTCCTATAGGACAATTTAATTCCGCAAAATAATTCAATTTTTCAGAATTACGAGCACACCAGCGCCTATTTTAATTGCGTTACAATTTATTCAGGTGTCCTAAACAAATACAAATTTTATTTAGGACATGTAAAATAAAGCAATAGATAATACAATAAAACCAAACATGGAAGAATATCCTTCGTAATTTAAACTTTATCCGAGAATCGTGACGGTTTATTCGAGCGGGACCCAATGATAAACAAACAAGTTAGATATTAAATATTCTATCATTTCAGTAAAATAATAAGTCTGTGGACCATGGACAAGATCTCACTTCTTTTTAATTTTTTAGCTTTTATTTTTGTTTTCTTTTTTATTTTTTAATTAATTATGTTATGTGTGTCTTGCGCAGAAATAAATGGCTTTTCTTTCTTCTTCTTCTTCTTCAAGTAATAATGCTGGCATAACCGTAAAATTCCGATAAAACCGTTCTTTACTCTTTAACGTTTGTGTATCAGTGTTGCCAGTTTAGAAATACGTTTAGTTAGGCACTGTTTGAATTCTATAATTGTTAGTTTGGTTTTTGTGTCCTTTAGGTTGATGGACTGCAATTAGTAAAAACTACAAAAATATGTTATAAAGTTTAAATTAAATGATTGAAAAGAAAATTTTGTACTCTGTTTAACCTTTTTTTATAGCATAAGTCGGTACTTAAACGAGCTGACGGTAACCACACTTTATCTAGAATATAGAGGTATATAGAGGTGCAGAAATCCTTTATGGGGTTAGGTATTAAATGCTATAATAAAATACCAAATAGCATACTAGATCTAAATGAAAGTAAATTTAAAACATATATTAAGCGCGAATTATGTAAACAAGCGTACTACAGGGTGATTGATTATCTTGAGGATAGGAATGCTTGGCAGCGTGTTGGTTCGGCTCCACTGGACAATACTCAAATGTAGTCAGTACCTAGTTCAGATTACGATAATAGGTAATTTAACACTTTGATTCCGATGAAGGCAATCTATTTTTCTTGTGGCATCGAGCATTTCTTTCTTTATTTAAATAAGAGTATATTTTTTATTTTTTTCTTGTATAGAAGCACTATTTTATATGGATTGTCAGTATACATATGTGAGGACCATGTCAGACTTAAGATATTTGTTTTCTCTTGGTTTTGTTTTTTTTTTATATTTTAGTATGTTCTGTTATTTGTATGTTGCGTCAGGTATGTCTTTACATTATTCTCACATGTGTGTACAATATTGGAATATGTATCAGAGCAATGTAAAACAGACTTTTTTTAAAAGAGTAACGAATGGAGTTTCTTGCTCGTTCTTCTCCACTCGAATCGACATTTTGGAACGAGCGCCTAGCTTAACTGACGGACAGACTGACAGACTATTATATATCTCATATTTGTTGACGTTTCAAAAGTACCTTATTATGGTTTAATTGAAATAAATGCTTTTGAGTTTGAGTTTGAGTTTGAGAATAAAATAAAATAACTCCCTGAAGCTTTGTCAAACTTTCTCAGGAAATAAAATGGTAGGAATAATAAAAACTTAACAAAGTATGAAATGGAGATAATTTCGATAAAACAACTCAACTCTAAAGTATTTTAATTGTAGCAAAAATTCCTTTCGTAAGTTAGTCGTAAGGAAAACTTTAAGTTCCATAATTGCTTATCATTATCCGCACTCTTGTCGGGTTTTCTTTTAAAACCATTCGGCTAAAAAAAGGAAGATAATAAAAACTTTATCAAAGGATTTTGGCTCTTAACTTCTCGTTTTTTTAAAGTTGCGGTTGAGTGGAATAAAAAGTAGCTCTGAATTGAGTTTCTAAATATACAGTTGCTGGCAAAATGAACCTTATGTTTTGTGAAATAGGCTACAGTTTTTATCTGGTTTATTGATAAGGTTTGTTACTCACAACCTACTGTAGGAAGACGTGGAAAAACACAAAGAATATACAATGTTCGGTACATTATACATATCTCTTTATTTTATAAGTTGCCATTAGTAATAAATAATTATAATGTTCTTATATTAAAGTCTTTGGAATCTATACATATTTCGGTATATTATCAACAACATTTTAGGTCCGAAACATCTTTGCGTAAACGAAATCTAAGATGGCGCCCAACAGGACCCAAACACGTAAATAAACATTAAGCCTGTGGCAATCGATACTGATGATAATAGGCGTGTCGACAGGGTAAAAAAATCAAAAAAGTAATTAGTCCGTCATTAAGATCGCACGAAAATATCAGACACGTATTTTTTGTTTTATGAAATTAACAGAAGAATACGTAGTTATTCCGCATTAAAGTTAGGGAGTGGGGGGTGTTGACGTCACACTTACGGAGAAATCGTACCTAATTGTGACGTCACGCGTCATTTTAACTCAAAATATCTACATGTTTTTTTGGATACGAGAAAAAAGAAAAAATACGTATCGAAGATTTTTAAAATATCTAAAAGACAGACAAAAAATTAAAAAATAGTCGCCATGCCTATTATTTTATTTAGTACCTCTCTATACAATTTATATACAAATACTTCATAATATATTTTACGACTGAAACGCTTACAAAAGCATTGTGATGCTCCAATATAGAAGTTTATGTGTTTTGTTGCGCCATCTCAGGTGAAACTGCTCTTTATTATTCCAGAAAATGCGCATAAAATATTATGATTACATTCAGGCGTTTAAGGAATACTTATTGTGCGATTATGAAATTGTTTGTGCATTTAACAATGTTATTGTATATTGGATATTGTTCAATAAGTTTTACTAAAATTATTTTATAGATTACTTAAAATTGATATATACACACCAATTTTAGAGGTAATGTTTTAAGTGTAGGGCACGAATGGGCCGGCTCGACTAGAGTGAGAAAACCGACGTGAAACAACGCTTGCTTTGTGTTCCGTCGTATGAGTGAGGTAACCGTAGGCCCTGGTGTGGAACACCAGTGTCACACACAGTGTCTGTGATCGACGCCGATTGCTTACAATCAGTGGATTTGTCTGCTCGTTTACCGTAAAAAAAAAATATTTTTACATATATAGATAATTACAAACAAAACAAAATACGAATCTATAGACACTCAACCATGTAAGGAGGGAGTCAAACTAAGCTCAAGAACTTCAATCTTCAACAGACCACTTAACTAGAACAGTCCACATAACAGTTAATACTATCAGGAACGAAAAGAGGTGAAATATAGAAGAGGAACCTAGAAACCAGATATTTTAAGCTCCAACCACAACCAAGGTGAGACGCTAAAACTTAGATATCGCACGATATAAAACCTCACACTCCCAAGAGGTTCAATCTACACAATCTAGAGGTAGAATACGTATACAAGACAGATTCGAACCGTGACAACCTCCAGTGGGTTTATGTTACATCCGATTGTGCACGGAAAACCTGGAAGCTTGACTTTTCTTGTTTTATTGTTTTTTTTATATGGCATACAAATACTGCGGTTGAATACAGGTAGATAGAACAATCTATACTAGAGGTAATATTATAAAGCTGAAGAGTTTGTTTTTTTGTTTGTTTGTTTGCACGCGCTAATCTCCGAAACTACTGGTCCGATTTGAAAAATTCTTTTTGTGTTGGATAGCCCATTCATCGAGGAAGGCCATAGGCTATAAAATATTACGCTACGATTAATAGGCGCCGAGCAGAGCGAGTGAAATCGCGCGGAAGTAGCTAAGTTTTTGCCGTGTTAAAAATGTCTAAACTCCCGGATTAACTTTTTGTAGTGAAAGTGTTTGGTTATGCCTGTTTAATGCATTTCGTTTTGTTTTTATGGGATAAGCCGGCCATCGAGCAGACGTATCACCTGATGGTAAGCAATCGGCGTCGCCCATGGACACCTGGAACACCAAGAGGTGTTACAAGTGCGTTACGTGCATATTGGGATTGGGAATTTGAGGATTGTTGGGGATTCAGGGATTGGGAAAGACTCCGCATTTCGTTGCGGGAACCAAGACAGTTATTCATGTCCCTGAGACGCGCCGGACTTCAGTGTTCCGGTGTTTTCATGGTTGTATCTACTGTAGAACCTGGCTTACAGGAGTTACGGTTTTGGTAGGTTGTGGCGGGCTTGTCTCATTAAAAATGCCTGTCTAACCTGTCTACTGAAGATCACTATCACTGTGGTTTATTCTGTCGCCACTGTCACTAAAACTTCTTGACAGCTATACGTCCCGTGGTCTGAGACAAAAATACATTATAAATAGTTATAATTTTTACTGACTTCATTATTGGCTATGTGCAAAGCGAGTAGTGGCGGACAGATAACGACCGCAGCGCACAACACGGCAGAAATTGGAAACAAATGCGGATGTTCAGCTGTCAAATATATTGATTGCAGTACAAAATCTAAGCAAAGAAATGGACCATAGCTCGTATTAAGTAGCTCTGGCCGTTATGCCGTACTTCTTCCACGTTTCTTACATGCTCGGCTAATACTAATTTACTGCTTTTTGTCTCAGTTTGTGGTTGGAAACTAATATGATGTGTAGGTAATAGTTTCAAACCCGGTTTTTATTATTATATTCATTTTACAGTAAAATTATTGCACTTATATAATGTCAACAATACTATTTTAATTTTTGGTTTTATTTATAATTGCAAAGAAAATTACAATGTTTACATTATTATTATTTGACAGCTTCCGCAAATGTTGTAAACGCTACGCGTCGCCACCGTCGTGCACATAATAGTTTAACACAATGTAGACTTGTGACCACTCAACCATTGTCTAGGTATAGTATCTGAAAATACCCGAAGCACTTACCAAACTCTTATATATTTTTCATTACATCATTTATGAAGGAAATGGAGCGGCAAAGTACTGAAGCAGCCTGTTCTATACTTGGTCGTTATCTCCCGAAATAGAAGATGTGTGTGGGCGTCAGTAAAACACATGATTAGTTACTATAACCAGTGAGTAAATAGAATATAATATCGTTTACAATTCTTGTCTAAAATTAGATTTTATGTCCATTAAGTTATTAAACTCCTTTGTGGGCCCTTCATGCTTCGAAGCTAACATCTTCATGTATTACAAGATCTTGTTGGTCTAATGATCACAGCGTAATTACTCTGTAAGAGATATTGGGTTCAGAATTAATGTTTCAACTTCAAAAGCCTTCGATATCAAGTATTATACTGATTTTCAACCAATCATGGGGACTCTCTCAACTCTTGAATCCAATTCCGATCAACATTGACATTGTGAAATTTCGTACTCTTGAGTTGCAACACTAGCGCCCATTGTATCCGTATTGCGTGGATATTGAATGAACTAAATGGTATTGAGTTTGGCATTATAATATTCCGTACTCTGAATGCTGTTTTAATTAACAGCTACGATAGGGGTAGTATAGTGTTGACATTGAATAATTAATGAGATTTTATTGGATTGAAATTACATTGACATTAAGATTGGTTTCAAGAGTAAGCACCCAGGTCCTTTTACAAAATATTTTTTTCATCTTAAATGTCCACAAAAAGTAATTTGGTCCAATCAAAATTCTTCTATCAAATTGACCATAAACGATTCTAACTAAAGATAAACAGAAATCACGAAAATCTATCTGTTCTGTCTTTTCTAACATTATGTACATATACCTCTATATGTATGTATCTTCAATCAGAAATGGTCTATTTGCTTAGGCGGCAAGGACACACATATTACTATTCGTACGGACCTGTTTTCTCGATAAACGAAACTAGGATTTATTTCTTCTTAAGTTAAACAAGAATATACTGCGACGTTGCTTCAAATAATTTTTTAAGATGCTATAGGCTGTTTAGATATTATTGACGTCGTTATCTATTTTAGTAAGATATTGCTTACAAAATGAAGAATAGAAAGTACATCAAATATTTCTGCAATCAAATATGACTGCCTCATTGGCCGAGTGGTCGCAAGTGCGACTGCGGCGGCAAGGGGTCTCGGGTTCGATTCCCGGGTCGGGCAAAGTATTACTGGGTTTTTAAAAAATTCTCAGTAGTAGCACGGAGTCTGGAATTGTGCTCGGTATATGGCAATAGGCTCACCCCCTATTACTATACATGGGACTCATAATATAAATAGTGAAAAGTGGGTGTTGCATTGTACAGTGGCATAATGTGCACCTCTGCCTACCCCTTCGGGGATAAAATGCATGATGTCACGTTATATTATCAAATATTCATTATAAGAGCGTGAAAATCTTTCCAATCGATTGAATAATTGAATTTCCAGTTACACCTAATTCAAAAAACTTTCAAACTGAGTTACACTATTGCAAGTAACCTACGGCCTCAAAAATAGGAAATAAACAGAGATTAGAAATTCGAGGATTGTTTGGAATTCAGGATTTGGGGAAGAGAAAGGGAGGGGGGATTGGGTTATTTTAAAAGAATTTCCTATGACAACAAATTCTCTCAAGTAGCAGTGACAAGCCAGTAAATCTGGCCTGACCTAAGCTTAGACGGATGAGTATCGTTTGCGAACACTTGAACCGTTGCCAACGAAGTGAAGAAGGTGTGTCAGGTGCTAGCAACTCAAATTGGAAACCATAAAGTTGAAGAGAACCTTTTACTAACTGGATAAAATGAAAAGGTGATGTAATAGGTTCACTAACTTATTTATAAACTCGTCACACCTGTGAAGTGAACTTAGTTTCTGAATTAAAGAATTAATCAATAATTTTTTCAATCGAATACAATCATTAAATTGATAATCTTCATAATTATGATAACATGCCTTTGGCTCCTATCTTATTTGCTGTGTCCAAAATTTAATTAAACTACTTCAAGGGAAACGTTATTAACGATTTTTTGAAGGGGGGAAAGTCATCGAATGACTTCTCCCGCCTGGGTGAGACGGGAAAGAGTGTCAGACTTTTACTGACTAAAAACCACCCCGTTCCTACTCCTGCACTTCGAGCCGAAGCCCCGGTAACCCGTTAAGTTCTCCGCGGCTCCGTATCGGCATCAGCCCTATTGGGCCCCATCCGTGGTGGTCTGATGGCTCTGCAGACGGCGAGCCACCCATGCTCGCCGTTCGCAGGCCCGCACTTACGGTGGACGGAAATCGTAACGTTATTAACCATAGGATGACAATATCGCAGAAATTATCTGAATAATTCTCACATTACGCGACTTTACCTCTAGTTAGGTTACCTTATCATAAAGCCTTCATCAATATCTAACTTAAATATAATTAATGTCGTTTTCTTTGTCCAATTACACAAAAGGCCAAAGTTTACTGCTCGACTATATTCCCTATTATAAGTTTCATACGTTTTCATTTAGCGTCAGAAACGAATGTCCTTTTTGGCGCATCGCCAAAGTAGCGACGCCGCTGTGTCCCGAACACGATTATAATACAAAACACACAGAAACTGGTCAGAATTAAGTTATAATGTTCGTGTTAAACAGGGTTGGAAAGAAGGTTGTATAACTTTGTAAGGAGTAGTGAACTGCAAAATTATGCCACTGAATGTTTTAGTTATCTAACCTAACGGATTACCGGGGCTCCGGCTCGACGTGCAGGAGAAGGAACGGGGTGGTTTTTAGTCAGTAAGAGTCTAACACTCCCTCCCGCCTCAGCCAGGCGGGAGCAGTCATTCGATGATTATCCCCCCTTAAAAAAAAATCTCTTTACATGCTGTGGCAAAATATGTTCCCTAAAGTACCTAATACTTGCTCATGGCTGAACATGATTGAAAATATAGTCTTTTTTTAAATAATAAGTATCATCGCGTATCCATTTTCCCCGCGAATAGTCTGGGAAGATATAGATTACGTATAACTTAACTGGTTTACAATAAAATTTCTCATTACGAAATACTTTTGACAACAATGTGTAAAAGCACGCCTCCTAACAAATTGTAGGCTGCTTTTAATTCTATAGAGTTGCGTATAATGAAAGTGAGCCCGCCATATTCATTAGCATAATTAGGGCTTTCCAACAGCTCTTATAGTGTGCCTTTAGAACTATAATAGGCCCAGCGTAATTGTAACTAGATACGAATTGAGTATTATGTACTCTGAAAATTAAAAAAAATCTAGTGCTTAATGCTCATTAGCAAAAAGTAAACTAAAGTTACCAGCGTAAAAATAAAAAAGCATAACATATCATATAACATAACATAACGCTTTTTATCCCCGAAGGGGTAAGCAGAGGTGCACATTACGGCACTTAATGCCACTGTACAATGTAACACCCACTTTTCACTATTTAATAGGTATATGTAATAGGGGATGAACCTATTGCCATATACCGGGCACATTTCCGGACTCCGTGCTACTACTGAGATTTTTAAAAACCCAGTAATAAAAAAAGCAACAGATAATAAAAACCGGTTTTTACCGATACTGTTGTAGTTTTCGAAAAAATGCAGTCTTGCTAAGAAGCTGACTTTGGATCAGCAAATAGTTTTCGCGATCGTCTGGCTAGCTTCCAATGACAAGAGCTGGTTGGAGGGATGTAGCCAATATTTTGAGCGCCTACGAGATACACTTCAAAATTAAAGTAGAGGAGGTCAACGGAAAGAGGTTCTATACCTTTTTGCCAGTAAAATGTACCAAATTTATACTACTACAGGTAATTTGAAAAAAGTTTCTGTAGTAGGTACTTATTGGAAAACAGAATTACTTTTTGAAATTGCTCTTATACAAACCTTGGGTTCGATTCCCATTCCCAGGTCATATTCGTCGTACGAAGGTATTAACTGGGATTTTTTTGCAATTGTATATTACTGAAGGAAAGTGACATTAGGTATGATGATAAAGTTACACACCTAGCCTCATTCTAATAAGATGCAACCACTTGTAATTCGCAGATCCACATATATATGTGGATCTGCGAATCCACATATATATCAGAATCATGAAATGAAATAGTTTTACAGCCCACACACACGAAACACTTCGCATCAAGCTTCCTTGTGTACGCACACTGGTAAGGAGTGGAATTTTTTGCCAAAGTCAGTGTTTCCTGAAGGGATAACTTATAACCTGTGTATCTTCAAGGCACGAGTGAAAAGGTTGCTTATGGGAAGACGTGCTCCATCGTAAACTGCATCATCGCTCACCAGCAGCTGTAGCCAAATGCCATTTAGCGCTTGTCTACATGTAGAATAGAAAACCAAATTATATGGAATTGACGTAAATTTTGACACTTGTACTGACAAGTACTGATCATCCCCAAATAATTTGATTTTCTATTCTACATGTAGGCAAGCGTTATGTGTCATTTGGCTTCTGCTGCAGGCTAGATAGAGGTTAAACGTCGGCCCATCCAATACAAAAATAAAAACAATATAGGTAAAAGAATGTCAAAATCATAAAAGCTTGTAAAACCCCAATGAGACATTCAAATGAAGCAAGACCTGGATATTAATATTCGTCAACTTATCAACTTCGATCTGAAACAGCCTCACCTTGAATTTTGTCGAATAATAAAATAATTATAACATAATATCCCAGACTTAGTTTCTCTGCGGTTACACACAGGGTCGTAAATCGCGTGCCTAACTTTCTATGTGATATCAGATAACTATATTCATAATGTGATGTAATTTTTAAAACCTATAATTTTTTTAGAATATATTCTTTATATAAGTAATTTTGCCGTGTTAGCTATTTTTGGATCGGCATTACATCTCAGACGGTAACAAATCAGTATTTTGCACGGAACATTTACTATTTACTTTATACAAAGTCTGTGGAAAAACTGTAAACAGATCCTGTTTACAAGCTTCCAAGCATTTGTAACAAATATCTGAATATTTATGTGGAAACCAATAGGATGTGGCTACATTATCACAGATTCGTATCCGCAATCGTAAATAAGGACTGACTTACTTATTTTACTTACAGAGACGAACATAAATTTTGTTTTCAGTAATAACATTGTAATACCGACATATTGTTCTAATTAGGTAAAGAAAATTAAGCCTACCGAAAGAATTTCAGCAAAAACAAGAATTCGAATAATATTTAATGATGTTTCGTACTGCGCAGAATTTATTCAGGCCTGTCATTAGCACCAAACAATCAGTATTAACGAAGATTCCGACTTTCACAGCAATTAAAATGTAATCAGTCTCTTACCAAGAACTTGGAATGTTAGCATAAATTCTTATCACTAACGCCATCTATGATTCCATGTGGGAATTAAAAATTGTATGGACAGTGAATTTTTTATTTTAGGTTATTTAGTAATAGTTTGACAGTTTTTCTTTTGATATATAATCATCGTGTGGTTTATTTGTAAAGAAAAAAATGTAAATCGAATGATATTAACGGCGTGAAGAGAGTAAGTAGGTCAGTCTCTCCGGGAAAATGATGGATGTATAAAAACGGCTGCCTCGTTGGCCGAGTGATCACAAGTGCGACTGCCAGGCAAGGGGTCTCAGGTTCGATTCTCGAGTCGGACAAAGTATTACGGGGTATTAAAAAAAATCTCAGTGGATCCCGGAGTCTGGAAATATGCCCGGTATATAGCAATAGGCTCACCCCCTATTACCTACATGGGACTCATAACATAAATAGTGAAAAGTTGGTGTTATCTCTGTGTGCACTTCTACCTACCCCTTCGAGGATAAAAGGCGTGATAGTATGATGGTATGTTTAAAAACGGACAAATCAAAACCTACTTACTCTTTTTGCTTAAAGGAACAAATTCAATAAGAAAAAAAAAGAAGTATTGAATGTTCTCAGTGCGCAGGTCTTAACCACATTAGTGAGGGCAGGTGTCGGCTGTCTCCAGTCCATCACCTATTTTTAGACCACTGATTAAGAGGAAAGTTCCTAAGCCACTGCGGCTAGAGCCGAAACTCAAGGCCGAATTCGACCTGCGTATTAAGTAAGTTAGACGGAATTTTTTGCTCACAACAATAGTTTGTTTGTAAAGTATTGTATTGTACCTATATTGTTGTTGATTTATCAGTCGCTAGTGCCAGAAATAGCGGTGTTAAGTTTAGTACAGTCATAATACTTTAGGTATAATAACATAATTCTTTAAGTGTGGGAGAGCCTTGGTTCGGCACGAACGGGCCGGCTCGACCAGAGTGATACCACGGCCTCACAGAAAACCGACGTAAAACAACGCTTGCGTTGTGTTTCGTCATGATCGAGGTTACCCTATTACCCTCCCCTTCCCCAATCTCCCCAATCCCTGAATCCCCAACGATCCTCAAACTCCTAATCCCCAAAAGGCCGGTAACGCACTTGTAACAGTGTTTCAGGTGTCCATGGGCGACGCCGATTGCTTACCATCGGGTGATCCGTCTGCTCGTTTACCGGATTATGCCATAAAAAAATAATAATAATTACATCTTTTATACCCTGACCATGTTGTTATTTACCAGGATAATGGTCACACAAGCAACGACCACAAACGCGATTGCTAGACACGAATTTTTAGTTTCAATCCCATCGAATCAAATGATCGTTACAATCATGTTTAATTACACTATTCTCATGTTTTATCTGTTGATTTCATTAGGTAGAAGCTATTACACATGCTAAATAATCCTCCAACTATTTCTTTAAAATAAAATACTTACTTATCCAAATAAATATCGACAGTTTTACAACAACTCGTAAACGTTGATTGGACGATTCCAGCGAAACGTCTGGCAACTCGTCTTGGCATACTGCAGTCCACAGGCAACCTACAAAATTTATGTTCCTAGCCAACCTACCTTTTTGAACACATGACCTATTTTTTGAGTAATCACGTAGGTAATAACAATGCCTGTTTTTAGTAGGCAATGTAGACACAGATATGAAATATTTATGTGAATGTATGTCGCTCATTTCGACACGTTAATGTTATTAGTCTCATATGTGGAACGGACACGTTATTGCCTCTTGTTTTGTGTTCATACATTCCTACAGACGTTTTGAAAAACAAAAATATTGTAATATTTGTCGTTATCAATCTCATATTACCTACATGAACAAACGTAAATAATAAATTGGTAAGACCAGGTAAGACTAAAAGACTAAATACAGATAAAAAAGAAATTCTTTTAAATCTGTTTTTCTCGGCACTAAATTGTTCTAAATTCAAATATTTGCTACCTGCCAGGCACAGCACCTACACATTTCGCGCTAATAACGTTAGAACTTTTTTATTCGCAGAACTCTTTGGTATTGGGAACAATACACTGGTTTCCAACCGCATAGCAGTATGCCAATGACCTCATGAAAATACCTACAACATGGCAGGCAGCATGCAGCTGTAATAAAATTTATTGTTCCACTGCATTACCGGCAAATAGGTAATACCCACCAATTACCGAACCTCACTATCTATACCTAGTACATTTATTATTAACTGTCTGTTGTAGAATGTTTAAATTTTTTAACGGTCATGATTTTGTCAAAAATACAATAATTTTTTTTTTTTTTTTTTTTTTAAGGGGGGAAAATCATCGAATGACTGCCCCCGCCTGGGTGAGGCGGGAGGGAGTGTCAGACTCTTACTGACTAAAAACCACCCCGTTCCTTCTCCTGCACGTCGAGCCGGAGCCCCGGTTACCCGTTAGGTTCTCCGCGACTCCGAATCGGCATCGGCCCTATTGGGCCCCATCTGTGGTGGTCTGATGGCTCTTTGAGGCGCGCGCGGAACGCGACGCGCCGTACGCTCGGGTCTGTTTCTGGTCGGACGGGGAGCCACCCATGCTCGCCGTCCGCAGGCCCGCGCTTACGGTGGCCGGAGATCGTCTCGCGATCCCCGACGCCCGGTGTGTCCTTCGCGATGGCTGGGTTGCGAGGAGGCAGCGCTTCGCTGCCTCACGCGTCCCGCCTCCTCCTTAGCTAGCATCACTGCTTCGCAAAAGGAGGAGACGGCATCCCAGTCCCCCTCGCTCCGCATCATGGCCTGCACTAGGCCCGGACGCGAGAGGTCGCCATCGCCGATCACTTCCCTGAGGACACGGCGGTGCTCAGCCCACGAAGGGCATTCTCCCACCGTGTGTTCCACCGTGTCCTCAGGGCGAAAAATACAATAATAGGTTTTGTCTAATGTAGGTATTATTTTCAACTGTAACTCAGTCTTAATCGGTTAATAAAGTGAAAGAATAAAACTCGTAACAAAATTCCACTTTAATCGCCCATAGACTTCATGAACCGTTCACATACATAGTTACTACAAAGGTATCCAAACCTACATTTTACTGACGCCATCTTTCTTATTCGAATCACAAACGGTATTCAAGCAACGTATCCCGAATCCCGTATCCCGTATAAAAGATTCTTGCACCTGAGCCGAGGCAGTGTAACGCGGCTTACTGAGCTTTGGGAGCTAAGAACGATTTCATACCATTTTTACTGCTGAACAATTTTATTGGTTCTAAAAATTCCCTTTGAGAATCGCATTCGTTTCAGTGAGTCATTAACTAAACATATTAAACGCTGTTTAGTTGCCAAAAATAATGTTAATTAGTTACATATCTCTACATAATACAACCTATGGAGTTTGTTGCTCGTTCTTCTCCATAGGAATCTACATAGAATGAGCAAATAGCTTCACTTTTATCGTCTTATTGACGTTCGAAAGTGCCTTCCTGGTCTAATTGAAATAAATGATTTTGACTTTTACTTTACATAATGCTAAACTAGTGGAACAAGAGGTTTCAGGTTTTATTCCCAATTCGATAAAAGGGTACCTACGGGTCTTCGCTTTCTGTTTCACTAATGTATCACGGAACTTATTTTAACAAATAAGTAGGACATCAAATAGATTTCAGTAACATAATCATAAGTAAGTGTACGATTATATCAACAAACGCGATACACCAGCCGTTAAAATCCCAGACAAATTCGAGAGATATAACATCAATCCGTAGCTATGTAGATACTAATCCTTAATCCTTCCGTTCATTCCTTACGAATATCTTACCATGAATGAGTAAATAATTATGTTTGTATGTTACTATTTTAATATCGGTAATATTTTTAACCGATTTCCCAAAAAAGGAGGAAGGTCTCAATTGTGAAACAAGTGAAACAAGTGAAACAAGTGAAACAAGTGAAATAAGTGAAACAAGTGAAAACAAGTGAAACAAGTGAGTTTAATTCGTCTGTATGTTATGTGTTTTTATTATATCTGTAGATTGGGCTCGCTGCCATTTCAGCGGTAAATCCACTCTTTGAGGTGTGGCTCGGGACACGCTACGGCGTCCTCACCTACCCCCTGACGCAGATCCTCACCGGACATGTGAGTTTCGGGAGGTACCTGTGTCTGATAGGGCGGGGGGAAACGCCCGGATGTCATCACTGCGAGGACCGCCCTGCATGCATGAGCATGGGTAGCTCGCCGCCCGACCAGAACCAGACCCGAGCGTGCGGCGCGTCGCGTTCCGCGCGTACCTCAAAGAGCCATCAGACCACCACGGATGGGGCCCTGATGCCGATACAGAGCCGCGGAGAACTTAACGGGTTACCGGGGCTCCGGCTGGAAATGCAGGAGTAGGAATAGGGTGGTTTTTAGTCAGTAAGAGTCTGACATTCTCTCCCTACTCCCCTAGGCGGGAGAGGCCATACGATGATTTTTCACCCAAAAAAATATCTGTAGATAGCAGGTTATACACAGTGTTATAGTTTACTTTTTTCATAAGACCGATGATGAATGCTGCAGTTGAAAGTAAGTAACTAAAAAGTGTAAGATTGTATTGAATATTGTAGCTGAAACATGATAAAATATCATATAAACTAGGTATGTTAAGAAGCCTTCCTAGTTGCGCCAAGATTGCATTCATTCCTCGAACGTCAGATTATGTTAATGCATTAGGTAAGTAATGCACAGAACAAAATGCATTCTAGTTACTATTATCTTATACGATATTGTGATTTTATAAGCACTTACTGTTCTGAATATTTATTTGTTTCGATATTTTAGTTAGTACCAGTAGACAAACTTTTTGAGCTTTATGGCATGAAACCATACAACACCAACCTCCAATTTCATCAGTATGTAACATCATATTCAAAAACCTTTAGAATAGTATGCAGAACCGCGAAACGTCTTTATATTAGTAATAAAATAAAAGCAGCTGATGATAAGATAAAAGCTACTTGGAAAGTTATACACAACGAGACTGGTAGGAAACGATTAAGAAATTCAGAATTAAGTTTAAATACTGAAAGGGGACAGATTTCATCCAACGTAGATGTAGCCCAGGAGTTTGAACATTTTTTTGCCAACATTCCAAAACAACCAAAGATTTAGAGTCATCAGCAACACTCTCTGTAACTTTGCTTAAGAATCATATACAATCGTGTCAGCACGACTTTAGTTTTCGATATAAGAATGCTCTTGAAATAATAAAAGTTTTTAAAGAGATCATGATCAAATCAACTGAAGATCTATGGGGACTATCGGTAAAAGTTTGCAAATCACTTATTCAAACTATAGCGCCATACTTGGCTGTGATTTTCAATAAAAGTATAGATGACGGTGTTTTCCCTGACCTAATGAAATATAGTAAAGTTATCCCACTATTTAAAAGTGGTGACACTAAAGAACCAAACAATTATAGGCCAGTATCTGTTTTGCCGGTTCTCAGCAAAGTATTTGAAAAGTTAATGCTGTCTCGGATGCTTCATCATTTTAATAAACATTCTATCTTTCACCAACAACAATACGGTTTTACTAAAGGTCGTTGTACAACTGACGCCGGTGTCACTTTAATGAAAGAAATATTTGGTGCTTGGGAGGAAGCACAAGATGCTATTGGTGTCTTTTGTGACCTCTCAAAAGCGTTCGATTGCGTTGACCACGAGACACTTTTGCTGAAATTAGATCACTACGGGATCAGAAACACCGCACTCTGTCTAATAAAGTCTTATTTAGAAGGTAGGCAATTAAAGGTTCATGTTAATGGTATTAACTCGCAGGGCTCTACGATGAATATGGGCGTTCCACAGGGTTCAATATTGGGTCCCTTTCTCTTTTTAGTCTATATAAATGATTTGCCATTTATATTCAAGAATGAACCAAGAATGGTGCTTTTTGCAGATGATACCTCATTAATTTTTAAAATAGATCGACGTGCTAATAATCTTGACGACGTAAACAGCTCCATTCTTCGAGTGCAAAACTGGTTCACCATTAATAATCTAACGCTTAATGAGAAAAAAACAAAATGTATTAAATTTAGTTTACCAAACGTCCGAAATAATGATTGTGATGTTGTTTTAAACGGCCAAAAGTTAGAATTTGTCGACGAGACGGTATTTTTAGGCATTACATTAGACAATAGACTACAATGGGGCCCGCATATAAAGGCGCTTTCGGGGAGATTAACCTCAGCTGCTTTTGCAGTTAGACAGATTAGACAACTCACGGACGTAGATACGGCAAGGCTTGTCTATTTTAGTTACTTTCACAGCATTATGTCGTACGGCATTTTGTTGTGGGGTCGAGCTGCAGAAATAGAATCAATTTTTATTCTTCAAAAGCGGGCTATCCGAGCAATATATAACTTACGCCGTTGCGAATCGCTAAGAGAATTGTTTAAAACGATAAACATCTTAACGGTGCCCTGTCAATACATATATGAAAATATAATGTATGTAAGAAAGAATAGGCAATTGTTCGAAAAAAGAAGCGATAGACACAATCTTAATACTAGAGGCAAGAATAAGTTAGCTGTACTGCAATTCAGACTTTCCAAGGTACAGAAATCCTTTATGGGGTTAGGTATTAAATGCTATAATAAAATACCAAATAGCATACTAGATCTAAATGAAAGTAAATTTAAAACATATACATTAAGCGCGAATTATGTAAACAAGCGTACTACAGGGTGATTGATTATCTTGAGGATAGGAATGCTTGGCAGCGTGTCGGTTCGGCTCCACTGGACAATACTCAAAAATGTAGTCAGTACCTAGTTCCAGATTACGATAATAGGTAATTTAACACTTTGATTCCGATGAAGGCAATCTATTTTTCTTGTGGCATCGAGCATTTCTTTCTTTATTTAAACAAGAGTATATTTTTTATTTTTTTTCTTGTATAGAAGCACTATTTTAAATGGATTGTCAGTATACATATGTGAGGACCATGTCAGACTTAAGATATTTTCTATTTTAGTATGTTCTGTTATTTGTATGTTGCGTCAGGTATGTCTTTACATTATTCTCACATGTGTGTACAATATTGGAATATGTATCAGAGCAATGTAAAACAGACTTTTTTTAAAAGAGTAACGAATGGAGTTTCTTGCTCGTTCTTCTCCACTCGAATCGACATTTTGGAACGAGCGCCTAGCTTCATTGACGGACAGACTGACAGACTATTATTTATTTCATATTTGTTGACGTTTCAAAAGTACCAAATTATGGTTTAATTGAAATAAATGCTTTTGAGTTTGAGTTTGAGTTTTATAAAAGGACCAGGTTTATCAGAAAGCCCTACCCTGCTCTAAGGCGAGTATGAGCTTAGAGTATGTTTTATATCTAATACGTTGATATACTGTCCCCAAAATATGTTTATACAAAAGTAGTATCTAATCATCTGAAATAAGGTCTATAATGGAGTTAGTGGAGAACGGTCACCGGAGACCGCGTTCGGCGCTCTGTTAGGTTGGTTCATTAGAGCCGACCAATCAGCGCGCCGAACGCGGTCTCTTTTTGATTACTTTAGATATAAAATAAACTCGTACTAAGGTTTCTAAAGTCGCCAGTTCGGTACTCACGACACCCGCAGACTGGGTAGATGTAGTGACAAAATGAATACAGCGAGCAGTATTTCATTCGCCAGCATTGAATTAAATAGTACCTACCGTACCTATCTAAATAGGTGCGATATTTCATTTTTATTGGCGGTGCCGTGTTTTCTCTGGTCACGAATACTAATCTAGTGGTGGATTACGGGACTGAATTGCCAGCGGCATTATGTATTGTTTAAGTTGTAGACTACAACTGAATCAATACTACAACTTGTAGTAGGTATTTACCTTTTATTTATAGTTTTTGTTTTTATTCACTAAATTTCACTTTAAAATGTGTTATTATATTGACTGCCAATAATTGTTGAAGGAAAACCTCCACTAACGATGTACACGGTGCATCTGACCTTTAAGGGGTATAACATAAGTAGGTATGAGGCAAAGAGGTACTTAAAGGCAGATAATAAATTAAAGGTAGACCATAGACCTATGGTCTATGCCTCCTTCATCACTCGATCACGATCACACAGCAATTAGGAACTACTCGGACTCTAACTGCTGTTTCTATTTCAAAAGTAAAATATATATTACGTATTATTGAGTCCCTTGATTTTAAAGAACTCATCTCTTAATACCTAATATCACACAACGTGAAATTACACGCGGTATATATGATGATGAGATGAAGCCATCTTAACATTACTGCAGAAAATATGATGCTTTCTTTAGCCACTCAACACCATTATACGTATGTAGGTACTTATATACATACAGAAGTTAATATATTGCGGATTTTAAAATGCTCGTAAAATTTTCATAAGTTTTATTTATTGTGCTACTAGTGCCTACGTTTAATATTTTAGCAATAAAAAGGAATTTACATTGGAAGTATAACCACATTTACCACAAACCACAATCCACAACGAATATTAATTATTGCTACGAAATGATACTAAATGAAAAAGCTATAAGCATTTTCAAGAATATCAAAAATAGTTCTCAATGTTAAGGTACTAAAATAAAAAAGAATATATTTTTTAATATTATTAATTGGTTTATTTTTAATATGAAGTTGTTAAATATTTAATAACAAACTACCAATAACTACCTTTCTACCAATTTATTATAAATAATGATTGAAAAATATTTTTTAAATATAGCAACACTAATGACAGGCAGCTTTCCGTCAGCGTAGCAGTATTTTCTACAAAATATCTAAAATAAAGAGTTATTATTGTATTTCGAAAGTTTATACATAGCGTATTTTTATAAACAAACTATATTTAACATGTTTAGTTACTGTGCAAACTGTTAACGTGTGAATAGAGATAAATGTGAATGTTCGGACTCCATTCTACAATGAAAGATGTCGTACTATTGGTATGTGTACAGCCGAACAAAACGAAAGTGACTAGTTGACCGTGTGTTAAACGGTGATTACTGAAACATTCGGCTGCAATAAAAATGGCGCAGACGGTCAGACGAGCGATCGAGGGTAGATACCCGTCCTGTTACATACCAAGTAGGATAAAAGAAAGACGAGCAAAAGCCAGGGCATTGAGGTAAATAAATATTGTTTCACAGGGCATTGGCACCTCGTAGCCACGGCAGGTGCCTTGTTCTTTTTTGTGCATTATATTTTCCATTTGTTTTTGCTTACAAAGCTGAGAACTTGTAACATATCTGAGTTTTAATATGTTAAGCTTGACATTGTAGTTAAGAAACCTTGTTTTGCATGTACCTGTTAATTATTTCCCAATTGTTCGTGATCATTCACTGATGTAGTGTTGTGTGATTATGTCTCGAATATAATATGAGCATGATAGTAAAAAACTGATTAGATGGAGGTACAATGACATTAATATTTGGTGTGTATTATTTAGTCGAGTGTTTTGTTGACATATAAAATATTTTTTGTTCAGAAGTGTTGACCTACTTATTATTCTTTACAGGTTAGAACAGCAAAGGAAACCAGATAAGCCAGAGGACTTTGTGTGTTATTCGGACAGTGATAGTGAGGAGGAGACTCCGGCACAACAGCACAAAATTTTGTCAACATCATATAACTTTGTGGACTATGTACGATCTCGGGAGATTCAATCTAATGAGGTTTGTTATTGTTTTCATATTCGTATCAATACTCAACAACCGTTTGTTTGCATTGTAACATCTGTGTGGTATTTATTTAAAAGATTAAGGCTGTAAAACATCTGTTATTTGATATTTTTCAATTGTAGTGTTTAGTAATATCGCAAAAGGATATTTTTATTTTTAGTAATTAACTCGTCGAGTACCGGTTTTGCAGACACAATTATAGAACAATAGGTTGCGGTCACCGGTGACCGCTTGGTATTTGACAGTTTAAGTTACGTTGATATTATGCCCAGTGCGAAGACTACAATATTTTAAGCTAGCAACTACAAAACTCATGATATAATAAGGAAGTAAAATATCCAAGGTTACAATTTTATAATTACTAAAAGATTTAAACAAATATGAATATTCTTTATTTGCAAAGAAAATAAGATTAATTTTAAGTAAAGTCCTTCCTTAGTGTATATTTACGTAGCTTTACAAATACAGCAACTAAAATATTTGCATCGTTATTGCTACAATCTTATCTCGTTGCATTTCACACAGATGCCCTTGACTCCATGTGTTATTATTATGAAGAAACATTTAGGTACTTGTACTAGATTATGGTGAATAACATTTTTGGGGTTTTATGATATTTAGAAAATAATTAGTAATTCATACATAATTTACCTCGTGTGTTCATAAGTTTTGAGACAAATTAAAAGTTGCATATCTTTTTAAATAATAAACTTATATTTATAAAAACAATAACAAACATTAAGTAGATAGTAAGTAAAAATTAAATATAATAATAATTCAAAATGACCACCCCTGTTTTTAATACATGCCCTTAGACGATTTGGCCAGTCATCAATGGCGGCACAAATCTTTTCCAGAGGATTTCGCTTCGCTTCTCGGACAAGAGCTCGCTTAAGTGACTCCAAGTTTGGGTGGGACTTTCGGCAGGCTCTGAGCTCTAATTCGGTCCATAGAGAATAATCCAGCGGGTTGAGGTCGGGGCTGGAGGAGGGCCATTCGTTCGCCGCAATGAAGGCCGGCACATTTTCCTTCAGCCAAGCTTGGGTGGTTTTAGCCTTATGGGATGGCGCCGAGTCTTGCTGGAAAACCCAATACTTGTTATGGAATAGGGTATTAGACAGGGGTTTCACAACAGTCTCTAGAATGTCACTTTGATAATTTTTGGCTTTCACCTTGACGCCTTGTTGGCAGAAATGAAGCTGAGTGACACCTTCGTACGAAACTCCCCACCATACCATGACACTAGCCGGATGATGAGTACGCGAGACATTCCGTGCTGAAGGTGGGACATCCTTGCTACTTTTGGCATACACTTTATAGTTTTGTCGATTGAACATTTCTTCGACGGTAAAGATTTTCTCGTGCGTGAAGAGTATCTTCCTCGCATCGTGTCTCCTAAGCAGTATTGGACAACGTTCGCGTCGCAATTGCCGAAGGCGATCGTTTAAAAAGTGTACTTTTCTACGGCTATACGCCTTAACCTTGAGATCATATTTCAGTATTCTGTTGACTGAAACGCGCGAAATATTGGTCTGCAGAGCGAGTTTCTTCTGAGTGCGACATGGATTTCAGCGAAGTCGCTCTCGGATGATTTTAATGTTCGCAGGCGTCCTCACAGATCGTGGACGACCACTTCTTTGCCGATCATGTAAAGAACTTGTCTCCTGGTATCGTTTAATAGTGTAATACACGAAGTTACGGCTCACAGTACACCAAAACTTTTCAGTTCTCGGAAAATGTCCATAGGTTTTCTTCCCACCTTAAATAATGAAATGACGGTCGCACGTAATTCTTTTGTTCCCTCCATTACGAGAAAATTTAAATAAAATAATCCGAAATCATGGATATTAAAAGTTAACATTCCAAATTCAAAATTAAAAAAAGAAATATACAGCAGCCAGTAATTTTTATTTTATTTTTATAAGCAAAAAGTTTGTCTCAAAACTTATGAACACACGAGGTACATACTTAGTACCTAATTGTGAAAAGTGAAACCGAATTTATCATCTAGTGCCTTCATTCAATATTGTGTTTTTAATATTTGTGTATCATTCAAAATTGTAATACATGAATATTTTACAATGTAAAGTAACTGTTATATCTGTCTGTACCTGTTATAATGGACAGGAAAACAGACATTTTGAGATCACAAATACAATTATCAAAACTACCAATTATGAGTGTTACTGGTACACATTTGTTTTCAAGTTAAGTGTATGTACCTATGTTTATTATAATGTAGGTACACATATTTGTTATTATCGTAGGTATGACATGTGTTCATTCAAATTAATTTAAAATCCTGTTATCTAAATAATGTAACAATATTGTATTTGATCAGGATAAATATTGATGGAGTTTAAGTAAGTTCATCCTGTATTACACTTTAGATACCAGAAATATGACGATATGAGGTTACATAATATTATTCATAAAAAATATGTACGTATAAATGGAGGACATCCTTAATGAGATAGATAACAATCAAGATCTTTCCTTCCAGCCCCGCTCAGTGGACCCATCATACGCGACTCGACACATGCTCACCCACGACATGTTCCGGGAGACCCCCATCAACCTCGGGAACATGAACAAGGTGTTCTGCTCGCAGTGGCTCTCTGACAGACAAGTAGTGTTCGGCACCAAGTGTAATAAGGTAAATAAAATACAATATGAAACATTCACAATGTATTTTAGTTGATAAATCGTTGTTAGCCTACTATTTCAGGTATAAGACTGCCTTTTGGCTGAGTGGTCGCTAGTGCGACTGCCGGGCAAGAGGTCTCGGGTTCGATTCCCGGGTCGGGCCAAGTATTATTGGATTTTTTTAAAAATTCCCAGTAGTAGCACGGAAATTATAGGCTCACCCCCTATTACATGGGACTTATAGCATAAATAGTGAATAATGGGTGTTACATTGTACACTTGTACATTGGCATTAAGTGACTCTGCCTACCTCTTCGGGAATAAAAGGCGTAATGTTATGTTATGTTCAGGTATAAGTTATGATGATTTTGATATCATATAAAAGGTCCTCGTCCTCGGCATGTCTGCATATGTGTTTCCAATAATCAATAAATTATAATGTAGTAATTTTATTATAGTATACTGACTGACAGGGATAATGTGATTCAGTAATTAAATTGAAGACTTGAGAACGCTCATTCCAACTTCATCAATGAACAAAAATCAATACAAATTACTGTGTTAATAGTTGGTTTGACAACACATATACTTAATAGGAAAATAGTCTCAGAAATTTCTAATAGATATATTAAAAAGCAATTAGTTGAACGATGTCATAGGCTGATAGGCTACCTACTTGCGGTAGGTACTTAGATATTTATCTAAAAATAGTCTTATCTCATTGGTAAGGCAATAAGTTTAACTTATTGTGGTACTGTGCCGTGAAGGTGACCTCATAACTAACTACTATTAAAATTTTCAATTTCTCTGGGGTTCTTTAATTACTTGACGGCACGGTTAACGCGGCAACTGGCTGCCGCGCAACGTGTCGCGGGTTCCATTCCCGCACGGAACAACTCTTTGTGTGATCTATAGATTGTTTCGGGTTTGGGTGTCATGTATGTGAACTTGTATCTTTGTAAACGCACCCACGGCACAGGAGAAAATCCCAGTGTAGGGCAAGATGTTTTATAAATAAGTAAAGGTAGTCAGTTAATTTATAACCTTTATTATTCTGCTTACTAGCTACTCCCGCTTCACCCGCTCGGGCGCCTATGTATCGTAGCGTGATATTTTATAGCCTAGTTATAGTCTTCCTCGAATATCTAACATAAAAAGATTTTTTTTAAATCGGTCCAGTAGTTCCGGAGTTTGGCGCGATTAAACAAACAAACAAATTGTACAGCTTTATCACTACACTACATAGTATAAAACAATCGCTATCCACCGTCTGTCTGTCCCTTAGATCTTTAAAACTACGCAACGGATTTTGATGTGATTTTTTTTTAATAGGTAAAGTGAATCTTAAGGTAGGTTTATACTTTATAATTTGCGACCCGCCCCGGCTTCGTACGGGTGCAATATGAATGCATTATACATATAAATCTTGCTTAAGAATCACTCTTATCTAATAAAAAAACAGCGACTTTGTTTTATACTATGTAGTGATACATGCAAGTTGCACCCGTGCGAAGTCGTATAATATAAGATGTATAAACTACGTATGATGAGAAATTTTTATTTATTTAGAACAATTATTGTTATAATAATGATGTGAAATTATGTATGTCTTTCCCAGCTCATGGTGTACGACGTCCGTCGTCGTTCCCTGGACAACATCCCGACGTTACGACCTCGCGCGCCCTGGGCCGGCGCAGACCAACAGACTGGGATACACGCACTACAGATCAATCCATCCAGGTACATTATAAAAATGATTCATTAAACTGTCAAACACCAAACGGTCACCGGTGACCGCAACCTATTGTTTTATAATTGTGTCTATAATGACTGTACTCGACGAGACTTGGTTAACATTTGAACATTAAAAACTGCTAGATAAGTCTAGAATTTAGATTTATATAGATACCACTTGCGTACAGTGAAAGAAGAAATCGTGAGAAAACCTGTACTCATAATTTCTTATGATAAGTTTGAAATCCCCAATCCTCCTTAAAGAAGCGTGGTGATTAATCCTCAATCCTTGATGTGAGCAGAGGCTTTTGCACAGGAGTGACCATTTACCTATAGGTTGTTGATATGATTTAATTGAAACCAGTAAGTAGCCTACTGACACGATGTTAGTAAGTACAGTTAAGCAGCTCCCATATTGAATCATGTCGTTGTTTCCTCGCAGAACGTTCCTGGCGACGGGCGCCCGCAACTCGTGCGAGCTGGCCATATACAGTCTGCCCACACTCGACCCCGTCTGCGTCGGGGAGGCGCATAAAGACTGGGTAAGGCATATCATTTACATATTTTTTTATCCTCTTATAATATTATTCGTACACTTTGCGTTCGTGAGTAACAACTGGTCGCAACTGGATCGCTCGAATCGCATGGTGAGGAACGCACGAGGCATATAGCGAGCGTCTTGTTTACATCCTGGAGTGGCCCGGCCATTCGCCTTGCGATTTTCAAGATTGTGTAAATGTGGCATTAGTAATATGAGAACATTATTTTTGTACACAGATCCTGGACATGTGTTGGCTGGACGACGAGTTCCTGGTGACTGGATCCAGAGACTCCAAGCTGGCACTATGGCGCGCGCCTAGTGCAGCGCCGCAGAATCACTCGCATCACTACGTCGCTCCACTCGCCATCAAGGAGTGTCGCTCCGGTAAAGTTACCATGGAATTCCATATTTTAAAAAAAAACCAATTTTTTTTCCTATGGTAGTCAGCGAGGTAGTGATTAGTTGCAAGCCACGCTAGGGGATCATATTCATGAAAACATTGCGCGACACACCTGGTGATCGTCGCTCAACCAACTCAAAAACAACGACTCAAACAATTATTGCTTTAAAAAAGGGGGATATCACTCCAACGACTCCCCTCGCCATGGTTGAGGCGAGAGGGAGTGTCAGACTCATACTGAAAAGCCCTTCTTAAATCATCTCTAATAAAAAGCCAATATGAAATTTAGTCATGAACCGATATTTTATTCCATGTGCAGGTCAGAAAGTCCGCGCGCTTACCTTCAACCAGCGCTGGCGTGAGATAGCCGCGTTGACCCTGAACGGGTACATCCATGTCTTCAACGCGGAGACATTCCGACAGACTCTGTCCAGGAAACTGCCCTCCTGTCAGGACCTCGTGTGTCTGGCTACACAGGTAACGATAACTATTTTTTTTATGGCATAAGCCGGTAAACGAGCAGACGGATCACCTGATGGTAAGCAATCGGCGTCGCCCATGGACACCTGGAACACCAGAGGAGTTACAAGTACGTTACCGGCTTTTTGAGAATAAGGAGTTTGAGGATCGTTGGGGATTCAAGGATTGGGGAGATTGGGGAAGGAGAGGGTAATTGGGCCTCCGGTAACCTCACTCATACGACGGAACACAACACAAGCGTTGCTTCACGTCGGTTTTCTGCTCGGCCGTGGTAACACTCCGGTTGAGCCGGCCCATTCGTGCCGAAGCATGGCTCTCCCACACAACTATTATAATAAAACATCTGAAATTTTGACTATACTCGGAATTTTAATTCGATTCCAGATTTGACAATTTCAGTGTTGCAACTTTATGACAAGTACTAAATATTGACGTTGCGAAATTATTCGATATGGAAATGGAATATTTCTGGATTGATTCTTCTCGTTTATAATTTGACTCTCGTAATCTAAGTATATCAGGAAATTTAATATTTCTGAACCTATAATTTAGTTTTGACGATTAATTAACGATCTGAGACTTTTCTTTTATAATTGTGTGTGAAATAAATAAAAAAATGTAATCATGAAGGAAAATGACAAATAAAACAGATAGAAATTGTCGCCGTCATCGCTATCCTGTCACTTTCTGTAATATTTATTATAAAACACACACACTGATTGTTCATCGATATTTGTGTCCATCACTACACTATTATATGTGATATCATTATTTCACAAAATGACAGTAGCTATTGTCAAATCTGGAATCTAATTAAAATTCTGACTATAGTAATAGTTTAACTTACCTATTGAATTTTTTTATGCTAAAATCCAATTTTTAGTTTGTTTACACCAAATTAAAGCTAATGTGAAATTAAAACCAATAGTAATGTGATTCTTCAATTTTGACTGTAAAACGTTAAAACGTTATACTGGAAAATATAATGTCTGGTCATATGTTCCGCGCTCGACAGTTGGCGCCACTGTCGATTTATGTCTAGTCAGTCTTCAAATCAAGTACTTAACTTATCCTTTTTTATATATATATGTGCCTTAAGAATTATATCTGTCACTTGGGACTATTCTATTGGACATTAAAAGTTCTACCAAATTAAAGCTATAATATCGAAATCTCACTCTCTAACATTGAAAGATGGCGATAGACATGATAAGAGAGAGGAATAAAAAATGGACAAAGACAATATTAGAATGGTACCCCAGAGATGGGAAAATCAGCAAAGGGCGACAACCAAAGCGTTGATAACCTATACCCAACCTATGATGATAACCTAAGAAGAACTGCTGGACCAGAATGGATGAGAATTGCGAGGGATAGGGAAAAGGGGAAATTTTCGGAGGAAGCCTATGTCGAAAGGTAAGCTGGGGACAAAAGTACTCATGTATAATAACAGTGAATACATTGTTAATGTATAACCTTAATTATAAAGTAGGTTTTTAAGAACACACAAGAACACGAAGTGGAAACTAGTTTTTTCTTCTCCTCTTATAATATCTTCTGATTCACTTCGTTGCGGGAACCAACACAGTTACTCATGTCCCTGGGACGCGCCGGACTCCAGTGTTCCGGTGTTTTCATGGTTGTTTCTACTGTACATCCTGGCTTACAGGAGTTGCAGCGGTTTTGGAAGGTTGTGGCGGGCTTGTCCCATTAAAAAAACCAATAATAAGGCTTATTTAATTGTCGTCCGCAGGAGAGCGGAGTGTACGCGGTCGGTTGCAAGTCGTACACGTTGCTGCTGGACTGCCGCACGCTGCAGTCCGTCAAGAAGGTCACCTCCAGGTACAACGGCTGCGGGATACGGTCCGCCTCCTTCCGCGGGGACATGCTCACCATCGGGACCGGGCTAGGTAAACTACTACATTCATTTTTATTTTAGCCACACACTAGAATTTTTTCCTGTGTCGTGGGTGCGTTTACAAACATACAGGTTCACATACACATGACATCCAGACCTTAAACAATAATCTGTGGATCACATAAAGAGTTGTTCCGTGCGGAAATCGAACCCGCAACACGTTGCGCGGCAGTCAGTTGCCCAGTCACCGCGCCAGCCGTGCAGTCGATTATACAGAGATTATTAACCGTCTGCGACTGACGTGTAGTCCCACAGACACGAAATACAAAATCACGTGTTATACCGCTATACTTTAATTCTACAAAAATATTTGCTGTTGAAATGGTGTCTGGTATAATATACACCTCAGTTGAATTGTAACAATTTAACCACGTCAGTTGCAGAGGGTTAAAATTTGTGTTGTGAAACCATGTCAAAAAATATGAAAGATATACTTAGTCTCTTACTATACAATAGTCATATTTTAAATATTTATTGCTCAAAAGATTCAGAAATTTAATTTTATCTTCTTATTACGTGACTTTTTTTTTTCTTCCAAAAATTCGGACAAAAATGTTTTAGACATCAGACACAAAACAAAATACGGTAAAAGTGTTATCAACCAATCCACAGAACTACAATTTTAGAAATAATTTCTTTAAAACAATGACAATGTGACTTGTTTTTTCTAATAACATTTTGCCATCTCCAGGTTTACTAATGTTCTACGACCTGCGCGCGGGCAAATACTTAGAGAGCAATATACATTCTACTAAAACTGTCACGCTCAAGGCTTCCAGGGGATATGTGGTGAGTTGTACACCTTATTTTATCTTATGTTTTTAAAGACTACCTCGTTGGCCGAGAGGTCTCAAGTACCTCGTCAACCAGTTACATGAGTAAGCCGCAAAACATCATAATTAAAATATATGTCAGTAGGAGTCTGGAATTGTGCCCCGTATATGGCAATAGGCTCACCTCCTATTACATGGGACTCATGTCATAAAAGTGAAAAGTGGGTGTTACATTGTATAGTGGCATAAAGTGCCGTAATGTGCACCTCTGCCAACCCCTTCGGGGATAAAAGGCGTGAGTTATGTTAGGATATTTTTAAAATCTTTTATCAGCCATTTTGAGATATTGGCTGATAAAAGTTATATTGCTAACCGATACGACCTTCAAACCTTCAAGAAAAGAGCGTATTCCTTTTTAAAAGGCCGGTAACGGACCTGTGACTCCTCTGGTGTTGCGGGTGTCCATGGGCGGCGCTGATCGCTAACCATCAGGTGATCCGTCTGCTCGTTTGCCTCGTATTCCATAAAAAAAAATCAATCATCTGGCCACTAAACAAAAAAGAAATAAAATGATTGATGAATTATTCACGTAAATGAAAAACATCGGCTAAGAAGCAAAAGAGGTCTGATTTAAACTGTGAAACACTGCGAGGTCACCGGTGACCGCAACCTATTGTTCTATAATTGTGTCTATAATGACGGTACTCGACGAGTTAAGACATTGTGCGTTAGCCTTCTTGTTAAACTAATAATTTGTTGGAACTGTGTGTTATAGTATGTTCTAAAAATAATTCCATCGTCCACAGTTCCCCGACGAGGAAGCGGACGGCTTCAGTCAAGTGAAGCATGTCCCAGCAATATACACGCATTGCTACGACGACAGTGGGACCAGGATCTTCACTGCCGGGGGACCATTGCCCGCGCCACTCATTGGGAACTACGCAGGACTCTGGCAATAACTGCTACGGCCAATATTGGCCATAGTGGGCATAAGTTTAGTCCACTGTTGGACAACATTTTTCTGGGAATGGCAATGTTATCTTCGACCTCTGTTGTCTCTATTCCACTGTTGGACTAAAGTATTTACAAATGCTTATGAGTACTATGACCCATTTTTTAAATTAAAAGAATAATGACATTCGCTTTTATTCAAATATGATGATTATAATATTTTTTATAATTATTTTATTTTATGTACATTGTCTATATATTGATACTTACATTAAATGTTAGTTCATTCTTATTGACTTATGTCAGGTCGGTGAATGTTAACAAGGATGTAAATTATTAATTAAAATATCTTTAGAAGTGACTCGAAATATTTGTAAAGCGCAAACATATAGTTGGTCCAGAATATTCAGATAATATGCTATCTAGAAACGCTCGATTTTAAAGTGGATACAATATTTAGTATTTATGAAAGTAGAAAATATTGAAAGCATGTTTTATATCATTTAGTTTTGTGTTCTTCAATTTTTGTGAATTAATTGCAATCCTATTTGGATATTCTCAGTACAGACTCGAATCTTGACTGGAGAATATATTACAATTATCATAACAATCGCTTAAATGCCCGTATATGGGACACAATAGAAAGAAAATAAATTGTGTCTCGCGTGGATCCAAGTTTAAACACACGACGGGTTAATCAAATCTTGTAAATAAGTAAACCTCCAAAGCTCAGTCAGTTTCTACTTTCGTAAACGCTAAAGATGTTTTCCAACCTTTTGCAAGTTCATACCAAATGTGTGAGTAAGACAACAATACCTCAAAACCAACGAGTGTAAGGGAGACAGAAGCAGCCTATAACCCATACTTGGCCCAGCGCAAACCGGCGCGAATAACTCAATTTACAATAAACCTTATCTACTGTAGCATACGGGTGACAATAACATCCAAAGATAAAGGAAGGCGGCGCGTCGTCAAGCTACTTTGTCATGTCGTTTCCATCCGTATGCCATATGAGTTAAGGTTCATTTTAAATTGATTTATCCTCAGTATCTTCGTTTGTTTTGGGTCTAACTTCGATCGGCTAGATACTAGTAAAATAAATATAAAACATAGTATTTATAATAAAAAATGGTTTCTAATTAGAAGTGTACGGAATTGTGTATTGATATAGCAATAATGAAGAAAATAAGAGTGCAAAATTATTTAGATTGTATCCAGCGATGTGGTTTTGAGTGCAATATAAATGTTGAAGGGAACCACAGAGTATTTTGTAAAGGTCTAATTGTTTTATGTTGTTATTGTATTGGTATATCAACCTACTCCGATGTGTCAATTTTTATCATTCGATTTTAAGACTTTATATCTAAACTATTGAGTTGAAAATCGTATATGGAAATTTGATAGGAACCTACTCTAGGTTGATATGATTTAAGCTGCCCACCTTACCTTTACCTTACCGTACCTTAATAACTCATAAGTACACCACCACCTTAAGGTATTCAGATGTTTTTATTTAATTTTCAACTTTATGGTACAGTAACAAGGTTGGGAATCTGGTAAAGTTAGAAGTTAGACAGCCTGTATTATGAACTTTACAATTACTCTGTGTGTAAAATAATTAACATTGTTTTTAATCTTCCGCGGCAATTCCGTCAATTATTTTTTATTTGCTAAAATCAATAAGAACTTTATTTGTAAATAATAGATGTCAACTAAAAATGCTTTGAAAATGTAATGTCTAACTGATGCCGCGGTCAATTTTGTGGAAAGGAATTAAAAGTTACGTTGCAATTTGTCATTTGGCGTAAATTTTAAGTTACGAAATAGTCACCGATATACGAACAATTATCGGTTTGCAGTTCTGGTTTGGGTCGATAATGGTTTTGGTAATGCCTTGATATCTTGATACCGACACTTATCACTTCATGATTCAATGCCGCGTGTACCTCAAGTAATTTGTAGACGAAACGGGACGCTTGCCTGTGTATATATTAAATATATTATAGTTTAGATCAATCTACATTTTATAGACGACTGCAGATCAAAGTACCCTTTTATTGAAGTGATTTTAGACGTTATCGTAAAGAGATGTGGTTGAAAATCTGTTGCTTGGCTGAATGGGTAGGTTGATCTGCTATCGTCTAATCTATTCATTTGTTTATTATTAAATTGTTTCTCATAATTTTCATTTGACATTGTGATTTTAAATTAGTTCTTAAGGTTCGAACAGTAATGTTCAAATTGAATCGTTATGTAATTTAAGGTTGCATTGTGCATATATGGGTTTATTTTAAATCTATAAGCCGTCCCGTTTTTACGGATACATAGTTGCAATGTGTTCATAGTAGTTATTTCTTTAAACCCCACAAAAACATGAGACGACATTTGAAAATATAGAAAAATAAATGCAATCTTTCTCGGTATAAAAATCACCTAACGGTAAGCAATCGGCGCCGCCCATGGTCACCTGGAACACCACACGTGTTACAAGTACGTTACTAACCTTTTGGGGATTTTTTTTTTTTTTAAGGGGGGAAAATCATCGAATGACTGCTCCCGCCTGGGTGAGGCGGGAGGGAGTGTCAGACTCTTACTGACTAAAAACCACCCCGTTCCTTCTCCTGCACGTCGGAGCCGGAGCCCCGGTTACCCGTTAGGTTCTCCGCGACAACCTTTTGGGGATTAGGAATTTGAGGATTGTTGGGGATAGGGGAGATTGGGGAGGGGGGTAATTAGGCCTCCGGTAACTTCACTCACTCGACGATAATATCACATTTCACTATGGTTTTCTGCTCGGCCGTGGTATCACTCCGGTCGAGCCAACCAATTCGTACCGAAGCATGGCTCTCAGACATACTAAATTAATTATAAATAACAGTTCTCACGTATAATCTCCGAACGCGTCTGCGCACACTACTCATGAATAATAGCCCCATTGTGACTTGAAACTAATTGAGTATTCCTCAACCATTTCACCCAAGTGCACCGTTACTTTCAATTTTATTACCGCTCTTAATGTGGGGACATAAGACATAAATACTATGGAAATAATTAGAATACTAATTCGATAGATTTATTACGATATCCATAATATTAGTGTATAATTATTTGGGCCGCGTGTCCATGTGTTTTTACATGTAATTTCCTATTAATTCATTTAAGTGGAAATTGTGACGAGTAAAAGACTTGAGTATGCTGAATTATTTTGTTTTATTTGTTTTGTTTCGTACTTCTAACGTGGTAATTACCTGACCTCGTTAATCAAGCTATAACAGCGACCGTCGAACAACTGGTGTAAGTTGTATGGATTTTGTGGGCCGACATTTGACCACTATCTCGCCTGTCGGTAATCGATGATGCGGTCTACGGTGGAGTACGTCGACCCATAAACAACCTATTCATTCGGGCCTTGAAAATACCCAGGTTATACCCTTCAGGAAACAGGTTCTGACAAAGAATTCCACTCCTTAGTACGCACAAAGAAGCTTGATGCGATGCTACTTTCAATTCAGAGTCGTTATCATCAACAGCCTATAAGTGACCAAAGGCCTCTTTTCGCACAGAGATGGTTTGAGCTTTGACCAACACGATTGCTCAATGTGGATTGGCGATTTCAAACTTATAATTGGTAATTATAAGCCCAGGTTTCTTCACGATGTTCGCGACTTATAAGTGAATATCGTTAAAGTATTTAGACATTGGTAGCTAAATGCATGTTTAGTCTATTCTACAAAACAGGTCGCTATGGTAGTAGATTATTTTCTTTGGAAAGGCTAGACAAATGCCACTTTTGACGGGCAACGTTTCTTAGCGGTCGCCGCCAGCACCTTGTAGATATCGCTGCAAAATGTAAAATCACTAAGATTGTAGGGCACGGAGTGGTTGCACTTGGCTAGCACTACTGGTGGGAAACAATGAGGCAATCATTTGTCAAATATGGAAATGGTTAGCGTTAGTGGCCCGGTGGCGTATTAGATAATTATATACCTACCTTCTTTTTAACCAACTTCAAAAAAAAGGAGTTTGAGTAGTGTTTATGAGTTTGTGGCACCGACTTCTCACCTACCAGTGGGTGTGTAAGCTATAAGAACGTATGACCAATAATATTTTTTTTGGTTTTTACTTTTCGTTTGATTTTGGTTTCTGCAGTCAGTTTTTTTATTCATTAAAAGGTAGCACATGTCTTTCAAGAATATTTCCCATTTTTTTCTATCGTGCCGTAAGGACGACGGAGCGGGGGCGTGCCGGACTCTACTGGCTAATGTGTATGAACTCCTGGTACTTCGGAATGAAAACGACGTATTTTTGTAGCAATTGATATTACAGAATGTCATTTAAGAATATTTCCCACCCAGTTTTTTAATACACTTCTTAATATTTCCTGTTATCTGTATTGTTTTGTATTAATAATGAGCACATACAAACTCAACTTAAGGTAAGGATTGTTCAAATAAAGTGACAACATATTAATAGTAAATGCATTCTTTGTTTTTTATTTATAATAAAAAAGCTTTGCAATTAAGGCCACATATATAAAATGCAAATAAATAATAGATTACTTTCAACATCCAAATACTGTAGTTTTAGAACAAAAATGTGCACAAATTCACGCAGGTCTCGTGGATGGCGGGACCCAACCGACGGGCAGGCGTGTTCCTTCCTTACTAATGTAGCGATCCCACTGTGATCTGGAAATAAAAACAAGATTTATTATTGGACCCGAATAAATTCGTGTCATGTTTTAAACACGAAGAACGGGCCAGGGGAATATGTTAATACTTTAGAACCATAAAATCCATACAATAAGCCAACTCCAGTCTATGAATGTCCCTACAATATGGTTGAGTTGGGCGGTGCTGGTGTACGTGTCATGTTCGTGAACGGGCGCCGTCAACTGGGATTGGTCAGCTCCAGACTGTATATTTCTTTTTTTTTAATGTCCTTTAGGGTTATTTTTTTTCGATCTCTTTGACTGTATTTTAGTGTTACATTGTTCTCGCACAACCCAAACAACAAAACTATGTAACTGGAGAATTGTGAACTTGATTGAAAAAGAGTAACCTATGGAGTTTCTTGCTCGTTCTTCTCCATAGGAATCTACACCTTGGCATGAGCAAATAGCTTCACTTGTTAATTTTCTTTATTGACGTTCAAAAGTGCCTCTATGGCTGGCATAAATGATTTTGACTTTGACTTTGAATAAACTGGATTTCTACTAAACTTTGTGTAATAATATCTCATAATGTAATAATATCAATCTCCCCAATCCCTGAATCCCCAACAATCCTCAAACTCCGTATCCCCAAAAGGCCGGTAACGCGCTTGTAACGCCTCTGGTGGTTCAGGTGTCCATGGCCGACGCCGATTGCTTACCAATAGGTGATCCGTCTGCTCGTTTACCGATGTATGTCATAAAAAAAATTAACACATTTCTCTTAGCTAAGTTTTCATGTTCAACGAAAACCTAAGCTTAATTTTATCCAACAATAATAATAGACTAAGTTAAAAGTATTTGGTAACAATCACAGAATTAGTCAGTATATGGAAATTACTTACCTGACTGCAATAAACTTAGCGACGTCGCCTCGGAAGTCAACCTGTGGCAGCTTCCCTCCAAAGAGTGTTGTCCTCCAGAGGTTCAGGTTGGTGGCAACATGTTGTTCAGCCTCTGCTAGCATGGAGTACTGCTTCTCCGAGTCCTCGTCCAACTGAGCCCGAAGTTCTACTTCTTCCTTCTCGTAAAGTACCAGCTTGCGTTCCCAAAGTGATTTTAATTTATCTGTAAATTAGATTATAGTGATGAGCGCAAATAATTTCAGGATCCTTAGGGACGATAAACTAAGAAACCACATTGAATTATGGATATTAAAGTATTTGAAAACAAAAAGATCTACTATTTAAAACACAATCTCTTAGATGAGAAGTGGAATATTTTTGTGTATTATAAGGTTTCTTAATTATGCATAATGCATTCTTGCTCTTCAAAATAGCAAGTAGATCTGAATCAGTCATTAAAAATTCTGACTTTATTTACCAATATGTGAAAGAAAGGCAGCTTCTTCACTCTCCGACACACTCTCACCCCTCCCCGCAGCAGTGTTCTGTCTAGCCTTGCGCAGTTTCACAAGAGCATCCAGTTTAGTCAGACATTTCTTGGCATCACTCTTCTTGCGGAGAACTTCTTTTAAAACCATATCAGCCTGCAGTTTCTGCTCAGCTTCCTGGAATAAAATAAAATGTTTGTTAAAATACTAGTTACAGCATTACATTACACAATAACTACTGATTTAACTAGAGATAAAACATTATCTATTAATATAAAGTCTAAACTAGTTAACTTTATCTATAAAAATAAAGAAAAAGGCAAGGGATGAATGGTTCTAGGGTGTAGGACATTTGTAAATTCACAAAAGCATATTTCAGTTAAATAAATGTTAAGTTACCTGCTTGGCTTTATTGATGTCATCTTTGATTTTCTGCAGGTTCTCATCTATCTTCCGTGACCGCTCTTTCAATTCTTTCATTCTTTCTTCTTTTTCTCTCTTCCTCTCCATGTTAGCTTTCCTTAGACGCAATCTCTTGGCTGCCCTCTTTGCTAGAAGCTTCCGTAATAAGTCTAAATAAGGACCGTTGAGTATAGTCAGAGTTTTATTAATCAAAGCTTTGTTTTCCTCCACTTCCAGCATATTAGATCTCCACTCATCTTCAGATAATGTACTTATGTTCTCCAAGAGTATTTTTTCTTTGGTCTTTAAGTCGTTTATAGTGACAACCATTTTACGAATCTCTTCCCGAACTTCGGATATAGACAGCGGTTTTACGTTAATCTGAGTTAGTTCTCGGACAGGTATTCTCTTCTCAAAGGTGTTAAGAAACTCTTGATCTTGTTTCTCTCGTTTAGCAGCAGGAGTGGAAGCAGGTATGAAGTACGCAGGTGGTTGCGGAGGAGGTGGCACATAATTAGGTGGAAAACTTTGGAATGTAGAATTGTTTCCGCAAAAATTATTATAAAAATTAGGATTATAAGACATGATTGTGTAATTATAAAAGTAGTAGAAAAATAATGTATTGGTATTATAAAGCGCCTGACTCTGGGAGTTGGCTCTCAGCGTCCTTGAGTATTTGTTGCGCAGCTACGTAATCCTCGTGTTCTTTGAGATCTTGCTCTGTTTCTAATGTGTTCTTGAGGTCAGTAAATGCTTTCACCAGTCTGTAAAATAATAAAATTATTGAGCAATGTGCATTGACATGAGGTCCGAGTCACAAACTTCTGTAATAGAAAATCCTGCCAACTACACTACATGGTGTGATCCAAAGGTAGGTAAGTTACAAATACAAATGTGCTAAGAACATCATAGAAAAAATATATGTAAATTATTGTGTAGTTTTTTATCCCACAGTGAATTTAGCTGTGGTACAAATGTGGGCTTCAAAATAAATAGTACCATTAAAATAACTTCTCAATCACCAAGCGGTCACCGGTGACCGCTTTCCACTAATATTACATTACATTATAGACCTTTTTTCTAATGATTAGAGATTACTTTTGTATGACCAAATTTAGGTGGTGGATTTCAACGGGTTAAGAGGGTAAAAATAATTATTTTTACATATCGATAAATTCTAGCTATAATAGATAACATATTCTGTTGTTTGCAATTTCCTATTCATCTTCTATTACAACTGGAAAGCAATTTCTGAAGGACTGCATAAAGGTATTTTTTCTTATTGGAACCTACCTACACAACTAATCGTGTCTAATCAAGCATAAACTAATACCCCCAATATTTAAAAAAAACCTAATAAATATTCAAGGAATCGACATGTGCGATCATATCTATAAATGAATCGTCATGCCCCAATGACTAACAGCTGCAACAAAGAACAACTGTCGCGCCGCACCTAACCTCCAAGAACATCTGTGATTTTATATAAAGATTACTATGAAACTACGCAAATATTTAGTATGAACTATGGAAATCTGATGATTTTTAAGTCTTAATTACTTGTTTAGTAACTCGCTCACCGTCTTTGACAATCTGGTACCATCATCAGCGACTCCTGAAGCACTTCTTCTTGCTTCCGAATGTTGTGCTCGTCCTGACCCTCGTCTTTTAACTTCTGTATTCTATTCTTCTGCTGTTCCGCCTCCTTCTCATACACAACTTTCTCTTTAGCTATGCGTTTCACAACGCCGGTCTTTATTTTTATTTGACGAATTCTAGGATCTGCCATTGTTACCAAAGTTCGCTATTGTTTTTTTAACTTAGCTGTCAAACTCAAAATGATGACTTGACAGCTGCATAGACAATCACACCCTTTTGTCTATGGTTTGAAGTTGCGTTCCAATAATTAATTAGTTACATTTCAAGCATTAAAATGTATTTCAAACTACCCACATATGAATTGTTAATTAGTTACATTTCAAGCATTAAAATGTATTTCAAACTACCCACATATGAATTGTTACTTGGATTACGTAAAAATACAGACAGAATATTCAACTATCTGCTTAATGAAAAACCTTAGAGGAGAAAAGCTTCTGTATGACGTACCTAATCCGTGAATTTCAAATGACTGTCGTGTATGAAGTGACGAGTTAAGAAAAAATGTTTTTGGAGAAACACTTATTAGAAGAAGAAACGCATAGAATTAAGAAATTAACCTAAATAAATAGTAGTCGTTGGTCTTAACGAAACTCTAGGTACTTAAAACAGTAGATATTTTAATAGCTATCTCAAGACTATTTCATCAACATGTCCACACAATGGAACTGGAAAGCTTACTAATTTTTTTACACTTTTTAATAATAGTACCCTAACGGGAAATCAATTTTTTTTTTCAAAAATAATTCAAAATTTGATACACAAATAAAAATAGTACCCAGCATTACATAAATACTACAAACAAGCTACTTGAGAGATAACATTGTACCTAGCTGTATCTTATCATATCGAGCCGAGATCTTGTGGAGAGACTATGACTTGCGTCCCTAGTTACACGACTCACACGTTCCAAAGACCGTGAAATCTTCGTATCAGTCTGGTTACATACAGGTTGTCACCTAAAATAAAGGAATATTATTAGCTGGCTGATTGTCTCGTTGGCCGAGTTGTCGTAAGTGCGAATGCTAGGCAAGGAGTCTCGGGTTCAATTCCCGGATCGAGCAAGGTACCTATTACTGGGTTTTAAAAATTCAGTATTAGCACGGAGTCTAGAATTGTGCCCGGTATTATAGCAATAGACTCACCCCCTATTACATAAGACTCATAACATAAATAGTGAAAAGTGGGTGTTACATTGTACAGTGGCATTAAGCGCCGTAATGTGCACCTCTGCCTATCCCTTCGAGGATAATTATAGGCGTGTTGTTATGTTATGAATATTAATAGATCAGAATTATTTTCTTTGATCTCCAAGTACTGATTTTTCGATGAAAACTTTAGATTCGATGAGAACTATGGTGTTTAATTTACTACCATATGAACGATGAAGTTTTGTTAAGGGGAGAAAATTATCAAATTCTCCCGCCTGGGTGACGTGAGAGAGTGTCAGATTGTTACTGACTAAAAACCACCCCGTTCCTCCTTCTGCATTTCGAGCCGGAGCCCCGGTAACCTTTTACGTTCTCCGCGTCTCCGTATCAGCTTCAGCCCTATTGGGTCCTATCTATGAGCTAGGAGATCTCAAATTGAACCTAGATATCAATACTCTTCTACTTTTCTTTTCCAAATGAAAATTGTACAGATATACAGAAAAATACATGTTGGCAGAAGAGGAGACCCATCGACATTGTTTCTTTGTTGGAAGGAAAATAAAGGTTCAGAGACAGAGACATTCTTTACAGATGTGTACCTAAGTGTGGGAGAGCCATGCTTCGGCACGAATGGGCCGGCTCGACCGGAGTGATACCACGGCCTCACAGAAAACCCACGTGAAGCAACGCTTGCGTTGTGTTTCGTCGTGTGAGTGAGGTTACCGGAGGCCCAGCTCTCTCCCCCTTCCCCAATCTCCCCAATCCCCGAATCCCCAACAATCCTCAAACTCCTAATCCCCAAAAGGCCGGTAACGCACTTGTAACGCCTCTGGTGTTCCAGGTGTCCATGGGCGACGCCGATTGCTTACCATCAGAAGATCCGTCTGCTCGTTTGCATATGCTATAAAAAAAAGATATTAGCTAATTTCAAACACCCTTTAATAAATAAACGGTAAGCCAAAAACTACAGGGGATTTGACCACACTTGCTATCTGACATAAAATTCTTTGTATCCATCCGTTAAGATATGATTACAACGATACTAAGAGACGTGATACGAAAATAGCGATTGTACAAATAAATATACTGTACTGATGGGATTACCGTCAGTACCACGACACACGATGAAGGTGATTCTCCTATTGGCAGGTAGGATATTTGTTGCTAAGCTCTGAAGTTACAAGGTCACACTGCTTCTTGTATTAATAATCTAGTCTTTCTGTTGTCGCGGAGAACCTAACGGGTAACCGGGGCTCCGGCTCGAAGCGCAGGAGAAAGAACGGGGTGGTTTTTAGTCAGTAAGAATCTGACACTACCTCCCGCCTTACCTCCCCAGGCGGGAGCAGTCATTCGATAATTTTCCCCCTTAAAAAAAGTATTTCTGTTGAAAAACTTTGTTTGTTTGCAAATACACTAAACTTAAGCCGCTTAAGCTTTACATCAAAGCTTCAGCGGAGACTAAATGGAAGAGTTATAACGGAACCTTCTGAACCTCTGAGGTCACTTAAACAATGACGAAAGTTTGTACATGGATACCCTAAAACTTCACACTTAGCTGTTGATAATAAAAACAATAATCTCCAATCCGTCCCAAGTCATCTTAGTACCTGTATCTTATCATACATTATATACATCTTCCCAGAAACTATAACAAATTGAATATTTTGAGAACCTACTTAATCGTTTCTTTAATTTGTCTGCAGGAGTGGCAGTAGCACTATGTGCCGTCCCACCCGTGGACCAGCGCCGGCCACATGTTCACATGAACGATGATGGCAGCTACTTCTTGACCAACGATGGACGTAAGTACCATTTAATAAAAATGGTTTTCATATCTTCGCCCGTAGATAGTCAACAAGCGAAGATAGGAAAACCGATATGGATTTCGGTTAATTGAGCGTAAAAAGACGTTAGGGCTAAGAAGAGCTTCTTCTTCTTGGAAAACAAGATACTGAGATTCGTAAAACCATTTATTAGTATTTGGTTCACGATAATTTTGTACAAAAATAATTCAACTCGTGCATTAGAATCTTCTTGATAACAGCCTCTTGATTTGATAATTTTAGGTATTGATAATGCTTATTATATTCAGGAAATGTATATCATGGTTCCCTTGACACAGCTTCTGGACCCCACTACGTGGGCCACATTGGTCGTGGTGTTGTACAGGGCAATGACAATGGTGTGACGTTTGACGTGCAAGCCTCTGGAGAGACCTGGAGAGGTGGCCTCAAGATCAGTGTCACCTGGACTGGTCCCGCCGACGTCGTGTTCCAGGACTGCATCGATTTTGGTAAGTACAGATTTTTTTTATGGCATAAACCGGTAAACGAGCAGACGGATCACCTGATGGTAAGCAAGACAATGATTTTGATTTACGTACTTACTTTTATAGAGGGCAATCGGCAATCTGGACACAAGTCCGAATATTTGCGAAATTCATTAATCAAGCAATCTTAGAATCTATTATTATTAGACAGTAAATTATTTTGTTACATATCTCTAATGTATTTCAGCAAGTTTTCTCTTCATTTCTTAGTCTTAACCTTGAGAAAGGCGCCAAACCTGTCGATTCATAATTTTATCTTCACGCTGTACTTAGAGTGCATAAAGCACACAATGAATACCTGAATAGGCATGTAAATACCTATCTAAAACAGTGTAGTGGTTACTTTGTAGATGTTTATCAATTTTGTTGATAAAACCGCTTGAGAGCCAAGCACCTGTCACTCTCCATGTTATCGAATAGATAGATTTTTGCAACATGACGCGATAGTTTTTCATGGAACAATGTGATTTTATAATAGTCTTGAAAATGAATAGGTTACTAACTACTTATTAGAACTAAACTGACAATCGAACGATACTTCAAAAGTTTTATTATTTAGGAGTTTGGTTTTGCAACTGAAATTTTTATTACCTATAGTCGCTGTGCCTTTATAAAGTAAAAATTGACCTACATGTAGACATCATGCCTAAAATATAATTCATGACTAACCATCCTCCTGCAGGCAACAGCCAATGGTTCGCTGGTCCCGAACAGAAGCAGCAATACTGGCCCATCCAGAAGTCGTTCCTCAAGAAATACTCAGCCGTGTCCAAAGAGGAAGACAATGCCGCCGTGGGCGAACGTTATTGGCTCAACTCCGACGGCATGTACATCTACGTCGCCCCTGAAGTGCCACTCTTCATCGACTACCACAACGAGCTTGAGAACCATCTCTGTCTGATCGCCGAAGTCGCCGACCCCTACTCCACAAGGAGAACCGAAAATGTCCTCAAATACGACCTCTGGTTCTTTGAGAACCCTAAAATTGCCCACCAACACGCTGTAGACAACTACCTCGGCAAACCATCTGGTGTTCCCGACTACAGGATGATCCAGTACCCTATCTGGTCTACTTGGGCACGTTACTCCAGGGAAATCGATCAAGACAATCTCTGGGCCTTCGCCAACGAGATCAAGGACAGTGGTTTCCCTAATGCTCAGTTTGAAATTGACGATCTTTGGGAAGTCTGCTACGGTTCCCTGTTTGTAGACGTAAGGAAGCTTCCTGACCTCAAGCAGTTGGTACAGGACATCAAGGGTCTTGGCTTCAGGGTCGCTATTTGGGTGCATCCCTTCATCAACAAGGACTGTGAACCTTGGTACTCTGAGGCTTTAGGCAAGGGGTAAGTGAAAATTTTCTTCGTTTTTCTATCATTAGATTTTCATAATTCAGTTTTATAAAATATAATATTTTTATGGTTAACAGAAGACTGCACTCATAAAAGTATTGTGAAGAAACCCTTTTCATTATTCGCATTGATTCAATAAAGTTCTAACCTTCAATAAGAACTATTATAATTTCACCAGTTACCTGGTCCTGAACGAGGAAGGCAGCCCTGACACGACCTGGTGGAACAACAACGGCTCCATCCCTGGCTACATCGACTTCACAAACCCTGAGGCTGCCGAATGGTTCTCTGACAGAGTCCGCAACGTGATTGAGACCTACGACATCGACACAGTCAAGTTTGACGCTGGAGAATCTAGCTGGTCTCCTCAGGTGGGTACACAAATAGCGCAATAATGATGAAGTTATGACTTTATTTCGTTGATACGAAATCGATGAACCAGATATCGAAGTTTTCAGAGTAAAAACAATTTAGTAACAATGTGATGTAAACCAAAATAATATATAGGCCTCTTCTAATGAAGAGTCCTTAAATATAATTGAAGATTAATAAGAGGTAATCCCTAGAGCTATTTCTACTTAAGTGCAAAACTAAAGTTTGCTGACCTTATCATTCACAGATCCCAGTACAGAATGGTCTGGACATCAACCTGCACCCTGGCCACATCGTGCAAGCTTACGTACGCACTGTCGCCAAGTTTGGACCCGCCATCGAAGTCAGATCTGGAATGAGGTAAGAATCATGGTTGCAATTTAAACTTCCCTGACTATCTATTATAACTTTGGTAATTAATTAACAAGCTGTACCGTGTTAAAAGATACATTTTTAGTAACGATAATAGTTCTATTCTATTTATAATCAAGCGACTACAACAACTTTTGGGACTATACTACACGGATATGCTAAGACATCCTGCACCGCACAGATAAAAAAAAATTACCTTTGGGGTCCGTTTCTATCAGGAAGACAGTAAGGCTGTTCTAAACTACCCCACGGTTCTAAGTTATGTGTGCTCCGACAAAGGCAATTCGAGTGTTCATTATGTGTATTTGTTTTAATATTGTATTGTGTAAGGTCTCAGGACTTTCAAACGGTTGCAAATACTATAAACTCTTTACGATCCCTTTCACTAAAGACGATCACATTCTTCCAGGACCCAAGACCTGCCAGTCTTCATCCGTATGGTCGACAAGGACACACTATGGGACTTCAACAACGGTCTGGAGTCGTTGATCACCACTCTTCTGTCCATGAACCTGAACGGCTACACCCTGGTGTTGCCTGACATGATCGGAGGCAACGGTTACAATGAGAAGCCCAGCAAGGAACTGTTCGTCAGGTGGCTGCAAGCTAACGTGTTCATGCCTACTCTTCAATACTCCTTCGTGCCCTGGGACCATGACCAGGAGGTAAGCTTGAATGGAAAAGTATAAATTTTGCTAAAAGTGATACTTAACATAACATCATCACGCCTTTTAACCCCTAAGGTGTAGACAGAAGTGCACATTACAGCACTTGATGCCACTGTATCATGTTACACCAACTTTTCACTATGTATGTTAATTATGAGTCCCATGTAATAGGGGGTGAGCCTCTTGCCTTATACCGGGCACAATTGGCTTAATGAGATTGAAATAAAACCAATAGTACTGAGCGCGACCCGGGAATCGAACCCCACTCGACCAACCAGGCAGTCAAGTTAACTTCTCTGACTAATCGAAACTTCGAAAGGATACTTTGAATGTTACTTTTTTCTAACCATTACCACACTTACCTAGTTGTTACAAAGTGTCAATTAAAACGGGTCAAAGAAATAACTTAAAAATACTTTCTCTTCAGGCTGTAGAAATTTGCCGTCGCTACACCCACCTCCACGCGGAGTATGCTGACGTGATCTTGGCTGCTATGGAGAAGTCAGTCAGTGACGGTACTCCCGTCAACCCTCCCATCTGGTGGCTCGACCCTCATGATGAAGAAGCTTTCGCTATTGCTGACGGTAATAATTTTTTATTGACACAAGTTCATAAGTGCATCTATAGATGAACTTGTGTCTATAAACATAGAAGATGATTGTCTATAGACTATCATGGGAAAGATTATTGCAGAAGATATTAATTGTAAGGACTGGAGACCTAGTATTTTTCTAGAAACATTTTTTCCTATATTTTGGATGCGTTTAGAAACATTTGCACATGACACCCAAAATAACAATTTGTCGATCGCAAATAATTGTTCAGTATCTACGATTTTTTATGGAATAAGACTCAAATGAGCAAGCAGATCACCTGGTAAGCAATCAGGGCCGCCTATGAACAACCGTCACACCAAAGGTATTACGAAGCCTGGGTCTCCGATGTGAGAAATTAACATGACTACTTAAACCAATAGGGTAGTTTCCTAAATTGTATTTTAATATCCGTCTGGTACATTAATTTAAAACTTTAGACACGTATTTTTTATTTTCTCACAAAATTAAATACTTTCGACGATATCTTGATTTGAAATATCGTATGACGTCACAGCGTGCCACATTTTGTAGCACGTTATGACGTAACGACTCCTAAACTTAGCGCCATTTTATCTAACTTAATACGAGAAAATAAAAAAATACGTGTTTAATATTTTTTTATTATCTAATTGACGGACTAATTAGATTTTTATTTCGTTACCCTGGACACAACCCAATTCTTGATGTTCCAGAATTCCTTTTGGGTGAGAAGATCTTAGCAGCTCCAGTGGTGAAGCCAGGAGCAGTATCCCGTGACATCTACCTGCCTCGTGGCGCCTGGAGAGATGGGAACAATGGACATGTCATCCATGGTCCCATCTGGCTGAGGAACTACCCAGCTCCATTGGACGTCCTCCCATATTTCACTTTAATGGAGTAATAGAAAAACGAACTCGAATGTTTTGTTATTATAAAATAATTATTGTATATTTTAATTTAATAATATTTATTTTAATGAGTATTTATTTGTTGTTTTATTGGATTTATTCTTAAAATTAAAGAACAGAACCGAACGAATGGATTTGCTTATAGAATGTCTTTAAGTTGAGGCTCAGGTTTATCCCCAAACAAGGGAAAGTATTATAAAATTATCATTCAATAATAGATAACATAAATACCCAGCTGGATTTTTATAGGATGAGGTAAGGTTGCCATCTACTACCATCCACTGATGGCAAGCAATCTGCGCGGCCCATGCAACATCAGAGGAGTTTGTAGGCACTAGGAAATGAGTACTATATGAGTTCTAGGTCCCCAATTTGGGTCTACTGATAAAACTATTCCATGTCAATGGAAACCAAGGACTTTTTCAGATGATAGATACTCTTTCATTATAGCTACTGTGGGTAACTTTGAATGTTTGTAATTTGTTTATTCACAAGAACCCCCGAATCCCCATCAATCCTCAAATTCCCAATTCCCAAAAGGCCGGTAACGCACTTGTAACGCCTTGGTGTTTCGAGTGTCCGTGGGCGACGCCGATTGCTTACCATCAGGTGATCCGTATGCTCGTTTATGGTGTAAAAAAATACAGAAAATAAGTAAACTATCAAAATTTAATTACTATATTTTAGTTTGTATTAGTTATTAGTTGCAATTTAAAGTCAAAGCATTTATTTGAATAAGAACCACATGCAAGCATTATTGAAAAGTTAAAATAAAATTGTCCGTCAGTCTCTTTTTCAGTACCTACCTAAAGCTATGTGTTCAAACCAAAATATAGATTCGTACATTTAAATTCATTCCAGAAATAAACATACTGAAATACACTTACATAATCAAGTATAAAATATGATTACATCAATATCCGAATAAAATCACTAGATATTCATGCAAAGTTAGTGTCAGCCTACTCCAAATTGTAAATATTCGTTTAATTTTCGACTGTATATCAAAACAATAAAGTTATCACTACATAGTATAAAACAAAGTCGCTATCCGCCGTCTGTCTGTCCCTATGTATGCTTAGATCTTTTAAACTATACAACGGATGTTGATGCGGTTTTTTTAATACATAGAGTGATTCTTAAGGAAGGTTTATATGTATGTAATACATGCATGTTGTACCCGCACGAAGCAGAGGCGGGTCGCTAGTAATTTAATGAAGCACTGAAACGAGTATAGATTGACCCGCTGTCTTCTGTACCTACTAGGTACCTAAGTACTCAGAACAAAATGGAGAAAAACCCTTAATCATAATACGGTAGGTAGACATTTGACGTTATTATTGATAAGTCGAGACATATGACAGACTACTTGAACAAAAGATAGCGTCGATAACCGGCAAAAGGAAGAGATTATCTTTGACCAAACAAATATATCAATAAGAATCAAAGGCTAATCGTAAACATCTATAGCACCTACTGAGTACAATAAGCCACCAGCGGACCGTACCTCATAAATATAACATCACACCTTTTATCTACGAAGGGGTAGGCAGAGGTGCACATTATGGCACATTTTTTTATATTTGATGGGCCGACGTTTGATCACTATCTCGCCTGGTGGTGCACGATGATGAGGTCTACGATGGACGAGCACGTCGTCCCATAAGCAACCTATTCACTCGGGCCTTGAAGACACCCAGGTTATACCTTTCAGGAAATACAGACTCTGGCAAAGAATTCCACTCCTTAGCCGTACTTACGCACTTAATGCCACTGAACAACGTAGCACCCACTTTTCACTATTAATGTCATGAGTCCCGTGTAACAGGGGATGAGTATATTGACTCTGTGCTACTACTGAGAATATTTTAAAATAAATAAACCCTAACTGGGTTGGTACTTTGCCTGAACTGGGAATCGAACCCGAGATTCCTTACAGTCGCACTTACGACCACTCGGCTAGCGGCTAAGTCATCATCATCATCATCATCGATAGCAGCAAGACGTCCACTGCTAGACAAAGGCCTCCCCCTTAGCCCTCCACGTCGAAGAACAACTCACCACCTTCAACGGCTAAGTACCTTACCAAAATCTATACCTACAGATTATCCACATTTTCACAAACTAATATCAATTGAAAATAGTTCCTTCGGACTTGCCAACTAAGACCAACACAGTCTATAAGATCACATTAAAAGAAAGATCTATTTTCAATTGCTAAGCATCAAATGATCTTATAGAATCTATATGTTTGTCTCGCCACTGCTTTCATTAAGTAGGCCATTAGGTTAAATTACTATCAGGGTGTACTTAATTCCCCACAACAACAAAAACAACTTCACCCTGTTGCCATGAGTCACAGAAGTCAAATTCGAGAATTATCTAAAAAATGATTTAAGCTCAAGAGCAAGCGATAGTGTCGTAAGATGATAGAGATGTCAAGATATCGATGGAGATAAAGATAATGTCAAGAAAAACCGCAGTCGATACTCATTGGTGAGATGTGATGGCGGCTCTTAGGGCATTTTTATGTAAGTCTCAAAACCTTAAATCCTCCTTTCGATCTTACATCTTTCAGAAGTGTTATCGTCATGTTTAGGACTTTAAGACTACGGTTCAACTGTGATCGAGAAACTGACAAAACTAGGCAAATAATTCCGAATAGTTAAGGCTGAAATGGTTGAAAATGCTACAGTAGAAAACTTGATACGTTGAGATGACCTTCAAAAAAGTAGGAAATCTGAGACAGCCATAATGGGATATTATGTAATACAATATACAATCTTTTCCATCTTTTATGGAGAGGCAATTCAAAAAGAAAACAAACCTTAAAGACTTATTTCTATTTTCCAGTCTTTCTAACGCTAGGTGCGCGCGCGCACACAGCTGCAATAACAGAGGCGCCCTCTGTACGCGCTGACGACGTCACACTCACTTTGGAGCCGATCCTCACTGGAGGATTCCACCTCGTCTTGACTGAAGGTGAGTTCATACTGAAGTTTAAGATTTAATTGCCTTATAGGTATTTGATATGAAGTTCTGAAGCTTGATTTTAAAAATCTGTGATAGACTGTCATACCACTTAACAAATAAATCTTCTAAAGAAAAAATAGATTTTGAAAATCGAATTCAGAAAAACTTAATCCGCAATAGGAACAACAAAATAAATCAATCCAGTATCATAACATCTAAACAAACTAAGATACAGAGACCTTCCAAGGTCGGATTATGGTGGATGCAAAATGTATTCTAATTTAAGCAAATTACAAGATTGATAAGACACGGCGCTAAATACAATTTATTGCTTTGTCCGTACGTTAATGATGTCAAGTAATGGCACATTGTCTTTTGATTATCATGATGGTAATCAAGGACTTGTAATCTCTTGAAGGCTTCGAGAACAAAAAGCTTTTCTACGCTTAAGATACCTGAACACTAAAGTATCAAACCTGCCAGAAGCATCTTTGCAGAATAATCAGTATCTCAACACATTCATCTTGCTCACTTTCCATCGTCCTGACAAAGGTCCATTTCTGCAAAATCTCTTTTATATTTCTGTTCTAGAAAACCAGCGTGAGGTGTTCGGTCAGGTTGGGCGCACGTTAGCAGCTCCATTCACAGTAACTGACGTAGAAGGTGGTTTACTGGTCAGGATTGGCAATGTGAACCTCACTATCAACACCCTGTACGAAGCAGCGACCCAGGCTAGGGGCATCAAGTTCAGCTGGGAAGCTGATCAGTACACCAGACTAGAGGACTGCATCGATTTCGGTAAGTACAATAATCTTATCTTCAGATACTTGTACTTCTTAAGAGCAGCTGTTTATATTGACAGATTGATTGATTTTTCCCCTAACGATTTGAATATACAGTTATCATAGTTACTTAACACTTTCGGAAAATTGACACAAAAAACCATTACCTTTATTTGTTAACATCGAAATCTGAAAAATAATGTAAAAATTTTCTTTGATTTCAGGGACAAAACATTGGTATGCGGGACCTATGCAAGTGGACCAGGTCTATCCAATCGAAACTGCGACACAAGTCTACAGGCCAAGCTACATTCAAGAAACCGACAATGGTGCTATCATGGAGAGGTACTGGCTCAACTCCGCAGGAGAGTATGTCATTGTCCACGACAAGATCCCACTCTTCGTGGACTACAAGAACATTTTGAACAACCACATATGCTTCGGAGCCCAACTAGCAGGACCCTACTCCACAAACAGACCCCGTACTATATTAGCTTACGATATATGGTTTTTGTCAGACGTCAAAGCAGCTCACAAACACGCCATTGTCAACTATCTTGGCAAGCCCTCAGGAACCCCGGACTTCCAAATGGTTCAGCATCCAATCTGGTCTACTTGGGCCCAATACTCCAGAGAGATAAACGAGACCAAGCTCCTGGACTTTGCTCAACAAATTAGGGACAATGGGTTCAACAACTCTCAGTTTGAGATTGATGACCAGTGGGAGACGTGCTATGGCTCCCTTGTGGTGAATGAGGAGAAGTTCCCTGACTTCAGGCAAACCGTGCAGGACCTCAAGGCTTTGGGATACCGTGTCACGATTTGGGCACATCCTTTTATTAATAGAAACTGTGATCCTTGGTTTTCGGAAGCTGTGGATAAGGGGTGAGTATTTAACTTTTAAACTTTTGTTTGAATGTGTGAATAATGTGCCAACGAAACTTAAATCCGCTCAGTTCATCTCGATAGCTCAGATACTGACCCTACCTACTAATTTTATAACGTCTTCAGCTTCTTCGTGTTGGATGAGAGTTTAAGCACCAACACGTCATGGTGGAACAACAATGGTACCAACGCTGGGTACATTGACTTCACCAACCCAAAGGCTGCTGACTGGTACTATGACAGACTTAAGGACGTACTCGACACTTATGGAATAGACAGCGTCAAGTTTGATGCGGGAGAGGCTAGCTTTGCACCTGAGGTTCGTTTTGTTTAATTTTTCATTTGTATTCGTTAGATATTTTTTGTGATAGGTATTAGTAATATAAGAGAACTAAACCGCAAGAAAGATCTAGATCTAGAAGAGAGTGCAAGTGATAAAAATTAATACATTGATATGTGATAACAGGGAGCGTAAAATAGTAGCATTGTTCACAATGTTTCGAATTGTTTAGTGTGTGCTTATAGGGTATAAATTGTTAATGAATTCAATATATGTTTCAGGTTGCCATCCAGACAGGTGACATTGAATTCCAGCCCCATCACTTGGTGCAACAGTATGCAAAAGTGTGCGCTACATTCGGAAACATGGTAGAAGTCCGAGCTGGATTCAGGTAAACACGACAAAAAAAATCTTAGATTGAAGAGGATCTAAAATTCACAACCTATTCAACAACGACAACTCAAAATTACAAAAAATTACATTATACACTTTTAGGACCCAAGACCTTCCGATATACGTGCGCATGGTGGACCGTGACTCCATCTGGGGGCTGAACAACGGACTGGCCACTGTCATCACAACCACCTTCCAGATGAACCTGAACGGATACCCCTTCGTGCTGCCAGACATGATCGGAGGCAACGGCTACAATCTAGACCACGAACAGGCTGACTTGCCAACAAAGGAATTGTTCATCAGATGGGTGCAAGCCAACACATTCTTGCCTGTGATGCAGTATTCATTTGCACCTTGGAATTTCGATAATGAGGTAAGCTTTCATGATGAAAATAATTATTTTAACACATTTATCTATGTCGTCCAAAATTAACTCAAATAATTACGTGTCCGTTAATAAAAATATCGTAGCTATTTAATGTGATACCGTGCTTGAAAAGCCCACTCCTGAAAGTAGTTTATATGGTAATACAGGATTTAAAAAAAAACGGAAGGATGACTAAGTAAGATGTAAGTAGTTAAAAAATAAACATCAGTAGATGAATAGTTGAGAAGCTTCCAGTCTATCAATATGCTAATCTAGTTTTTCGTTAATGGTATAATGAATTTAATTGAAAGTAGAATTATAACAACGTCAATAACAATTGTGATATAACAGTTAGGTACATCATGTACAAGTCAATCAACATGCATTATCAACACGCAGCTATCGAAGCATCAAATTGCACAATAATTGTCAGCCTGTGTGATTCATATAGGTACTGATTACAATGCTTTACTATTGGAAAATTAAGTGGAACGCTTATGACTGAAATTGCAACAGGTGGTGCAAACCTAAAAATATTACAAAGAACCTTATTCAGAACAGTACAAAACTATTTAATTGAAACATTGTGAACATTTACAGACAGTACAAATAAGCAAGAAATACACAGACCTTCACGCTGAATATGCAGACGTGATCTTCGACGCCATGGAGGCAGCAGTGGCTGATGGAACTCCCGTCAACACTCCTCTCTGGTGGATCGCTCCCAATGATGAAGAGGCTCTCGTGATCTGGGACGGTAAGATTCACTCGCTCAGATGACAAAAAAACGCTTTCAATTAAATATTGTGTTTATTATAAACTGTTCTTGAACCTATCAATGGCTTTAGAATTATTTTTTTTATGTTTCAAGTTCATTTTGTGCCTTCAGAAAGGGAGAATCCCAAATCCCAAAAGTAACATTTTAGTTTCGTCTTTATAGTAAAATACACTACAAAATTGTTTATAGGTTAGAATTAACTAAAAATACGAATGCAGAATCCGATATTTTAAATAGGAGTACCCCATGGAACAATATTGGGTCAAACACGAACTACAATAATATTTCTTTATTGCAGAATATCTCCTGGCAGAAATAGTTTTAGTGGCTCCGGTACTGACAGAAGGAGCTAGATCTCGTGACATCTACCTTCCAGCTGGTGTTTGGTACGAGGAAGGCGACTTGGAAAAACCTATCGAAGGCCCCACATGGATCCGAAACTACCCAGCACCCTTAGACGTACTCCCATACTTCGTTCGCGACAAATCTGTGTCCCACGATTCCAGTGTATCTCTTTACACTTCTGCTATCCTAGTAGTTTTAGGCTTAATAACTAATATTATTGCTATAAGGAATTAATTGTTAGTCAATTGTCTTATATGAATACGTTTCAATCTTGATTGAACATTAAAAGACAATAATTGGAGTGAAAAGAATGGCATCTGTCTTACTTACATAATAATAATTTAACTATATGATATTATTTTAACAAATAAAGATTTATTTTTAATTATCATTGATTTTTTGTCTGACCTTTCTAAAGATCTAGGTTAGACTATGAAATATCGAGTAGTAAATAGGTGGAAATTGCCATTGCTGAAAAGGTTTATTTGAATCCGGCTATAGACGCAGACTTCAACAAGATATAGGCAGTAGTAATCACAAATGTTAGAATTATGTAAAACACAGATGTCCTTGATGATGATTCAACAATACACTCAACTACACGATGCTTGACATTGTTTGTGTATAATTAAGTATTTTCAAGTGATTTTATCATTTTATTGTTTCTATACGTGATACAGGCTACCGATGTCAAGCCATCTTAATACATATAAAATTGGTTCATTAGCTGAAGTAAAATCCTTTAAACAAGAAAAACAACTGCCACATAATTGAGCCACAAATCAGCTTAAATAAAGGCAATAATAATAATAATGAGGGAGAAGACAAGGAACAGGTCTCCCAACTCTAGGTTGCTTTCATTGGCCGTCCAGAGTGGAGTCGCGAGAGCAGTGCTCCTATACGGAGTGTAAGAAACTATTCGTAAGTCGCGAGTGGGCCAGGGATGCAGGAGGCTTCGGCTGGAGTAGATGATCTGAGTAGTAAGCGGTGGTAGTTTCTTAACCCTTCAGCTACTCACATTCTCGTCGTCCCTCTGTTGCTATATCTAGCAACCATTTCCGGGGCCCGGTCGGTGAGTTGGCGAGTCTCCGCCAGCCATTTTTACGTGTAATAATTACATTGTTTCGGCGGGTGCCATAGTCATCCATAGTTCCCAATTTACCAGTCCACAGCAACCCATCCATAGCCCTACCTTTTTTTTCATTATCACAATAGTTCTACACTAACCGGGGACTGTCCTTGGGTGCATTTCCATAGTGCATACAGGGATAATCACCGGTTTGTGTGTCCATTACATTTAGATTAAACTGTCAAACACCGCGCGGTTACCGGTGACCGCAACCTATTGTTCTATAATTGTGTCTATAATGACGGTACTCGACGAGTTAAAGTTGTCTAAAGGGCCTCTGCGCAGTTGGCTTCAGCCCCTCGTATGCCTCCCAAATGACCGGGACCCTGTGGTCCCGTGAATGGTTAAGACGTACATATTAATAATGACATCCACCTCAGGAGGTTTACCGTGAGGAGGTTTCTGTCTCTAGAGCCCTAATCACCGGTAGATTTGGCCTATGTTCCCGATATTGGTAGTCATCTATTTTTTTTTAGTATTTAAAAATATAATTTTAGAGAATTTTAAATAAATGTAGGATATAATAATAAATAAAAATCTAAATATAAAGTACATCTAGGCTATTCTGGAACGCTCAATTCGAAAGATCGAAGTGAACTCGATTTCTGTGCGACATGTCATGAGATTATTCTCATCTGACCAATGACGAGCGAGAAGGCGATCGAGCTCACTTCACTGTCAATTCAGAATAGCCTAGCCGATAATAAAATATTGATGTTTACTACCTGCATGGTCGAACATTCATCCGTATGTCGGTTAGAAATATTTTCGGTATTTTTGTTTTCTGCATTCTCGGGAGTTATCAACACCGAAGTTCCAATTGTGGCTAGTCTTCAATTGACTCATACTCTATCATTACTACTTATAGTACCGACTTTACTATGAGGGCACGCGAGGCCCGTGTCCAGCGCCTCCTTCCTCAGGGGTCCCGGAGGTTTGACATTTTTTTTATAGGATAAACCAGTAAACGAGCAGACAGATCACCTGATGGTAAGTAATCGACGCCGCCCAGGGACACCTGGAACACCAGAGGCGTTACAAATGCGTTACCGGAATTTTGAGGATTAGGAATTTGAGGACTGTGGGCGATTCGGTGATTGGGAAGATAGGGGAGGAGAGGTAATTGGGCAAATTTCTACGACAGACGCACATCCACTACACGGTGCGCGGTAACCGTCTGCCGTGTAACGTGTAGCGGGTTCGATTCCCGCACGGAACAAATCTTTGTGTGATTTATTTTTTTTCCCAAATACATTTGCAATCCCCAAGGCTATGTGCAAATCTTCTATGCGATCATGTGTGATTTATAAATCGTGGTTTCGGGGCTGGGTGTCATGTGTATGTGTCGTATATACCCACGACACAGGAGACAAATCTAGTGTGGGGTTACGTGAAAACAAACATTGATAATAAAGGGCCCCTTATCATTCTGTGCCCAATATCCGCAGCGTAGTCTAAGACGGCCCTGCCTACCTAGCATAACTAGTGAATAGTGACAGGGTAGTCATTGTCACTAGACAAGTAAGTGTTAATTGTAACACTTACTTATTTCTCGGGTATTAAAAGTTGTGACGTTATGCTTACTATATTTACCTGCACTTCCATGAGTGTTGACTGTACTGAGATATCTATGAGTGGTTTGGAGAGGCGGCTTGATACCCGGGAGTGTATCACATTCGGAGTGTATTCATATTGAGTTTCCTTCGATACTGGAGGACAGTCGAGCGTCAAACTGCCACCATGAAGGGCTTGCACTGCGGTAAGTACAGATAATTAATTAAAAAATTCAATGTTTAAATTAATATAATTTTATTTAGTATTAAAATCTAAGGCTATTTAGTTATATTATTTATAACAGTAAGTTTTTTAATGTTAATATATTAGATAACGCATCTTGCCTCAAGACAATTTTTTATAACGAATATTTTATTTTAATACTCGGTTCCAGGAATTTCATACACAAATCCGTTACTCAACAGAGCAGCCATTTCTTGGTTATAAGTACTTGGTTGGAAATAACACATAAGCTTATTGCGATTCAAATAAATAACTTCGTTAGCTGAATGATTGCCTTTCGTTCTCCACGCCTGGGATTATTTTATATCTTTTATAAACCATGCCAGTGGCCAATAAGCACGCGAACCTATCTGATGGCAAGTGGTTACCGTGGCCTATGAACGCTTGCAACACCTGGGGCATTACATGCGCCTTGCAGACCAATTAAAAACCTATTTACTCCCTTTTTGAAGAACCCCATATCATACAATCAGAGGGCATGTGGGAGGAAATATTTCTTTGTATCAGACCAATATGAGACGGATAACATTAAAAATATACCTACCATGTTTGAAACCCTGAGGTAAATTAAATTACAACATGATGACACTTTTAACCAACTTTTCATTACACAGTGGTGTTGGCCGCTCTGGTGGCGTGTGTGCAAGCCATTAACCAGACCATACTCAACGTACCTGGATTAAGAGCAGTGGTAGACACCGACGGTCTTGGAGGATTCAAGATCACATTACAAAGAGGCAAGACTCATATTCAATTAGCTACATTCTTTATAGATTTTATCGTCTTTTTTTTTAAGGGGGGAAAATCATCGAATGACTGCTCCCGCCTGGGTGAGGCGGGAGGGAGTGTCAGACTCTTACTGACTAAAAACCACCCCGTTCCTTCTCCTGCACGTCGAGCCGGAGCCCCGGTTACCCGTTAGGTTCTCCGCGACTGATTTTATCGTCTATGTTGTTGATGATGATAATGACGCATTTCCTATGACCTGATGTCTTTCTAAATACTATAAATAATAATATTAATAACAGCGGCATTCGCAATAAGATGTGTCGAACAAAATTTAATAAAAACGATTACACCGTTTTTCAGTCAAACGACTACAAAGCATCCACTTTAAAATACTAGACGGAAATCAATAATAGACCTTAAGCTACTAGCTAAAATGCTATTCTATTTATAGGTGACAATGCTCCAGAAACGATCGCCTGGATAGGTCGTAACTGGCCAATGCCCACATCGGTCGTGTCCACCAATCCACTGGTACTCAGTTACGATGAGTACAATACCACACTGAGCTTCTCCAGCACAACCGTTACTGGCAACAAAACAGGCCAGGTCATCACTGTCGCTTGGGACGCTCCGAAGGAGTACGTTCTTGAAGACTGTGTCGAATATGGTAAGATTGTTACGGATTTGTTGTTAGTCACTACGTAGGTATGTGCTATGTCAACATAAAGTGTGCCAAGTAGATAGAACCGATAGTTACACAGAATGACATTTAAAAAAAATTCCAAATTAATTTCCTAACATCACTAAATTAGAGGTTTTTGTAGGAACCCACCACTGGTATGGAGGACCCCAGCAGAAAGAACAATACTGGCCCATTCAGAATCTGAACTTTAGCGAATACTCCTACGTCACCAAGGAAGCAGACAACTGTGGAGTAGCCGAGAGATACTGGCTCAACTCCGCTGGCGTCTTCTACTACTTCGACAAAAAGGTTCCACTATTTGTCGATTCAAAGAATCTATTAAATAACTCGGCATGCTTCATCGCCAAAGTCCAACCGCCATACTCAAGCAAACGAACAAGGAACTATCTCATTTACGACATCGCGGTCTTCGAAGACGTTAGGAAAGCCCATGAGTATGCCGTGGAAAAGTACCTGAAGAAACCAACAGGATATCCCGATGAATTGATGATCAAATACCCAATTTGGTCAACTTGGGCGAGATATAAGAGAGACGTCAATAACGTTGTAGTGCTAGAGTTTGCTGATGAAATTACGAAGCATGGTTTCCCAAACAGTCAGTTTGAGCTGGATGATTTGTGGGAGATATGCTATGGATCTCTGACGGTGAATACTACAAGGTTTCCAAGCATGAAGGAAACTATAGCTACACTAAGACAGAAGGGATACAGGACCACCATGTGGGCTCACCCCTTCCTGAACAAAGGGTGTGAACCTTGGTATACCAATGCGAAGAATTTAGGGTAAGTAAGTTTAACGGCATTTTACAATGATTTGTTTAGATCTACAGTAGTGCGAGAGGAATTCATAGAAAGTGAATAGGAGTTCAGTACAATTGATTTTACTACAACGGCAATTACTCATCATCAATCATCAACAGCCTATAAATGCCCACTGCTGAGCAAAGCCTCTTCTCACACGGAGAAGGTTTGAGCATTAATCACCACGCTTGCTCAATGCGGGTTGGTGATTTCAAACTTATAATTAGAAATGATAAGTCCAGGTTTCCTTACGATGTTTTCCTTCACCGTTTGTCAGTTGTGTCTAAATAATCTTAGAAAGTACATATGACTCGGAAGAAGTCACATTGGTACATGCCGTTGGTATGTTTCGAACCCGCACCCTCATGTATGAGAAGTGCGTCATGAACCTCTGGGCCACCACGACATTTACTCAATTACTCAATTTCTACCAACAGCTACATAGTATCTTCGGAGACTGGTAACGTTGACACCAGCTGGTGGAATGACAATGGCACAATTGGTTCTTACATCGACTTCTCGAAAGAGGCTGTAAGGAAATGGTACATGGACCGGCTGATCAAACTGCAGAACGAAACTGGTGTGGACGCTTACAAGTTTGATGGTGGAGAGACCAGCTGGTCACCTACTGTAAGTAAAACGTTAAATAACATACCACTATAATGTAATGAAGGCAATATGCTTAAATTATGTATGATTTCCCAAAGGTGGCTGTCCTTGAAGGTGATATTTACGAGCACCCGAATCTCATAACTACAGACTATGTCAGGACAGTTGCAGCTTTTGGGTCCCTGGTGGAAGTGAGAGTTGGATTTGGGTAAGTATAAAAATAGCAAAAATGATAAAATACATAACACAAATTCCAATAAAAAACAATTACAATCCTAAATACTATAATTTTGTCACTAGAACTCAAGACCTTCCAATCTTCGTGCGAATGATCGACAAGGACACCTACTGGGACTTCCGCAACGGTTTAGCGACCCTAATCACGACATTATTCCAAATGAATATCAATGGCTACCCCCTGGTACTCCCTGACATGATCGGTGGCAATGGGTACAATGAGGCTCCCTCCAGGGAACTGTTCGTCAGATGGCTACAAGCTAACACATTCATGCCGAGTTTGCAGTTCTCTTATGTGCCCTGGGATTATGATGACGAGGTCAGTACTTTCGATGTTACTCTTGTCACTTTAGTGTGAGAACCTATAAAGAATGATAGGATATCTGTAGTGGGGATCTCCATTTCAGAAGGGCTAGTGAAGTGATGTTTGTAAAAAGTGTAGGACGATGATTGCATACGAAGAACCGAAGATAAAGCTCATTAGAGTGGAGAGTTCATATCTTGCAATATATGAAAATGGTCTAATGAAATTGAATTTTTAACATTTACATTTTAAAAATATTTACGTAGATCCTGTTTCTTTAATTCTTTTTTCATTAAATTATTTTCATTTGTTTGATGTAATTTAATCTTTTGTTCAGATCGTGAATATTAGCAAGAAGTTTGTGAATCTTCATGCGGAGTATACTCCTGCTATCATCGAGGCTTGTAAGAAGGCGGTCAGCGATGGGTCTCCAGTCAACATGCCCATTTGGTGGATAGCGCCCAATGATACACAGGCACATGCTATCTGGGACGGTATGTACAAACACTTTTCTTTTTAAAAAACATTGCCCCACATTAAGATTTTCTCCTGTGTCGTGGGTGCGTTTACAAACATAGAAGTTCACATACACATTGACATCCAGACCCGAAACAACAATTTATGGATCACACAAAGTGTTGTTCCGTGCGGGAATTGAACCCGCGACACGTTGCACGGCAGCCGGTTGCCCAGCCACCGCATCAACCGTGCAGTCAAAATATTCCCGTAAGAGTTAGCTCGTGAGGTAGAGGTACCTATGATAAATGTAAAATTCACTTTTCGCTAGTTACGTCATCCGAACCGTATCGTGTAATGGGGGGGGGGTTGTGAAGATTTTTGAAAATCGAAAGAAAAACGCAATAGTTATTTGTACAACGCGGGAATCATATCTAAGACTCCATGTTTCGGCAGCCATGGATGCAATGACTTGATTAACGACTCCGTGGATATAAAAACATTAACGGGATAAACTAAAACCAGAAAATATTTCTTTTTTCAGAATATCTCCTGGGAGAGACGATCCTAGTAGCGCCCGTGGTGACCAATAACGCGAGATCTAGGGACATCTACCTTCCAGCAGGCAAGTGGTATGAACAAGGGGACAAGAACAAGGTGATCACAGGACCCATCACGTTGAAGAACTACTCCGCACCGTTAGACACCCTGCCATTCTTCATAAAGAGTAACGCAGTAGCTCCTGTATATTCTGCTCTCCTGGTACTTTTAGGAGTAGTAATTAATTTGTTGCATAAGTAAAGTTTAATAAATAAATGAATAAGTGAATAAATATATATTTTGAATTGTATGTTGTAGAACTATGTGATATTTTCTTTTGAATAAAAATATTTTTACAATTTTCCATCTTGTATTCATTTCAATTCCCATTTGTTCTGAAAACTGCATTCTTTAATTCTTTAAAATAAATGGCAAGACAAGGATAAGCAATCACCGTCGCATGTAGACAAGAATGTAAACGGTATTCCGGGCCAGTTTTCTGTGAGACCGTGGTGGCTTCATTCATGCCGTACATGTGCATTTCTACGCAATAAAGGAGTTAGAAACTCTAGTTAAAGCTATTGCTTTAGCGAAGATAATTTTCTAACTAGAGTAGTCTAACCAGATAAGAAGGTGGCACAGTGGTCATGTGGCGTCGAGTACAGTGAGGCTCAAGGAAGACGCGCGTCACCCTCGAGATGTGCCGTAACAGCTGTTGCACTGTGGGGGCGCCGGGGCAGATCTGTTAGAGAACCCGTTGAGGGACGAGAGAGAGACCCCCTTACATATGTTGAGGGTGGTCACCCGGGTGGTTATAGTAGGATAAAAATTCCACACACCTTGTCTTTTATCCTCAATAAGTTAAGGGCCTTTTGAATATTCAAGTGTGGGAGAACCATGCTTCGGCACGAATGGGCCGGCTCGACCGGAGTGATACCACGGCCTCACAGAAAATTGAGGTGAAGCAACGCTTGCGTTGTGTTTCGTCGTGTGAGTGAGGTCACCGGAGGCCTCCCCTTCCCCAATCTCCCCAATTCCTGAATCCCCAACGATCCTCAAACTCCTATTCCCCAAAAAGCCGGTAACGTACTTGCAACGCCTTTGTTGTTCCAGGTGTCCATGGGCGACGACGATTGCTTACCATCGGGTGATCCGTCTGCTAGTTTACCGGCTTATGCCATAAAAAAATATATATTTCTTTCCGTCATCAAAAAAAGGCTAACTAGTCTATTCAAAAAAGCCCTATTTGGTCAATATAATGATGATCCAATTAGCAAAGACGTAGATCTCCCAAAGAGATGTTGAGTTTTTGCTCATTACCCTTCAGTCAGAAATTGCCGAAGAAAAACAGTTTCCGTCGAGATCCATGTTTATGCATTTTATGATAATTTCAAACGTTTAGCAGTTAATTTATAGTTTACCACGCATTTATAGATGGACATAATTGTACTAGATCGGTCTGATATTTACGTTTATCCGAACACATTGTTAGATTAGTATTTGTATAATTTATGTACCGACACGCTTTTTTAATCTCCGAAGGGATAGGCAGAAGTACCTACACAAATACATGTAACACTTACTTTTTACAAGGTTATATTTTATAGGTGGTGAGACTATTTCAGACTCTGTGCTACTATTGAGAAATTTTCGGAAAAGCCAAACATAACCAATAAAAGACTTCATTACACAGACGGATCACCTGATGGTAACCGATCAGCGCCGGCCATGGACACCCACAACACCAGAGGAGTCACAGGTGCGTTGCCGGCAGTTGTCATTCTTTTACATTCGATTCCCGAGTTGGCCAAAGTAGTTTAGCGATTGCACCTTTCTACTGCTTTGTTCAGTAGAAAGGCATAAATGTGGTGGAATCGAAAGAAGTCCTAAAAATAGTGCGAGGAAAGTATGGTATCCATACTATCCATAGTACTTAGATATAGAGGTTTTGTGTAATATCTATACACCACTATGTAGTATGTACGTAATCTTCAGATCCTACAAAAACCAGGATCTGTATACACCAAATGACTGTTAAAAGATCTCAAACGGATCTCCTCATATCAGATCTTGAGAAAACTAAGAAAAACATGCAAATGTGATGGAAATGAGCCAAGATTACTGATTAAACTATTGCTGCCATTAGCTAGAGACAAAGTGACGATGATGTCTACAGTCCTTATTAAACTGGACGCTTTGCTTAGGGCACCAGTACACCTGTGCCCTGCTGACAAGATGCTCGTCTTTGGAAACTGTGAGTACTTGTCTAACCTTTTAGATTTACGGGAATATTCAATAAATTAATTTAAAATAACTGTTTTCTCACGTGAACTATTTGATCTAATAAAGCAGGTTTAGTTACACTATTAATAAAATGTGAAGTCTTGGCTGGTCGGATTTTTAGGATTAGCGTGTCTGTTCCGAATATTAAAGTAACTCATAATAAGTGAATTTGATTTGTAATGCACCGTCTCGACAAAACAAAAACGTAGGCAAATGCAGAGCTATTTTTAAGCGACTTCAAAAAAAGGAGGAGGTTCTCAATTCGACCGTATATATGCTTTTTTATGTTTGTTCGTCGATATCTCCATTGTTTATGAACCGATTTTGAAAATTCTTTTTTTTAAAACAAACAAAGTCCTGTTTTTTTAACCGCCAAAATAAAAAATGGACTTATATTTTTTAGCAAATAAAGAATTATGTTTATGATAAAAAATAACGTATGCTTGTTTACACTTTCTTACTTCGAACACTAGAAAAGTTAAAAAACCGTAATTTAATAATTCTGTTTATAATTAAATAATATAATTATCTAGAACTTATCTACTAGATAATTATACTAAGCTAAGCTTATGCTTACATTCCCCGAAAGTGCTGTATATGTGTACCTAAATGAAATAACTAACATACATACTTTAATGTATATCGCCAATAATTTTTTGAGCCATATGAGAATGATAGTGAAAAACCGGACGCCGAAAATAGAACATAAGACACCTTGCTCGGTATATTATATGGCAATAGCCTCACCCCCTATTACATGGGACTCATGACATAAATAGTGCAAAGTGGGTGTTACATTTTACAGCGGTCTGCACCCTTCGGGGATAAAAGACATGATGTTATGTTATGCGACACCTTGGTCGTCAGTCACGATTTTTAACACTCGACCAGCAGTCCAATTAATACTTACAGATGCTAAGAATTATTAGGAACTATATATATACTGAAAGAACAATTATAATTATTATTACAGCAAAACATAGGTACCTACTATCTACTCATCCAACAACGCATTTACCCCGTGTTTAAATAAACAAAATTCATGTAAATGTGTATTATTTTAATGTCATATAAAGCGTAACCGCTCTATTATATGAATACAATATAATTGTATTGTCTCAACAATTACTTGATGACAATGGGACAAAAAATAGTCTTTGTATATGACAACACGCACCTTGGTTTATAGTTTACTTAAGTTGTATCGGAAACTTTGTTCTTTATAGCATCTGTGATTCGTAGTTTGTTAAAAAAATATCTTAAATAATGGGTGAAAACTGAAATAAATCATTCAAAGGGGTGTTTTTATAATAACTATCGTGAGACATACTAAATTAAGTAAAATCGCGGGTTACTCACGTGAATATACTGAGAAAAGCTCTACTAGTTTCGAACCACAGTGAGCTGCGCGACATCGCCGCGACCGCGCACGCTGCTCATGAGGAAGAACCCCTCTGTGGTTCGAAACTAGTAGAGCTTTTTTCAGTAAATTCACGTGAATAACCCGCGGCTTTACATTCAAAGGGGTGTTTAAGTTATAACTTTTTTCCAATGCTATGAATTTTTAACACGCATAGCACGGAGATGAAGTAGCGACATATACTTGGGTTCAAAACCCGAGGTAATCGAAAATATCAAAAATGCGATCCTTAAAATCGAACCGATAAAGCTACATTAGCAAGACTATATAACAAAATTTTGTATATGACAAAAACTACAACAATTGTGTTTTTCTCAACAGTGGTGTTCGCTGCTCTAGTTGCGTGTGCGCATGCCATCGATATTTGCATCTTGGACTCTCCCAATGTCAAAGCGGAGATTGAAAACAATCCGTTAGGAGGATACAACATTGTCTTGGATAGAAGTGAGTTTCAATTATAATGCCTACTTATAATTTGAAGATAGAGACGTTGCGAGCGAAAAGGAACATATTTTAGATTATCGTTCCAAATAGAAGACAATCATTTTATTCGCTGGACGCTTTTTCCAATCTTTATCCGGAATATTTAAGTGTGGGAGAGCCATGCTTCTGCACGAATGGGCCGGCTCGACCGGAGTGATACCACGGCCTCACAGAAAACCGACGTGAAGCAACGCTTGAGTTGTGTTTCGTCGTGTGAGTGAGGTTACCGGAGGCCCAATTACCCCCTGCCTAGTCCCCGTCTCCCGAATCCCCGAAACTTCCACGTCATCAAATTCCCAATTCCTAAAAGGGCGGTAACGCACTTGTAACGCCTCGGTGTTTCGGTGTTTCGAGTGTCCATGGGCGACGCCGATTGCTTACCATCAGGTGATCCGTCTGCTCGTTTACCAGCTTATGGCATAAAAAAATAACCATTTAACCACTTAATAATAAAAACTATATTAACAACATCACTAAAGTAAACTGATGCCTGGCTTTGAAATATTTTCAGGGGGTCTCTCAGAAGTAATAGCGGTGGTGGGTCGCCGCACCGGAGCCATCAAAGATGTGGTGGAAGACGGAGACGTGGTGATCCAGTTCAGCAACGACACCACTGTCAGGATCAGTAGTGAAGAGGTAGTGGGAGAGAGGAATGGGTATATCATTACATTCACCTGGGAGGCGCCTAAAGGAGTCAGTTTGGAGGACTGTGTTAATCTTGGTAAGACAAATTCTGTGATGCGAATTTCGGTTCTATTTCTAAATATACAGGGTCACACGGTAAGTCGACCTAAATCCTTATATATGGATACTCGACTTACCCCGTAACCCTGTATAAATCATCTTATCCTATAGAATCAAGGCCCATATTAAACTGTATTTATTTTTACTACTGTAATAGACGAAAAAAGAAAGAAAGAAACATTTATTTGGCAATTAGCACACAAAATAAAGATTATAAAAAAAATAAAAATACAGATACTTATATAAATAAAATAATAATAATAAACTTAAAAGAAGAGAGAGAGAACAGAATAAAAAACACCACAGTGTAACAAAATAACAGAATTTAAATATACAAAAAAAAAATTCACACTTTAAAAAATCGTTATAGGTTCCCGCCACTGGTATGGAGGACCGCAGCAGAAACGACAATACTGGCCCATAGAGCGTCTGGTTTTACCAAACTATTCCTACGTGACCAAGGAAGCTGACAACTGTGGTGTAGCCGAGCCTTATTGGCTTAACTCCGAAGGCATTTTCTACTACTTCGATAAGAAAGTCCCTCTCTTCGTAGACCAAAACAATCTGGAGAAAAACGCCGCCTGCTTCATAGCGCAGATCAAATCTCCCTACTCCAGCAAAAGGGCCAAAACGGACCTGATCTACGCTATAGGAATCTTCGACGATGCGAGAAAAGCTCACGAATATGCTGTGGAAAAGTATTTGGAGAAGCCTAAAGGGATTCCTGACGAGAGAATGATAACATACCCTATATGGTCAACTTGGGCGAGGTATAAGAGAGACGTCAATCATAACACAGTTTTGCAGTTCGCTGATGAAATCACTAAGAACGGGTTTCCAAATAGTCAGTTGGAGATTGATGATCTTTGGGAAACGTGCTACGGGTCTCAAACGGTGGATGTCTCTAGGTTCCCTAACATTAGGAACACGATGGCCATTTTGAGGGCGAAAGGATACAGAGTGACGATGTGGACACATCCATTTATCAATAAGGGATGTGAACCCTGGTATTCTGAAGCTAAGAACAAAGGGTAAGTAAAAACTAGAATAATTTTGCTTATCTCTTAGTAAGGGCAAAGTATTATTTTTGACCTAAATCTTACCATATTTAGAAATCCTAAGCATTTTTTCTATATTTATTACCAGATATCTGGTAGCCTCTGAGTACGGCTCGGTGGAGACCAGCTGGTGGAACGACAACGAGACCACGACAGCGTACATCGACTTTACTAAACCTGCCGCCAGACAGTGGTACTTGGACCGACTGCATCTCCTCAAGAACACCTCTGGAGTCGACAGCTTCAAGTTTGACGGAGGAGAGTCTAGCTGGTCTCCACAGGTATTTACTATTAAACTGTCAAACACCAAGCGGTCACCGGTGACCGCAACCTATTGTTCTATAATTGTGTCTACAAAGACGGTACTCAACGAGTTAAACTAGTATTATTAAGGAGAACTGCCTCGTTGGCCGAGTGATCGCAAGTGCGACTGCCGAGCAAGGGGTCTCGGGTTCGATTCCCGGGTCGGGCAAAGTATTACTGGGTTTTTAAAAAAATCTCAGTAGTAGCACGGAGTCTGGAATTGTGCCCGGTATATGGCAATAGGCTCACCCCCTATTACATGGGACTCATAACATAAATAGTGAAAAGTGGGTGTTACTTCTGTGTGCGTGCGTGCGTGATGTTATGTTATTAAGGAGAATTAATACAATAAGTTCAAAAGTAGACTCCAAAAGGTGGTGTATTCTTATGATAAAACATTGAACACTGCAATACTTATGTGTTCTATTTTTTGTTGTTCATAGATTCCTGTGCTGCAAGGCGACATTAGAGACCAACCAGGCGTGATATCGGCTGACTATGTGAGGACAGTGGCACAGTTCGGACCCCTTGTCGAAGTACGAGTTGGGTACAGGTAAGACAGAACACCAAAAAGTAAAATCTACTATTTTCTCTTTTTCAGAAGAGAGACCAAAATCCGATAATTCATTCATCAACAGCCTATAAATGCCCAATGCTGACCAAAGCCTCTTCTCACATGGAGAAGGTTTGAACATTAATCACGACGCTTGCTCAATGCGGGTTGGCGATTACAAACTTATAATTAGAAATTATAAGCCCAGGTTTCTTCACGATGTTTTCCTTCAACATTTGTCAGTGGTGTCTGAATAATTTTAGAAAGTACATATAACTCGGAAAAAGTCACATTGGTACTTGCCGTTGGTAGGTTGCGAACCCGCACCCTCATGCATGAGAAGCGGGTGTCTTAAACTTCCGGGCCACCAGGACAAAAAGAAAAGTACACAGCTTAATCTAATACGCTCTTCCGCAGAACCCAAGACCTTCCAGTATTCATCCGAATGATAGACAAGGACACCTACTGGACCTTCGAGAATGGACTCCCGACCCTCATCACTACGCTGCTGCAGATGAACATGAACGGCTACCCTCTGGTCCTCCCTGACATGATTGGAGGGAATGGATACAATGAGCCGCCCACCAAGGAACTGTTCATCAGATGGCTCCAAGCCAACACCTTCATGCCTAGCATGCAGTTCTCGTATGTACCTTGGGAATTTGATAATGAGGTAAGTAGCTTCAACACAAACAGCCTCTTTGGTAGACTTAAGTGTTTCAAAAACTTAAGGTTTAAGAAATGGAATCGGATCTTATCTTATACTATTAATAGAGGTAAAGCGAAAGAATTTGTTTGTTTGTTTGTTTGTTTGAACGCGATCATCTCCGTAACTACAAGTCTGATTTGAATAATTCTTTTTGTGTTGGATAGCGCGTTTATCGAGGATGGCTATAGGCTATAAAACATCACGCTACGACCAATAGGAGCTGAGCACGGAAGGAGCTAGTGTACAAATAAAATATCAAAATCAGATAAGATAATCTAACTAACCAACAAAGTTTTATTTTTTCTTAAGTAAGTTGGGAGACAAACGAGCAAACGGATCACCTGATGGTAAGCGCTCCACCCATTGACACCCGCAACTCCAGAGGAATGACAATTGCGGTGTCGGTCTATTGAAAAGCTCAGAATCTAGTTTTTAAGGGGCAGGTAATAAAGATCAAATAGTTAATTATATTACCCTACCAACAGACAATAGCGATAAGCAAGAAGTACGTGCAACTACACGCGCAGTACGCCCCCGCTATCATTGCGGCCTGCAGGCGAGCGGTGACACACGGCGAGCCAGTCAACCCGCCGGTGTGGTGGATAGCACCTAACGACACTGAGGCTCATGATATTTCTGACGGTAAGTCATAAGCTAAGAGTTACTAGAATTTTTTTGAATTTGATCTCTATATTTGCGAAGATGTAACAAAGTATTACTTACATTGTACCTAGGCATGCATTACCTAGGTATAATGTAAGTAATACTTTATTAAGAATGACTCCCAGTCAATAGGGGCACGCATGAGATTATTGCCATATACCGACCACGATTCTATATGACGCTGAAATGATAATACAAAAAAAATACTCAATCCAAAAAACCAACCCCTACCAAAGAATATTGTAGGTTTAAAATATTCAATAGTTTAATAGGCAAAAGTCATGAAAACATTTATTGCTCATTAAAATACACTGATTGATACAGCATACACACAAAACTCGAATACAGACTTCAATAAGAAAGTTCTAGATAAAAAAAGATGGCGACGCGACTTAGAGCCGCGGAGGATTTTGCAACACGTCCGTACACGTCAGTGATCAGGGCTCTCTCTTTCTCCACTCGCACCCCCTGCGCTGGCGCGCGGGGTAGCGGGTGGTGGAAAGGGGTGACCACGGACAATAAAACCATAGACTAATCATAGACTTGGTTGTATTTATTTTTGAAACCCGCGTTACAATAGTTATTATTTGCGTTCACCACAATTTAATGATCCAATTTGGAAAGTTCTCATGACACAGACGCAGGTAATAGCCAGTACAATGAACCGCCGCGTAATTTCTAAGGAAGCAATTACTAATTGCATGTAATTTTAACACTCTATAAAAGGATTATAGTGTAGAAACATAATTGCTGTCCATTGTCTTTATATTTTTATAAGGAAAATGTAAGAAAGAGCAGACTATAAAATAATAAGATGTAAGTAGTAAGTGCCTATAAAATGTATATTACCTACGTCCACGGGGTGCGACAATGTAAGAAGCTAGTAAACCTTATAACAGAAATCTAATTACTCATACATATATCAAAATAGAGAGAAAAGAAAGAATAACACCATTACAAAAAAAAACAAGAAAAATAGTACAGTGTATTTACAGTGTAAATACAGTGTGTAAGTACAGTGTACACGGTGCAAAAAGGACAGTGTTCAGCTAAAATGCCGTGACCCGAACGCTATAGCCCGAGTCGCGGCGCTGATTTTTAGCACTAGCCGGTTGCTAAAATATCAGACAACAAATAAAAACATAAATAGTAATATATAATCTCCCCAATCCCTGAATACCCAACAATCCTCAAACTCCTAATCAAAAGGCCGGTAAGGCACTTGTAACGCCTCTGATGTTCCAGATGTCCATAGGCGACGTCGATTGCTTACCATCAGGTGATCCGTCTGCTCGTTTACCGCCTTATCCCATATAAGAAAGCAAAATATTTTGTATTACATATGCATATGCATATATTGAGCACCTAACAAACAAACATGCAAGAAATAACACAACAGTAACTAAACTCATCAACTCACTTCATCATCATCAGCCGGGGGCTTCCAGTGGTCCACTAGGTACCACCTCAAAAAGGCCTCCCTCTTAGACCTCCACGTCGAACGAAAAGTCGCTACTTGCATCCACTGGCTCCCGCGACTCTGGTGGAATCGTCGTTCCACCTAGCGGGAGGTCTTCCCACGCTGCCGTCGCTTTTCGATTACTTTTCTGGCCTATTAGTCCTTCGAGCGATGCCACTGCAGCTAGCACATTTTTCAAGTCCACTTACTTATTATTTCTTGTTATTTCTTCTCCAGAATACCTGCTCGGCGAGAACATCCTAGTGGCCCCAGTAATAGAGCGCACAGCTCGAGAGAGGGACGTGTACCTGCCGGCGGGGACCTGGCTGGCGCAGGGGGACCCCGCCCGCCCTGTACAGGGGGGAGACTGGATCCGACACTATCCTGCACCACTTGACACTCTGCCGTATTTTATTAAGGTTTAAGATTAAATTTTTATTGGGTGTATTACTTCTTTAAGTTTTTATGGAAGGTCTATGTTTGCAATAGACTATTGATGTTTAATTTTATTATAATTTTAAAATGTACTTAATATAGGACTTGACAACATGTTTAGCTAATATTGTCAAATAAATCCTCCTTATAGATAGAAGTCGAGTAAATAACGCCAACATTACCTTTTGAATTGGTAATTAATTTGGTTTGGAATATTTTTAGTATGATTCGTAAAAGTAAAATAATACCAACATATCTTTTTGTAGTACGTAAATAGATTGTTAGTCGACACATTTTATAATACAACTATTTATTATTGGAGAAATGGTTTTATTTTTATTTTGTTACAATTCTCATTTATTTATTTATTAGAATATCGCGAGAACGCTCGTTAAAATCGCGACTCAGATTGTTGTGTATCTGTGGTATACTCCATGGTCATGGTATAGTCTATGGTGATAGATTATCTATGTGCGTGGCGGAGCCCGCGAATTTGTAAAACAATTGAAGACGAATAAATGTGTGTGTCGATAGCCTTCTCTCTTTTTATTTATATTTCGTTTGCTTGAATAATATACTTAACGGAAACATAAATAGTGTCGCGGATAACGACAATGAATAATGAATAATAAACAAGCACACAATTTTAACTTAAAATATACATTTATTCTTATACAATATAGTATCTACAAGCTATGTATTAACAGTAATATCTCTAACGAGTCCGTTGCCTAATATTCTAAAATCTTCAACTATCGCTTCAATGTTCACTCTGTATTTTGTTTCTCCCTTCGAAGTAACTGGTTTCAGAGCATTCGCGTTTGTTAACTGTAAAGAAGTGATAATAATTATGGGACTTTATTTCTAAGACACTATTTCTTATGGAAAATATTCAAGTAAATAAAGTAAATCGACTAACCATATGGACGGTGAAGCCGATACAGCACTTATTCATTAAAAACTAGTTTAAGGGTTTATGCAGAAGTGTAATTTTTTTATTAATGCTTTGGATTATAATATTTATTTAATCTTTTGACTGGTGTTCTGTGAGACAGAATAGAGAATATGTATTTTTATCTCGCTTATTGAAAGATAATCAATATAAAAAAACTAATTTAGTATTAATGTAAGATGATATACCTGAAACTCTTTATCCTCGTAGACATCAGGTTTCCACAGCACTGCAATTAAGTCACCGCCGTACATGTCGTGGAAGAACAATGCGAACTCCCCGTATGCGCTCTATGATGATAAATATTGCAATTATTATAAAAGTAGTTTGAAAGTCTGCCTTGTTGGCCGAGTGATCGTAACTCTGGCTCACCCCCTATTACATGGGACTCATACATAAATAGTGAAAAGCGGGTGTTACATTGTAGTGGCGTAATCTGCACCTCTGCCTACCCCTTCGGGGATAAAAGGCGTGATGTTATGTTTTATGTAGTAGTTACACTGCGAAAATAATCAAAGTTACAAGTCAGGGTTTCGCTACAATGTTCGAAAAAAAGGTTAAGAACTTAGTGAATAATGATTCAACATAATAAATTAGGTTGCTGGAATCTCCTGAACTATCAATTCACGATGAACATTTCTTTATGTGTAATCCATCTGTCAATAAAGCCGTGTAACAATAAAGCTATTTAAAGGTTTTAAAACACGCTGTGATCAAAAGGACCCGAGCAGAGTGAAATCTCGCGGAAGAAGCTGTAACTAAAATATATGGTATTTTTACAATAATTGATGACTGCCTCGTTGGCCAAGTGGTCGCAGGTGGGACTGCCGGGCAAGGGGTCCCAGGTTCGATTCCCGAGTCGGGCAAAGTATTACTGGGTTTTAAAAAAATTCTCAGTAGTAGCACGGAGTCTGGAATTGTGCCCGGTATATGGCAATAGGCTCACCCCATATTACATGGGATCCATAGCATAAATAGTGAAAAGTGGGTGTTACATTGTACAGTGGCATAATGTGCACCTCTGCCTACACCTTCGGGGATAAAAGACGTGATGTTATGTTATGTTTTACAATAACTCACCCTCAACTCTTCCAAGAACCTATCGACAGGGTTAAATTCCACAGCAGGTATGACATCCTCCGCGAAGGTATCAGGTAGCGGCCGCAGTACTGGCGCACTCGAGACTCGCTCGCAGTGGCCCGGGACCAGCCCCGCCTGCAGGTGGATCACTACGTTGTAGCCCTTGTACGAGGGCACGAACATGTTCTGGAAAGAAAGAAGAAAGAAAGAAAACATTTATTTGGCAATTACACGCACAGAAAACAAAGAATATAAAAAAATAAAAATACATAATATAAGTAAACAAAATACTAATGATAAACTTACAAGAATACAGATCATAACAGAAAACATCACAATATAACAAAATAATAATACGATAATAATAGAATTTTTAATAGACAATAACAAAAAAAAAAAAGCAATTTCTAATAAACAAAATAATATTAATTTGCGCGTGCTAATGCCAAAAGGGCCTCCACCTCAGCATATAGTTGGACGTTTGTGCCCAACGCTGGTTTTCAGGTGGCACCCTGCAGTGACTCACGGACGGCGGTGCCGCCCCTCAATGAGGACAGAAAATAAACATGAAATTATATAAATTTTGCTGAAATGTGCATGTGTGTGTGTGTGTGTGTGTGTGTGTGTGTGTGTGTGTGTGTGTGTGTGTGTGTGTGTGTGTGTGTGTGTGTGTGTGTGTGTGTGTGTGTGTGTGTGTGTGTGTGTGTGTGAAAAATTGTGAATAGAATAATATATATATCCGATAGTACATGTATATACATACAAACAAAATGTAAAAATGCAATGAAATAAAGTACATAGGTATATCTATATACTGAATATAATGAATCCCTATATCCCTTGGTCACACCATCACGTATGAACTGCTGGACCGGTTCCACTATTTTTTTTGTTGTAGGTATTTGTTATTATCAAGAGAAGGTTCCTATGACAGCAAAAAAAGATCCTGAAAATCCTATGGGGACGGGAGAAAACTGGATTGCTCGTACGAAGTCACGGGTAGACACTAGTTTAATATAAAATTACAAAATATAAAATTACAAAATATAAAATTATAAAATTACGTTAAATGATTTTAAGTGTGGGAGAGCCATGCTTCGGCACGAATGGGCCGGCTCGACCGGAGTGATACCACGGCCGAGCAGAAAACCGACGTGAAGCAACGCTTGTGTTGTGTTTCGTCGTGTGAGTGAGGTTACTGGAGACCCAATTACCCTCCCATTCCTCAATCTCCCCAATTCCAGAATCCCCAACGATCCTCAAACTCCTAATCCCCAAAAAGCCGGTAACGTACTTGTAACTCCTCTGGTGTTCCAGGTGTCCATGGGCGACGCCGATTGCTTACCATCAGGTGATCCGTCTGCTCGTTTACCGGCTTATGCCATAAAAAAATGAACATTTCTAACCAATGTTTATCAGAAGCATTATATGATACAACAATAACTATGATATGATACGCATCGTCACCTCACTCGACAGACGCAATGGTGACCTTTTGTTCATCAACTAACGACTCATTGAAATCTTTTAACCAGATAAATTATCCCACTTACGCCCGAATACTAAAAAGTTTTATTTTAATTTTAAGTCGCGCTAAGTATAATTCTGTAGCACGATCTATTGTAAGGATGTTGCAACAGTGATGACCCGCTGGTATTTGATACTTCTAATTAATTTTCAGTTAATTTAAAATGTTTTAGATAGATAAGTTTTGGTAACGATGGGGCTAACGTAGCCTATTGATTAAAAGCCCCTAAAATAAAATAGATAATAAAAAAAAGTATAACTCTGTCACTACAAACTCTTTGTCAAATGACAGAGATAGCACGACATTTAAGTACAATCTGAAATTGAGTTCCCGTATTCGGGCGTTACACTCATAAATTATATCAAGGTCCTTACCAGCACATTATCAGCACATTCAGAGAACTTCTTCTCCATATAATCTAACGCACTCCGTGCGAGTGCCTTGGTCCGCGCGAGTACCCTCGCGTCGGGCCCCGCGCGGGTCCAGGCCCCGCTCAGCGGGCCGTCGTATGACGTCACTATACGCAGCGCTGGCCGGGATGATATATCTTCTTCATTGAGTTTCTTTTCTATTTCCATTATTTCTTCACCTGTAATGTTTTATTTAAGTATGTTTCATTAATATTATTGAACGGTTAATATTATTGTTACATTAATCTTGAGATTATTATAAATGAAGGAACGAAATGTCAATGATGTACCTGTAAACGCTCTCCTTCAGATAAATTACAACATAATCATTAAAGTGACGCCTCATGATTTCCGACTACGCGGAGTATGTTACAAAATACTCACGCGACATATCCTCGTTGTAGTCCAGTACCAAGAGATCCCTGGTCCAGTCAAAGTCCTGGATCAGTAGCAGCACCCTGTAGAGCCCCAGCGCGGGCGCGGCGGGCGGCACCAGCGGCGCGGCCTGCACGTACACCGCCGACACCAACAGTTCCGCCACTACAGCTGGGAAGTGGGGGGGAGACAGGAGGTGGGCGGATAACCAACGTTTAAATAGACAAACTGTCGCACCGAATGATGGGTGCTTCTGGTGTAGACTGAAATAAAGAAGAACAATAATAAGTAAATCCTTTTGTAGTCTATTTGAAAGTAAAGTTTATTTTTCTCTATAAAACTTAATAAGTGAATGTGACACTAGTAAAGTTCGAAACGAGATTGCACTTGACAATCAAACTAGCTGTAAGAGAACAGACAATGACCTCTGAGTTTGTTTCGGCGTTTCTTCTCAGAGTAATCAGTTACGACATCATCTAGTAAATTAAAGACTAAAAGTGTTACTTTCAACCTATTTGAAGAAATAACAATTCATTATTTCATTTCATTCATACGTTAGAATTGCTGGATTCATTTTTTTAATAGCAAAACTATCTTAATCCTCAATTAGAAACGATTTGCTCAGCAGCTAACCTCTTAAATTCTAAATAGGTTCAGCAATTTATAAGAAAAACATTAAGAAACCGTCACAAACAATCTCATTTTCGCATAATCGCTGATCGCTTACCATCAGGTGATCCGTCTGCTCGTTTGCCTCCTATTCCATAAAAAAAAATATATATATAACTTAAAATTAAGACATATTGGCCCCTGCGCAAGGATGATACGCAAAATCGTGAAGCGTTCCACATTTTTACTTGGTTGTTTGGCTTGTTTACTTTGTTTACTCTCTAAAAGTTAGACGGGAAATGCAACAAATGACAATGACCAAATTTGTATGGAGCGTGGTGCCTTTTCATTTTTTCGCGGCAGTTGATCGGATGTGGAAAAACTGATGCAGAATAACATTACAAACAAAAAAATATATGCGGTCTTATATCAAAAACACAGTCCAAACCGAGTTAAATCAGTTCAAAGATGTGAAAATATGTATGTAGTGCTATATTATTCCTGATATTTTGTTGATGGTGACCATACACAACGCATATTTCTTCATTTACTTATCAGAAATATTTTGTACCTCTAATAATTGTTTATAACCGATTTCAAGGAATATAATAAACTTGTTGTGGACTGTTTTACTTATTTTTTCTTTTTTTTTGTTATAATGCCCCGGAATCAGAACAAAGTGAAACATTAAGTAGCCACTGCTGAAGTAAAAAAAAAAACATTTCTCTTCATTGGCTAGCGTGTTCACTTAATATGTATACGGTTTATGGCCTATGACAGATTTTCATGATCAATTTCCTCTCAGTCGAAAACCCGCAAAATGCTATTCTGAGCCCTATCATGAAATGCTATGTTTGTCAGCTGCGGCGTTGGTAGCGGTAGTCGTCATAACACGAAAAATCATTTTTCTGTCTACTTCTCCCAACATACTTCCGATTAGTAACGAATCTAGCTACAGTTTTGTGGGAGAGCCATGCTTCGGCACGAATGGGCCGGCTCGACCGGAGTGATACCACGGCCTCACAGAAAACCGACGTGAAGCAACGCTTGCGTTGTGTTTCGTCGTGTGAGTGAGTTTACCAAGGCCCAATTACGCTCCCCTTCCCCAGTCTCCCCAATTCCTGAATCCCCAACGATCCTCAAACCCCTAATCCCCAAAAGGATGGTAACGCACCTGTAACGCCTATGGTGTTCCAGGTGTCCATGGGCGACGCCGATTGCTTACCATCAGGTGATCCGTCTGCCCGTTTACCGGCTTATGACATAAAAAAAAGTTAATACTTTAATCTACAGCTAGCATAAGATTCTGTACAAAGATATTATTCAGTCACAAAGTGATGGGTTATATTTCGACTGATCATATTATATATATGAAAAAATATGTATTGAGTAGTGTAATTGGTTTTTTGTACCGTATTCGTATAAATAAATAAATAATAACATCAACTCACCCATGCAGCGCTCCCCTAAGCCGCGGCAACAAGACAGTATCGCACTGTAACTGCAGACTCTCTTTTGTATCTCTAAACTTGACAACTCCATTCTCAATCTCTTTTCTCAACAGTGTGATCTCCTTCGGGTGGGAGATCTCCAGTCGGAAGGTGATCCCTTCCCGTAGTACATCTACATGCGTGTTGTAAGCTTGGCAGGCGTTGCCATATTGTTTGTTCAATCGTTCTGCTAGTTGCAGGTGGAAGGCGGCCTTCAGACATCGGAATGCGTGAATGTCGCCCGGCCATTTGCCGCTGTGACCTGTTGGGAAAATTTTGTGTAAAGTTGTATGGAACTTTTTTTTGTTGAAGTTTTGTTCGAGCTGGAAAGACCGACAGTCGGGTTTAAAAAGAATGGTACAAAGGTTTCAAAGGTTTAATGCAAAAAACCTCACATTTATAGTTTTAAATCAAATCAGTTAGAACACAGCCGAACGCAAAGATCTTTTTAACAAAACCACTATTACATAACATAACATAACATCACGCCTTTTATCTCCGAGGGATAGGCAGAGTTGCACATTATACTACTGTTCAATGTAACACCCACTTTTCACTATTTATGTTATGAGTCCCATGTAATAGGGGGTGAGCCTATTGCCATATATCGAGCATAATTCCAGACTCCGTGCTACTACTGAGAATATTAAAAAAACCAGTAATACTTTGCCCGACCCGGCACGACCACTCTGCTAACGAGGCAGTCTCAAAACCACTATTTTATAGATTTTAACGAAGCTAATCTCATTTAGAATAGAAACGCACTTACCAAGTTCAATAACAACTTTGCATACAGGGACGTAGTCAGGCAACGTGTGTAGTCCGTCTCTCTGCACGTCCTTGACCAGGCACGTACTGGCGCGCTGCCAGGGCCGGACTGGGGGCCCGCGGGGCACCGGGCCCATCGGGTCTGTGTAACTAAATACTGGGGATACTCCTGCAAATGTAATAATACAATTAATTTCGAAACTATAGCTTTTTATGTAGCTTTCAATATTAAGCTTAATTTTAAAAATAGGATTATTATTGAGAACAACTTCCGTGTGGTTTTACCCGCTCTGCCTAGTTCCTATTGGTCGTAGCGTGTGTCTTATAGACAAACGCACTATCCAACACAAAAATAATTATTCAAATCGGACCAGTAGTTTTGGAGATTAGCTCGTTCAAACAAACAGACAGACAAAATCTTCATTTATTTTTATTTATATATTTATACTCTATCTACTTCCGCGCGGTTTCACACGTTCTGCTCAGCTCATATTGGTCGTAGCGTGATGTTTTATAGCCTATAGCCATCCTCGATAAATGTGCTATCCAACACAAAAATAATTATTCAAATCAAACTTGTAGTTACGGAGATTAGCGCGTTCAAACAAACAAACAAACAAACAAACAGACAGACAGACAAACTCTTCATTTATTTTTATTTATTTATTTAGGGTCAGCCAACGACTGTTTACACATTATATATTACAACAAATCGGTTTACAGTATGCATTTGCTAGTGTATCAATCAATTAAAGGCTAACACATCATGCACAAAAGAATCTTAATGTAATAAATATTTTTTTTTATGCCATAAGCCGGTAAACGAGCAGACGGATCACCTATTGGTAAGCAATCGGCGTCGCCCATGGACATCTGGAACACCAGAGGCGTTACAAGTGCGTCACCGGCTTTTTGGGGATTAGGAGTTTGAGGATCGTTGGGGATTCAGGGATTGGGGAAATTGGGGAAGGGGAAGGTAATTGGGCCTCCGGTAACATCACTCACACGACGAAACACAACGCAAGCGTTGCTTCACGTCGGTTTTCTGCTCGGCCGTGGTATCACTCCGGTCGAGCCGGCCCATTTGTGCCGAAGCATGGCTCTCCCACACTTAAAAAGACTTCTGTGGTAAAATTATTACTCACCATACACGGCACTGATATCAAGCGGCAGTTGCACCAGCTGTCGCAGGTCGCGCCGCAAGGAGTCGAAGGCCTGTAACACGGTGAGGGAAGTTTCCTCCACCTGCAACAGACTGCTTCCACGACTCCACTGCTTGCGAGCTATGACGCTGGATAGCTGGTCACATACGTGGTACAACTCCATGGGTTTTATTTCTGAAAGAGAAGATATAATTTTATTTAAATGGGATGCGGTGCCTGATTGTTAAGTTTTTACGAAAGTGGTCAAGTTCTAGAAAAAACTTGAACAACCAAGTTTTTTCTAGAACTTGACCACTTTCGTTTCATTTTAATCTCAAATTCATTTAATTCAATTGCATACATGGGTATATACCTCTAATATATAAATGTTAATAAAGTTTAGTTTCTCTCCATATTTTTGTTTTCAATTAGCAATTTGGACCTATAATGATGTTTTTGAGGGAAAAAAACTTACTTGCGCAAACAATGCGCAAATGTTAGCTCAAGTGATTAATTGCGTTAACTTTTTAACTAATATTATTGAAAGATATCAACTAACAAATAATAAACATGCCTATAACACATTACAATTATAATAATTATTCAATTAAATAAAGAATTAAAACTGTAAAAAGTCCAAAACTTGAAGAATACATACCAAACTTAAGCTTCATGAGATAATTAATAATCTGAGTGGTGACAGTGCGTCTCTCAGCCATAGTCTCTCCCTCCCACACACATGTCTCTGTAATGGAGCCGTCCTGGAAACGACGCAACTCTGACTTGTCTCCCCAGAACGCTCTGTAAAATGAATATCAGTTTTGTTAAACAAGTAATCATATTTTTTTATTAATCATGCATAAGTTATTGATGATTTTGGTACAAACATTCATAAAAAAGACCTTGGGTTAAAAAGAATCTGCAATGTAAAATATAACCAATTTTCATCCCGGTAAAATGTATATTCGGTTATGTTAAAGTAGATGCGGCAACAGGGCATACACAACTGAAATAGTATTCTAAATAAAATGAAAACTTAAAGATACAATTGGGTACTTCAATACTTTTTTCGAACTGTCAGTAACGACAATTTTTTATGAATTTTAAGTAATTGTGTATTGTGACGTCACCCTTCTTTTAGCGTCAAACAGCATACTTATTTCTTAAAAATTTAGCTAGAAAAATACTAAAATTAACTTGGTCATAAAATCAACTAATGAAAGTGTGATTATTTTATAATATTTCATTGTATTGAACAGTCGAAATAATTTCTTTTTGATTAAGGAAAGTACCTACCCAATTCTAAAAGTAAATACATTACCTAAACTGTTCTGCTTCAGGTAAATTGGCAGGGGGTCCTTTCTCCACAACATTCATTGAATTCTCTGGGTTCAGTACTAAGCCAAAAGCTAGCTTTTCTTCGAATCTGTAAAAACATGTAATACGTTGATAATATATCGTCACGAAAATCCCCAAAATTTGTTCTTACAAAAGTAGTCTCTAAACATGGGAAATAAGGTCTATAATGGAGTTAGTGGAGAGCGGTCACCGGTGACCGCTTGGGGATTGAACAGTTAAAGTTACTTTCAGTTAGTTTAGAGATTTTTATTGAACTTGGGAGTTTATAGTTATAATTTAGCACAAACTATGGACATAGTACTTGGAATAGTACAACAATGATAACAAGTAATAATAATTTGTAGTTTATCATTCAGTCTTCAAAATCATATTCTAAGTTCATTAGAACAGAAGGAAAAAGAAAACTATTGTTTTAACACAACCCAGAAGGATAGAAGAAATCGGCTCGGCTTCAAAGCGTCGAACGCAGGCTTAAAGTCGCAAACCTTTCGGTCTTCTATCAGATACATTTCGGTGAGTATGCGTGGGAATTGTCTTACTCCCCGTTCATTTCTAGTCCGTTTCACTACCTTACTACCAGACGAACGTCGGAGTGCCACTCTTATATGGTAGCTTACGAAGCTTATAATAATACCTAAGGTTCTTTTTTCATTAATACATTTTCAAATTCTCTGTTTATAGACTTACCCACTCTTAGCCGTTTCCAAAGTCTTCTTTACCGGCCAGGAGAAGTCAGCCTCGACCAGTTGTTGTATCAGTTCAGCTCTGTTCCCCAAGCCCTTCACCAGCAGGGTGTATACAGCATCAATAACCAGAGGCAGCTCCTCAACTCCATAATTAACCTTTTCTTCTTTAGATGCTTTCCCAACTACTACTTTTTTGATCTGGTTGAAGTTTTTGAATCTGGTTGAGAAAAAAATTAAGTGTATTAGAAATTTTCTCGTGGTTGAGTGCAGATCATAGAACAAGGAATGTATTTCGGTTTGAGTTAATGTATTAATTGTTATTTTGACGGCACGGTTGGTGCGGTGGCTGAACAACCGGCTGCCGCGGGTCCGATTCGCGCACGGAGCAACTCTCTGTGTGATCTTCAAATTGTTGTTCCCGGTCTGGGTGTCATATGTATGTGAACTTTTATGTTTATAAACGCACCCACGATGCCGGAGGAAATCCTTGCCCCAAAGTTTATTTAAGAAAAAAAATCAGATTCAATTCCTAGTTTTTAAATGATTAAAGCTTATTTGGTTTTCAAAAATACTCGTAGTAAAATACTAGTAGCAACGTAAACTAACTATGCAGTTTGAAATCGTGGTTAACCAGGTACTACAATACAAAAAAATTTAGTGTTATTAACATAACATCACGCTTTTTATCCCCGAAGGGGTAGGCAGAGGTACACCTTATGCCACTGTTACAGTGTAACACCCACTTTTCACTTTTTGTTATGAGGCCCATGTATTAGGGGGTGAGCCTATTGCCATATTCCAGACTCCATGCTACTACTGAGAATTTTTAAAACCCAGTAATTCTTTGCCCGACCGGGAATCGAACCTGAGACCTCTTGCCCGGCAGTCGCACTTGCGACCACTCGGCCAACGAGGCAGTCTTATTATTATGTCATTAAAATTAACATTATATTGGCACATATTTCAAGCTAAAGTAATATTTATTATAAAAATAATTACCTTAAGATATGATCAAACTGCGACAAAGGCTTGACTGGCGTCATAAACAGAGGTATAAAACTGTTAATCCTTCCATTATCCAACATGTCCACAGCTAATGCACTCTCCCTCTTCAACGCAGCATAAGTCCCCTTACACATCTGCCAGCAAATGTTGTAGTACCCTGTCTTGTCTATGAACACCACGGGAAAGTGCTTATGGAATACTTCCAGTGATGGACATGTGTCTTTCTCTTGTGTTTTTTGAAGAGATATGCCTTTTGTGTCCAATTCTGATGTTTCTGTAAATTAAAATCCAAATTATATAGTAACAAGTGAATTTATTTCTACAAATAGGCTACAAGGCAGCACTTTTAACATGTCAATTTAATCAAGCGAACGATGAGGACCACATTTCCTAACTGATTACTTTGAGAACAAACTCTGAGGTCTGTCTCTTTTGCAACAATTTGCAATGACTATTATATCATGTGATTCATAGATGATACAAAATATAAAACTTGTAGCTCAATTTTTTTTAACTGAATCTTAAATTCGGAAGTAACATAAGTTTAGAAACATAGCAAATAGCAGACACAAACTAAACAATGTTTTTGATTAGTAAAACCCAGGTTAATAATGAACTATTATTGATGGTAAAGCCTATTGAAATTTATTTTGTCAATAGGCTACAAAATAGGACCCTTACATGTCAACTTAAAAAAAATTAGACAAAAGCTGTTAAATTAACTATGGTTGACTGTAAGAGAATCCCTTAAGGCATTAAGTCCCCCATTCACTGTTGTGTTTTGTGAAGAAGAAATAAATAAATAAAATAAATTAAACATTGTACTTATGAATAATGTACTTACTGAGTGCTATCCAAATATTCCTCACAATTTGGTAACTGCTCATTATGTTGTTAATTCTCTTTGCCTGCACAAAGTGTGCAACCAACAGAGACACAACATGTCCGGAAACTTTCAGATCTCTCTGCCTTAACCAGATTTTGAGCAAAGTAATTGCTTGCTTCAAATTATCACTTTTTAATAAAATTCCATTCAAAAACTCCTGATTAACAGATGCGGTTAAATCTGATAAAACACTACTATTGTAGTATGGAGTTGGTGGGCTAACCTCTGTATTGTTTTCCGAGTTCTCATTCAACAACCACGCTTCTCTCAGATTGTTGCGTTCTGGACTGAATCTGTGCAATTTGTATGCATCACCTTCACATGCTAAGTGTATACGAACTGACAACTGATTGCCAAGTTTTCCTTTCGGTTTGAAGTCTAGTACCGGCTTAGATTCTGACATGTTGATTTGTGAATATTGTAACTCTTCAATTGGTTCATATTTTGATAGGTGAGCAGCGATGTATGCCAAGTAAGCTGCCCGTTTCTTATGATACCTGTAGTTTATGGAATCATTCTTCGTATATGTTTCACTAGGCACTGTTATTTGTAAATCTACTCTCAGGTTGGAGTTGATTGAGCATCCTAAGCCATATGACCCAACAATTTCAACATCAGAGAACTTGTGAAAAGTAAACATGCATTTTGTTTTACTCAATCTTTCAGTTATAGGCAGTTTCACTTTCAGTTTCTTACAAAGACTATTTTCCGACAAATCGTACTCTGTCCCATCTTCTGATAGAGACATTAAATGAGTTTTTAATTCATTAAAGAATTGAACAAATTTTTTCTCAGTTTTCTCTTTGATTTTCACTTCCTGGGTGATTTCATCGATTTGTAGACGGAATAAATTAGAGTTGAATAAGTTCTCGGTTTCTTGAAGCCTGTTTAACTCATTCACTGTTGGCTGACGATACAAACTCTTCGTTCGAATGCGTTTCGCTCCATCTTTATTTTGGTCTTCACTAGCACGCTTTCCGTTTTCATTAACTACTGGGGCCTCTCCTTCCTCTTCAGAAACAGACGTCTTTGCATTCTACAATATCAATTCGTAAATTAATCATTAAACTCATTTAAAAAATAACACGAATTAATCAACATGGAATGTTTCAATATTTTTTGTGAAAAATTAACAATAACTGCACTATCTACACAAGTTACTTGAATAAATTAGGTATCCAAAACTTACCCGCTTTACCATTTTGAATAATAACTTGTTATAACACAAAAATAATTATTTATAAAAGGTTATAAAAATAAAAACAACGTGCGCAACTCAACCGGCCATGCTCAAACTATCAAGTGTCAAGTCAATAACCGCTTTGACAGCTGTCATTCTGCTGATAAGAAATACGTTTCGTTTCACTACCGATATCTCTACTCTTTCGATTTGCTGCATTTCCTTAGCATTTATTTTCTATTGTTATTTTTTTATTATTTTGAATATAATGCTGTGGTATCTCTTCTAAAATAAACACATTTTTTATTCATGAAGATATTTTTAGTCTAAGTAATATCTCTATTTACATACTTCATTAATTAAATGGTTTCAGGTTCGATTCCAGAGTTCCGCACAGGTATTATTCATCGATGGTGTCATTAGTTTTTGAAAATTCTTAGCAATAACCATACCTGCATTTAGAATAGTATCTTTATTTCATGTAACAGCACGAAGTATAAAACGTTTTACAGACCTGAGATTTACCTTATAGATTAATAAAAATAGCAAAATATCTTAAGAAATTCCTTTCGGAGTTTGTATCTACAATGTTATGTACGGAAATCCGAGATGATTAGTTGGATCCTTATCTATTTCAAGTCTGTGGATGGATCATGGATGGACGAAGTGTGGGAGAGTCAAACTTCTACGCTAAAGGGCCGGCTCAACCGGAGTGAAACCACAACTTCACAGAAAACCGATGTGAAACAACTCTTGTGTTGTATTTAAAGATAAAGATATTTTATTTCGCAAACATGGGTAACATATCATGGTAGTGCATAATAAAAAATACAGAAACAGCCGTATTTTGCCAATTATAAGGCATGCAAAAGTTTTACACATTTTACAATTCAAGACAATAATTCTAAATAATATCATTCAATTTATAAATAATTCTAATAATTTATCAGTCAATAATATAATTAATGTCACAATTTCTAATAATTACATATTAAAAATAAAATAGTCAAACAATTTCTTTCTCCAATAAAAAATCTGCAATATTATAATAAACTTCGTCAAGTAAAAAATTCCTCAGTCTTTTTTTAAATAATGACACATTATATTCCTTCCAACAGCTTGGTATTTTATTATATATTACCGGTGCCATGCAGCAAACTCCCTTGCGCATCAGAGTTGTTTTAGCCCTGGGGACACATAGACTACTATTATCACGCCTATTTCTCGGAAATACATCAGCCATTCGTCCGAAGCGCCCCGAGTTTAATTTTACAAAGACTGCCATTTCCAAAATGTACTTTAGGAGCTAGGTAGGAGAGCCTAGTGTCCTAGAGGAAGTTTCTTCTTTTCTTCTAGTAGTAGTGAAACTCCGATGAGAGGTGTGGACTAGAATGATTTAATTCACCAAACTATGCTACTTATATTTCTATTTACATATTTACAATTAGACAATATCAGATATAGTTAGGTGATAGTTTCGACCAATAGCGGCGCGCCGGCGTGCGCGGGGCGCGCGGGGTGCGGGGCGCCGCTTTGCACACGGCACTATCGGTTCCTTCCGAATAAGTATGACCGCTAGACATGCGAAATGTAGCTCACTGAAAAGAAAAGAGAGATACAGCTCTTTTGATCAAAAGAGCTATATCACTCTTTTAGCTCTTTAGCTCACCGAATAACTCTTTTAACTCTTCAGCTCAATTGATCGAATTGAGTGAAACGAGACAAATAGCTCAACGGCTCTTTATAATCTTTTAAGTTCTTTAGTTCATTTGCGAGCTATAGATAAAATTAGACTCATTGGTTTGTTTTGTTCACATATTTTGTTTTATAAAAGCCAATGATTTTCCTTCATACTTGAACAGGCTTTAGGACTGTCAATCTAAATGAATCATCAATGATATCATTTAGATTGGCGTATTTAAAAATCAATCAGCTTTTTATAATAATTGTGCATGGACAAATCAATTTCTATTTATTTGTCCCGTTCGGGCATTGTCGGAACTCGGAAGTCGAGCCGCTCTCGGCGTGTATCGTCGCGTGTCGGCATCACTCTTTCACTCGTAACTCGCTCTCGCTCGCTAAGCCACAGATACTACAGATAGAGTCAATGAGCGACTGAGCTAAATGAGCTAGTGAGCTACTCCGAGAACGACTGAGCTACTGGGAGCTAGATTGAAATCAAAGAGCTAGCTCAATTTTATCTCTCATTCGCGAGCTACCCATGTCTAATGACCGCGCGGCGCGAGCGCGCGCATTTCTCCGAGCGCCGGCGTCGAGTGAAGACTGAAGACTACAGATGAACCAATGAAGATACGATGAATGCAAGTGCTCCGGCTCCGGCTCCGCTTGCGCTGCTAGGCTGCTTGCTTAACCAAACCGCTTCTTTCGAAGCGATCGCTCGCGGCACGGTGTGATAACGCTGTTGCCGCAGTGATTATTATCGTTTCTATGCGAGAGTCGTAAACTGTCTTTTTCAAGACAATTGGTTTCTTGTTTCTAAAAACGGAGTCAAAACGTAAACTGTCTTTTTCAAGACAATTTGTTTCTTGTTTCTAAAACGGAGTAAGTCTAAAACTTTGGTAAAGGTATTGTGGAAGGTATATGGTAAGGTATTCGGTGGTACAGGTAACTGGTAGGTATGTAGTCGTGCGGTGCGGCTACAGTACAAACATGGTAGAGTCAACAGTTTATATTGCTTAAAATAAGGCACGCAGCTATCTGTTATCTGTCAAAAAATAGATTTTTAGATTGAAAAGTACAGATAGCTGCAAAAAAGGCGCATTTAAGGCAGTTTCTTTTTCTGTAGAGTTGCCCCAAAAGATAACTCCATATCGCAGATGGCACTCAACTATACCATAATACGCAGTTAGGCATGCGTCCAAATTAGCCATAGCTGACAAGGTATATAGAGCATATGCAGATGTACTTAATTTCTTGCAGAGTACCTCAATGTGTTGTTTCCAGCTAAGCTTTTTGTCTATTTCAAGCCCTAGAAATTTTGTACTAACTACCTCGTTAACTTTCTTATCATCATATTGCACATTGAGATTGTCTATATCTGCCTTGCGTTGATTAAATTGTATTATTTAAATTTATTCTTAAGTTGTTATCCTCTAACCATTTTATAATTAATCTTAACGAATTATTAATGTCAATTTGGTACTATCATCTGCGAATAAAGTCACTGTTTGTTCAATCCAATTCGGTAAGTCATTATGTAATGTATATTATAAACAACAAGGGACCCAGCACACTCCCCTGCGGTACCCCAAAACTAACTTTTCGTTCTTCAGATCTGAATATTTCATCCTGTTTATTAAGTAAATTTATTCTGTTAATTTCTGTTATTTGTCGTCTATTTTGCAAATAAGATTGAAACAGTTCCAGAACATTCCCCCTTATGCCATAAGCTTCTAGTTTTTTTTTGGTGGACATAATCAAATGCCTGCGTCATATCACAAAAATGGCGCAGACTGGGTTTTGTTTATCGACATTACATAAGACATTCTCTATAAAATCTTAGATCGCCATATTTATTGTTTTTCTTGGTGTAAATCCTTTTTGTTCTTCACACAGAATATTAAATTTGTCAAGATATTTATAAAGCTCTTTGTAAAGATATTTTTTAAAAACTTTTGAAATAACCGAAATCAATGAGACTGGCCTATAATTTTCAACAAGCTCTCTATTTTCCTTTTTAAATATTGGTTTAACAATGGCAATTTTTAGCGCATCTGGGTATAAGCCAGCATCTATACTGAGATTAAGTATATGACTTAAATGTACGCATAATTTCTTAGCTACAGATTTCGTAGTGTGATTGAGGTTACATAGGCCCAATTACCCCCCTCCCCAATCTCTCTCCGGATCTCCTACAATCCCTAAATTCCCAATCCCCAAAAGACCGATTCTTAACACACTTCTAACACTGGTGTTTCGGGTGTCCAGACTTATCCTTATATATCTGTGCGGTGTCCATGAACGGCGCCCATTGCTTACCAACAGGTGATCCGTCCGATCGTTTACCGGGTAATTTCATAAAAAAAGTTACAAAGTAAATAAAACAAAAATAATTTTCTGTAATTTTTATTTTTAAAAATGATTTTCGGTGTTCTTTTCCATTTGATGAGATTAGAAATGGCAGACGAAACGAATCGTCTAAATAAATATTATGTTAACGTGTTTAGAATCTACTCTAAGGTACCCTTGCGCTTGAATGGGATACTTTATAATAATAAAAAATATATTTACAATAAAATACCTAAACGTTTGGTAACATTGCTCACAATTATTAACGAAATAAATACTATTATTGCATAGCAATACTGTGTGTAAATCTATTTGTTGAAGTCGACTACTTATCTAAGGTTTTTACAATAAGCTTTGGCGCAATACAATTGTATTGTATATTTAGGGGCCAATGTTGGAGGCAAGGAACTAGTTTGGGAGTTTTAAAGTTTGGAGATAATGGCGTTGGTGAACTCGCTGCACTTGGCGGTGCCTCCGAGGTCCCCTGTTAGGGCTTTGCCCTCCTTGAGTACTTGGTAGCAGGCGTTCTGTATACGCTCAGCGTCCTCGTGCAGTTTCAGGTGTCTGAGCATCATGATGGCGGACAGTAGGAGAGCGGTGGGGTTCGCCATATCCTTGCCCGCGATGTCGGGAGCTGTGCCGTGGACCTGGACATATATATCATTTTGTTATAAACACCAAAAACGCAAGCCATATTCCATTATGAGTTTAAGATTTACAACTTTATTTTGCATTGTAATAAAGTTGAAAATCAATTAGTGTACAAACATTACATGAGATATCATATTGAAATGAGGGATGAGAAATAACATCCACATAAATGTTAGTTAATGCATTTATTTGTCTACTTATGTAATATAAATTAACTAAACAATAAGCTTAAACAATACAATGGTAAAATCATGTTCTCACAGCATTTTGTGTACTTAGTCATGAAATAAAAACTACTTGATTATGGTAAAAATATTTCTATTTAATCTATGGCAATTTAAAAAGCTTTGTATGTGTAATGGCAGTGAAATTGTGTATTTAGGCTCACACGCTAGCATTTAGTGTTATATAAAAAATAACTTACAAAATCCTGGTGTAAAACCTATTTATACAAGCAAATCGAAAGCTTATCCACATAGCCATTAAGTTCAGTTTGCCATAAAGGGGTCAAATACTGTTTATTTAAAAAATTGTCTAATTTCAAACTAATAGCATCCAGTTCTAGAGCTAAAATAAATAATTTCAAACAGACACAAACATTTCATTTCTAACTAAAACTACATTTTAATTTATCAAACGCCTTTAGCACTTCTTTCCTTCCCACTTAGTCATTCTTGATAGTACAAAATAGACCATATTTCTATATTAGTTTAAGTTCTTTTTCATTAAGTACACCAAGTAAGACAGAAACCTATATTTTCCTAGATATACGAGGACATATATATTACCTTTTGTAGGTATAAATATTTTTATTTTCTTATTGAAAATAAAGTAAAATTTAACACATAAAACTGCCACTGTTACATAAAATTCGACTTAATTCGTTTACACTTTCAGTTGATTGTCAAGTGACAAACTGTTAAATAACATTTTAACATCAAAGAAATAAAAATGGACATTAACACGTTAAACGCCATGGCAGTCACCGGTGACCGACATTAGCGGAGGAATTGCCTTCAACAATTATTTGTTGGCAGCCAAAGCCTTAATTACATTAGATAATAAAAGGTCCACAGACTCAAATAAAAGGTCTATTATAATACGGGTTTAAATAAGGAATAAGGAGTTTAAATAATCGAATCGAATCGGGGGTGAAATCGGACACGATATTAAAAAAAGAAGTATTTACTAAATATCTCACTGTATCACAATGCTACTTTGAACTAATATACTGAAAAAAAAAACAGCCAATCTATCACCATCTTTCATCTCACTCTAATCTATTAGGAAAACATATTTATCTACTATTTTCAATTCAAACTTGAATGTCATAAGATCGAATATTACTTGTACTAATCAGCTGTGTACATTTATTTAATACAAGGCTAATCTCAATATAATATAGTTTTGTATTGTAGTAATACTTATGTCAAAACTGAAGTGGTAATTGGTAACTTAAGACGAAATATAAGTAAACTAATATGTGAGTAGTTAAGTAAGCTATGGTTTATTTATGTAGATGGAGAATCAAAATTGATGATACTTTGTCTGTTATGAGAACTCATCTAATAAACCACAGTCGTGGCCAAATATATTCAATTTTTCAATGGCAGATGGATCATCTGATGGTAAGCAATCGGTGTCGCCCGTCACCTGTAACACCAGAGGCGTTTCACGTGCGTTACTGGCCTTTTGGGGATTAGGAATTTCAGGAATATCATGGGGTGGGATAGTTAAGCCTCCGGTAACCTCACTCACACGACGAAATACAACGCAAGCGTTGTTCGTCGTTTTTCTGTGAAGCCATGGTATCACTAGACATAATTCATAGTAACCTTTCTTAATTTTTTTTTATATTTCACCTTCAGATTTTATTCTGCTTATTAACATAAAGTCCACATACTCATCACGCTCATATTCAGAACAAAACCAAAAGTAGATCACACAAAAGACTGTTCTATACGCTAAACGCCCGAACAGATGTCGCATCTCATTTTGTTTGTCATCTACATAAATAATAGAATAAATATAAAAGGAACAGCAGATCTATGTTCTACGAAGGGAATGTACATAAATAGTGAAATAAATTACACTGTCAACTACTTCTTTGGCAGTTATACCGGCTTGTGAGTACACTGACTGAGGTACGAACCTGTGACTTTTGTATTTATGTCACAACAACTTTTACCTAAATTGAAAATTTTCGAAGTGATAGTCCTAACCTTGCAATTCTCTCTTAGTCCCATCAATCAACAGCTTAATATTCTGTATTTACTAATATACTATTTTGGATAACTTTAACGACGTCAATGAAGTAATCCAGTGGAAATATTTTTTTGTTTTCCTCGCCTTCCATTAATATTCGATTTCATCTTAGAATCAAATAGGTGACTTTTAATCCATTTTCTAAGAAAATTTATTTTTTTATGGCGACGCCCACGTACACTTGAAACACAGGCGTTACCGGCCTTTAGAAAATTTGATGATTGTGGGGTTTCAGGGATTAAGAAGACTGGGGAGGGGGGTAATTGGGCCTCCGGTAACCTCACTCACACGACGAAACACAACGCAAGCGTTGCTTCACGTCGGTTCTCTGTATTGAAAAAATTAAATCGGTCTAAAATTAATTTTTACAGTACCTCAGCCAATAACCTGCACACTTATAACTAAGTAGGTCAACAATTTGATCTAGTAATTGAACCAACCCTTGTCTCACAACTCACTACTGCGACCACTTTGATCACCAACACATCAGCCACTATTTTGATAAAAGGACTAAATACAAAAACTTCACTTAAAAACAACAAAAAGAAAAAATCTAAAATAATGCTCATGATAATACTTGTGTTTTCATGTAATAATAATAATAAAAAAATTGTTAAAACCTTATTATCTGCAAGAGACCTATTTTCTTGTCTTCTCTAAAGTTAGACCGTTATTCACACACCCTATGTTGTCAAATATATCTTTAAACGATTTTCAATTTTGCTATAAAAGAAATAAAGTTCAAACTCGATTACAGAAAGACAAATTTCAGTAGATCAAGTTACTTGCGATGTATAGAAGTATAAAGACCCTATTTCTCTGTACCTAGTCCCTACCAAAACAATGACTAGCTTAAAGCACCAACATTTCAATTTTCGGGTTCATCTAAATATTTAATAATCTCCGCAGTGAAACCGGAGCAGGTTCCATTCCCTCCTAGATCAGGAGTTAGCACCCTTCCTTCCCTGAGGACTCTGAAGCAGGCTTGTTGAATCTTCTGAGCTTCATTGTGAAGGTTTAAATATTTCAGCATCATGACTCCGGACAACAGGAGAGCGGTCGGGTTGGCCAAATCTTTGCCAGCAATCGCGGGCGCTGTTCCATGCACCTAGAAAACAAGTATCAAGTTAAATCAAGCCTTATAATTAAGTAATAAGGTTTAGTTTCACACGAGTTACTATCGTACATTGGTTATTTGGTATGGTATGGTTTTTAGAGCAGTTGATGCGTCATTCAAATGATATGTTGTTCAATGAAAGCAATCAATTTTTCTAAAGCGGCCATCCACATTATAGTACCAATTTATTATTTAACCCGTTAAAAACCATCCCCTAAATTTGTTCATACAAAAGTAGTCTCTAAATATTGGAAATAAAGTCTATAATGTGTGCACCGGCTCTCCACTAACTACATTTTAGACCTTATTTCCAATGTTTAGAGACTACTTTTGTATGAACAAATGTAGGTAGGGGATGATTTTCAACAATTTTCAATGGGTTAATGCAGAAATTAATTATAATAAGATGACATGTACAATAATAATAAAGTTATCATAATTTTTCAGTAAGACTTGAAAGTTCTCTCGAAAAGGACAATAACAAACATCAATCAGTGTGTTCCTCAAGAGATAAGCAGAGTACATGTCCCAGTTTTAGACAGTAACATAGAGAATATCTTAATAAACAAGGACACAGTCCGAACGCCATGCCATCTGAGTAAGCAGCCGCATTTGCGACCACAGAACATACAAGTACAGATACAGATTATTTGAAAAAGTAAGAGTATAGTTTTAGAAAGAGCTTCCAAAGTGTTGTAGCATATATATATTAATTACAAACACATGCTCAGTGATTTATTAAAAATAAAACCACTGATATAGGGAAAATAACATTTATTTCCGTTTCCATCAACCTCTCTTGATTGAATTTTAAAGGGATCTAAGCTAAAACCAGGTGTCACTTAATCACTTAATCACATTTTAGTTTTTATCAACCCCACCCAAGTGACACATAAAGGTAAGTTTCAGTGCTCCCTCACGCAAAGTAACTCTTAGTTAAGAGATGGTTTTAGGATGGTTGGTGGAAACGGGATAAGACATTCACATATAATTAGTCGACATGTCATAAAAACAGGTTAATCAAAACATAAACCATAAGTTTCGAATCGTCATGCGGTTATTGTCATGTGAAACCTTTTTTGAACATGTAACCCACACCTGTTAGTTCAAACTCAATAATTTGAATCGACTTATCTTTCCAAAAGTCTATGGTTCATTACTTCACTTCATAACAAGGTTTTTTTCTCACAGTGTCACTCGGTGGCAATGGTAACACTTTTGTAGAATTTTTGGCAAACATTACACTATGTTTTTTTAATAACTATCGTGAGACATACTAAATTAAGTAAAATCGCGGGTTACTCACGTGAATATACTTAGAAAAGCTCTACTAGTTTCGAACCATAGAGGGGTTCTTCCTCATGAGCAGCGTGCGCGGTCGCGGCGATGTCGGGCAGCTCACTGTGTGTGTGTCCCTCTGTGGTTCGAAACTAGTAGAGCTTTTCTCAGTATATTCACGTGAGTAACCAGCGATTTTACTTAAACAATAAACTTATAAAGTAAACCGAAAAATATATCCAAAATGGCGTATGAAGATCAATTTTCAACTTTTAAATTATTTTGCTAGAACATCTTTTGTATTGTTCCATTTCTGACAATTCTGTGATATCGCACGTCGATTTTTGTATTGATGGACTTCTGCGTAATTGAACACAGTCTTCCACTTGTACCTACATTTTAAATCCAACGATTACGAACAGTTGTGACTGGTTTTGTGTATTCCGAAAAAAATATGTTCACTGCTAAGTAATTCTTCATTTCACCTTTCAACAGATATAGTAAACCACTGGTTATTATCATCAGCATCGTCATAACAGTTTTCCTTTTGTCTCATTATAGCCAAGTATTTTCTGAGCACCATAGCGTCCATGGAGCTCATGATAGACAAAAGGAACTCTTTGGCACTTTTTCTACTATTCTACCCCTCAAGTCAACAAAGAGTGGGCATTTTACTTCACCGCAAAGAGAGTCGGACTCAAAAATAATTCATCCTGTTATTTTCATCATAGTTCAATGAAATCTTCAGAATCTAGCTAACAGGAAAAAGGTATAAAATATACAATTTTATACTACTAATCTTCTGTAGATAAAATTAAACTTATACTTACGGATTCGAATAGCGCTCCATTCTTGCCAATGTTGCCTGAGGGCGTGAGACCGAGACCTCCGACCAGACCAGAACACAAGTCCGACATGATATCACCGTATAAGTTGGGCATCACCTGGAAGTTGATATAAATTTATTGTTAAAGTAAAAAATTAATAATACTTTTCGTTCTGTTTTTTTAAGAATCTATCTATCTAAATCCTTTGAGGAATAAAAGGTAACATGTACCTTCTTAGTTAAGTTGGAGTTTTTTTAAGGGGGGATAATCATCGAATGACTGCTCCCGCCTGGGTGAGGCGGGAGGGAGTGTCAGACTCTTACTGACTAAAAACCACCCCGTTCCTTCTCCTGCACGTCGAGCCGGAGCCCCGGTTACCCGTTAGGTTCTCCGCGACTAGTTGGAGTTGGGAATGATTTTTACTAAGAATGAGTCATGATAAAAAAAACAATCATTGGAACATAGTAGTAGTTTTGAAGTCGGCAAAAACTAGGGGTTAAATCGTTCTCTGGAGCAGGTCTTATTTAGAGGACCAGGTGCCTTACAGGTGCTGAGGGTGGCCATCGCACCGGGGTGGGTTTAGAGAGAAAAATATCCTGCACTTAGTCTTTCTTTCCAAAAAGCAAGGCATTTTGAAGGTTTCCCTCATCATAAAAAAATGGGGATATACCATTATGATATTAATTGATAGATAGATCTGTTCTGAATATTTATTCATAGAACTGTAAAACACTCTTCTGTACCCTACGAAACAACTAGGCACAGTGCACTTATAACTGACAGATAGCTCACAAATACTGTTTAGATTTTGCATATAGCAATCATATCAACTGAAAGTTTGTAAAAGATAGTACCGATATAAAAATAGTTATTGATGTGTTTACTGACCAACACGTCGAACTTGGCGGGATCTTGCACCATGTTGAGGCAGACGGTGTCGAGGTAGCGCTCCTCGAACTTGATGTCGGGGTACTTGGTCGCCACGTCGCGGCAGCATCGCAGGAACAGACCGTCTGACATACGCCTGGAACGTACACATAAACAATGGTAGAAAATGGGTACTTGAAACAAATTCGAGAAATTGATCCGGAGAACTTATTAAGGGGGGGGAAGCTAGGGTAAGGTGTGGTGGGAATCGCTGTTAGTGAGAGCAGCATTGCCTATAAAATGCCAAGATGCCTTCTGCTGTACTCGTGGCGAAGTACCATATAAAGCAGAGCCCTAGCCAGTCCGCGTCATCCACGTCCCCGTCGTCCTCCCTGGGACCTGCTGCAACCGCGCCGCCGCGCGAACGCCACCTCGAGTTGCAGCTGAGCTAACGGATGCAGGGCGCAAGGCGAGTATTCTGCGCCTTAAAACAGAATCAGCTCACTAGGGAGGAAACCCGAAACAAAACCGAGCATATCCGCAGGCTCTGAAGCGGCAGCCCCGCTAACGGATTAAGGCACAGTGGGCTAATCACCTGCTTGCCCGACAACCTAAGATTACAGAAACCGAAACAGAGATAACCCGGACCGATCATTTACCGACGACTTTTGGCATTAAAACACGGACACGAATTGCATTTTGGAACGTAAGAACGCTCAGCGATGACTGCCGATTAGCTCAAGCAGAAGCAGAAATGCTCAGTTACAATCTGCAAATACTCGGACTGAGTGAAGTAAGACGAAACGGTTTCGGGGAATTGAGAACGCCCGGGGGCTTGACTTTGCTGTATTCGGGTAAAGAAAGTGAGGAGGATCTACGTGAACATGGTGTTGGGCTCCTACTTTCAAATACGGCGAAGAAAAGCCTCCTGGACTGGAAACCGATCTCGGACCGAATCATCTATGCCCGATTTACCTCAAGAGCCCGAAACATCTCGATCGTCCAATGTTACGCCCCAACCAATGCAGCACAGGAGGATATCAAAGATGACTTTTATAATGCTCTCAACGCCACAATGAAGACCATAAAGAAGCAAGATATCGTAGTCGTCATGGGAGACCTAAACGCAAAGGTTGGCCGCGATAACACTAACCGCACGCGGCATATGGGCACACACGGACTTGGGGTATGTAATGAGAATGGTGAGCGTTTTATCGAATTTTGCCAGAACCACGACCTAACTATCGGAGGAACATTATTTATTCATGGGGATCATCATAAATACACCTGGACATCACCCGATGGCGTCACAAGGAACCAGATTGACCACATTGCCATAAGTTCCAAATGGCGTTCGTCTTTGCTCGATGTCCGCAACCGTAGGGGAGCCGATATTGATAGCGACCACCATCTGGTTGTTGCTGAAATCCGTCTTAAGATTGCGGTAGCCCATGCATATAGAGGACCTGGCAGAGTTGGAAGAAGATTCGAGGTGAGCAAGTTGCATGACCCAGGGACGCGAAAATCGTTCCAACTGGAATTGCGCAATCGTTTTGCCACACTTGAAGCAGCGGTAGACTCACTGGACGAGGAGTGGAACCGCATTAAAGTGGCCTACACAAAGACCAGCTCCAACGTCTTAGGGCACAAAACGACTCACTCACGAGAGGACTGGATGTCGCAACGCACATGGGATCTGATCGAGGAGAAAACTTCATCTGAAGCTTCTTGAGACTCACAACGACACTGTTCGAGCCGATCTTAACACGCAATACCGTCAAAAGCGCAAGGAAATCTACCGCAGTACCCGCAGGGATAGGCGACAGTGGGCTGACGGTATTGCGGATCGTGCTCAACAAGCTGCAAACACCGGCAACTTAAAGGATTTATACCAAGCAACAAAATCCTTGGCAGGTGACAGTAAGTTTAGGAGGAAGAAGCCCCTGAAATGTAAGGATGGTCAGCTTATTACGACTCCAGAAGAGCAGCTAGCACGTTGGCGTGAACACTTTGAAGAGGTCTTCCGCTTATCAGCGACAGCTACACCTGATGCACTAAATATTTATCCCACACCACCGCGGCTACTTGACATTGACGTTGAACCACCGTCAGCCTCGGAAGTAGCTAAAGCAGTCCGCTCTTTAAAGACAGGCAAAGCACCAGGACTCGACCTAATCACGGCGGAAATGCTACAAGCCGACTTATCCTCCGCCGTCAAAGTTCTAACGCCTCTTATTGTAAAAATTTGGACTAAGGAAGAGCTCCCAGATGATTGGAACAAAGGTCTTATCATAACTGTGCCAAAGAAAGGAGACCTTAGTATATGTGACAACTGGAGAGGTATCACATTGCTCTCGATACCTGCTAAGGTCTTTTGCAAAATCATTCTGGATAGGCTGACGAAGGCCATAGATCCACTGCTCCGCAGGGAGCAGGCTGGTTTCCGCACGAACCGCTCATGTACGGACCAGATCAACACTCTTCGTATCATATTAGAACAGGCATCAGAATGGCAACGTGAGATTTATCTCACATTTGTTGACTTCGAAAAAGCTTTTGATACGTTGAAGTGGTCTAGCATCTGGTCTCGTCTACTGGACATCGGAGTGCCGCCGAAGATTGTCCGTTTATTGGAGAGCATTTATAGGAAATATTCCTGTAGGGTAACCCATAACGGGCTGATATCGGATGACATAACAGTGCATGCGGGTGTACGTCAAGGCTGCCTCCTGTCGCCGCTTCTATTCCTGGTCGTACTTGACGGAATTATGCTTCGCATTTCAGAAGATCGGCGCCGCGGGATAGAATGGGGATTATCCAACGTCCTAGAAGACTTGGACTATGCCGACGATCTTTGCCTGCTTAGTCATACCCACGCCGACATGCAAGCAAAGCTAAACGATCTGCGTCAGGAAGCGGCAAAAACAGGCCTCAAGATCAACACACGGAAGACCAAAGATATGAGATCGGGCGTGAAGAATAATTCACCGTTGCTGATTGGCACTGAGGCAGTGGAACGCGTCCACAAGTTTACTTACCTCGGGAGCGTCGTGTCAGAAACTGGAGGGAGTGAGGAGGACATCGCCTCACGGATTGCCAAAGCCCGAGCTACTTACGCGCAGCTGAGACCTGTGTGGCAGTCACGGAAACTGACCCGAAGAATTAAGCTCAGAATCTTCGGGTCCAATGTCAAATCCATACTGCTCTACGGGTGCGAGACGTGGAAGGTCACGAAAGACATCTCCCGCCAAATCCAAGTTTTCGTTAACCGATGCTTACGTCGCATTCTCGGTATTTTCTGGCCCGAGACCATCTCCAATGTAGACCTATTGGAGAGATGCCGCGAAACTCCGATCGACCATCAGATCAAACGTCGCAAATGGGGATGGATAGGCCATACGCTCCGAAGGGGTCCCGACCAAGCAAGCGCTACATTTCTATAAATTCAATATTCCATGTGTTTGCAAGTACGTTGGAAACAAAATAATCGTCATCATCAACAGCCGAAAGACGTCCACTGCTGGCCAAAGACCTCCCCCTTGGTCCTCCACGTCGAACGACAACTCCCCACTTGCATCCACTGGCTTACAATATAATATTTCAATGATAATAGTAAATAACGATGAATAAAACGCAAATTGTAACCTATTAGTCGTCTAATATGCTCATGTGACATTGAGCGTAGTACTGTGTGCCACTTAGCATATACCTTATATGTACTGGAGTAGATTACAGTCTATTATCATTAGTAGTGGCTGGTATTTAGTTACAATGTATAAAATAGATCAATTGAGGCCAATTTTGACTGAATTAGATTAGCGCAATAGTATAGATAGTTTTTTTTTCTTTTTAAAGAAGTAAGTTTTTTTTTTATTTTTGATGGGTCGACGTTCGACTACTATCTCGCTTGGATACAATATATTCAATTTTGTAGTTTTACAACACCATTTTTTATTATTGTGATTGTGTTCTTCATTTAAAAACTAATGAACTTCTTAGATGTTTAGATGAAATTTTAAAGAATGAAAACTAGAAATTAGTTTTTATTTAATAGTTTTGTTATTCTCCAAGAACTCTAGTTCGTGTTCTTCAATTACATTTTCTTACTAGTACTTAGTATAAATCAAATAGTATTTTACAATGCCCAATTACCCCCCCCCCTCCCGTTCCCCAATCTCTGAATCCCAAACAATCCTCAAATTCCTAATCCCACACGGCCGGTAACGTACTTGTAACGCCTCTAGTGTTCCAGGTGTCCATGGGCGACGCCGATGGCTTACCATCAGGTGATCCGTTTGCTCGTTTACCGGCTTATACCATAAAAAAAAAACATTAGACTTTGCAATGCTAATGTTAATGACTATTTTAAGTTTAAAACTTTAAACATTATACAAAGACTACTTACATAATATTAGCTTTATGTACAGCTGTGACCTTCTTCCTCTTGTTCTCCTTGGCGAATACGAAGGCGAACTCCGCGACCCTCATGGACGCCTCCTCGGTGATCAGCTTGATGGACTGGACCACTCCGTCCACGATCTCGTGCTCAATGCCCGAGTACTCTCCCTCCGTGTTCTCTCTGATTGTCACTACGTCTACATTGTCGTATAAAGTTTTGATGCTGGAATAAAATAACGTGTTGGTTAGTTCTTACATAACATCACGCCTTTTATCCCTGAAGGGGTAGGCAGTGGTGCACCTTATACCACTGTAAAATGCAACACCCACTTTTCACTATTTATGTTATGAGTCCCATGTAATAGGAGTGAGCCTATTGCCATATACCGGGCACGATTCCAGACTTCGTGCTACTACTGAGAATTAACAAAAACCAATAATGCTTTGCCCGACTCGGGAATTCAACCCGAGACCCCTTGCTCGGCCAATGAGGCAGTCATTGGTTGGTTATTGTGGAAACTGTTTTGTTATTGTCTTTTGTCTGGGGTTTTAGATTTAGAATTGAAAAGTTAGGTACGTGTATTGTTCTAGTTTCGGCTAGACAAAAAAAATGACTTTAATATTGTATGATTTCATGTCATTTATAATAGTTTATTTTATTTTATTATATTTTAAATTCATCGAATCGAAGACGCACCAAGAGAAATTAAGAAATAGACAAATATAAGTAATTTATGCCCAAATACTGAAACGTTACTCAATTTTAAGTCACGCTTAAGTATATTTCGGTCTCCACTTATTCTTTGTGAAATGACAGAGAAGGCACAATATTTAAGCACGACTTAAAATTGAGTAACGTTTCAGTATTCCGGCATTAAACTTATAATAGAGTAGGTTCTGCAAACTTAGAAATATTTATCTAGCATCCCATAAAACCGTAAGTACCTATACTATCTATGTAAACAGGTCATCAAAAACACACGTAACATTTACCTCTACGAGGATTGGATACGAGTTCTGTGGTTAAATAAGAATAGTTCGGTCCAATGCGTAGCTTACTGCACGCGTATCTTGGCTCGCAGCCAGTCTTTAAACTGCAGCGATGGAGATGACAAATCGATTTAACGTTTTTTGAAATGCACGTCTGTTAGACATAGAAACTAATATAAATAAACAGAAAATCGTTGGCTTGTTATTCTAACAACTAAGTGGTAAGTGTGTTTGAGAGCAAATAGCCCAATATAGTTATTCAAATCGCCAGTAATTACCATTGTAATAACTGACGATTTGGTTTCGATTCCAATAGTGGGTAATGTGTGTCCTTGTGCTGGAATAACGTTTAATAGGGACGTTTGTGAATAAGACAGACATGGGCCGAAAGAAGAGATGAATAATAATTAAACTAATTATGTAATTCGTCCTATACCACACTTTGGAATCGAAGTCAAGGTAATCAGGTAACACATCAATAAATATAGGTATAAACTTGATATTTTTGACACTACGTCTAGGCCGGACCTCTTATTACGTCAATGAAAATGGCTGACATGGTATTATGTTGTTCAATTAGCCATAAATTGCAATTGCCGTAACCGATATCATTCAAGACACTGCGGTTTCTTATAGTGGAAAATAACGTCAGTAAAAAGCTTGAACCAACAAGAACGAATGGTATCACATTTTAGAGCCGAAGTTCAATACACTCCAAAAACATGTAAAAAACATGGCTACTGTGAGACGCCTGAATATTTTAACAATGAGAAATTCTCTTAGCTTAAACTGTTGTTTAGATACGATCAGTGGAAGGAACTCTATAATACAATTACTACATGTACTGCAACTTGCAACACTATAGACTCGTTAACAAGGAAAATATTAAGAAGTAAAGTCAGTAAGTTACTGAGAAAGTAACTGTTGGGTTTATAATCGACTTAAAAAAAAGGAAACTCTTGGTTTGACTTGGTATGTATGTATAAGTTTGTGCGTGATTATCTCGCCATTGCCTGAATCGACTTTGATAGCGGTTTTCAGAAATGTATTTGTTCTACTCAGGTTTTGGTACATTAATTAACCGACTTTTGTAGTCGGTGTTTGAAGTCGGTTTTTAAAGGTACCTAGTTTGTAAAAGGATTATCTGATTTCGAAACAGATGTATGATGTATGCACGAATTGTTAGAACCCTATTAAGATTTGATCATACTAAATCAGTTATCCAAAGGTTTAAAACTATAGCTGTAAGTTTAGAACTGTGCGCAAATATTAAGAATACAACTTAGTATTGTGTCCTTTTGGTACCTTATTAATTGGGTATTTTCCTTGGTCAAAAATAAATTATTTTGATTTTTCAATCCAATTAAATATTCAAAAATAATTAAAATTTCATTCATATATATGACGATATACTTAATTTTCGATTCATTCTAGCATTTTTTTTTTTCAGAAATAAGCGTGTTATTGACTTGAAAATATGATGACGTCATAAGTTAGTTTTTGGTACAAAATTCATAGAACAATATCGTTTTCGACGTTTCGATAAAAGTATTGAATTTGATTAGTTGTAAAATACCATATTATGTAGGTACTTCAAAGCAAGTCTTCGTAAGCGAACGACCTCTGGGGCTCTGGGTCATTGAGACCTTTTTGTCATGCCTTTGAGGAAACATACGCTTTTATTCAAAACGTTAGAATGTAAACCTTTTAGCAATAATTTTAAAGTGGATATCCCTTTGTATTAGTTTACATAACCATTTGAGAATGCAAGATGCTTTATAAGGCTTCTTATATACGTGAATACTAGCTAGGAGGAAATATTATACAGTTGCATTTTGTGGTATAACAACAAAATGATTTTGCCAGATCCAGTGCCATATAGGGACCTATTAAAAAAATATTTCCATTTCGGTTTACCTATACTTTTGTAAATAACAACAAGACAAAATGCAATTATTAGTTAGTACAAGGATGTTTAAAAAAGACGGACAGAATCTTTTGAAACAACTATTGTACCTTAAAATACCTGTCCACTATTTTTTTTTAAGGGGGGAAAATCATCTGATGACTTCTCCCGCCTGGGTGAGGCGGGAGGGAGTGTCAGACTCTTACTGACTAAAAACCACCCCGTTCCTTCTCCTGCACGTCGAGCCGGAGCCCCGGTTACCCGTTAGGTTCTCCGCGACTCCTGTCTAGACTTACACGCAAAATACACACGCACATTGACACGAAGGACATCTGTCGCGTGACAATACCCGTCATTACACTTGTACATTACGGTGTTGCTAGTACACGCACACATAAATACATCATTGACAATCTGGTGTTTCAATCACTGCACGGTTGGTGCGGTGGCTGGGCAACCGGCTGCCGTGCAACGTGTCGCGGGTTCGATTCCCGCACGGAACAACACTTTGTGTGATCTACAAATTGTTGTTTCGGGTCTGGGTGTCATTGTGTATGTGAACTTGTATGTTTGTAAACGCACCCACGACACAGGAGAAAATCCTAGTGTGGGGCAACGTTTTAAAAAAAAAAATCATTTCTAAGTGACAGTACGTCCGCCTTTTTTACCGACTTTTAAAAAAAGGAGGAGGTACTACCAATGCACCGACTTCTAACCTCAGTGGGTGGATAACCTATCAGTACCTACTAATGATAGTTATTTTTTTCATTTTAGTTTTGACTTTTTGTTTGTTATTAGTTTTTGGTTTTTTGATTAATCTCCTTGAGCTAGTATTATCAAGATTTCAGTAAGGCAATGACCGACAAAACCTTTTTCTAGAACCTTGAACACTGTCAAATGGCGTCAGATGTTTAGAGATACCCTTATCAGTACGTGCTAAATGAAACGTTGCGTTATCGCGCAGTAGTCAGGGAAATTGATAGCACAGCTATATGGTTTTGATTTGTTTTGCGTTACTGGTGTGTGATGCTAACTATTCATACATACGTACATAACCTCACGCGGGTATCCTATAGGGGTAGGCAGGGACTATGGATTCTTACGTACCTCTTTCGCTTCCGCAACAGTCATCAGTCTTATCATGCATGCTCTTCGGCTACGGGTATTATTATTATTAATAAACGATAAGCTAACTATTCATGATTTTGTTATTGGTAGAAGGTGGGTGTTACATTTAATAAGTTCACCTTTAAGAGAGCCTTGGTCTCTTAGGAGAAAGGGTAACTGTTTCTCATATATCTGACTCAATACCTAATACAGTTTACTGAAACCTAGTAGTCCAAAGTAACTTTTGAACGACTGAGCCGCAAGGGAAAGCTTCTTTAACATATTTAGGAAACCCCTCATTTACTTATCAGTTTCAAAATGTGTCCACAATTCTGCTTCTGTTTAACAAGTTGTAATTAAAAACACATGCATTAAGATCCAATCTAAATGCCATGTCAACAACTTGCAATGGGAACGATTGCAATTCTTAATCTGTATCATAACAATTATATTAAAAAAGAATAACCGGTAAATTCCGGTTCTTGACATTACCGGCACGTGCCTCTTTATCGAGGAGCCATTTATTTTGAGTTTATCGGCAACTTGAGATTATTTTTATCATATCAATATTAACTCTTTTTGGTCAAAGTCAAGCTCTATTCAAATTATATATGGTCTGTGTGTAAAAGGTTAGTTTTGAATATCAAAATTTTACGCCTAAGGCCTTTCTCTCAAAGAGCCATCAGACCACCACGGATAGGGCCCATCAGGGCTGATGCCGATTCGCAGTCGAGGTCTAACGGGTTACCGGGGCTCTGGCTCGAAGCGCAGGAGAAGAAACGGGGTGGTTTTTAGTCAGTGAGAGTCTGACACTCCCTGCCGCCTCACCCAGGCGGGAGCAGTCATTCGATGATTTTTCCCCCTTAAAAAAGGTCTTTCTCTCAGGAAAAAAACATAGCCTGAAGAATGCTTTAGGATATTTTTCGCCACTAAATTATTTCTACCTAGCTTATAGCATCATAGATTATGCGCATTACGAGTTTTGAAATCGAAAACTTCACTATTACAAATGGTGTTACAATTTCCTACGTAACTATTAACTGATTGATAACATGAAAAGCAAACGCGTAGAAGGCGCCAAAACTACATTTGTTTAGCGACTGTGTGCGATATAACACAATAAGGTGTTAAATGATTATGTTTGCAGTGTCGCTTGTGCAGACTACTTCTAACAGGATTCTGTAAATATGCAGGCACTATTATGTTCTCCTGTTTAGGTGAATAGTTCAAGGTTACGTATCATCACTATACAAGTGCCACGCTACAACTTAAATCGTAATAAAAAATTCTTCGCGAGCGTTTTTTATTTTTGCGTGAATCTGAAATCCCTACTAGCTTTACCCGCAATTTCGTCTGCGTGGAATTGTGATTCACAGCTCCTCCCCCGTAGGTGATAATAATACTTATTATCACCTACGGGGTAACGTTGCCTATGTTGACCCGACTTGTTAGTAATATTCATGCAAAATTTGAAGTAAACCCATGCAGTACTTTTTGAGTTTAGCCCGGACATACAAACAGACAAACAGCCAAAAATTCTATAAACCATATTTTTGGCTTCGATATCGATTGCAGATCACGATACAAGCATTCTTTAAAAAAAATAATGTACTTACGTACATTTTTCACGTTCCTACGATTTTATTATAGTACGGAGTGGTCAACTTGAGTAGACTCAGCAGAGACATACATATCAACATAGAATATAGCGTTGCTTGCCCCACATCTCAACCTACCTATTCGTAATGAATTTCTCCTCACATAAAAACTAGAAGGCCAACGGCAATCAGAAATGAATCTAAACAATTTTCCTTAACACCTAACTGGTTAAGCCCTAATGATAAATAGGCACTCCATAAATCAATTCAAATACAACATATCTAATAATATCTGCAAACCAGTGCGTACCGAAGATAAAATTATACATTTACACAATATTATCATAAAACAACCTCATGTGATTGAAATCAATTCCCTATAGATAATTTTGGACACAATTTCGATAGTGCGTAATCGATTAGCTTGGATTAACGTTAGAAGATTAACGATTGCGTTTTGAAGATTTACGAAATTGGATTAGGGAAAATTCGTTCGTATTTATGAATGGTCTAATCACTTCGGCGCGGTTTCACTCGCTGTGCTCGGCGCCTATTGATTGAAGAGTAATGTTTTTAGCATTTAAGCTGCCTCGATAAATGCACTACACAACTCAAAGAGAATTATTCACATCGGACCAGGAGTTTTGGAGATTAGCGCGTTCGAACAAACAAACCCTTCAGGTTTATATAAAATTGTAAGATTACATTACGAGGTCCGGCGTCCTAATCTACTTCTAAAAACAATGTGCAATAAATACTTAATAGTTTTTCGTCGTAAATGCATGCGCCCTTTACATTTCTATAATTGTTTTAACCATTTTAAAACAGGTAATTAATTTTCGTTAACCAGCTAGAATGTTCCTAATTTTATGAACAACTTTCTTTTCTATTTCATACTACTGCGGCTTCCTCATCTCAATTCATTACTCCTTCTCTTCAGTATAAGTCCCATATCAAGAGTAAAGTACAATTTGAAAATAATAAGGGACTTTTTGTGTTGTCGATACTATAATCCGTTTATCTTATAGATAGGTACCATTACACAAATTATGATTGTTGTAAATCTATATTAGGAAATTCTGATCATAGACTGAGCTGGCAAGCTACCCTTGGCCTTCAAATAATTTTTGTTGAATGTTGAAGTTCGTAAAGTGTAGGTGGGATTCCGGAGCAGGGCTATTATAGATGACTTGATGACCCCCATAGGTTAAGGTAGTGGCCACCGGGTGGTTTTAGTAAGGCAGAAATCCCACACTCCCTAGTTTTTTCTCCCCAAAAAAGCGTGGCGCCTTTTGAAGGTGGGCGACGCCGATTGCTTTCCATCAGGTGATCCATCCGCTCGTTTACCGGTTTACCCCATAAAAAGGTACAGTTTAAAAATAAATATAGCTCCAATAAAAAGTGAAATCTGCCTGACTGCCTCGTTGACCGAGTGGTCGCAAGTGCGACTGCCGGGCAAGGGGTCTCGGGTTCGATTCCCGGGTCGGGCAAAGTATTACTGGGTTTTTAAAATATTCTCAGTAGTAGCACGGAGTCTGGAAATGTGCCCGGTATATGGCAATAGGCTCACCCCCTATGGGACATGGGACTCGTAACATAAATAGTGAAAAGTGGGTGTTACATTGTACAGTGGCATTAAGTGCCGTAATGTGCACCTCTGCCTACCCCTTCGGGGATAAAAAGGCGTGATGTTATGTTACCTATGTAAAAAGTGAAATCCACTTTGCAAGGTTACCGATACATACCTAATTCGATGCCTAACTGTAACATCATTAGTATACCTTCTTTAATGTAGATTTAAGTATAGAAATAAACAATGTTTTAAACTAACTAAAAATCGCGGGTTGCTCATGTGAATAGACTGAGATAAGCTCTACTAGTTTCGAATCACAGAGGGATTCTTCCTCATGAGCAGGGTGCGCGGTCGCGGCGATGTCGTGCACCGTACGCTGGGGCACGTGAGTAGCCCGCGATTTTTAGTTAATTTAGTATAACTCACGATTGTTTTAACTTCAAATAATTCAGTAGTGGTAAGAAGTAAACTAGAATATAACCAGTTTAAAAATGAAATGTCATATGCATATATATCCCTCTAAATATTTGATGGCGCCCTACCGGTCGATAGAGATCGAGTTGAATGCCCTACATGCCTGGGCAGAGAGCCAAACTAAACAACAAAGTAATAGGCATTGGTTCACTTAGCAATAACACCTATTAAAATATTGTATAGTAGCATCAAAATATATCAGTTCTAAGTACATAATGCTATACATTAGTACTAAGAGATGCACCATAAACAAAATTATCAAAAATGTTGAAAAGTTCTTAGAAAAAAAATTTGCGTAATGTTCATCAAGCACCTATTAACTATTTTTAGGATAAACTAGCTGTACGCGCAACTACGTCTGCGTTTTTCTAAAATAAAAGAAGCCTGTTACTCCTTAGTGCATCAGCTATCTGCCAATACAAGTCCCGTCAACGTCCGTCCGATCTTGACGGCTAATGCCAGTACAAACAAACAGACAGACAGACAAAAATTGTAAAAAGAGTTATTTTGGTATATGTATTGTATGTGTTCTCATATGCATGTAGTAAACAGTGGTTATATCTCTATTACAAACAGACACTCCAATTTTATATATCTGTGTAGATAAAGGAGAATGTAACATGAACCTCTTCAGAATTAATACAGTTAAAACAGATTACAAAACTTAACTTGAAAAGTAATCTCTAACTAGGTATTATTAAAACACTTATAAATAGACTTTACTCATAAAAATAACTGCAATAAGTAATTTCTCGCAATCGCAGACCTTGAAACATGTCTAGACGTGTTATCAAAGGTGACCCACATCATGTCAATCAATTCAAGTCCAGCACAAGTAAATATTTTGGTTTACTGCACTTACTGATAGATTATGATCCCGGAAACTATATTTAAGCGATAATAGGTACTTGCTTTGAAGAATGAATATAGTAGTATTGTGTGTAATTAATATTAATTTTCCATGTAATTAATTAGGTAAATTATTATAAATTGATTACATATTTGATTTATTATTCATTATAAAAATATCACTACAATATTCTTATTTATCTTTATACCCAATTGGTCATGATATATACTCAATGCTTTTAGTTAAAATTAGACAATGATTTCAGAAATGTTTGAAACTAATTAGTGACAATAAAAAGCCAAATCTTTAAATGTCTCAAAGAAAAAATTAAGTCTATTATCATTGCTATTGTATTAAACAAATGTTTCTGAATACTCCTTTTCATACTTGACCCAAAACTAAACAAAAGAATCTGAATAAATTAACAGTATTTCCTTCTAGTCAAGCTTCAAAATACAACATGGCTGTCCTATTAAAAAACTAAAACTGCATTACTTGTTGCGACTTTGGCATTTATGATTATCCTGTTTGAGTCATACAGTTGCAATTATATTGTACCTAATGAATGCTTACATAACATTATATTAAAGGAGTTCTGTCTGAGTCTAGTCTTCTTTGAGAATAAATTATAGAATATGGTAAAGAAATACATACCCCTCCATGCTTTTGCAGGGCCTGACGTTGGCATATAAGTCGAACTCCTTACGCAGTGCCAAGTTGAGAGAACGGTAGCCTTTACCGACTGGAGTCATCAACGGTCCCTTCAGACCGATTTTGTTTGCATTTACAGAGTCAATGGCTTTCTGAGGAATACCCATCTTGCCGTCAGGGCCCTAGAAGAGGAAGGTACCATTAGTATTTTAATACTTTGTGTTATTTTTTAGAAGTCTGGTATGAAACAAAACAAAAAGGAAACATGCAGCAGATATACCTCGCTAACATCTTATTATTTCTTCAATATTCCAAATTGTTGATAAATAAAATAATAAAGGAAAACAAATGAGGCCAATCCATCAGAATAACATGAGACAGTAACCATGTTTTTTAATTCAAATAAAATAGTTTAAATGGGGACAATCCTCAATGAAACATGCAATTTCATACTGCACAAATAAACATAGATCTAACAGAAAATATGCAGGTCAACAAGGAAACTGTAATAGTTGTATGTAATTGAAAATTTTTAACAGTATACTGTAAGATTAATTTGCAGTGAAGTAATTTGAATATATATCAATGAGTTTAGAGTTATATTCTAGATTAACATAACTAATATTAACTTATATACTTTTGAGACAAAGGATAATAGTTATAGTTTGATCAGTAAGCATCCAAGGGTTTCAATCAAATTATATTCGTAAAAATACTACTATTAAACATTTAAACATTAACAATAGTAGTAAAGTAATATAATTACATACACTTGAAGTTGATTAATAGGCGTGAATGTATCTATACACAATAGCATGTAATAAACAACACGGGACTTACCCTAACAGCTGTGACGTCGACCTCATCCCATTCAATTGGGACTTTCGCGGCCTCGAAGATCTTCTGCACGGCGACCGTGATCTCAGGGCCGATTCCATGGCCAGGGATCAGCGTCACCTTACGTACGCCAGAGCTGTACTGGGCGGCGCCGCTCCGGCTCACTGGGACCTACGTAGCACCAGAAAATACCAGTCACATAACCTCAAATACATCACCAATTAATCACAAAAAAATAATATGTAACCTCATCATTCCCTCCCTTATGTACCCCAGAACTATTGCTCGCACCCGGCTCCAGCCATTTCAGCAGTGAACCCAACACTTTACTCTCACGAAAAGGATTCAAAAGCGCTTTTATGTAATTCCTCGACATAACTATACTACTACGTCTATTTTTGGATGACGATAATTGTATCACAGCAAACCACTTAAGCTATAAGTTATAAAGGTCCATGCACAAGGACACTGCGTTAGTTATTATGTAACACTTCTACCAACTTACAATTTTCCTGATAATTCTTGCAGCCATTTCTCTAATTTTTGCTAAATCGACGAGTGATAACTCCGCGGCGAAGGGCGGAGGGGGAGGAAATTGCAGCGCGGTTACTACGCATGACCGGACACAGCTATCAAGGACGTTGACAGATTGTATAACTTAAAAAATAAAATTAAGTAATTTGATTGGAATTAATATATTATTATAACATTATTTAATTTAATATCAACATATAAACTAATAAATGCACTTTACAGGATAACTCAAAGAGTACCTGAATTCCATAAATAGACTGTTTACTTTGTTTGCATCCACATTTTTAGGATAAAAGTTATTTAATAACTTACGATTTACATTCTGAAGAATCCCTAGTTTCGTTTATTAGTGAGGTTAATTATTGTGTATTTCTTTATCCCATTACAATGCACCGGAAGTTTAAAGCATCATGGTAACACAAAAGTCATGTTGTGCTAAAGGACTTTGTGTCAATATATTTTTTTTTATATTTTTAGAGACGCACAGTATTTTGTAATCGATTTAAATATAAACCTATGACGTAGGTATCGATTTATTTGTCTATCTAACGTCCCATGATTTTTCAAAGGAGGTTCTTTGCGTTAATGTGGTAGAATACGTACATTAAGATTGTATTTTAACTTCATTCCTTCCGAAAACAAAATAATCTGACTTGGCGGTTTGCAAGTATATAAGGTTGGCTTACGAAATCTAATTACTAGTAGCTTAACTGACGCGTATTTTATACAGAAAATCAGTGAAATTATCCGCCAACGGACTTCCAGAAACACACCCAAACATTATTGAACACGGTATAAGCTTAGTTATAGCTCAGAACCTATTAGAAAGAATGAGGCAATCTATATATATAAAAGAAAGTCATATTAGTTACACTATTTATAACTCAAGAACGACTATATCGATTTGGATGAAAATTGGTGAGGTGTAGCTTAGAACCAGGAGACGGACATAGGATCATGGACGGACATTTTTTTTTTAATTAAAATCGGAAAATCATCGAATGACTGCTCCCGCCTGGGTGAGGCGAGAGCAGTCATTCGATGATTCGATGACCCCGTTCCTTCTCCTGCACGTCGAGTCGGAGCCCCGGTTACCCGTTAGGTTCTCCGCGACATAGGATACTTTTTACCCAACACTTATTTTTTACTTTTAACCGAAAATCAAGAACGGGTACGGGAAATATCGAGATTGCGCGTACAAAGTCGCGGGCGGAAGCTAGTCTTATATAAAATAATGAAGAACTAAAAAACTAGGTACGTATTAAGACTAAAGTGTGGGAGAGCCATGCTTTGGCACGAATGGGCCGGCTCGAACGGAGTGATACCAAGGCCTCATACTTCGTCGTGTGTGTAAAGTTACCTGAGGCCCAATTGTCCCTTCTCCCCAATCTCACCAATTTTTCAATTTTCCACAATCCTCAAATTTCCAATTCCCAAAAGGCCATAAATAAATGGGCGGCGCCGAATGGCTTACCATCAGGTTATCCGTTTGCTCGTTTACCGATTTATGCCATAAAAATGTATTTAAAAACATGGTTCTATGCTCGATTCTCGGTTTTATATTATTAAAAAATATTCTACTGCCGTCTTTAATTTTATCATTGTCAAAGTATAGAATTATTTTGTCATCATGAAGTTTTACTAGGTACTGTTGACGCTGTCATTCATGCTGAATGCTGTCAACGTTGTATTGTATTTGTGTAATGTCATACAAATACAAACGAAATAAAAATACGGAAGTGTTTTAGTTTAGTAATTGAATAAAAATACTTCTGCCTGTGTCTTGTTTTCTATTGGTTATTAATTTGTGCTGTTATTATATGCATACAATTTTCCGTTATTTATTTCGAAAGTAGGTCAAACATACAAAATGGACCACCAGCCTCTTGCTTCGAAATTGGCTTCTTTATGCCTCATTTCGCAATGTAAATTGAAAGAAATCCTGTTACTATGTGGAGATAAAAAAGACCTGATAATAGATCCTACACTTATAAAACCGTTAGAGAGGATTTGCGGCGTAAGCTGGCTTAGGTAAGCTTCATTGTTTATTCTATTAAATTAACTATATTCTCAATATAATTCACTATTAGTCTTTTATCTTTCGTATTGAGCGTTGTAGTAATATCCATTCCGAATTGTTGGTTGAACATATGAATTATGTTTATTTTTTGACTGTACAGTACTTTATTGTCCTTGCATTATGCTTGCCAAACATTTGATTTCTTAAATATTTTTTTCAGACAACATGGCATTGATAAAATTTACAAAATGGACCCACAACTCGGGAGCACAGCTAACACGAATCGAGTGTACTTCATACCTGCTTGCATTATGAAATACAAATGTGTTTTAGACCAGGTCTCTTCAGTACTGAGTCAAAACCCTGCCTTGGCTGATCAGAACTGCTTCCACATTATAATAGTCCCTAAAGTCCTTACCACATATGACTCAGTGTTAGAAAGTAAAGGATTGTATGGAATTGTGAAGCTCCATACATTTTCATGGGAGCTCATGGCTTTAGATGAGCAGCTACTTAGTTTAGAGCTCCCCTTCCTCTTCAAGCAGTTATTTGTTGAACAAAATCATTCCTTACTCTCCAGTATATCCATGTCACTATGGAGTATATTCCATGTTACTGGGAAGCCTAGAGCTATATTCTCTGTTGGTAAATTATCTGCAAGTGTCCTGGACATGTTGGAGATCTACAATGAAACTTATGCAAGAGACTTCCTTGATACTCACAGCTCTAAAGAAATTGGAGCTTTGATTGTTATTGATAGAAACCAAGACTATGCATCCAGTCTGCTCACCCCAGCTACATATAGTGGTTTATTGAGTGAATTATTTAACATAAATTGTGGACATTTAGACTTAAATGTAAAAGAAACCAAATTGAAGAAAGGAAAATTGAATTTTGGTGCAGAAGAGGAAGCAGCGACTTCCAAAAATACAGTCATGACATTAGATAGTAATATAGATACTTTGTATGGAGAAATTAAACATAGGCACTTCTCAGAAGTCCTCAGTGTTCTTAGTTCCAAAGCCAAGCTTTTGAAGAATGAGGACATCAAAGCATTAGGGATACAGGAAATCAAGCAGTTTGTTGCGACAAAACTGCAACAAGTGTCACTCTTTAAACAGAATCTAGTCAACCACGTGCTTGCTTGTGAAACTATAATTTCTGAAATGAGTAACAAGTTTGAGAATCTGAAGCTAGCTGAAACTGAAATGTTGAACAATAGAAATAAGAAGTCAAACTTCACATTTGTTGATGAGAACTTTGGCACAGACATACATATTTACAACAGCTTGCGACTCATGTGCTTGCTCAGTTTGACCCAATCACTAACTTATGATGAGTACAATACTCTAATAAGCAAGTACTTATTGGCTTTTGGATACAAGTACCTGTATGTTTTCAACAATCTCATAAATGCTGGTTTATTGGTTCAGCCATCAAGTCCAAAATTGTCTTTGAACATTTCAAATCTTGGGAATCTAAGTGACAGATTACCGAAATGGCAGAATGAGTTTCAGAGTGTAGCTAACAAGTTGAAGCAGCTCCCATCTCAGGCTGATAAGGTTGGTAAAGCCTGCCCTAGTTATGTGTTCCATGGTGGGTATGTGCCATTGATTGCAGTGCTCTGTAATGCTCTACTAACATCTGACACATTTGCTGATGCCTTAGCAAAGTTGTCAGCTGTATCAGACTTGCGAGTTGGAGGTACAATACTAGAAAAATTCAAGGATGGTATAGAAACTTTAAATGAAAAGTTATCAAACTTAAAGTTACAAAGTGACTTGGAATTTGGTTGCAAAGATGTTAGAGGTTTAGCTAAAACATTGAAAAATGAGCCTAATAAAGGGGGATGTTTTCCTTTGAAGCCTAAAACTGTGTTGGTTTACGTTATTGGTGGTGTGAACTATGCGGAGGTAGCAGCTTGTGATGTGATACAAACTAATACGGGCAGTAAGATAATAGTGGCTAGTGATTGTATAGCTAGTGGGGCCGACTTGATGGCTGCTAATACTTGAAACAAAATAAAAAGAACTTGGGAACTGATATTATTACTATAAACTCATTTTATTGAACATGTACCACCGTATCAAGTCTACAAAATTTAATGTGATGTTTAGTCAGCTAGTTGTAATTACAATCTATGTCTTGAAGCTTTTATAATAAGGTATTTTGTATAAACAGAATTTATTTACTTTTGCTACTATGTTATTATTCCACTAGCCTATTTATGTGTCATAATATGTATAATATTAAGGATAAATGAATAATCTCAATTTTATTAAAATAAGTCTTTTAATTAAAATATTATTGAACACTTAAAATACCTATTTTATCACAGAATATTGTTCGACCATTTTTCTGTGCGAACCAATTATCATAGTCATATAAAAAAGCTTGAAAATGGTTGAAATATTTATGATTAAATGACATGAATATATTTTTATCTAGTACATAACCTTGTCTTTTTCTTTTTTTGGTACATTATTTTAAATGGTTATACAAAAAGCAATTTCTCACACATAAAAATTATTAAATACATTATAAAATATTGATACAAAATTATTAAGTCAGCATTTAAATAGCCAATTAGTCTATAATGAGAACCGCGCTTTTGTCGCAGGAACTAAAGTCTTATGAACCTCCTTATTTCAAATGTCTGCTTTTGACAAGTTCATTATAGCCCATCTTAAAGGCGATGTTAGAACTTTGACAAGCTCAGAGTAGCCCAGGTCAAAAATAGATGGGAACCTATTTTCTTATAACAAGTCTCCTTTATTCCGAATTATCTAGAGTTCAGTTCCTTGTGACTAAGAAAGCGCTGTGTAAAAAGTTTGGCCTATTTCCTCCAATACTGTGCGAATTTATGGAACTGTTCGACTAGTACGGCCATGACTGCGGTCACAGACATGTCCAGTAGGTTTTGTAAGTAGTGTACTGCCTCTTCGTCACCCAGGTCCAGCCTGGAAGAAAACAGAAATAGTTTAGATATTAAATCTGTATGTAAGTAGATTATGTCCTAAATAACTACAAAAGTGACGTCATCAGTGTGAAAACAGTTTTGTTTGGTTCCCTAGAGGGACCAGGGTCTTCCGCTCTCTTCTATCAGTCCCTCATTTGCTCCCACAAATCTATCAATTTTTTATATCGATCATGAATATGAAATGACTGCCTCGTTGGCAGAGTGGTCGAAAGCGCGACCGCCGTGCAAGGGGTGTCGGGTTCGATTCCCAGGTTGGGCAAAGTATTTTAAAAAAGTCTCAGTAGTAGCACGGATTCTGGAAATGTGCCCGGTATATGGCAATAGACCCTATTACATGGGACTCATAACATAAATATTGAAAAGTCGGTGTTACTTCTGTGTGCACCTCTGCCTACCCTTTCTGGGGATAAAAGGCGTGATGTTATGTTATGTTATGAATATGAAATAAAGTGTAGATCTTACCTTAGTTTATCCTGTACTTTCTTGACCGCCTTGTCAGGTTCCAACGCGATATCCGGCACTGACGCGTCCACCATCAGTGAGAACAGGTTCAGCATTAGGTTTGCATGTCTGTAATATAATACAAAAAACAAGATAATTATTTGAATGTCTTATCTCAATTACATTAATTTGTTAGGTGTATGGTTGTAAGTGTGCAATGGTTGGTCAAGGGACCAGACAAAGGTTAAGAAAAAGAAAGTACATAGATAGTATAATTAGCAAAACCCTTTTAGCTCTACTTTTCATATTTGACAATTGTACACACGACACGAGTCGTTGCTTAGCAACTGAGCACCCAGTTACTGCGCAAATTGCGCAAAGTATGGTTGCGCAAACAAGTTACCTAACATCGTCTATGAGGTACTATAGATAGCTAGACATTCACATTTTCAAGTTCAGATTAAGAAGGTTACCTGCGCAGATGTAGGAATGCAGTATAGCACTGTTTCCTGAACTCGTGATAGTGTTCCGAGTGCACGCCCCCCATGGCCTCCACCATCTCCTTGCTGAGCTTCATGGGCGGCGGCAGGGGCTTCGGGTCGCGACCCAGGATGTAGCCAAAGTCTATGTGGAACAGGGCTCCGCTACGGGTCAGTAGCAAATTGTCCAAGTGACGGTCGCCTACACCTGGAATATTTGAATAATATGTATAAATAGGAGTAATTCTGTGACAGTACTACTAGACAGTTATTATCTACACATATTTAATCATTTTATACCTTATCCTATTTCATCTTAAAACTCACATTCAAATAAAAGACAACTACAAAATCACTCAAATTAACTTACCAAGTAAATAAGTAATAACGCAGTAACCAGCGCAGCTTCTGATATACGTGTCCATAGTTTCGGGCTTAATACCGTAGGGGGCGCCCTCACACGGATTATGCTTCCTGAAGAAATTCTGAATACTGCCCTCAGTAGCCAACGCTTCAGCCACGGTCACCGACTCAATAAATTGTAGAAAACCATGTTTTGAACTAGTAGCTAAGACTTTGTATGGAGTCAGTTTTAAGTCTAAGTTTTCTCGTCTTAACAATTTGTCCATTAAAGTTATCATTTGTAGTATAAGTTGATCTTGTCTAAGATCGTCTCCATGCTTGAATATGGCTTCGTATTCGATTCCTTCTGTTGTCAAAAATGTTAGTTTTGATGGCATTAAAGCTGATTTGAATAGACTCGCTTTTTTGGCTACGATTCCTGTTGAAGGGAAAAAATCAGTATGTTAGTAAGATCACTCACTGTGGATTGAAAAAAAAAAGAATAGGAGAAAATCTCTGTGCGGCTTTTTTTAAAACGTCCATTCAAGAATTTCCTTCTGTGTCGTGGGTGCGTTTACAAACATACAAGTTTACATACACGGGACACCCAGATCAGAAATAACAATTTGCGGATCACACAGAGTTGCTTCGTGCGGAAACCGAACCCACTACACGTTGCGCGCCAGCCAGTTACCCAGCCACCGCACCAACTGTGCAGCACCAGTTTGTTCTCAGGTATATAAGGGTTTTCGAGTTTCTAGTACTCAGTACGAAAAGACTTTACTGAATGCGTTCTTCTAACTTTGACAGGGTGATTGCAGTTATAATTCCATGCAGTTTCTAAGAGATTCCTACGAATTGAGAACCTCTATTTTCGTTTAAAACATAACACACTACTCCATAAAATTTCAACTGTTGTTCAAAGTTTTTGTGTTCCAAAACTTACCTTTAATAGTAACATTAGGGTCTAGCGGGAAAGGCATGGGTTCGAAGTTGGTGAAGTTGTATTTGAAGGCGTCCGGGTCAGCCAGTAACTGTTGCAGCCGCTCAGCCTTCTTCCCCCGGGAGCCGCTCTCCCTGGCGATGCAGCGGACGAGGCGAACTAGTTTGTCAATAAACACTTGCTGCCGAGCAAGGAATGAGCGAGTTCGTTGCTGTTCTGCCGTGCCTGGAGGATAGGAATAGTTTTTACAACAACTCGAAACAATTCACGATCAACACTTATCACAAATTCGCATCTATAAACTAAAGCCACAAGGATGTAAAGTAAGCAATAAATATTCCCTTAAATTGCCATCAACTACGACAGCCGACACTACTATACTTATGGTACACGTATAGTACGACACTTATGGTAGTATTATGAGTATACTACTTATAATACTACCATCGTGGTTCCACCAAGCATATTGTTTCGATATGGCTTCAATAAATAGATATTCGGTGACCTAACTGCGGTTCCCAAGTCATCGTCCAAGTGCGGAGTTTGCTAAATAGGAAATTTTCTCTCAAGAGACACATAACATTCTGCAGTAGACATAATATTCTGGCTGATAATCCTGTATACTACGTACCTTTAGCCAGTCGATGGCTGAACGTCCTCATGACCGCGAGGTACATGGACCGTGCGGCCTGGTCCCGGGCCTGGTCCTGGTCCTCGCACTCGATGAGTAGGTACCAGTATAGATAGTTGGCCACTACACTGTTGTTGCACGCTCGGGAGATCAGGAACGATGCTAGGGAGAGACGCTCCTCTGTCGGGTCTGATTGCTCACTGTGGGATTTAGTTTATATATTAATTAATGTGAATTTAGTATGATAGTGTATCTGTACAAAAATCATAGGTATATAAACACAATAAGTAATCATGTCTCTTAATTCTTGTCAATTGCTAATGTAGCGCATTGTTAGACACAACAAGTATTGTTGCGCAATGCTTGCGCAAACTGCGCAAAAATATATCCATTTCACTTAAAAATGGTTGTCGTCTAGATGTTGCAAGTGCAAATATTGTAGTACTAGGGGTTCTCGCTCGTTTTATGAAATAATGGCCAACTTAGATTAAAATAATGCATTGGACAGTCCAAATATATATTAAACCAATTTAATTAACTAGATAACGAATGTTTTATTTACACAAATAAAATAAAAAAAACAATGTGATTACCTGAATTCATTATTATTATCAGCAGTGGAGTTGTTGTTCCCGCTGACAGTGTTGTCGAGTGAGGGCGCGACGTCGTCGGCGCCGTCCGCCGAGCGACGACTTGTTGTCGATGACGTCATGTCACTCACTGTCAGTACTACACAAACACATACTTTAATCATTTGTTCGGAGGAGGATAGTGGGTTCAACAATATTTGATAGAACAACAACAGATACATTTAATCAGACGAATAACTTTGAATATTTGACAATTTTTCCATAGTAAAAACTGTCAAATATCAATTTTATTCTACATTATAATCTGTTGATTGAAAAACCAGCCCTTAGACTAATAGGATTAAAGGCTACGCTTGCGCTAAATTTTTGCGCAAAAAATTGAATTAGAAGCGAGAAATTGATGATAGAAACATACTGCAGTAGGCAATTGAAGAAATAAAGAAGGATGGAAATATAGAAGTAATGAGAAGTAATGGTAATGATAGAAGAAAGAAAGATAGAAAATAGTGAAAGAAAGATAAGAAGTAGCGGAGAAATGTTGGTGGTATAAATACCGGAGGCAGACAGTAGACTGGCCTGGCTGGCTCTATGCGCGCTGTGCATGAGTCTCTCCCTCCCCTCCCTGCCTTCACGCTCCAACTCCACAGACTCCTTGCCACACACTCGGGCGTACTCTGTGTATACCACACTATCATATTTTAATATTCACTGCAGATTTGATAATTTATTTCTCCTTTACATGTACCTTTAAACTTGAAAGATGATTTCCCAAATGGAAATCGTAACGGAATTACAATCCCTTTCTACCATTTGCTCTCCAAATGGTAAGTAGACAATGGATTTTAACATAACCCTTCTTCATTTTATATTATAAAACTTTCATGACACAATTCATTATTATGTTTTACGGCTTACTCGCCTAATTATTTGACGAGGAACTCGACAATAGCTACTGTCATTTTGTGAAATAATGATACCAATTATAATAGTGTAGTGATGGACACAAAAATCGATAAACAATCAGTGTGTGTGTTTTATAATATATGTTACAGAAAGTGACAGGATAGAGATAGCGATGACGGCGACAATTTACAAAATAACTTATTACCATAATACATATATCTGCTTTATTTGTCATGTTCCTTCATGATTGCATTTTTTTTTATTTCACACACAATTATAAAAGAAAAGTCTCAGATCGTTTAATAATCGTCAAAACTAAATTATTGGTTCAGAAATATTTAATTTCCTAAAATACTTAGTTTACGAGATTACAATTATAAACGAAAATAATCGATCCCGAAATATTGCATTTCCATATCGAATAATTTCGCAAAGTCACTATTTAGTAATTGTCATAACGTTGCAACACTGAAATTGTCAAATCTGGAATCGAATTAAAATTCCGAGTATAGTTTAAAGTCTGTCGACTGTCTACAGTCGCCGCGTCGCGGGTCGCGGAAATCTACTCATGAATATGAGCCTCTAGAATGGCTTGAAACTAGTCGAGTTCCCCTTCTTCATTTTACAAACTTCCACCATTATTATATTACTCGTAGCTCCTTGAGATGAGTGTCCTGTGCGAGTTTGTTTTACTTTAACGCAATGGGGCCTACCGTCTCATTGCTCACTAGTTAGCTCTAGTATCAACTTTCGTTATTCGTCCAATAGGAAATTAGCTAGTATCACGCCATTGGACGTTCATTATTTGACAGCTGCTGTGATTGGACAAACAAAAACGGTAGCTCCTATTGATACATTTATTACGTTCAATGATCGGCCTGCTGGGTAACAGGGGGTTTACTCTTGAATCAAATTCCGATCGATCGACATTGGTATTGTAAAATTTCGTACTCTTGAGTTGCAACACTGACGCCCATTGCATCCGTATTGCGTGGATATTGAAGGAACTAAATGGTACTGAGTTTGACTATATACTCCGTACTCTGAATGCTATTTTAACAGCTACGATAGGGGTTGTATAGTTTTGACATTGAATAATTATTGAGATTTTATTTTATTGAAATTGCATTGACATTGAGATTGGTTTCAAGAGTAAGCACCCTGATCAATCGATTTGATTGCGTTAATGTATAAATAACTCGCACTCGGTACTCTATAAATGGATTATAATAAAATCACACCACATTCGTGATCTCTCTCCTTATCTCAGTTATGTTATCTTGAAATCAAACCTTGTTGCGTATAACGAGATTTGATTTTAGATTGGACTATAATTAAGGATTTGTTTAGTAGACAAACGACTCCTTTTCTTGTTATATTAATCATAACTGAAGACGCTTCAAAAACCCCCTAAATAGTAAACGAATTTTAAGACCAATTCATGTCATCATGGACTTGGTTAATCAAGTCAACACTAGATACAATCAAAATTAATCAGTCAGTCTCCCAACTACTCAGAATTGGATATTTTTTATTGAGTTTCATTTATCAGGAGACTTAACTTGAGTTCATAGACTAGGTTGCAGTGTAGTTACACCTTACCGTCATGTATTTCCATAAAGTCTTCATACTTGAGAGCTTGTACCAGCTGTAAGAGGTACAACAGTAAATCATCGTCAGGTGCCTGCTTCAGACGGGAAATTGCGTACCTAGACAAAATAAAAAAATATGATATCTACACTAATATTATAAAGAGGAAAGATTTGATTTTTTGTTTGTTTGAATTGAATAGGCTCCGAAAAACCAAGATCGATTTGAAAAATTCTTTTACCATAGAAATCCTACATTATCTGTGATGAACATACGCTATATTTGAAAAGAGAATAAAAAACGGAACCGTGTAAAAATTTTGTTAATGTATCCCGATGTGTGAAAAATCTACCAAAAAGATTATTATAAGAAAACCTAAGTACTGCCAGAAGTCAGGTCACATTCTACGCGGACGAAATCGCGGGGAACACCTAGTTCCATATATTTATGTAACTTAACTCGTCGAGTACCGTCATTATAGACACAATTATAGAACAATAGGTTGCGGTCACCGGTGACCTCGCGGTGTTTGACGGTTTAAGGTGCTCATGAGGACATTTGTCATCATCCTTATTCTTACTACGACAAAGAACTGATTGAGACACTGCACTTTAACGTAGACCAGTGCTCTCTAATGTTATGTAGTCCCTTAATCGTCTAGGGACCTGCGGGAAGAGTAGGGCAGGTGACAAAAGTATTCTAAAACATATACGTACTTTCTAACAGCGGGATGCGTAAACTTGGGCGTTAACAACTCGAGCGCATCTTCAACGTCCATCGGCGCCCATTGCTTCATCATAGACAGCGCCTGACGGACTTCCCCTGTAACCAAAATGAACACATTTATTTTAAAAAAGAAAATTTTATTACATTTTGATAAACATCTAAAATGGGGGGTTTTGTGTGTACCAAAAGATGTTATTTAGTCATTCAAATAGGGTAGTATTGTCAAGTAGTATTTATATTTTATTTAGCTACCTATTTAAAGGCAATAAATAAAATAGATTATAAAAGTATCTATCACAGAGTGAACATTAAAGTATCTATAACACACCAAGAGATTTAATGAGAAGAAAAATGTGTATTATTATAAATAAGAAATACTATATATTATAAATAAGAATACTAGGTCACAGCAATTCTTACAATACAATTTCCACTAGTATAAGGTATTCATGTAGCTCTTAAGTTATGAATATAGGTAATCAGCTGAATAAATATAATTATTCTTATATAGCGTTGATTATTGACAATTTAACATACCCTTACATCGTTGGCAACGCATTCTCATGTGTTTTATAGCCACCGTACACATTTTTATAACAAAACTGTCAACAAATCTTTTCACAGTTCAAAGGGGACACCACTCAAGAGTATTTATGGTAAAATAAATATGCATAATGTTTCTTAGCCTATATCACTACTTATATCTAGTGTAAAAATCACTTAAACCCATTGCTCCGTATACACATGAAACAAAGATAATTAAACAAACGCGAATACGCATTAATAAAAAAATATTAATTTGATTTTTTAAGTAATTAATATAAAGAGGCGTCCTATTTCTAAACAATGCCAGTCTTAACTGATTAATGCAGTCAATATTTGTATCAGTTAACCTTGGAAGTCCTAACTACAGGCGGTTATCTAAACTGACCGTTGCTGTGACTAAAACACACTTTTTAAATATAATTAGCGTTAAATTGGTGACAATTAGAGAGCAGGTATTATTTTATTTACATCATACATACATCAACAGCCTATAAATGCCCACTGCTGAGCAAAGCCTCTTCTCACACGGAGAAGGTTAGAGCATTAATCACCACGCTTGCTCAATGCGGGTTGGCGATTTCAAACTTATAATTAGATAAGTTCAGGTTTTTTTTATTTATTTGAAGGAAAATCATTCGATGGCTTCTCCCGGTTTGGGTGAGAGTGTGAGACCAGATAATGATTCATACTGTTATTCATTTCTTTATTTTCATTTAAACACCATCTTAATAAATAAAAATTAATTTCCGTTCGTTAGTCTCACTAAAACTCGAGAAGGCCTGAATAGATTTGGCTAATTTCGGTCTTGAAATGTTCGCGGAAGTCAAGGGAAGTTTGCAAACATAAAAGACAAATATAAAAATAAAATCTTTAGGTACAATGGGTGGTCTTATCACAGAATGCGATTTCTTACAGACAACCTTTGGATGGAACTAGTAATCTTACTGACTAAAAACTATCCCGGTCGTACTCTTAATTCAAGCCGGTCGTACTCTTAATTCGAGTCGTACTCTTAATCCGGTAGAGTAGGTACTATTAGAGTTTTTTGAAATTATTCGGTAAAAGTATGGAGTCTGGAGTTGTACGCGGTGTATGACAATTAGGTCACTCCCTATTATATGAAACTCCTAACATATCTAGTGTAAAGTGGATATTGTTACATGTATGTTTAGTCTGTATCAACATCATTGTTTAGTGAGTAGTGGCCCCCTCACTATAATGTGTTATGTAAGGTAGGACACTCCTCATTAACGCCGCTGTCTTCCTGTCATACTCTACTGTGGCTACACGTCGTGCGCCCTGCACATTATCGTAATAAATACAAGTAATATAAATCCGACTATAATTTATTAATCCACCAACATAACAGATATAATTGGAAATTGGATATAACATGTACCTCTTTCTAATCTACCAGAGATAAAAAATTTACTTAATTAAAAAAAAACATAAGGTGAAATAATAAAGTTCTACGAAATCTACAACACAGAATTGATACACGAACGTTCAACCATGATACAATACTTGATAGATTTTATACATATAAAATAAATAAAAACAACATAAAAAAAATCACTCACAATCACAAACATGTTTAGATTTACGCAAAATCCTAAGTTCTGTTTCAGTTTTCATTTCTATAATACACTTTTAACGAGAACTTTTTGACACTGGCATACTCGTCTGTGTGAAGCATTTCACCATAACTGAACCGACTAGTTAACCACGTGTCAACAAGGTAAACAAGTTACATTTAATAAGTATAAAAATATGCTAATTTGTTAGTATTTATAGTGACGCAACTTCCATTAAACTTTAGTTGATTTTAGATTTTATTGCTAAGTTGTTACGGTGTGTTTTTCATTGTTTTCAGATGTATGTTAATGTGTTTTTTGTTTGTTTGTTAAGATCGGTACGGGCGTATGAAGATTTGGATGAAAAAATGGTGCTTAGTCTGGATTTTTGTGTTAATTAAGGAGATTAAATAAGACTGCCTCTTTGGCAGGGTGGTCGCGAGTGCGACTACCGGGCAAGGGGTCTCGGGTTCGATTCCCGGGTCGGGCAAAGTATTACTGGGTTTTAAAAAATTCTCAGTAATAGCACGGAGTCTGGAAATGTGCCCGGTATATGGCAATAGGCTCACCCCCTATTACATGGGACTCATAACATAAATAGTGAAAAGTGGGTGTTACTTCTGTGTACACCTCTGCCTACCCTTTCGGGGATAAAAGGCGTGATGTTATGATGATATGATGATGATTAAATAAGCTACAGTTACAACAATATTGTTACATTACTTCTATTGGGGGCATTTTGAAGCTAAATTGTATTTGTGCGAATCAGAATGTTTAGGGAGTTACCCCTTTAGGGGTCCACCAATGCGGCGGAAAGTAAATAATATTTAAAATGTTAAATAAACTGTTTTATTGAAATATAATATAATGTGAAGACGTTTTTGCATTGGAAAAATTATGACGTAAGAAAACAAAAGTATTGACAGATTCTATTGGAAGAAGAAAATAATAAAGAAAAGAGGTGAGCTAACTAATAGTAAAAAGTATGAATATGAGGAAGGTACAGATGTACAGAATAATGAAAGGGTAAATAATGAAACGTAGGTGAGCAGTCTACATAGATTAATCGATCGATTAAATTAATAACTGAACATTAGTTTAGTTTAGTTTAACATTAGTTCCTGATTGCCTATCTAAAACCTAGATTTATCCATATGATTTAGGGTCGATTTATCATTCATCGGTTAATCAGAATAAAATTAACATTTGATAATTTTCAGTGTGGAAGAATTGTCAAATATTCAAAGTTATTTGTCAGTTATTTCACTCGTTGAGTACCGTCATTATAGACACAATTATAGAACAATAGGTTGCGGTCACCGGTGACCGCTCGGTGTTTGACAGTTTAACTGATGATTGAAAAAGTCATTGTGACTACCTCGTTGGCCGAGTGGGTCTCGGGTTCGATTCACGGAGTCTGGAAATGTGCCCAATATACGGCAATAGGCTCACCCCCTATTACACGGGACTCATAACATAAATAGTGAAAAGTGGGTGTAACATTGTACAGTGGTATTAAGCGCCGAAATGTGCACCTCTGCCTACCCCTTCGGGGATAAAAAGGCGCGATGTTATGTTATGAAAAAGTCATTAGAAATAAAGAAGGGTGATTCAATGTTTTTTTATATGTTTCATTGGCCGACGTTTGGGTTAAGTCATCGCAAACAAAAGTATTACTTTCGAACTACAGTTCAGAGGCCCTAGTACAAGTTTAATTTACGTTTAAAGTAATCGTAACGACTACGCGTTCGGCGCTCTGATTGGTTGCTTCATTGGCGCCGGCCAATCAGAGTGCCGAACGCGTACTCGTTACGAATACTTTAAGCGTACAACAAACTCGTACTAAGGCCTCTGACATAGGTATGTAAAGGATCAGACCAATCAAAAACCAACAATCTTTATTAAACCTTAGTTTACTACTTCTGGAGACAAATTATACGCACATTTGTATTAACTATGATAATATTATTTACATATATTAGGTAGTAAAGCAACGTCTTAGATTACGGTTATCGTAAAAGAATCCATTGAAGTATAAGATATTTGAGGTCAGTATTCGACATTATTATCTAATTAGGCCTGAAATATAAAGAATCGGGTCTTTATTTTGTATTTAACACGTGCCAGATTAGATTAAATGCCATAGTCATTTATTATATTATAATGTTATTTTTTTATTAACAGAGGATGTTACGTTCAATTTAAATTACATTCATAACATTACGCCTTTTTATCTCCGAAGGGGTAGGCAGAGGTGCACATTACGGCACTTAATGCCACTGTATAATGTAACACCTACTTTTCACTATTTATGTTACGAATCCCTTGTAATAGGGGGTGAACCTATTGCCATATACCGGGGACATTTCCAGACTACGTGCTGCTATTGAGATTTTTAAATTTAGGTTAAATTACTATTTAGGTAGGTATTACTATAAGATACATTAAAATGTGTGCGAATTTGACTGTTATTGGATGAATTCTTTAAGCTGATGACTCAATGTACCTACTGTTTGTGTATCTGGCATGACTTCGTTCAAGTAGTAATTATGTTTAAAAAAAAACATGTAACCCGATAAAGCTGAATATGAATTTATTTCGCAACACGGTTTCCGAAAGTCGTGTGCTTACGAAAACGATTGACTTATAATTAAATGAAACTGGCTGATCTATCATACTTTGCACACAATTTAAACTGTCAAACACCGAGCGGTCACCGGTGACCGCAACCTATTGTTCTATAATTGTGTCTACAAAGACGTTACTCAATTAGTTAAACTCAAATTCAAAAGCATTTATTACAATTAAACCATAAATTTTGTACTTTTGAAACGTCAACAAAATATAATAAATAATAGTCTGTCTGTCTGTCCGTCAGTGAAGCCAGGCGCTCGCTCCAAAAAGTAGATTCGAGTGGAGAAGAACGAGAAAGAAGCTTCAATCGTTACTCTTTTAAAAATAGATATATTACAATACTCCCATATCCCGTAGCAATGCTGTCTAAATTTTGCTGCAGTCAAGATGATAATTGACATACGTCAAGAAATCCTACCTACTATTATATAAAGCTGAAGAGATCGAAGAAGGCTATAGCTTTGAAAACGTCATGCTACGATCAACAGGTGCCGAGCAGAGTGGGTGAAATTGCGCGGAAGTAGCGTAGTAGTAGTAGATAATTATAAATAGACTTCGACTCACCGGGTCGGTTCCAGTTGACGCATTCCAGAAACTTCGTGAGTGCTCTACGATGCGAAGATAAGTAAAATCTGGAACAACAAAATAATTATAAAGCTTTTCCATTACTATGGAGACTACAATTTATCGGTCAACAACCCAGATAGTCATTTATTAGACTAGGGGGTGTATATTTTTTTTATGGAATAGGAGGCAAACGATCAGACGTATCACCTGATGGAACGCAATCAGCGCTGCCCATGGACACCCGCAACACCGGAGGAGTCACAAGTGCGTTGCCGGTCTTTTAAAAGGTATCTACATAAAAGGGATTGCTATGATCACCAGTTGTGAATCGCAGTGTAAAAAGTTATATTAGAACACTAGCGGACCCAACAGACGTTGTCCTGCATATCAACTTGAATGTATAAACAAAAATTCATTCAAATTAGTTCAGCTGTTTAGGATAAATAACCTAAACATCGACTGCCATGCCATCTGCCGGGCTGATTTGTGAATCTAAAGCATTCCCAGATTCCCTTGAACACACACACACACAAAAAATTTCATCAAAATCGGTGCAGTCGTTTGAGAGAAGTTCAGTGACATACACACTCACAGAAGAATTATATATATAAAGATTATAAGGCTTCTAATATATATTTCTGAGTCTTCGTTAAATTACAACGTTAATATTGTTGATCTAAGTTCCTAACCAGCGGCGATCGGACGTTATAGTATATATCGCGTGATGGATAATAATTGCAGTATTCAATATTCACGAATTTGTACTTCAAAAGATAATTAAACTCACAGATAATGAAGGTCATGACGCTCGCTAGATGGCGCTGCCTCTAGACGCACGTAAAAAAGCGCGCTCCGTACTAAATGTTATAAAAAATTACAAATAGTGCATAAAAGTAAACTAAATTAAGTACAGTGCTAAAACATTTGACAATTAAATAAGTGATAGTGTTATCTTAAAAATTTAAACATGAACTCTGAAATAAAAACTATAAATGAAGCGAATCTTTGAACCTATCGGTAAAAAAAATTAAAGTGACTTGCCATACTATAAACTTTCATAAAACAATAGTAGAAAACAACAAATTGTGAAGTGGTTCAGTGAAACTGTATAATTACAATTTAACGTGAGATAAACATCGACAAAAGAATATAATAAATCATTGCAAAACTTAAAACTGATTATTAGCATGAGCTTGCTTCCACCCGCATATAATTTTTAATATTCTACAAATAAATAAGGAACTCACAGTTTCGGTTATAAATGTTAATGTCATCGTAGCCGAGTGGTATAAGGCGCTACACTAAGCGAGGCGTGACGTCATTCATGTCGTGACTTCGAATCCCAGATCTGGAAATCGTTTTTGTGGTTTAAGAGATTTTTCAATTTTAATTTAAAACTATTGTTTAGCATTATTAAACAAAGTTAACGCATAAAACATCAAAATGAATGATTCTGTTGAAAATATCACAATCCGAAAACGACGTTCATCTTCATTGAACCGTAATGTTGTAACAACAGATTCGCTATTCGATACTACAATATGCAGCCTACCAAATACCTCGTTAAACGATACTCAACAATCAAACGAATTGCAACATAAAATAGAACAATTGAAGGAGGAACTACAGACTGCTAATCAAGAAATAGACAATTTGAATTATGAGAACACAAATTTGAAACTGGAATTGGAAAAATACAAAAAAGTTATAGACATATATAAAAAAGTTGGTATATCAGATTTCCGATCACCGAACACAGGTAAAAAACAAAAAAAAATCTAAAGTAACTAATACTAATGGTAATATCAGTACTCCAAAAGCACCTATCGTTGATGTATTATCCCAGAAGGTAAATAAAACAGATCAACTAAACATCGAGACATCTCAGATCACAACTGCAACAGACAAAAATCAAAAAAATTGTGACCATCCTAAATCTAATACAGAGATTAATATAAAACGGAGAAGAAGAGTATTAATCATGGCAGATCAGCAAGGAAGAATGGTTCAGAATATACTACAACGTTTGATTGGTGAAGAATATTGTGTGATGTCAATGTGGAAACCTGGAGCCAGACTACGTGATGTTTTGGACAATTATAAAGATGAAATAGGGACTCTGTCTAAGCATGACTTTATTATTGTATCGGGCGGAACAAATGATGTAAATCCCAGTGAATTCAAATTTAATATAAGGAAATTTCTTGAAACTAACACAAACACTAATGTGATTGTGACTGAAGTTCCATACAATAAATATTTAAATGTAAAAAAGCTTAATTATGAATTAAAGTTTGTGTGTAACAGTTTTGAACATGTATACTACCTAGACTTAAATTATCAAAGATATCTACCAAGGGGCATTAATTTCATCCTTAACCTATCTAGATCTTGGTTAAGAGAAATATTACGCATAGATTACCAATCAAAGCTAGCAACATTTAATGACATTAAGGGGTCTAATTTAAGGAAAATCATGGTTAATACTTCGACACAAACAGTGTGCACACATGATGATACAAATAGCAGAAACGACAATGAACAAAAACAAATTATAAATGTTGTGGATTCTGTACCTATTATTGACGGCGGTTCAGGGACTGCAACTGCATTTGACTGTTATAGTAATTATGAAATTTCGAAAAACACAATTAATGTTGACGACAATCCCACTGAAACACAGTTTTTTCTCTGAAAACCACGTAAACGTGCTTCATCAGAATATTGCTGGGCTATTAAATAAATCAGATGCACTACTTGTGGGTTTGGAGGAACTAAGAAAAAAAAATAAACTCATTGATGTTATATGTATAACTGAGCATTTTATGATGACTGGTCATGAGAAGCTCTTAAATCTGCCAAACTATACATTAGCTTCATCTTACAGTCGTAGTAATAGTAAAAGAGGGGGTACATGTATTTTATTAAAAAATGGACATAATTTTAGAGAGCAAACAGACATTAAAGATTTTTGTTTGGATTGTGTGTTTGAATGTAGTGCTGTGGAACTACTTGACTATAAAACTGTGATTATTTGCGTGTATAGAGTGCCAAATCAAAATAATTTGTATACCTTCTTTAATAGACTTGAAAAACTTTTGACATATATTTCTAATCGTAAATTTAAAAATATTTTAATTGCAGGTGATTTCAATATTGACATTCTTAAAAATAATAATGTTACACTTGACTTTGAATGTTTATTGTTTAGTTACAATCTTAATTTAACACTACGTGAACCGACGAGACTTGCTAGTCAAACTTGTATTGATAACTTTGCTCATAATTTCAAAACAAAATGTAGGACTGAAATCCTGGAACTAGGCCTTTCTGACCATACAGCACAAGTAGTTGAACTTCCCATTGAAAAAATACCACTGTTACAATATTGGTACATTGAAAAACATGATTTCAATTTGGATAATGTTAAAAAGTTTCAGTCATACATAAAGAGCTTGTCATTTTCAAACATTTACCACACTGATGACCCAAACATAGCATATCAGACCTTTATTGATGATTTTAAACTTATTTATGACCTTTGCTTTCCTAAACGGAAATTTTTAATGAAAGTCTACAGTAAACCTAAATGGATATCGCGTGGAGTGTAGATATGTAGTAGAAGAAAAAAAGCTCTGCTGTGGAATTTCAGGCTTAATCCTACTGGACAAAATAAGGATAAATATAAAAGTTATTGTAAACTGTTTAAAAAAATCGTAACATTAACAAAAAGAGCACAAAATAACTATAATATTAAAACGTCACATAATAAATGTAAAACGGCATGGCGAATAATAAACAAAATGCGACTTAATGTGCCAAAAGAAACTATCAAAAATATAAAAATCAATGACACTAATTATGTTACAAATCCAAAAGATTTAGCAAATTTATTTAATGATTATTTTATTGAAAAAGTGAAACCTATTCATGGAGCTGGAAAAAATTTGACAAATTTGATTAACCGTCCTCTTAACTCAATGTTTCTTGCACCTGTTTCGGCGCAACAGGTAAATAAAATCATTAAAAGTTTAAAAAGTACAAACAGTGTAGGACATGACAGTATTTCCACGAAAATAATAAAATCTGTAAATGAAACCATCTCCCAACATCTGAGTCATATACTAAACCTATGCATTGCGAAGGGAATATTTCCAACACAGCTTAAAACAACAATCATTAAACCTCTGTTCAAAAAAGGGAATAGACAAATACTAGAAAACTATAGACCGATTGCACTTATACCAATATTCGCTAAAATATTTGAAAAATATCTGTACAGTGAAATGAACACATATTTTGAGAAAAATAATATTCTTTGCAATGAACAAAAAGGTTTTAGAAAAAACAAAACTATAAATATGGCCATTTATGAATTCATAGCCAATGTATTACCTCATGTAGATAAATCGTCTCCAGTATGCTCAATATATTGTGACATGTCACAGGCGTTTGATTATGTGCACCATGGTATACTAGTGGATAAACTTGAAGCCAATGGCATAAGCGGAAATGTTTTGAAATTGGTACAATCTTACTTGACAAACCGAAAACAAGTAACTGAAATAAATAGAATCAATATAAGTACAAAAACTGAGGTAACATACACCTCTACAACACGTGATATATCTTACGGTGTTCCTCAAGGCAGCGTTCTGGGGCCACTCTTATTTATTATTTACATAAATGACTTGCTAAAAACAATAACTCAACCTATGACATTGTTTGCTGACGACAGCACAATCATAATTCCGTGTAATGACATCTACCAATATAATTTAGACATTAACAATTCATTGACATCTGTAATTTCATGGCTTGATAATAATAATTTAAAAATAAATTTGACGAAAACTAGTATAATGCATTTTGGACAAAGATTATGTAATCCACTGAATGTAATTTTAACTCACGACAATTATAATGTGCAAGAAGTAACTGATGCGAAATTTCTTGGTTTAACGATTGATAGCAAATTAAATTGGAAAGAGCACATAACCGCATTAAGTAAAAAAATTAGTAGTTTATCGTATGTGCTGTATAGCCTAGGTCCAATAATTAACATCGAGGCATTGCTTTCAGCATATCACGGTCTTGTCGAGTCTGCTCTGAGATATGGTATAATTTTTTGGGGTAACTCGACAAACAAGGGCATCATATTTAAATTGCAAAAGCGGTGCGTAAGAGCCATGTTCCGTAAACAGAGTTCGGAGAGTTGTAGGCCATTATTTATAACGCATAAAATGCTGACAGTACCATCACTCTATATCTTAGAAGTAGCACTGTTTGTTAGAAGCAACTCTCACTTATTTCCCACTCTGGCTGATAAAGTAAAACGAAATCGACGTGACAACAATCGACTATGTATTCACCCATCTAAAACAGCACTAATGCATAAAAGCGTGATATGTATGGCTCCCATAATTTATAACAAAATTCCTAAAGAAATTATTAAATTAAATTTAAACTTATTCAAACAAGCGTTGAAAAAACTACTAGTTAATAAATGCTATTATAGTGTTCATGACTTTGTAAATGACAAATGTTTGTAATTTTTTCTTTGTTGTCCCTGGTCAGGAGGTTTGAGTCTCTTATAGGAATGTTACAATTTAAAAGTTTAATAACTGTTATAATTAGATTTAATATTATATTCCACATTTGTACACCAGAAATGGTCAAACATGTTGATACTATGCTCACTGCTCATCTGTACAACTTATAATGTGCATTTATGATGTATTATTATTTAACACGTGTTTTTGCAAATAAATAATCTTTGTCTTTGTCATGTGTTTATACTTATGGAATTAGAATCGTATAGACAAAGGAACTTCGTTAGTTGATTGTATCTGTTTTATTTGGTAAAACCTCCGGCTCCAAAAGTCTGGTAACGCTTTTGTAACTACTTTGGTGTTGGGAGTGTCCATAGGCAATGGTGATTGGTTATCAGGTGACATAAATCTTATACTATTATATAAAGCGGAAGAGTTTGTTTTTTTGTTTGAACGCGCTAATCTCCGTAACTACACGTTTGATTTTAATAATTCTTTTTGTGTTGGATAGGGCATTTATCGAGGATGGCTATCGGCTATAAAACTTCACGTTGCGACCAATAGGACCTGAGCAGAGTGTGTGAATCCCCGCGGAAGTATCTAGTATCATGTAAAATTTAAAAAAAAATAGTACAAAGTAGCTACAAGTATCGCTAGTTGGACCGACGACATTGTCAAAGTTGCGAGGAGCCAATAGATGGTAACTAAGGCTTAATTACACCGCTGCGGATTTTATGTGTTATACACTTGATGTAAAGTTGGTGATGTAAAGACTGCATGGTTGCTGCGGTTTTTTTTAACGGGAGAAAATCATCGAATGACTGCCCCCGCCTGGGTGAGGCGGGAGGGAGTGTCAGACTCTTACTGACTAAAAACCACCCCGTTCCTTCTCCTGCACGTCGAGCCGGAGCCCCGGTTACCCGTTAGGTTCTCCGCGACTCCGAATCGGACGGTTGTTGCGGTGGCAGGGCAATTTGTTGCCGCGGAACGTGTAGCGGTGTTCGATTCCCGCACTGAGCTACTCTTTATGTGACTCACAATTTTTTTTTGGGTGTCATGTGTATGTGAATTCGTTTGTTTGTAAATGCACCTACGATACAGGAGTAAATCCTATGCTATGTTAATTATGCTATGTACAATTTTGTTGCAAAAAATAGCTTCCATTCAATTCGCAGCGGTGTAAATAGAGCAGCAAAAGGAGGGCTTTGTCCAGAAGTGGACGTATGGCTGGCGTGGAAGAAGTTTTGTGGTACCGGAACTTCCAGAGCAGGTCTTGGTCGGTGGCGGAGAGCGCGGCGGCGGGCGGCGCGGCGACGAGCGCGGCGAGCTGGTCGCGCTCGGCGGCCGACGGCTTGCAGTCGCGCCGCGCCGCGCCCGGCCGCAGCGACCGGGCCAGGCGATGTTGTTTAGCCTCTACCAGATTCTCCTACACAACCAATTTATATTTACTCAAATATACGACACACACATTTTATAAAAAATAATAATAAAGTACAGAGGGTCTATCTCGTTGACCAAGTGGTCGCAAGGGGTTCGATTTCTGGATCGTGCAAAGTAATATTGGGTTTTAAAAAGATTCTCAATGGTAGCAAGGAATTTGGAATTGTATCCGGTATATGGCAATAGGCTCACCCCTTATTACATGGAACTCGTAACATAAATAGTCAAAAGTGGGTGTTACACTATACAATGGCATTAAATGCCGTAATGTAAACCTCTGTCTACCCCTTCGGAGATAAAAGATGTGATATTATGTATGTACAATAAAGTACAGTCACACAGTACAGATAACATGGTATTAATAAATAATAACAAAATTTTCCTAGTTAAATAAGTACTAAATAGGTGTAGAATTTGAAAATTGAGCGATAATCAACCCATATGCCGCGAGAGTAGATTCAAATTGTCGATCCCTGTTTTCACTACACACATCAAGAAGGAAGTTATCTCATACAATAACTAAAACTAATCAGTATATTTAAATAAAAAAGAAACACATACCTGAAGGATTTCGTAATCTGGTACAGTAACGATATCTGCCTGCGCCCTGAACTGATACATCTCATCGCCATCCTGCTCGTAGTACACAATTGCATGCTGCAAACAAACATATCGGTTCACAAACTGTACATTTAAATACCGAAGTCACGCTCAAAACTGTTTAAACTGTCATACACCGAGCGGTCACCGGTGACCGCAACCTATTGTTCTATAATTGTGTCTACAAAACCGGTACTCGACGAGTTAATTTAAATGCTCTTAATAAAAAACAAGTGATTGAGAATTAGAATTCTGAATAACTTACGTCCAATTTCAATAACCTAACTATCTGTAGATTTGCGTAATACAGATAGAATTTTAACATAAGCTAAGGAGCTTATTAAGGAATTTTGACACTTTTTGTAAGGATAAAAAGTGTCAAAATTCTATCTCTAGTACGCAAATCTACAGATAGGTAGGTTATTGAAACTGGTCGTTAGTAAAGACACCTACTCGCAAATAAAAAAGTCGAAAAAGCTTTTAAGGTCTCTGTAAACAGCGGGTGCGGCGGGACGGGACGGCGACGCGACACTGAGCAGTTGTAATGTACTAGATATTACGGACGACGCCACAAAGATCCATCCCGCTCGACGCGACGGTAAGCTACGGTATCAGAGACCTTTATATGTATGTAATTTGCCTTTACACCTTTATACACGACTTTTATTTTCAAAAAAGATAAGGTACCTACATTCATTTTTTACTCTAGAAACCTCGTAAATCTAGATTTAGCTCAAAGAAATTGAATTAATTCGAGTGTCAACTTGAATCAACTACGACTTAAATTAGAATGGGGCTTTGAAGATTAGCTGTATTATTAGGTGTATTGCACAATGTGATGCAAAAATTTCGAACGAAATAGGATACGGAAAATTGTCGAGATTGTAAATGTCGAGAGTATAGTCTCTTGGTAGACTAAACACACTTTTCTTGATTTAAATGAAAGTCAATAGTTGAGAATAATAATTTGTATTGTAGAATAATAAACTAACGTAAAATGGATTGAGTGAACTGTATGAGCGTGAGTGCTAATGTGAATTATGAGAACGCACGGCGGACTTGATTGCTCGATACGAACTAAATCGAATAATTAGGTAAATGAATTACGATGCGGAAAAATGCTGACTTTAAATGTGTACGGTTGCACCGTACATGCTCCCAAACGGAAGATGAATGTTAGATGAACATGAAGAGAATGAGTGACAAGATGATGCCAATTGGTCCTTATGCTAGATGATTAACAAGGTGATTCCAATTCAACCTTATGCTATGCTTAAAGTCTCTATTTGAATTCAGTTTTACGTGGCATTGGATTTGTGCACTTGTTTAATTTACGAATTTTATGAACCTCACTGATATCGCACTGATCAATATCACTAACACTGTACACACGCACTATAGAAGGTGATTCACCGGGCCTGATTCCTGACGTGGTTGGCACCACGTGTTCAGCAACTCGATGGCTCGTCAGTGCGGCGTTTGCTACCGCTTGAAATGTTGCTCGTTTCTTGCGCAGACGACGTATTATCAGGACTGCTCCTACTGCTAGTGTAACACACACAACCATATAGAAGGCTGTGTAGTGATGAATGTCATGGTAGGAAATCTGATTTGGTAAATTCTCATTTGCTTTCAGGTTACTTATCTGTTCTTTGATTTCTCTAAGCTCTTTCTCGTTTGGAACGAAGGAGTAGTTTTGTATCAGTGGGGTTGGAAAGCCTACGTCAATGATATGATTAATCGGTTCAATGTCTGGGAGTTGAAGGGATGACTTTGTACGTATATTGCTGGAACCATACTTGCGTGAGTAAACTGTGAAACTTTCGGTTTTGATTAGACAATCAGGAGCAACTCCTACTATTCCTGCTTTTTCTAGTGTTCCTGTTGACATGTGTTCTTCGCAAAGTACTCGTATTAGACACTGGTTACAACAAAAATATAAGTACTTATTTATCTTATTTATTTCGATCCATTGATTTGAACATTTTGTTACGCTTATCTTACATTTAGTTGTTTCGGGTTCTATGTCACATAATTTTTCATCGTTCTTGAGATGGTAAATTGGTCTTGGTATGTAGCAGAGATATGAGTCAATGTCATCATGTAGACAAGCCTCGACATCATATGTAGACATATGTATATACGAGTCCTTCTTCAAATTGATTGCTACATATTCAGCAATAGGTGTGATGATTGCCATGCTGTCATTTGTAACTTGAGGTATTGGTATAATTTTCATTATTGTAAATGAGTCTCTGGACACTAATGGTAATTTCAATTCAAATATCAAATACTCTTCAGACATCCTCGTCTTAACCTTTAATAGATGATATATATTTCTGAAATTAGTTTGTAGATTGTTAACTGGTAATGAGAGATCCTTTGTTAAATGGCTTGAAATTGTATTCAAAGTTTCCTTTAGTTGCTCTGGTGATATTAAGTGAAAATTGAGTCTGCCGTGATATATATCAGTTATTGTATCTAAAAGATTGGTTTGAATTGTTTTTAAATGTTTCAGAAAATTGCTTGTTGCTACTGCTCCAATACTGAAATCATTCATGATAAAATTTCTTTCAGTTTCATTTAATAGCATATTTTCTATTTTGTCCAATCGGATAGATAATATATTAAGCATTTTGTGTTGCTTATTTATGGCTTCTTCGTGTCTTTGTAGGATATTGTACTCAGCTTCAATGACAGACGTTTGATTTTTCATAAGCAGAGCCAAATGATTCTCATTACTTTGTATTAATTGTATATCTTGTTTATATTGCTCGGCGAAGTGTTCATCAAGTACGCCGAACAAGCTGTTCGCGAGATACCCGACACCGTTGATAAGCCCTCGCCTTGAACGCGAGCGCAGGTCGCGTGCGCGTCGTGTGCTGGAATGCTGACTCAGCAACAGGTGATTGTAGTACTCCAGTTCCGAGTACTCGTGTTGTAATTGTAGTTGAATGACACCACAATGAGATATTTCTTTGAACTTCGTACATAATTTATCTAAATAATTTAAATACTTGCTACAAGCGTCGGTTCCTCGCCAATATGCATCCATGTTATAATATGTTATGATTTTCCATTCATCTCGGATTAATTGCATGTTAGAAATCGTGTCAAAATATAAACCATGCTTGCTTGTAAATTGTGTAACGTTGTATGCACAATGCGAAGTGGTTAGGATGTTCAGAAATATCATTAAAGACATTGCTATTGATAAGAAACTATTTAATTTCTTCTTGGTTGTCTGGCTAGGTTTCTTTTCCCTTTCATCGTAGTTAATTTCTTGATCGTTAACTCGATCGTTTACGGGGAGTTTAGATAGTTTGATGATGGGACGCTTGATTAGTCCATTTTTTGTCTTCAATGTAACCACTCTAACGTGGCCATCACTGCCAGAATGTAATTGAACGACACGGCCCATGGCCCACTTTCCTGGAGGTAAATTTGCATCATTGATTGTCACAATATCATTGATTTTGATGTCAGATTGAGCGTGTCTCCATTTGCTTCTTGCGGAGAGTTGACTGAGATATTCTAAATGCCATCGTTTCCAGACGTCGTGCACTATTTTTTGTGTCACATGCCATCTTGTACGCATGTCTGATTCTGTTTCCAATATGGTCATGTTTTGATTGACGTTTATGAAGCTTGATGGAGTGAGGAAGTCTAAGTCATCTGGATCTTCAGTCAAGGGACATAAGGGTCTTGAATTGAGTACTGCCTCTAACTGTGCGAGTATAGTTGAAAACTCTTCGAAAGTGAGCCTCTGGTCTCCAACAACTCGGCATAAATGAAATTTCAAACTTTTGACCGCTGCCTCCCATAGTCCACCTGCTGAGGGCCACGAGGGCGCGTTGAAATGCCATTTAATCTCCATGTTTGCTATTTCACTAAGAAAATCTTGATCAAATGTATTTTGAAGTTGTTCATATTCTTGTTGCATAATCTTGTTAGCCCCAACAAAGTTCGTCCCATTATCGCTATACATATGTCGCGGAGAACCCTTTCTTGCAGCCATTCGCCGTAATGCAGCTATGAATGCTGACGATGTAAGGTCGGAGACTAACTCTAAATGGACGAGTTTGGTCACCATACATATGAATACAGCGACATATCCCTTTGTGGTCTTGATACCACGACCTTTATTAGCCTTGATGTACACGTGACCGGTAAAATCTACTCCTGTATGGTAAAACGGCTTGGCAACGTTACATCTGGCTGCTGGTAAATCTCCCATAAGCTGGGTCATCGGATTTGGGGTTTGTTTGCGACATGTTACACAGGTGCGTATACGCTTTTTTACTGCTCGGTTTCCGCCAATAATCCAGTACTTTTGTCGTATGGCGGCGGAGGTCACTCGAGCTCCTCCGTGAAAGGTAAGTATATGTGCATGATCTATTATTAAGTTGGTTAAATGCCCTTTATGAGGTATAATAATAGGATGCATCATATCGTGATCGATACTGGCTTTCTTTAGCCTTCCTCCCACTCTAAGCAGTCCATATTTGTCAAGGTAGGGGTTCAGTTGCAGTAACTTGCTTTTTGACGGTATGGTAATATTTTCTTGTATCATTTTTATTTCTGTGATAAATTCGTTTTCTTGTACGTACTTAATTATTTTATATTTGGCATTCTTTATCTCTAGTAGTGTCAAATATGGTTGCTTGGTTTTCTGAGTTTGTTTAACTGACCTGGTCATTCTTAGAACCCATGCTAGAATTCTCGTAAGTTTGGTGAGTGAGCTATATCTTGCTAATAGTTCACCTATCAAGCTTGCATCCTTATTTTGCAGCGTTGTATGATTTACACGTTTTGTCTTCTTTGATTCTTCCTCGGTGTTAAAAATTGATTGGTTAATTTCCTTGTTTGTGTCATAAGAAGGTAACCACGTGGGTCCTTCCCACCACAATGAATGATTTTGGAGTTCATCAACATTCATGCCACGGCTGGCGCAGTCCGCTGGATTTTCTGCCGACTTAACATATCTCCAGCTACTCGTTGGTAGAATTTGCTTTATTTCCCGTACTCTGTTTGCGACAAAGGGCTTCCACCTACCTGACTCGCCTTGCAACCATGCAAGAACAACCATAGAATCTGTCCAATTGTTTATTTTAACTGTGTAATTGATAAGACATTGTTGAATCTTTAACATCAGTTTGGCCAATAGTAGAGCACCACAAAGCTCTAACCTTGGTAACGTGACGATTTTGGAAGCTGGCACTAGTCTTGTTTTTCCAGCTACTAGTGATATTTTTATGTTGCTATTGACTATTTGTTTACAATAGACAACACACGCATATGCCTTATTGGAAGAATCACAAAATCCGTGTAATTCAACAATACCATTTTGCCCGGTACCCAACCATCGATTTATTTTAAATTGGTTTATCTTGTGCATCTCATTTCTAATGTTAATCCATTCTCTAAGAATATCATCGGGCAACTTGTCATCCCATTGTAATTTTGACATCCACACCTTTTGGAATATTAATTTAAGTTTTGTTGACAGTGGTGATAGCCAGCCAAGAGGATCAAACAGCTTGGAAATATCTGATAGCATAGACCTTTTAGTTGGAATCTTAGTAGATGGTACTTGAATCTTCGATAAAAATGTAAAATGATCTGTTTTCGGATTCCAACGTAATCCTAATGTTTTTGCTGATTCTACTTGTTTGAAATCAAAATCCTCTTGTTTGTTGTTCTCCCCGAGTCCATCTTGCAGTAGTTCGAGTGCGTTGGACGACCACTTCCTTAAATTAAATCCCCCAGATTTTAACAACTTGATTAATTGTTGTTGTAAATTGATTGCAGATTCGACGGAATGAGAGCCGTGTAAAACATCATCCATGTAAAATGACTGTTCTAACGCCTTGATTGCTTCACTGCTATAATTCTGTCGCTCATCATCGGCTAGCTGTTTAAGTGTCATCATAGCCAAAAATGGCGCGGCCTTGGTGCCATATGTAACAGTGTTAAGTTGAAATTCTTGATATGGCATTTCTGATGATTCTCGCCAAATAATTTTTTGTAAGATTTGATCTTCCTCATGTACCCAAATAAAACGGAACATTTTTTCAATGTCTGCAGGTAACGCAATTCGAAACTGTCTCCATTTTAATAATAACGATTGCAGGTCTTGTTGCAAGTTAGAGCCTTTTAACATGAGGTCATTTAAGCTATTTCCGGTCGTCGTTTTGCAAGAAGCGTTGAAAACTACACAAAGTGCTGTTGTAGTAGATTCATTGCGCAATACGCAATGGTGTGGTAAATAAAATTCTGGTTTCGCGTTACCAGTAGTTGGTTTCATATGTCCTAATATCTGATATTCTTTAATAAACAATTTATACTGGTCGGCAATTATTTTATTATTGTAAAACTTCCGTTCTAAGTGACGAAATTGCGCAATCGCCTTGTGTTTCGAAGAACCCAACTGTTTCTCAAAGTTTTCTTGCATTGGTAATCTTACTACATATGATCCATTTTCAAATCTTGTTGTAGTTTTCTTATAAAGTTCCACACATTGTAGGTCTTCTGCTGATAGGTTGGGTGATTCTGTGATATCTTCGATCTCCCAGAATTTTTGCATGTCGTCCTCTTGATTTAGGACTATGTTACAATGCAGTGTCTTGATACTGCCACTTAAAATCCATCCCAATCGCGTCTGTTGCGCGATGGGTAAGGATAGATCTGCTCTGATTATACCATCCAATATGATAGATGAATAAATATCCGCCCCTAATAAAATGTCGATAGAACGACTAATATGAAAATCTGGATCAGCTAATTGAATGCCGTCCAAATGTGCCCATGTTGGCTTGATAAAGGTGCGACTTGGTAGATATGTTATGAGTGTATTCATGATTAATACATCGGTGTTGAATGTAAATGTATTGAAATGTGAACCACATGTTACGTTCATGACACCCTTGCAACTGTTCTTCTTCTCTCCAATCCCAAACACGACTCCTTTGCATTGCTTTCTTGGTAAAGCTAGGACCTGCGCCGCTTTTGTGGATATAAGAGAAGCTTGAGAACCTTGGTCTATTAGCGCACGCATTTTATGAAATGAGCCATCACTTGCTTGGACCTTGATAACTGCTGTGGCTAATAGTATTTCAATGACGTTGTTAGCCTCTTGCTGAACGTGATTTTCTTGTAAATCTTGTTCTTGTGTGCTAGTTACAAGAACTGTTGGCATTGTTTCACTGACCAAATTAATTGACGAATTAGCGAATGCTTCATGTAAAAGTGAATTATGTTTACCTTGGCATTCCCGACAACGTTTGTCTGAAATGCATGGTTTATTACCATGATCACTAAGGCAGTTTTTGCATAAATGCAATTTTGTTATTGTTTGCCGTTTTACTTGAGGCGACATATGCAAAAATTTTTCGCAATAATAAATTCCATGTGAGTCTTTGCATAATGGACACGTTTTTGAATTATTGGGTAATGTTGAATTAGTTTTCTTGGAATTGAAAATGTAATTGGATTGATTTCTTGAATTTCCGTATCCATTGTTAGATTTACTTATACTTGAAGATTTTGTGTTTTCTGATTTCTTTCGGGACGACTCCAACATAGTAAATTTGCTCTCAAGAAACTTTAAAAAATCTTGAAGTTTTGGTAAATTTCTCGGATTTTCCAGTGATTCTAGATACTGATTATGTGATTCAGTATCTAACTTTTGTAAAAGTAGATGCACAATCAATGGATCCCAGCTGCCTATGTCTACACCTAAATTTTTGATTGCATTTAAGCATTCCAAAGCAGTATCGTGAATCCTTTTAATATGATTTGCTGATGGTTGTTGAGCCACCGGTAGATTCAACAAAGTATTAACATGAGATGTAAAAATCAATCTCATGTTGTTATATCTATTGTTTAATATCTCCCAACACGTTAAATAGTTTTCTGAACTTATTTGTAAGTGTTGTATCAACCGTTCAGCTTCCCCTCGCACTTTGCTCTTTAGAAATTGCATTTTCTGAGCGTTTGATATAGAGACGTTGCTATGTATGACTTCTGTAAATAAGTCTTTAAATGACACCCAGGTTTGATAGTTGCCATTAAATATGGGTATATCCATTTTAGGAGTCCACTTGTCTTTGTGATTTATACCCCAGATCTTGCAGTTTATGGTCTTTTTTAAATCGTTGTAGATGGTTTCTTGCTTAGTGTATGATATTTCGTACGATTCATTAGTACCCTCGAGTTCGCTGTCTAATTCCCAATGCAAGGAATCTATTGTAGACCAGCGAGCCTGGAGAGATCGCAAAGCATCTTCCAACACCCACTTTTCAGATACATTTTCTAAATTAATACCTGACACTGTGCGCTGAAATGCCCTGAAATTACTTGCTTGCTTTCTGAGCATTTCATCGAGTTTACTGGATGAACCCCTGGACTGAAGTTGAACTTGTGTATTATTTCCCACTAGCTCTTCTTGCTCGGAACTAATAAGACCTGATGTTTCTTGATCTTTATCTCCTTGCTGAGATAATCTTTGTTGTAGCCCAGAAGTTCCAGCCGATTCAGACTTCATCATTTTCAGCAAGCTTTGACGGTGTTGAATGATGAGTGATTTGGTTGATTTGTATAATTCTTCGGCTTGTGCGAAGTTACGATTGGTAAAATATGGATGGGACTTGCTTTCCTCCACCAGGAGACGGTCATGATTGTATTGATAGTCAGACCAATATTGCTCCAATGTATCCAATCGCCTTTTGAAGTAATCCGCAGTCTTGCGATCTGCGGAATCCTTCTTGAAGTTGGTGGCTAGCTTGCTCATAGCCCCAAACAGCTCAGCTTGGTTTGCGTGTAAGCTCTCCATGATGAAAACTTATACAAAGTAAGAAAAATGAAACGATCTTACTTGAATATCCTTGGTATGTACTGCTTACGGATCCTTGGTGATCTGTTGCTGTTGAGACTCTTGGTAGTTTCAACGAACGGGGACACAACACTCACACTTTTTAGTCACTGGATAGTCTTCACAGTTATAGTCCGCGTCACACAACACGATTGTCTACAACGTCTAAAGTTCTTTATCGAAGGACCAAAAAATATGTATAGTCTCTTGGTAGACTAAACACACTTTTCTTGATTTAAATGAAAGTCAATAGTTGAGAATAATAATTTGTATTGTAGAATAATAAACTAACGTAAAATGGATTGAGTGAACTGTATGAGCGTGAGTGCTAATGTGAATTATGAGAACGCACGGCGGACTTGATTGCTCGATACGAACTAAATCGAATAATTAGGTAAATGAATTACGATGCGGAAAAATGCTGACTTTAAATGTGTACGGTTGCACCGTACATATCTGGGTACTCCTACAAGATCGGGACCTGGTATTTTTTGCCACAAAATGAAAGTGATGTATAATAATTAATAATACTTACATTGATCCCCTCAATTTGCACCGTAGGAAACTCAATCATGAGGTACATGTAATCCGAATTCCTTTTTTCCTTCTCATTGATCATTTCAATCTCTCGAAATGTTAATCTGTCCAGCCAATCCACCTGGTAAACAAAATTACACTTAATTACAAAATCTTAAGAACTATTTTCAAATAACTTTAGAATAAACACAAATAAAAATTTGTTTAGAAAATACATGAATAGATCAATAGTCAAATATGAACTTTATGCAATAACAGTTAGGTCGATTTTTCTTTACATATACATTTGTGTTTATTTAAGACTGTGAACTTGTTTATTCTAGTTCATTTTAAACATGGTGTGTCAACTTATTATGAAATAGAAAGTTGTCATTTGATAATGATTTATTTAAGCAAATATTAGTTGACAGGCCCATTATTATTATTATTGGCTAATATGTTAATATAAATATATTTATAAATAAATAATTTAATTTATACCAGAAAGAAGATTTGTTATTCCGACTCCCATCAAATTTAGAATGACGGTTGGGCGAAGAAAATACTAATAAATATTTTTATGTTATTGTTAAAAAGTTCAACGCAGACCATTAAGAATATAATATAATATCTAATATAAACGCAATATCTTCAGAAACACATTGAAAAACAACAATAAAATGAAACCAAAATTAAATTGACTTTTTTAAAGGGTTCTCTGACCTAACTTGATAATGATTAAAAACAAGTTTTAGTGCATTTTTCCTAGAATGCAACTTTATTGCACACTTGTAAAAACTCGAGCTGATTATCAGATTAAGTTTAGAACTTGAATGCCTTGTCGAACAAGAAGTTTTGGCGCTATCCGCCGCCTGTCTGTCCCTATCTATGCTTAAATCTTTAAAACTAACCGATTCTGATGCGGTTTTTTTAAATAGATAGAGTGATTCTTAAGAAAGTTTTACAAGTATAATACATGCATATTGCAAACGTGCGAAGCCGGGGCGGGTCGCTAGTCAAGTATAAAAAAAATCTATAATATTTATGTAGTCCTCTTATGTGTTATAGTGTGCATGAAACTTTTATAAATTAATCATTTATTCTTTTACAAACTATATTTAAAACAATAGGACATCAACACTCTCTTTTTAAAGTCGGCTGAATAATATACTAAAACGTCTTCCTAAGTATAACATACACTTTTCTGAAAACAGTGTCAAAATCGGTTCAGCCAATCGCGAGATAATTGCAAACAAACATACATACATACAGGTACAAACTGAGAACCTCCTTTTTTTTGAAATTTGTTCATAAATACATAATATGTATGTAGGATATAGTACGTAGAGTATGTGAGTACATACACACAAGGCCTACTAAGTAAGAAACATAGCAACCAAGTCGCAGGGGGTCATATAGACCCTTATCGCGCGCCCTTTCACGTCACTCGAACCATTCGTCATATCACGGTTATATGGCCGTCATATTAAAGGAATGTGGATATTTACAATCAATTGCACAGATATATATTGTTGTATTGTAATTGGCACTTTATTTCATATGCAATAGGGGTGGATTTACGTTGTCATAATGGGGGTTTCGATTTAAGAAATTGCCAATTGGGATGATGACAGGGTATGAAAATTAAAAATCTAATTAGTCCGTAAGTTAGGTAATGAAAAATATTAGACACGTATTTTTTATTTTGTCGTATAATAAAATAGATAAAACGAATCAAAGTTTAGGAGTGGGGGCTAAACGTCATTTCTACGTATAAAATGTACCTACATAGAAGTGACGTCACGCGACATTTCAAATCAACATATCGTCGAAAGTATTCGTTTCTGTAAAAAAATGAAAAAATACGAAAAATACTTATGATTTCAAATAATCTACCAGACGGACATTAAAATAAAAATTAGGCATCTACCCTATTATATAAGGTTCAAAATACTTTGTGATATAAGGTAATAAGTTTGCTTCCGAAAGGCGAAAAGAGTGTACTTAGTTGCAAGTGCATTTCCATCGAAGTCGTGTAGAACTATATCGATGGTTTAAAAGTGCGATGTTACGATCTCCGGCCACCGTAAACGCGGCCTTGCGGACGGCCAGTATGGGTGGCTCGCCGCCCGACCAGAACCAGACCCGAGCCTCAAAGAGCCATCAGACCACCACGGATGGGGTCCAATAGGGCTGATGCCGATACGGAGTCGCGGAGAACCTAACAAGTTACCGGGGCTGCAGCTCGAAGTGCAGGAGTAGGAACGGGGTGGTTTTTAGTCAGTAAGAGTCCGACACTCCCTTCCACCTAACTCCACAATTATAGCACATTATTAATAACTATTATATTTGTTAATAAATTGAACACACAAAATTAATAACAAAGTTTCTATACATATGTGGATTACAATTATGTGTTGCTCTCGTCCGTGCGTCACTGCAGGGGTGCCAACTGAAAACCAGTGTTGGGTGCTCATTGTGCCCAGCTTTATGCTGAGTTGGTGACCCGTTCGGATTGGACATGTCCGCCAACACCGCGCACTTGAATGGCTTATTGGCTTGCTTTAGTTTTATAATTTAACTTTTATCTTTTAATTTTTCTGTTTATATTTATATGTCTTTTCTGGCGTGCATGTCTTATGCCGAATAAACATTTTTCATTTCACCTCGCCCAGGCGGGAGAAGTCATTCGATGATATTTCCCCCTTTTAAAAAAAGCGCGATGTTGCTATCATAAGTATATCAATTAATCAAAAATAATTTATTGTAATCAATCCTAAATGTACCATTTACATTAATTTATTACAACCTCGAACATAAAAAATGCGTCACAAAGTCATTATTATCTTCCTGAATTTATATTTAACATATTCTGACATACAATCACTACAAATATGCATTTCAAATTATTATTAATCATCTCAGTTTAGCACCTTTAGCACAATTAATATTAAAATAGATTAAGATAAGATTTTGTCTTAATATTCGACGAGATGACCTCGGATCTCAATTATTTTATTAGATAATTTTTGAGTGCTAAAAGCTTTGATAAACGTCAGATAAGAGCTGGTTCATATATTTCTTTTACATCAACAGCCTATAAATGCCTACTGCTGAGCAAAGCCTCTTCTCACACGGAGAAGGTTTGAGCATTAATCACCACGCTTGCTCAATGCGGGTTGGCGATTACAAACTTATAATTAGAAATTATAAGCCCAGGTTTCCTCACGATGTTTTCCTTCGCCGTATGTCAGTGGTGTCTAGATAATATTAGAAAGCACATATAATTCGAAAAAAGTCACATTGGTACTTGCCGTTGGTAGGTTTCGAACCCGTACCCTCATGCATGAGAAGAGGGCGCCTTAAGCCTCCGGGCCACCACAACCACGACTATTTCTTTTACAATGATTATTAACTTAGAAGTATTTTTTTTCAAATCCATTTCCCCACACTAGTATTGTCTCCTGTGTCGTGGGTGCGTTTACAAACATACAACTTCACATACACAATGACACCCAGACCAGAATCAACAATTTGTGGATCACACAAAGAATTGCTCCGTGCGGGAATCGAAATCGCTACACGTTGCGCGGCAGCCGGGCAGTATGAACGATATGTCACATTACATTCCTTCAATAAATATGAGAGAACTAGGAATGTATGATAGGTTGATGATAAAATAGATAGAATGGGAAACATATGTTCCAACTCTAAATAGCTTGCTATCATTATCAGTTTGTCTTGATAGCAGCTATGTGGTAGTAACTTAGTACAGTAAAACTTGTTTAAGTGTGACCTGGATAAGTGAGAAACCTCCATAACTGGAACTCATGCTGAGGTCCCAACACTTTGGCACTGAATTACCTCTGTTAGTGGGACGAGGTAAACCTCTATATCTAGGATTTGTTCTTTCGATTTATCATCATAGTTACCTCTATAACTGAGACAGCGAGTAAATTTTATATGCATAAACCTCTGTAACTGAGATAATACCTCTATTGTTTGTTTACTCATTCTTATTCTACCCACAAATTTCACACGTAATTTCAAGTCCACCTCTATTAATGGAACCCTCTGTAAATGAGACAGATATTTATTTATACCTGTATATCTGACACACTTGGTAAGTGGAATACCTCTACAAGTGAAACGACATTGCAGGTCCCTTGATGTCTCACTTAACCAGGTTTCACTGTATATACATACATATAGTTGTAAATAATTGAAATCATAAAACGTTAAATGGGGTGAATAGGGATCGAGAGGTGAATAGAGACAGAAGAGGGGTGAATAGATACTATGAAAAATTTCCCAATTTCTCTTCACCCCTGTTCTGTCTCTATTCACCACTTGATCCCTATCTACCCCATTTTACGGTATCTAATGTATGTTCTATTTTGTACTATAACAATAGGTACCTTTGCCGTTGCTATGAGAGAGACTAAGTAACAAAGAAATTAACAGTTACCTTAGGAATTTGTCCATTCCGATGTTTCTTTGCGAGTTTTCCCAACCGCTGCATCTGTTCCTTGCCCCGGTCGGGGGCTTTGCCAGGAGTCTTCTCACTGCCCTCCACGCCAGGCCACACGCGAAGGTCAAACATACCCTTTTTCAAGTCAAAACAAAACCTTTTAAAACGGTTAACTAAAGAAAAATAACATTCCTTGCAAACCTGCAAGGTGCTGTACGATTTACCCATTTTTATCTATATTTAGTCAACAATTGCTATCACGCGTCATATTCGATTAAGTTAAAACTAACGGCAAACGTCGGTGATATATTTCAACAAAAAAGAAACTGAGGTTAGATTCATAACACTGAATTTAATTGCATCGTTTTTTTGTTAACGAATTATTCTAGCACATTTGATTAAGAGTGTCATTATTGATCTATTTCTATTAATAAATCAAGTAATGTTAATAATTTTATATAGTCATTTTTTATAAGCACGTCACTCCGCGTCAGTTTTGCAAGGAGACTGAACAGTCAACCGAGTGGCTTTTTCCAGTGAGCGATGTTTGTGCCAATGGTCCCCTGTATCAGTCAGGTCATATACATCAATAAATATCCTATTACATATTCTTGAGATAAACGGTTAAAAAAACAACGACATATTAGTCATAAGTGAAATGAATTTATGCATATAAATATCCGAATAACAGTGTATTGATTTGATAAGCTTGCTAAAAAAAAACAAATAAAAATAATGGTTTTAACTAATGAAAGTAATGGATTATATCAATTGTTTGTATATTTATAACTGTGTTAGGTACTTTGAGACCTTTCTTTTATCTATACTAAAAACAAAAAATATTATTATATCCAATTTGCTGCAGTTGTTTACGAGTTATGCGTGTACAAACATTTCGGTGATCACTTCATCTATTTGTTTGTTTTTTTAGCTAATATTACGATAACGCTTAGTTACAGAGCAGGTAAAACCGCGGGGAATTGTTAGTAATATAATAAGCAGTTAAGAAAATAATTAAGGATTTCTCTTTAAATATAATATTTAGAGGTTTAAAAATTTGGAGCATAATCAATAGAAAGATACACGTTTATCCGGTTATAGGCATAATAAATCAACCGCAACTATTTTAGTAGGTTAATCATGTTCGAAATGTATAAAAACATATTTTTATTATATAACTTTCTATAAATTAGTATTCCGCACGTTCGTACTCATATTAGCTATAAAAGGGACTTGTTTATTTATATAAAAGTTTTACATAACTATCTCTATGGGCTCGTACATAAAACTGCGATGCGACGTCGCATCGCAAAAATGTGCGAGCTCCCTCTACGCATCGCAAGAACTTGCGAATTGATTCACATCGCGCATCAAAATCTTATCTTCCCAGAATCTTCTTTGTTCCTTTTTCCTATATATCCTAAGCAATAACAGAAGTGCACACTTCTTTTTACAATCAATGTCATGACTTAGTTTTCAATTTAAAATACGTTTAGTACGAATACGAATCACCCTGGGAGACGCCTTACGCCACGAAATCGTAGCGCAGTAATTCGCATCGCAGTTTTGTGTACGAGCCCTTTGGTCGAAAGATCGTAAAAGCTACTACCAACCGCTAAGTATAATGAATTTCGCGGCTTTGATTCCAAAGTAGGGCAAAGTAATTAAAATAGGAGCATGTGGAACTTAATACACGGAATTCTGAATGGAAATACCATTTGAAAGATTAAATGAACTATATCTCTATGCCAGTGGAGTTATGGTCAGCCACACGTGGGGGATCAATGCGTGTTTACTCAACTACATTCTTGCGACACCTTGGGTTAATCTTGAACGACAACACCAGTAAAGTTAATTGATTTTGCACTACTAATTGAAAACAGCGATAACCTCTTGAACATAGATTTAGCTCCATCATTTCCTATGTTACATAGTCACATAAGCTATTAGATTGCCACCCACAGCTTCAAATTGTCCCCTTATCTCCTTTAGAAAGACCGTCCAAAAATCAGAACAGCCGTGATTGAATTTGAAGCAAACAGACAAAAACGTACCGGCAGACTTCACACAATACGTAAGATTATTCGTTTACCCTCTAGCTAGGTAAAAGAGTTGACGAACCACCTGATGATAATTGAACACCCAAATGCGTTAAAAGCCTTTTGGTAACCACGCCCACATACTGAACGCGTCGGTTTTCTGTGAGACCGTGGTATAACATGGTCGAGCTGAGCCATTCGTGTCGAACTAATTACAGCATCCCACGTGAGAAGCTACGGATGATCATTAAATCTTGCATTGATGACTTAGTAGTAAACATGTTAAAAAAAACCAACCTGTCTCAACATGCCATGCTTCCCAAACAGCGATATTGTGGTTCCACCGACCACCATCACCTTCCCTGGCCCAGCGCAGTCGTATATCGTCATGGCTAGCGTAGCGTTTCGAGGTAGATCACTGAAGAATACCGGCAGAGTCACCCATTCATTCCAACTGTGGAAGAGAAAACGTGGTTAAGTTGCGAAAAAAATTAAACAGTGAAATAGAATTATTGTGCACTTCCTACTGGCATGATAGGTCACGAATGCAACTGCCAAGCAAGGAATTTAACAGAGCGTTCTGCGCGGCACTTTCCTTAAAGAGCCATCAGACCACCACAGATGGGGCCTAGTATGGCTGATACCGATACGGAGCTGCGCGTATGAGTATTTAACGGGCTCGAAAAGCAGAAGTAGGAACGGAGTGGATTTTGTTCAGTAAGAGTCTGACATTTCATCTCGCCTCACCCAAGGTGGGAGAAGTCATAGGATGATTTTCCCCCTCAAAAAAAGCGAGGGATTTAGGGAGCATTTCTGATGAGACGACACTAAACAATTACTTATTTAACCATAATTCTCAGTTTAGAACTGTGCCTGTTGTATGACAAAAGTGATGTTATTTTGTCCTAGTTATTCACTACGTTTTCCTATCCAAAATAATAAAAATCGAATGCTTATTACCACATAGGTATTCAATGAAAATGTCCATGACCCCTGAGGCAGGATACCAAAAATTGTAGCTGCCAAATTACTGATACCAAAAGTACTAGTAGACCAGGAAATGGCAAATAGAATAATGTGGGTAAGTACCTACCATTCAAGAATATTACACCTAGAATCTAGATGACTAAGATCTAGGCTTAGGAAGATTTTAAGTCGAAAATATCAGTAACAGACTGCCTGACTGCCTTGTTGGCCGAGTGGTCGCAAGTGCGACCCCTAGCCTGGCAGGGGTCTCGGGTTCGATTCCCGGGTAACGCAAAGTACTACTACAGGGTTTAAAAAAAAACTCAGTAGTAGCACTGAGTCTGGAATTAGCCTGGTATATGGCAATAGGCCCCCTGTTACATGGGACTCATAACATAAATAGTGAAAAGTGGGTGTTACATTATACAGTGACATTAGGTGGTGTAATGGGCACCTCAGCCTCTACCCTTCGGGGTGAAAAGGCCAGATGTTATGTTTTCAATAACGGATTTTCAACATTAACTATAACAATGATCAGGACAAATATGTGTTAAAGGCTGACTTAGTAACCAATTATGCTGTAACCTGTAAGGACTTGACTTTGACTTTGTATTTCTAGCACTAGGTTTAGCCTTGAATGCTAAACTGACTCTAGACTAGGACAGTAGGTAAAGGTAATGTTATACCTTTGTGCTACTTGTCTATAAATAAATCAAAGTTGACAGTTTTTTTTTATGGCATAAGCCGGTAAACGAGCAGACGGATCACCTGATGGTAAGCAATCGGCGTCGCCCATGGACACCTGGAACATCAGAAGCGGTAATACAAGTGCGTTACCGGCCTTTTTGGGATTAGGAGTATGAGGATCGTTGGGGTTTCAGGAATTGGGGAGATTGGGGAAAGGGGAGGGTAATTGAGCCTCCGGTAACCTCACTCACACGACGAAACACAACGCAAGCGTTGCTTCACGTCGGTTTTCTGTGAGGCCGTGGTATCACTCCGGTCGAGCCGGCCCATTCAAATTGTTGTTTGTTTGATTGTTTCTTTTCCTTGCATTTGTTTTTACTTTTTTGAAATGCATAAGAAACTAAATCATTTTTATTATGGGATTTGTTTACACATTGAAGCAATAATATTATATTTGCTTACTACTGTTAATGTTATTTCAGCTAGTTCCAAGAATTTATTTTATAATACTTTTTATTTATAAATACCTACATGTTATGTAAATACATAGATACACTGAATGTTATTGTTACAAATATCTTCTATGAAATAGAATCAAGTTTGACTAAATAAGTAAATATTGTATAATATTCAGACATATTATTTTTAACTGAATATAATATTTGTATGTTAATTGGAGCTATAGATAGTTCTATTGTTGATTATAATTTATTTGCATATTTTATGTAACATTTAGCTGCAGAAGCCTCAAATCATCATACTTTTAATAAAAAACGTAAAAAGAATCTAATACAGGTGTTCACTTGAGACTTGTTTTTTTAATGATTACAGACCTATTTTTAAACTGTGTAGTCTGAAGTCGGTCAGTCATTAAACTGTCAAACACCAAGCGGTCACCGGTGACCGCAACCTATTGTTCTATAACTGTGTCTACAAAACCGGTACTCAACGAGTTAAACTGTCAAACACCAAGCGGTCACCGGTGACCGCAACCTATTGTTCTATAATTGTATCTATAATGACGGTCCTCGACGAGTTAATAAACTTCACACTACATATGAAGTCTTTTTTGTTACATACCTCCTTTATATTACTGTCTTTCATAAAGATATTTACTTGTAAAAATTGTTGATAATTTAGTATTTATATAGCTAAACCAAAAGAATTAATTGTTGCATGAAGACCTTCTTAACCCACTGTGTGTCTAAATGTGGATCCATGTGAGACACAATGTATATTCTATTGTGTCTTATATACTGGCAGTAATGCAGTTAATAGAAAATTCCCTTCTATGCACAATTTTTTCTTTCTATGGAATAGGAGGTAAACGAGTCACCTGATTGTAAATGATCAGCGGTTAGCTGATAATGCTGTTGCAATTCTTTTGCTTGGACAACATACAAACGTACCGTTAGCTGTTGTAAGACATGTAGAACTTTGTTAGGTAGGTAGATAGAAAAAAAATCAAACTTACTTCCACCTATTAGTGAAGGACTTGTAAGAAGTGGTGACTGGTAGAGCCAGGGGCTGATTGTCACTCAGTATCTGGCATGTCACATATAAGTCGGAGCACCCTTCTTGACAAAGGCCCGAGAACTTGAGCATAGGGTCCGTGAGGAGCTGGTCATATTCTGGCTTGGCTCTTTTACCTTCTAAGGTGCCACTGAAATGAGATAGAAGATGTTAGACAGATAGTAAGGAATATGGTTTCTTTTATTAGCATTTGTTATTATTTTGTTTTGTACACTATAAAATGTTAAGCTACATGTGGGTAACTCATGTTTTACCCTCATTTAAAAACATGGCTAATAACTATAGCACAAACTGCAAGTTGCAGCAGCCAGTATCATACTATTCACATTAATTTATGATTAAGATAATAATATTTTCTAAATATCTACAAATATAAATCAATCTCGGTCAGTGGGTCGTCATAATTCCTGCTTGCGGTATGTTCATTGAACTGTTCAGCAAATGAAAGTACGTAACTAAATATTTCGCAAGACAAACAATGAAAATGCTTTAGATAAAATACGTAGGTAACTGGTAAATATAACATGATTACTTACATCTTTATCTGCACCTTGTGATCTAACGACGAACTATACACGTAATAAAATTTATCGTCAATCTCGTTCATCTTGTATTATTTAAATTAATATTCAAACAAAATTAAAATAATGCTGCAGCTGTGTTCGCGTTTTTTATTTTTTTTTGTTTTCTTTCTTTTGTAATGTCACGTCAAGCGTCAGTTTAGCGACAAAAACCAAAATAGACGTCTTTCATGGAGTTGGCTAAAGACTAAACGATGTCTTTTTTCTTGGCTATGGAAAATTTGATTTCATGGTATTAAATTTAGATTTATTAATAAGTTTAACTTATTTAATACTTTGGAATTCGTCGGTTTTATTGTTGTTTAGTTATTTTACGTCAGTTTTTTAATAACTTTAGCGTCGAATCTATTGCGTTTCAAAACGAATGATACATGTCACTGCTAACTGTCAGTTGCTGCCAGCATCTTGTCAAATTGGAGTATTGGATTGGACAGTGGTGATGTGTTTTGGATTTGCCGATTATATACTAACTCCTGTTTGATTATTACTGATTATATACTATATAATATATTGATTATATACTGATACTGATTATATACTAACTCCTGAAATAATCAGGGAACTGAATAATTAACTAGTGCTGTAGATAATTTTCTTCAGGTACGTTACAATACTTCTTTAACAAAAACACCTTGCTTTGTTTACGCATTGAATTTGAATTTATTTTTGCATTATCTCTTTCAGAACAATGACGAAGTTACTCGAGTGGGTTTCAGTGCTTTCAGCGTTTGTCGCAGTATGGTACTCCTTAGTCGCTGGTTATGTTAAACATCCAATGATTGAGAAAAACATGACGTTGGTACTTGTATCTCCTGTAATATTCGTAATACTTTTTGGATTGTATGCGGTGACTGTGATACTATATCGAGTATTTACGTTTAATAATTGTGAAGAAGCAGCCAAGGAGTTGCAAGAAGAAATTAAACAGGCCAGACGAGACTTACAAGAAAAGGGTCTTAGGTGGTGATCATTAATTCCGTTGTAGACATATAACTAAGTAACATTTTTTACTGTAATTATATATTGTTCATTTAAAAGGTGTCTTATTGGTTGGACCATTCAATGAAGCAACTATTATCACTTTTGCACACAATAATATGTCATCGAAATGCTTTTAACCCATATATCCCCCCAAGTGGTCACTGGTGACCGCTCTCCACTAACTACATTATAGACCTTATTTCCAATGTTTAGAGACTACTTTAGTATGAACAAATTCAGGGCAGGATTTTCAACGGATTAAATGCATTTTAAGTACAAAAAATCTCACCCAGTTCTGGCTGTACTATTAATTGTAGCTTGCATACCATGCAAAGAAGTAATTGCTCTCTTTAAACTTCTATTGCTGCAATTTTTGCCAGTGTTTTTAAAGGCAATAAGCCTGTTGTGAATATGCTGCTATTGGACAAGGCATATTCCATTCTCATTGGCTGCATTATTACCTACTATGGTAACCACCGGGTTAGACAGTAACCAACCACTTCTAATGATCATGTAGTTATATATATATAAAGTCATATAAATCAATTACTTATTGTAACACTAATATAAATGTAAGTCTAAAAATAAAACAAGTATTTTATTATTTTTTGTTGGGTATCTTTATTAAGCTAATATTTAAAATTATTTGCATACAATATTTACAATATATATTTAATTCTTATTATTATACATATACACATAACTAACTGAAATAATTTCAACATACAATTTAAAAATAATTAACATAAAAAGTAACAATAATGACTTCCTTCATTATCCATAAACATTAAAAAAAAATATATAATGTTGCAACAATAAAATAAAACAAATATTTGGTAAATAATTGGGTCTTATTATCTATGTTTTAAAGCTGTCATTCTTAATAATTATGTATGCAAAATATACAACCAGCAAAATATCACATACCATTTATTTTAATATTTTGTTAATATATTTGTAGACGGTGCAAAGAAGGGAAAATTCACTCCTTTTATAAAATCAATGTATTTTAAAGTACATATTTCTTTGGCTTATTATTTGAATTTTTATTTAAAATATAGCCAAAATCACAGCGTTTATAAGTACTTGAATGGTGTATTAATTGAAAATGGTGCAGATTACATTCATGCAATATTTTGATGTAGGTACATAATATTTTATGTATATGGCACACTTCTATTATATTTAAAATCAAGTCGTTACTGTTTCTTTCTTATTATATAATTTCATTAATGGAATTTATTTTAATCTATGGACCAATAGTCAATACCTATTTTTGTGAGCTACAAAATATCCCGCCAAAATTGTCTATGACCATTTAGCATAGTATAAATAAATGAACAAATAATTCGATGGACATTATTTGAAATTTAATACTGATGTTACATAAGAAAAAGGTGGGTATGAGTACATGATAAAAGTATTTTTAATTTATTTTATGCTAAGGAGTTTTAAAATATTTTCCATTAATAAAATAAGATTCTATACATTTACATATTATATAATGGACGCAGCTCAATAGTTAATTCGTAACAATTAGGATACAATTAAAATAAATAATTGAAGAGAGGATGAAAATGGAACCTTTTTAATAATTACAGATTTAGTCTTGATTTTTGGCCGAAGCTTTTGATAATATAAGTGAGATTTAAGAAAAATATTATTAATCATAATTTAGTATTTTTATACATAGTCGTGCAAACTTACCTAGGGTTTTGGTATTTTCATACATTTTTATATTTATAGGTAGGTACTGGGTACCGCAATGAACTATCCAAATGCGGTAATTTGAGACTTAGATGGAGTGGAATTTCATACAAAAAGCAGTATAGTGCTGATAAGTCTCAATTTACCGCGTACCTACATGATGTAAGTAGGTAGTCTAATATAATTTTTTTTCACGATATTCTAACGTTAAGATAAAATAACAGTTTTCCATTAAGAGCGGTTTTAAAAATAATAAAAAGCGAGTTAAAGACATAGAAAAAGTTATGAAAATAAACAAATAATGAAGGCGATTGGTGTCATAACGACCATTTTACATTTTGAACGAAGATTGTAGAATATTCCTCTAATTCTGATCCCGCACTTAGGTGAGCTACTCCGTACTTATAATAATTAATTAATAGCTATAATAATTACCTAACTACTGACTGTTAATGATCATGGTTCGTGAAATAATTTCAATTCCATTTTTTATTGCAATGGGTTTCGTTTACAAGAAAGGGCTACTTTTGCTTTCCTTGAAGTATGAAGAAAGGAATTAAAACAATTATTCATTTAGATATATTTATCCTTTAACATCAATTAGGTACCCTACGTCATGTCCTATGTGGGAGCTATATTTTCGGATAAAACTGTAGATTCAACCACAACAAGATTTGAAAACACTTCATAATTTGAAATCAAACTCTAAACTTTGTCCAGTCACTAGGTACAGAAACGTTGACGAAAATAGGACAAGATCATTTTATAAACTTTGACATAGTTCTAAAAAAAAAAGAAAAACAATAGACAATAATCAAGGTCGGTCTAAACCTAGAGTAGTTCGACCTATTGGTCGAATTATTCGTTTATTAACGAAAATAGCAGAATAGAAATAACAGTAAAAGTAAGTTAGATAGGTACCTACCAAATGGAGCGTAACTAAATTCATTGTAAAATTAAATCGAGAGGACATTATTAAAATAGAGTATATCTATCTTTAGTTACCTCAAGAACATTTAGAAAGGGTGGGTAGTTAGTTAACGAAGCACCCTCTTGAAATTGTCTTGGAATGGATTACATAACATAACATAACATAACATCACGCCTTTTTATCCCCAAAGGGGTAGGCAGAGGTGCACATTACGGCATTTAATGCCACTGTACAATGTAACACCCACTTTTCACTATTTATGTTATAAGTCCCATGTAATAGGGAGTGAGCCTATTGCCATATACCGGGCACATTTCCAGACTCCGTGCTACTACTGAGATTTTTTTTTTAAAAACCCAGTAATACTTTGCCCGACCTGGCAATCGAACCCGAGACCCCATGCCCGACAGTCGCACTTGGAGTCTTGGAATGGAATCTTAGATAAATGCCCTAAATAAAAATAGGGGTACTATGTAGAGGTAGGTAGATATATCCACAATTAGGTACTAACAGTTCGATCAATCTTAGTTGTGTTTGTTATTGTCAGGGAAAAGATGGAAAAATGGTCGGGAAAATGGAGCATGGAATAGCATGTTCGTGCGAAACCACGGTAGGTAGTAGGCAATATGGTACCTTCGTATCTAGGTAATAAGTGCCTATAATAACTTAAATAGCTTCTCATAAACGAAACCCATTTCTAGAAATTCGTATTCGTAATTAGCTGTGGTAAATATTCTTATGTGAAAGTGGTCAAGGTTAAAATAAAGCTAGCAGTAACCTGTAACCAATCAGAGGTAGGTATTTCTACTCGTAAACAACACAAACACGCGAGGGACAAAAAGCACTCAGTCATGCAAATACACTTTTCAACTTTTCATACGAATCTACTCTTTCGTGTTTGGGAATAACGTTGTTTTTCAAATGTATTTTAATAATGTGTAGGGTTGCTAAGTAATTGTGTATCATATGCATAATAATCGCGTGAACTAATCGGTCCCAGGAATGTTTGTAACCCAATATTTATTATGTGGGACATAGTTTTAATCATTTTGAGTGCATTTTGAACTAGGCCACTGAATATTTTTCTTCAATCGATATAAGTTGGAAATCGGTTTATCAATAAATAAACATGAGCCGTTAATTTAAAACAGAACGGCTAACGGATAATAAAACATCAGGTGTTTCATATCTACAGCTATAAATAGTCCCGAAATTCGGCAGTGTTGAAATACTTAAGTATCAAATTCGTCATAGGTATAAACACGGCTACACATTAAGCTTTACATAACCAGTATAAACTGAACGTTAAATGTGCGGAAAGATGATGCGACGCAACACCAGGATAAACTGGTTTTGTATAGATTGATGTGTGGCCGTGTGTAGGTACAATAATATCACCTACCTACACAGGCCTTGATCGTACATTACAGGTTATGAAAACATCATCAATCTTGTAATCCTGTATCATCACTCCGATATATTCCGAAAGTTTTGAATATAAATCATCCACTTACCACTTCACTATGTATTAATCGTGATATTCGTGATAACTATTTTTCAAACCCCTGCCAGATCTTTTTATCTGGGTAAATCTGAAGATAATTTTTTATTATTTTTATTCCCTGGTCACATTATTTAAAACGATTCGATTCGATATATTACATCAACTTGATGTAGATATTCGTACTCATGACTCAGCGTTTTCTTTTTTTTAAATGGTCTACAAGGGCTTGGTACAAGATTAATCTGTGAAGTTTGCAATAAAAAAGTAATTGGCTTTTAACATTTTTGTCGTTGCCTGTTGGTTTCGTTCGTTTTTTATTTCCATATTTTTTGCCTGATCTTGATTGATGTTTGCTCTTTGCAATTTTCCTTCCTTGCCAAGATATTCCCGTAGGTATTTGATGGTAGCATTACTAATAATAATTGTACATATGTACTAATTTTAGTAGATAGTGATTTACTCGTGTAAATATAATAAGCAAACCTTTTCAAGATAATAACTGCCATCATTAGCGACTTCACACGACATGACCCAGACTGGTAAAAGAAATAAAAGTAGCTTGCTACGTTAGCATACTCCCTGTAACTTAAATTGACTGAGTTATTAAGAGCTCTTATGTTAGTGTTATAGAGTTGAAAATCGTTTAAGAACCACAAATATTTACGAACAGAAATTATTGTATTATCATCAATGTATCCCGATGTGTTACCTACATGTATTATTGCACTATTTTATTTTACACTAAATAGCTGGGGCGCGATTCTGTAAATATTTTGTTGAAAAGCAAAATTAACTTTGTCTCTTATTGTATAAAATACTTTTAACACTCGTTTGGTATAGGAAATTTAAACAAGCCAGTATTGTCCAAACATTCAGACTCGTAAAGAGTATTACTTTACAAAGATGACATTTCGAAATATCTTAACAAGAATTTGAAATTTTTAAAACGTTCTTATAATTTATTTTTTGATAAACTCTAAGCTTTTTTAATAAAATTTGCCTCGAGTCTCTCAAGGCACTTTGCTTTTTACCTGAAGTTTGCTTGAAAGCATTTTCTTATTAAAATTACTCAAACTAGTTTCTCTAGAGCTTGGCGCTATTTCATTTCAGCTAGTTGCCGCATTAGAGTAAACCCGCTCGACTGCAGTAGCCAAAAACGTACAGAATCGGACCCCCGATGATATGAATTTTAAAGCTACAATTTCGAAATGTGTCTAGCTACGTGAAATAAGTATTTTAGAAGTGAAGAAATAGGCATGCGTTCTGTATGCGTGACTCATATAATGTAGTTAGATTTTCATTTAAAGAATCCCTATTATATCCTACTGATTAATGGACTTACAATTTACATATGGACCGGGAGAAACATGTATTTCATGTATTCATTTATTTTATGGGACGTGACCTAGCTTGTTCTCTATGTACTCTCGACTATAGTGGCACCAGGGCCTCTAGCCAAACGCCACTTTAGCGCTTGTCTACAGAGAGAGTAGAAATCAAAATGTATGGGGATGACACTGACAAGTGTCAAAATATACGTCAATTTCATATAATTTGGTTTTCTATTCTACATGTAGACAAGCGCTAAGTGGCATTTGGCTACAGCTGCATTATTGTTAGTTGAATACAAATGAGGTTTTCATGAGGTTTCTTTGTAAGTTTTTTCGTTTATCTACCGAAACACAAACGTTTTTGAATGAATAAATTGTATACTACGTAACGATCCTACTTTTACATTTCACATTCAACATTTTCAAATTAAAGAAAATAAAAGAACAACACGATGCTACTCGGTTACATAAAATTGGTCCGAATTTATTCATTTTGTTGTAAACGGAAATAATATTGGTAATTAATGTACACTCGTGTGCTCTGAATATGAAAAATCATAGTTCTAGAGAAATAGAGGTCCCGCATTTAACGCAGGACGTAAGGACAAGTTAAAGGCAGATCGAATTATAATCGATTGTGAGTTTTGGCATTTAGTTAGGAAGGATACAAACTAGGCATAGCTGGCCTTACTTTACAAACGATCGAAATTCAAACGATGCCAGCCAGTGCTGCCATTATGTCACTCAGTTTGCGTCCCCATTCCATAAATTAAAACCTTTTTACCGTAGTGTTGCCAGGCAAATGATTCCCTCGATTTCAAATAATTTTCAATTGGTTAGTGTCTACATGGTCCGTGTTTCATACGAATCGTGCGACGACTACTGCGAGGAGGGAGATCCCGGCTTTAAGTTCCATGGAGGGTCCATGGTGAGGTGCTGAGGAGTTGCCGGAGAGGATGAGGGCTCGGAGTCGCTCCCTCTCTCTGTACCGCACGTCCTCACCGGGTGGGTCAAGGCACTCGAACTCACAGCATCGTGCTCCGACGCGGAAATTTTTGCAGAACTGTGGAAAATATTAAATTAATTGAGTTATTTTATCTAACGTCAGCAGTTATGGTCCCGATGGGGTTATGTAAGATTTGGGTAACACAAATGAATCTAATTAAGGATGTCGTGGCTTTCCTGGTAAGCTGGAAATGTACTCGTAGCTACTATACTTATAAGTCAAAACTTGGAATACCGTTAACGTATCTACTGATATTTAGAAATAATTGTTTAAATATTGATTTCTATCTGTATTGCTTGCCAAAGGGAATCTAAAAAAACTTTCGCACGTAATTGTTTCTATTGAGTTAAATAGATAAAAGTACAAATTAAGCCTAATCACTACAATTGTCAGTACCTAGTATTTAGCCAGCTAGCTATGAAAACTTGCCGTGTTAAAACTGAATATAAATAATGAATAGTTTTGTTAGTTTCGCAACGACTAGGTGTAGAGTTGTAACGTGTCGGGTGACAATTAAAAACACTGCCGTGTTCACAGAACTTTGTAGCATTATGCATGTTTCATGAGGTCTAGTACTCTAGTACATACTCTGTTGACCTGTAATATAATAGGGGTGGGTTAGGTTTAGTCTATAATTTTCAGAATGTTATTTTCTATAATAACTATCGTGACACATACTACATTAATTAAAAATCGCGGGTTACTCACGTGAATATACTGAGAAAAGCTCTACTAGTTTCGAACCACAGAGGGGTTCTTCCACATGAGCAGTTTGCGCGGCGACGTCGCGCAGCTCACTCTTCAGTAGTTTTTTTCAGTAGATCTTTTCTCAGTATATTTACGTGAGTAACCTGCGATTTTAGTTAATTTAGGATATTATTTTGTTCAAAGTCTTTCTATTTTTGGTTAATTGATATTATTTTAGGTATAACTGATGATTATTTTATATCAATTAAGTCTCAGTTTTAAGTTGTAGGTACTTAAATATCGTGCCATCTCTGTTATTTTTCTTAGAATTTTTAGTGACAGAACAACACTTAAGCGCGATTTAAAATTGATTAGCGTTTCATTATTCAGGTATTAGTAATTTCATTATCTTGTATTTCATTCGTTAATAAATGTAGAATAATCAGGGAACTAAGCCAAAATCTAACGGTTCTAAATGTTATGTAGACATTACAAACTTTAAGATAATACCTGGAAACACGATCGATCACAACATCGAACACAACGAATTAAGCATAAAAATAAAAAGGTTAATTTAAAAAAACAAACATACAAAGTACAGCATATAATGTAATGTCATTCTACCATAGCTAAAAATCTATAACGTCCTAATACTATTTTCAACCGGATTAATCAGCAATCAATTCTTGCCTTAACAGTGTAACAATGTAAATAAAAATAAACTAAAGCATCAAGTAACTCACATAAGGCGGATCACAGTAAATGGCCTTACACCACATAGGCTCAGAGTGGTAGCAGACACACAACGAACACACTCCCGGGCCAGGCACGTACAGCAGACCGTGGGGGACAGACTTCCCTTCCCAGTCGATGCATTCTTTTTCTACGCATGCTGTGAATAAATGGAAATTAAAATACTAGTAAACTGGTATGTTGACTAAATAACGATTTTGTGACAAATTAATCTACAATAGAATACACAGATTTTTGTTTTATAAAGCAGGTTCAACTATTGAGACAGAGATAATCATATATTACCTAATATCCAATAAACACTAAACAACACGCCTTTTACCCCCGAAGGGGTAAGCAGAGGTGCACATTACGGCACTTGATGCCACTATACAATGTAACACCTACTTTTCACTATTTATGTTATAAGTCCCATGTAATAGGGCCTATTGCCATGAGCCTATTGCCATAGACCGGGCACATTTACAGACTCGTACTTAAGTACCTATTTACTCTCCAAATTCAAGGAAAACATTTGTATTGCAACTTTCGTGACACATACTAAATAAATTATCATGTTTTCGGCTTACTCATGTAATAATTTGACGAGGAACTCGACTAGTTTCAAGCCATGCTAGAGGCTCATATTCATGAGCAGCATTTCGCGACCCCTCGACCCGACCCCAGACGCGGCGACTGTCGCGCTGCTACTCTCTCTACTTATGTGTTACACTACTCTTATTACGTGAGTAAGCCGAAAATATAATAATTTATCAAGGAAAACATATCCAAAGTTTTACCTTTGTTAAAATATTTTGGTGTCAATACTATAAAATATTAGAATAAGAAGAATCAGAACGTTTATTTGCACAAAATATGGTAATTACAGGTAATAATAAATTTAAAAAATAGTCCCACATACATCGCCTACTGTTTTCAGCATGCAAAGTTAAATTTTGTTACATAAAAATGTTACAGTTAATAGAAACGAATTACAAAAATGCTTACAACTAGGATAACATATATTATTTCTCCTAACATATCATTATTACTTCTTAACATTATTATTCTTTATTCACATACATAAGTATGTGAAATGATAATGTAACTAAAATGATAACATTGCAATGACGTACTAAATAACCAACACACTTTTCATTCGTAATTTTGTTAATAGTATTCCTTGCATACCTTTATTCTTCAAAAATTCCAGCTGTAAATCACATCCACCGAATTACATATAACAACAAATGGTGGTAATCGAAATAAGATGGTAAAACCTTTTTCATTACTTAAGCTCAAATACTTTCTTTAAGCTTTCGTATTTGTTTTTTCCTTTAATGGTGAACATGGTACTGCAATAAAATTCTATTGCTAGGTACCATAGATGCAAATTAATTAGAGAGTATATTGTAATCGTTAATTTGACTACGCCACGTAGCGTTTCGTAGCAGGTTGCTACGGTGACTACGCCGTAGTAGACAGGCTGCTACGCAAAATGAGGTCTTTCAAATAAACTTATTTTTTATTACATAATGTATTACGTCAAAGTTTATAACGTAGATAAACACATGTTTGGTGTATTCTAGTAATAGCCTATACTTGAAATGTGACAACACGGAAATTAGGTTTTACTTTTGACAGTTATATTTTTAGAATATGGTAGACCAAAATAATAGGGCACTCAATTCTTATTCTAGTTTATTAAAAAAGTGTCAACGTATTCATTTCAAGGGTGTGTTTTAGAAACGGTGTATTCTTTTTAAGTATTTGACGATGAATTTAATGATGTATTAAAAACGAAGGTTGTGAATTGTTACACCTAAGTATAATTTACACCAATTATTAACGTTTTTAAATTTCATAAGACAATAATATATTATCGTGCTTTCCAAAAGCTTGCGTTATTGACTTGCCATGATATTCCCAAGTTTACTTTGGTTATAAAACAAGGGAGAATTGATACATAGTACACTTATACAAATAAATCTACCAATTGGGTACTTGCCTTCATCAAAAATAAATTATTTCAACTGTTCAATACAAAAAATATTAAAAATAATCACACTTTCATTAATTGATTTTATGACCAACTTAATTTAGTATTTTTCCAGTAAATCTTTTAAGAAATAAGTACTATGCTGTTTGACTCTAAATAAACGTGACGTCATAATTCACAATGTCGTACAAAATTCATAGAACACTGTAGTTTTTGACAGTTCGGAAAAAGTATTGAATTTGACTAGTTAGTAAGTACCCAATTTTATAAATATGACGGTGCTCAATGATGTAAATGATGTACATATATTCATATCAGTCTGTAGTGTGTATTGTTACACCACTGTATATACAATAAAATAGTTAATAATGTTTATGTTTACTAACCCAATTGTTTTGTCCTTTCAGCTACTAACAACTAAAAACTACCGCAAACTTAAGTTCGACGGTTCATTAATTTTGCCGTCACCACTCGACACTGGCAGTATAGTCGACAACACCGTTTTGGAGACTCGGTTGCCAAAGAAGAAAAAAAAAATATTTCAATCTCTATTAAAGTCATCAAGTATGACGTCATTATATACTTCAATAACATCGATAAAACAGTCACAAACACTGATAGAAGTCACGATTGGATTGCAATTGCATTGACATTGGATTGTCATACGAATGGCAATTAACCTTCACGTGATTGAACTAGGTTATTGCTAATGTTCATTTGATTTCTAAACTTTTAGCAATCACGATTATATTGATTGGAAATACTAGGAATTATAATAATATGTATGTACATACATATATATAGTGGTATTTGAAGGGCGGGTGAAGAAAATTTTCTGTATTTATGCTTTTATTTTCTCTTTTTAAATAATTAGTAGGAATAAATGAAAAAAATAAAAGGGTTCATTGTTAATGAATGATTCTGTTCAGGATTTTTAGGAAGATATAGTTTAGAAAGATTTAATTATATTAATACCTATTATATTCCATGTTGATGCTGCAGACAAAATCTAATTTCTTCATATACCTAGATAGACGATATACTTTTGATAAATATACGGAAGATTGAACTTGGCTAGACAAATATCGTAATGATGTGTTAGTTACTGGAGGCTCAATTACATACATACATACATATATAACTTCACGCCTGTCTCCCATGGGGGTAGGCAGAGACTAAGGAACGCCAATTACTACGATTCTTAATAATAATAATACAAGGCTCAATTACCGCCTTTCTAATCTCCCTAATCCCAGAAATCGTCAAATCCCTAATCCCTAAAATGCCGGTATTGCTTTTGTAACGCCACTGGTGCTCCGGGTGTCTATGGGCGGCGCCGATTGCTTACCATCAGGTGATCCGCCAGCTCGTTTACCGGCTTATTCCATAAAAAAGTTATTCTTCAAGAAATGTATGGCTGAAGTAGTTTTTGCCAAAGACGAGAATATTATTAGAGGAAATCTTTCATGGACATTTTACATCTGTGATATACGTTGATCATATTTGTGCCAATTACGAAAATACTCGGTCTAATTGTAGTGTTACCTATTGAAATGACACTTGTTTATCTATATCCACGTGGAATTGTGCCCTGCATCTATAAGAGGTGTGCCATGAAGAAAGATTTCTCACTGACATTTAAATGTTTTGTTTTAGGAGCTTAGAACAAAATCTAGACCCCGTTACACTATTAACATGTTTCGTGCTATTTGGAGATTGAACTTCAAAACTCTTTGTCCCTTGAGATTATAAATGATTTAAAGTATTTTTTTTTCAAACGGGTATGGTAACCCACTAAGGCACTATGTTGTTTTTTCATTATTTTCTTTATTTAACCCTAGAACATTTGTAGGTTTTTAAAACCCAGTTATAATTACACAGAGAGATTCAAAAATAAATATTTATAAATTATTTGCGTACATCTGTAGACTAAAAGAGAGCCGACCTCAATTCCATTACGGTTAGGGCCGATCCACCAGTTAGACCTCCACAAATAAAAGTAGATTATCAAATAATTTCTATTAAATAAGGTCTGTTTTATTTTCTTTTCGTAAAAAAGTGAAAGGTTCATTTAGTATTTATTTAAATAAATAACGTAAGTGTAAACATGGTGATGTTCTTACATGACGCACATTTTATGGTTTACAAGTCCATTTATAAATGTGATAAGAGGTAACACAGGATGCAATGACAAACATCAAATTAAAAATTACATAAATTGCAGAAGTTTAATCATAGCAACCGTTAGGAATTGGGCCTTACGTTGTATCTATATGACCTAACACTTAAGGAATTAAAAGGCGTGATGTTATTTATTTGGACTCCTAACAAAGGATACACTTACATGCTAAAATATAATCCACCAGACATTACAATAACGTCGTGTTCCTTCAATTAATTAAAGGAAATTACATCATGCGAATATAAACATAGAGCAATGGATTAAATGAAATGAAATTACATATTATTATAAATTAAATTAAATTATAAAAGTGTCACGAGAATTCAGGAAAGATACATATCATAGTATCAGAGCTTAAGGACCTGGCTATCAATTTAGTCTACAATCACACGTATTTATTACTAAACAAAGTTGTCTATATATTTATTACAAAGTACTATTACAAAACAATAAAATGAATGATCAAGTCCCTTCTATTTCTAGTCAGCCATATGAAGTTAGCCACAGAATATATCTGGATTGTCTGGAAAATGTGCCAGACTTTGTTGTCTATGTCTATTTATGACATGTCCCGAGGACGAGCTAATTTTATTCCCGCTTTATCGTTCTTAAACTTGACCTTTTGCTTAGCTGACCTAGACTTTCATTATTAATTTTTGTCTGTACCTATTATGTATTTTTTTAAGAGGGGAAAACCATCGAATGACTGCTCCCGCCTCGGTGAGGCGGGAGGGAGTGTCAGACTTTTTCTGACTAAAAACCACCCCGTTCCTTCTCCTGCACGTCGAGCCGGAGCCCCAGTAACCCGTTAGGTTCTCCGCGACCCGTTAAGTACTTCGCGACCTATATTATGTTTAGAGTTACAGTTTAATTTAGTTATGTTTGTAAATGTAAAAAGGAATTAATTTTTTATTAATGAAAAATTAGCGCTTGTCTAATTAAAAATGAATTTAATTTTTACTGCCTCGTTTGTCGGTACCTACTCCTTTATTTTTTGGTAGCAGCACTTGGATGTTCACGTCACGAACATGGAGTTCACAATCACAATCTAAACTTTTCATCGTAGGAACATAAAAACATAAAAGTGTCTGGTAATAGAGGAAATTGTGGCAGGATATAAAACCGTATTAAAGTAAAGGCATACAACTATACATAATATCCTTCTTTGCCATTTGAATATAACGCCTTGGTCTATAGATACAACGTAGTAAAACATTTAGTAGGGTACTTATTGCATATAAAACTTACATCAGTTTAGTAAGTACCTAGTACGTAAATATATATATAAGTATGATAACAGCCTTTGGTGCCGAAAAACGAGTGTACTTATTCTTATTCACACCAAAGTTTGATTTGTAACGAATTCATCGTACGAATAAATAAAATTGTATTTGAAATCTCTTGAGACGTTCGAAGTTCTCGGAAATGTCTGTGTCAGAGAAAAATATAAATACATACTTAAATAGGAGTAAGAATAACAAAGAAAGTAAATATAATATATGTAGTTACCCGGAGGTATTGTTAGCAGTCTGTGCTCAAGAAATATTGCATTAAAAATCATAACTGTGTACAAGCAGAATACGCGATTCCTTTGCCTGAACGTCGCGATAGTTTTCCCGCGCTTTTCCATCATGGCGGCTCGAGAGAGAATAAATAAATTTTATTTATAAGAAGCGGTGGGAGTTTTTATTATTGTCTGTCGCACGCGTAATATTCAATTCATATTACTTATTACGACAGCCATTGCGGCTACGTTCTGGACTAAACAATATATCGTGCGTAATTTTGTAAAATATGTGTTGGTCCTAACACCTGTTTTTGATAAATCGGTACTGCCGTACGCCATATTTATGCTCTAACGAGGTTATTATTCAATTCTAAAAATGTATCGCTATCGTATGAATATTACATGTTGGTACAAACTCACAATTCTTAAAGAAATAGATGGTACAGATAAAGAATTTGTCTTTGTTTATTAATGGTCTAAGTAAGTCTAAGTACCTACCTACCATTAATAACGTAGAATGTAACTTCGAATTATTTAAACCTATCAGTCAAACAACGTTTTAAAATCATGTATGTTCTAACTCAACTACTTAATACCGATTAAACCATAAAACAAGCCTTTTAGCTAAACTACCGTAAGTGTTTAGTGTAGATTAATAGCATGTTGTTAAAATAATCTTCGTTTAAGGACATGATAAACCCAACAAATGAGGATAGTTGGATACAAGACTATAACCTCGAAATAATCTGTATAAGAATGTCCCTCTATGTTTGCGGATCTTTGGGCCCGCATTGCAGTGGCGAACGCTAAAACTCTAAATTCTAATGTCCACAATTCAAGATATAAAGAAATCCCACACAAATGAATGTGTTTAACAATTTGTTGCGACTTTCTCGGTGGAATAATCTAATTTGGTGCTAGTTTTGTTTTCTAGATAAAGTTATACGGCGAGTTTGTTTTGGATAAAGAGTTTCTGTGATTGTGTTTACCTAGCTTTCTTATTTTATGTTTATTTTTGTTCATTCGTGGAAGTGAGTGTCTCTAGATTCTAGTCTTGTAGGTATTTTGAAATATTTCATAGATAGCAATTCAGTGTGCTAAAACACAAAAGGAAACGTATTAGTTACTTTACTATAAATATGAAAAACTTGATGTAAGATGAATAAACTATATCTCAGTTTTGTAGAAGAATAAGTTAATTAGTTGCATATTCCAAATGGAAAGGACTAGAAGAGGCCTTCACCTTCGAATAAAGCGAGTGGTTCTTACTACAAGTAACGTAAACGGAGAAGGATGGAAAGTAAAGGAAATCTTAAAACGTAAAACCAATCTTTTTTTCAATTCTTTGTAAATTAGTATGAAATATAACTGCCTCGTTGGCCGAGTGGTCGCGAGTGCGACTTGCCCGGCCAAGGGGTCTCGGGGTCGATTCCCGAGTCGGGCAAAAGTATTACTGGGTTTTTAAAAAAATTCTCAGTAGTAGCACGGAGTCTGGAAATGTGCCCGGTATATGGCAAAAGGCTCACCCCCTATTACATGGGACTCATTACATAAATAGTGAAAAGTGGGTGTTACTTCTGTGTGCACCTCTGCCTACCCCTTCGGGGATAAAAGGCGTGATGTTATGTTATGCTATAAGGGTTTTTATTTTTTATTTTTTTATATATTTTAAGTTAATTAGTTTATATTGTTTTTAACTAATGGTCTTAACCAGAATCATCAACGAATACTAAATAAAAGATCGTTAATTAACAATATTATATGTTATCTGTGCCTTACACATAATGTATATAGATAAATTCCCGCCTAAATGAAGCGCCATTTTATTTCGTCTATCAAAAGCCCAATCGTTGTCGTTTTCTGTCGTGTGATCTAACAGCCAGTAAATCCCGCTGACGGTCTGTCCGTCAGGCCTATCTTTTGATATCTCTTCATGTTACGTTTACAACATACACTTTTCTTTGAAGGCTCAACTAGTTTTTTGGTCTTTAGATACGGAAGAATGAAAATAGAGAAAACATAGTTGAGAGTATGTGATGTGTATATTAAATATGTATCATCATATTTTTACACAATGTGTGTTCTCCAAAGTAAGTTCGTAGATGTGATGGTGAACGTGTGGGAACGCTATGAATTAATTGAAACTCATCCATAGGTATTTAATTACTGTGGAAAGTGAAGTCTGTCGAAGCTGCCTCGTTGGCCGAGTGGTCGCAAGTGCGACTGCCGGTCAAGGGGTCTCGGGTTCGATTGAGATGAAGCCTCGTAGTCTTTTATACTTGGTAAAACTGCGAAAATTTTATTGAAATTTCCATTCCTCATTCAAGTAGAAAAATGAACAACCGTTAATTTGAAATGTCTAAACGTGTTTCCTACCTTTCAATCATTTGTTCGAAACAAGTAATAAATTAGCAAGTTCTCAATCATAAATCCTTTCAAACTTTGGATGGAGCTAACCTACTTTGCTCTTCGTTTCGGACTGTCTGAAGGAATGAGTTATTTTCAAAATAGTTTTACTTATTTTATACTGGGCACGATTTCCTTGATCTTTCCCTTAAAACATCCGTAGTTTTTAAACAAATTCAAAATAATATCTAGCCGGCATGACATTTTATGTTAATAGATTTTGGTCTTTATGTTGTTAATAGTTTGGGTCAGTATTTACATTTTCAATTTGGAGATTATCGGTAGGAATAGCGAGTTTAGAATTTTGCTGCCTTATCGGTGCTTGGAATTAGATTTGCTTTCTCCAGCATTGGTCTTCTGAGTGGTAAATTGTGATTACTTCTGAACATCTCTAATGAAAAAAGTAATACAAAAATATTTCTTAACTCTAAAGGTGTAAATTCAAAAATCATGTTTAGGTTTGTTAATATTTTCAAACTAATTTTAGCACGAATAGGCTGGCTCGGCCGAAATGATACCATGGCCTCACAGAAAACTGACATGAAACAACGCTTGCGTTCTATTTCATCGTGTGAGTGAGGTAACTGGAGGCCTAATTACCCCCCTCCGTATTTTCCCCAATCCCTTAATCCCCAACCCCAATCTTCAAATTCCTAATCCCCAAAAGGCCAGTAACGCACTTGTGTTCCGGGTGTCCATGGGCCACGCCGATTGATTACCGTGAGACCCATAAAAATAAATAAAGAAAATAACACAGGAAATACCTATATCAAAAAAATCTATAATCATTCGAGCAAATCCGTGGGCGGAACTCTAGTAAATAATCGCTAATATTACGTGTATTGTAACTTTCGTGAGACATCCTTACTAATATTATAAATGGGAAAGTGAGTTTGTTTGTTTGTTCCACTTTCACGCCGTAACTACTAAATCGATTGCTTTGAATTTTTGCAGACGTAAAGTTATAAGTCCGGATTAAATAAGTACTTTTTATCCCGGAAAAATTTGATATTCCCGAGGGAAAACAAAAGTATTGGTATAGATGGCGCTGTATGTATTGGTATATGTAACATAGGCTACTTTTCATCCTTTTGTGACGCGAGCGAAGCCGCGGGTAAAAGCTAGTACTAAATAAATTATTATATTTACAGTAGCAGCGCGACAGTCGCCGCGTCGCGGGTCGCGTAATGCTGCTCATGAATATGAGCCTCTAGCATGGCTTGAAACTAGTCGAGTTCCTCGTCAAAATCATTACGTGAGTAAGCCGAAAACATAATAATTTATTTCGCTAATATTACAAAGAAATCAAGGAGCGGAGTTTATAGCAAGTCATATTGCGTTAGTTGTAGTACTTGTAATATCCGCCTTACGTCAGCGGCTATTAAATAAGCGGTTTTTATTTTTAATACATATTACATAGTGTTTCGATACGTGCCAAGTGCTATTAAAAATGATATATTATTATGGACCTACCAAAAAACCGTTCAATTTTTATAAAATCATGTTTTGTTACGCTCACGTTTGCGCTGTGCCCTGTTATTTTCGATTGTAAAATTTTACTAGTGTATCCGAAAAAAAGAGTGACTATCGAAAATAAAGAAGTGGACATTATCGAATTTTTACTGGAAATTCTCACTAGTTTCACAGACATTGTTGAGTCTTGTTTTCAGTCAAACGTTTCTAAATGTTTAAATGTAATCTACCATTCTAAAATCTAAAATAATCGTCCCCTAACCACCACATACAAAACTGAAATTAAAATTATAAGTGCCTTAACCCTCCACGAGCCTATTGTAAAATATGGGTCAATACTTACCCACGCACCATCCTCGTATTAATTACACAAGTAGGTCTACCGTGTAGTACCTATTAGTTCAATTAATAAAATGTCTTTAACACGTAGGTACGGTAAGTAAGTTTTGGGGTATTTCCTTATCGATCGACATCTGGTGTGTTGGTTTTAACGATTTCTGTTTGTAGATTTTTTAGTTGGTTTACTAAAAGGACCCGGTGCCTCCTTCAGGTGCGGATGGTGGCCACTGGGTAGGTTTTAGTGCATTAAAAATCCCACACTCCCCAGTCTTTTTTCCCGCTTTTGCCATACCTATTATTGGAAGCAAGTATAACAGCTTACACATAGGACCCACTTAGTTTTTAGTCAAATATCCGTGGTGCCTGGCGACTGGGCTTTCTTCTTTGTGCCTTTAGGCTTAATTCAATCTGTCTCCTGCAGTAATTCACCAAGGGAAGTGGAAACTATTTTCTTCTCCTCTTCTGATTCACTTCGTTGCGGGAACCAAGACAGTTACTGATGTCCCTGAGACGTCGACGACTTCAGTGTTCCGGTGTTTTCATGGTTGTATCTACTGTAGATGACTTACAGGAGTTGTAGAGGTTTTGGGAGGTTGTGGCGAGCTTGTCCCATTAAAGTGTTATTTCCCAAAAAGCTAGGCCTTTTGAAGATTTCTCCCCGTGAACAACAAAAAGAGGTTCTTTAGGCGAATGCTTTGTTAATAGATATACATCCTGTTTTGTTAGCTTATGAAGCCGATTGTATATCTTGTACTTGTTTAGTTGAATATTTGTACGATTTAATAAATAGGTAACTTTGTATTCGTACGGAATCCCTTATGCATAAAGGTTACCAACATATTGCCATATTCTTGTTAAAAGTCGCCTTAAAATGTTTACTTATAGGATGTTAAAAACAAAGTGTAAATCATTTTACATAACATAACATAACATCACGCCTTTTTACCCCCGAAGGGGTAGGCAAAGGTACTAATTTCGACACTTAATTCTCAATCCCCAAGCGGTCACCGGTGACCGCTTTCCACTAATATTACATTACATTATAGACCTTATTTCTAATGTTTAGAGACTACTTTTGTATGACCAAATTTAGGGGGTGGATTTCAACTGGTTAATGCCACTGTACAATGTAACAACCAATTTTCATTTTTATGTAATGAGTCCCATGTAATAGGGGGTGAGCCTATTGCCATATACCGGGCACAATTCCAGACTCCGTGCTACTACTGAGATTTTTAAAAACCCAGTAATACTTTGCCCGACCCGGGAATCGAACCCGAGACTACTTGCCCGGCAGTCGCACTTGCGACCACTCGGCCAACGAGGCAGTCTTGATGAACATTGGTGGGGAGGTAGATTAGAATCAGGAGAGAAGCTAGTTTTATATATTGTCTAGTTTCTACGTCCTTATAAAGTTGAATAATAATTTTGTAAAGGTTTGTTCTTACTCAACTAAAGTGGTGTTTAGTGAAGCGTGACGAGAATGTCTGCCCAGCGCGGTAGTATAATCGAACTATTCAATCGGAAAACCGGATCTCAATAGCAACAGCGCTACTAAATATCTACAGAAGGTGATGTAAAAGTCTTCATTTTAATTAAACTTTCGTATCACTTCTGTATATCCTTAGGAATCGTAGTAATTGGCGTTCCCTAGTCTCTGCCTACCCCCATGGGAGACAGGCGTGAAGTTATATATGTATGTTTATTCTTAGTACCTAATATTTGAAGCTTCTATTTATTGTTCTTCATAACATCAACTATCTAATCTTCTACTTTCAAAATGTTCTTAGAATCATTCGACAGTTTTATATAAGGAATCCCATTTAATCAAATTGGAGAATATGTCACACTTGGAACACACAATATATTACAATACAAGCAATGTGCTCTGTGGTTCGAAACTAGTAGACCTTATCTTATCTCAGTATATTTACGTGAATAACTCGTAATTTTAAGTTAAGACAAGCAATGTCTAAAAAAATCCGATAATCCGATAAGAAATCATAATACTTAATTAAATAGGTAAGAATCGAGGAAAAGCTCTCATGACTATGCGATCACTTAACGAATAGGCAAGCCAAGGTTACTTAAGAGCTAATAAAGAATTCCTAGAAGACCTAGCACTTAGACAAGTAAGTAGGTACTAGCTCAACCATTTCAAAGTTAAGTAGGTAGCTACACAATTTTTATATAATATACTTCATAGGGTGACGTTAGGCCACCATCTCACTATACTAATAAAATATCCATTATCTAAACACTAATAAAGACTCTTGTCCATAATTGGATGTTCCTTACTTAGTTAACAGTAAGTCGAGTGTACACTGGTCATAATCCATCGCATTACTTCGGATAAGCTGATGAATTTACAGACACATCAGGTGAACCTTCCTAAACTACAATATTTTTCATTAAACTTTCAACTTTATATAATAACACAATAAAGTTGAAAATCTAATAATGTTTAAAGGTGTGGCTTGACCTGCCAGCTTCTGCGAATGGAGTCGACTAAGCGGCAACGCTTTGTCTTGGTCTGGTCACATGTCATACGGGTGCTTTTATAGTTTAGACCTTTTGGGCTCATTGTGAAGCTCCTTGTGATGTATTCACGCTTGTTAGACAAAGGTATAGTTGTGTTGGTTGTGTTGATAGTCTTATTGTAAAAGAGAGGAGACTGGGAAAAGTCTGGTGACAAACCGATAAGTTGGCGATAAATTTTATATTGAACTAGCGGACCCGACAGACGTTGTCCTACATATCCACTTAAATGTGTAAACAAAAATTCATTCAAATTAGTTCAGCCGTTTAGGATAAATAACCTAAGACCGACTGCAGCCTCTCGCGTCCGGGCCTAGTGCGGGCCATGATGCGGAGCGAGGGGGACTGGGATGCCGTCTCCTCCTTTTGCGAAGCAGTCATGCTAGCTAAGGAGGAGGCGGGACGCGTGAGGCAGCGAAGCGCTGCCTCCTCGCAGCCCAGCCATCGCGAATCGCGAAGGACACACCGGCGTCGGGGATCGCGGGACGATCTCCGGCCACCGTAAGCGCGGGCCTGCGGACGGCGAGCATGGGTGGCTCCCCGTCCGACCAGAAACAGACCCGAGCGTACGGTGCGTCGCGTTCCGCGCGCGCCTCAAAGAGCCATCAGGCCACCACAGATGGGGCCCAACAGGGCCGATGCCGATTCGGAGTCGCGGAGAACCTAACGGGTAACCGGGGCTCCGGCTCGACGTGCAGGAGAAGGAACGGGGTGGTTTTTAGTCAGTAAGAGTCTGACACTCCCTCCCGCCTCACCCAGGCGGGAGCAGTCATTCGATGAATTTCCCCCTTTAAAAAAAAAATACCGACTGCAGCGCCATCTGCCGAGCTGATTTGTGAATCTAAACCATCCAGGGCGCCACTCCAACGCGTAAAGAAAAATTCATTTAAATCGGTCAAGCCGTTTAGGAGGAGTTCAATGACATACACACGTACATATTTAACTAGCGACCCGCCCGGCTTCGCACGGGTACAATTTGCATGTATTATACATATAAAATCTTCCTTAAGAGTAATTAAAAAAAAACAACATCAAAATCCGTTGCGTAGTTTTAAAGATCTAAGCATATATAGGGACAGTCAGACGGCGAATAGCGACTTTGTTTTATACTATGTAGTGAAGATAAGTAACTTTATTCTTCAAAACTGTTTGAAGATTGCTAAGTGCGGCATAACGACATAAAAGTGAAGAAATGGAAGGACTAAACGCATGAACAAAACACGCCTAAAGTTCGAGTTATTCACCAGAATGTATGTATCTATAATAGAATCGGCATAGCTATCAAAAGTTTATACTTCACTTGTCCAAGTAAAACGATCCTACTGTACCGATAGTAAATGAATATATAAACCTAAGAACAGACAACCGGAGCGATCCATTCGCTCCTTGTATTTTTAACGTGGCTTTATAGGTACAGAACATGTGACCTCGACCCTCAAATGTCTAGGTATGGGTACAAACGTTCCTGACAACTTTCTTCATGGTTTGCATAATTTAAGAATACGTTAATACTCCTACGTCGGTATTTGCACGTTTGCCTCAAGAAATAAGGTCACACTTATATGTTGGGTTGTTCCTAGAATGTTGGGTTTTTGTAGCTTTGTTCTTTAAGCAATTTTTCCTTTTTTAGGTGGATTGTTGAACCTGTACAATATGCTGTATGTCTAAGACTATCCAGACACATTTACAAAAAAAGTATTCTTTTTGATATTTTTTGGAGGTCAGGTGTTTTTTGTATATCTATCTACGTGAACACATAGACGGTATTAACTGAAAATCAGCGCTATATTTCTTTCAGGGCTATCTACTTTAACAAATCGAAATATATACTAGGGCTATAACTACTTACGAATGCAAAGACTTTATCTACATACATACCTACGTATAGTTATACTATTTTTTGCAATGGTAAGTAGACACCACAGAACGCGTAATATACCGTAATTGTTACATACTTGTTTTGATCTGCACATTCATTCATACATCAAAGAAGTAGACAGTTACTCATCTACTTAGGTATATCTATCATTAGCATAGTATCTAGCATCGGCACGAATGGGCCAGCTCGACCGGAGTGATACCACGGCCTCAGAAAACCGACATGATACAATACAATGCTTGCGTTGTATTTCGTCGAGTGAGTGAGGTTATCGGAGGCCTATTACCCTCCCCAATCTTCCCAATCCCCGAATCCCCAACAATCCTCAAATTCCTAATCCCCAATAGGCCGCTAACGCACTTGTTTTCAAACACGCCTCTGGTGTTTCAGTTGGATATTGTCGACGCCGATTGCGTCATACCCATGGGAAAATTGCACAAAATAATGCATTAAGCACTCATGCATGGACAATATAAGTGTATAATTCTTATGAATATTGAATGTGCTTGTAGGTATGAATGAAGACATAGGACACACTAGGCAGGTATATAATCATTGGCCAGGTGCTAGTTCTCATCGAAGGATGATTGGTGCATTGGTGCGTTTCGTATGTATAATGTAATTTTGAATTTTGAAATTTTATATTATGTAACTAATTTTGTCGTATTAGGCTAAGTACCTGTGAAGATTAAATTAGCTGTTTTCTGATATAAATAAATAGATTTGCTGGATATGTTTCTGTTAACCTTTATATCATTCTAAATATGTGATGGATGAGAAAGTTTCGATTGTATTGGTCAGAGGCTCTCCTTTTCATTAAATGTTTTAGTTTGTAGAAGAAATCGAATATTCTATCTATTTATGTCACATCATCAACGGTCTGCAACGGCCTCTTCTCACATGGAGAAGGCACGAGCACTATAATTACCACACTTGCTCAAAGCCAATGGGAGATTTCAAACTTATAATTACCTCTAGAAGTTATAATTCTAGGTTTCCTCACGATGTTTCCTTTACCGTATGTAAGTAGTGTCCAAATAATCTTAATAAGGCTTAAAATTATTTCGTTGGCCGAGTGGTCGCAAATGCGACTGCCGGGCAAGGGGTTTTGGATTCGATTCCCGGGTCGGGCAAAGTATTACTGGGTTTTTAAGAAAACTCAGTAGTAGCACGGAATCTGGAACTGTGCCCGGTATATGGCAATAGGCTCATCCCTTATTACATGGGACTCATAATTTAAATAGTGAAAAGTGGGTGTTATGTTGTACAATGCCGCATTAAGTGCCGTAATGTGCACCTCTGCCTATCCCTTCGGGGATAAAAGGCGTGATGTTATGATGTTATGTTATTATTTCGTTGGTTTTTCTATCACGTCAGCATCATCATCTAAAGCCTATTCTAGTCCGCTGGACGTAGACCTCTCCAATGGTACGCCACTGAGCTCAATCTTCAGCTACTACCAACCACTACCAGACTCTATGCGGATATCGTCACTCCACCTAGGTGGAAGGCTCCCTACACTACGTTTTATCACATAGTTTTTACACAAAGTCAAAGTCAAAGCATTTATTTCAATTAAACCATAATTTGGTACTTTTGAAACGTCAACAAATACAAAATATATAATAGTCTGTCAGTCAGTCCGTCAGTAAAGCTAGGTGAAGCTAGGTGCTCATTCCAAAATGTAATTCGAATGGAGAAGAACGAGCAAGAAACTCCATTTTTTTTTTATTTTTTTTTTAAGCCCCACACTAGGATTATCTCCTGTGTCGTGGGTGCGTTTACAAACATACAAGTTCACATACACAATGACACCCAGACCCGAAACAACAATTTGTGGATCACACAAAGTGTTGTCCCGTGCGGGAATCGAACCCGCGACACGTTGCACGGCAGCCGGTTGCCCAGCCACCGCACCAACCGTGCAGTCACTCTTTTTCGTTACTCTTTTTAAAAATGTCAATGTCGTAAGTGTTGTAACGTAACTATATGTTAATTATTGTTTCTGGCTTACTCACGTAATACTAAGTTAAATTGCTGCGCCCTAACAGGGTGATGTACGATGTACTGTACTAGTAGTATAATACCGCTATGTATATACATTTTGAAATAAATAAATAATTTGACAAAGAACTCGACTAGTACTTATTACTACGTAACAGTGCGACAGTCGCCGCGTCGCGGGTCGCGAAATGCTGCTCGTGAATATGCGCCTCTAGCATGACTTGAAACTAGTCGAGTTCCTTGTAAAATTATTACGTGAGTAAGCCGAAAACATAATACAGTGTTGTCTCAGTTACAAAGGTTTATGCATGTACAATTTGCTCACTGTCTCAGTTATAGAGGTAACTATGATGATAAATCGAAAGAACAAATCCCAGATATAGAGTTTACCTCGTCCCACTAACAGAGGTAACTCAGTGCCAAAGTGTTGGGACCTTTGCATGAGTTCCAGGTTTCTCACTTATCCAGGTCCCACTGAACCAAGTTTCACTGTAATTAATTTAGTATGTCTCACGAAAGTTACAATACAAGTAACTATATGTTCCCGTAGGAACCGATATCAAAACTAGCTTAGAACTGGATTTGGTGCCAGAAGTCTACAGAACATCTACCTCTATAATTACCGCTCTAATTGTCCAGCCACGAGTTCTGAATCCTTAGTTCAAATAGCTTTAGTAAATTAAAAACCTACCCACACCTTCTTTAGTGGGACCTGTAAATTAGTACTCACAGTGAATAGACAAGTAGGTAATTAAGTTCCTACTGTTTGTAGAGCTAAGCTAAACTCATTGCAGTAGCTTTCAAAGGATGCACCTTAATTAACTTAGTATTGGTTGACTTTGAGCTGGTTTTGTAATTCATAACATAACATCACGCCTTTTATCCCCGAAGGGGCAGACGTGCACACAGACGTAACACCCACTTTTCACTATTTATGTTATGAGTCCCATGTAATAGGGGGTGAGCCTATTGCCATATACCGGGTACATTTCCAGACTCCGTGCTACTACTGAGATTTTTTTTAAAAACTTAGTAATACTTTGCTTGACCCAGGAATCGAACCCGAGGCCCGGCAGTCGCACTTGCGACCACTCGGCCAACGAGGCAGTCTTGTAATTCAAATGTGGGTTATTAAGGTAATCTTATTAAACTGTCAAACACCAAGCGGTCACCGGTGACTGCAACCTATTGTTCTATAATTGTGTCTATAATGACGGTACTCAACGAGTTAAACTGTCAAACACCAAGCGGTCACCGGTGACTGCAACCTATTGTTCTATAATTGTGTCTATAATGACGGTACTCAACGAGTTAAACTGTCAAACACCAAGCGGTCACCGGTGACTGCAACCTATTGTTCTATAATTGTGTCTGTAATGACGGTACTCAATGAGTTAAACTGTCAAACACCAAGCGGTCACCGGTGACTGCAACCTATTGTTCTATAATTGTGTCTATAATGACGGTACTCAACGAGTTAAACTGTCAAACACCAACCGGTCACCGGTGACTGCAACCTATTGTTCTATAATTGTGTCTATAATGACGGTACTCGACGAGTTAAACTGTCAAACACCAACCGGTCACCGGTGACTGCAACCTATTGTTCTATAATTGTGTCTATAATGACGGTACTCGACGAGTTAAGGGTTAAAATGTACTGCACGGTTGGTGCAGTGCGTGGCTGGGCAACTGGCTGCCGCGCAACGTGGCGCGGGTTCCATCCCCGCACGGATCAACTCTTTGTATGATCCACAGACTGTTGTTCCAGGTCTCGGTGTCATAATGTGTATGTGAATTTGTATGTTTGTAAACGCACCCATGACACAGGAGATAGTTGGGTGTCGATGTTGGGCAAAGTTTGGTCATAAAGACTCCTTAATATGTAAGGTTTTCTTAATCTTATTGTTTGTTTTATTTAAGGACTATACTGTTTTGTTTTTTTTTTCTTTTAGAATTATTTTTAATGTATAACGCCTTGGTTTTATGACTGTAATGTTATATCTACTATTTAATTGAAATAAATAGATAAATAATGTAATTGGTGTAAAGCTGTGTTTAACGTTACAATAATAAATGAATAAACACACTCACACTTCATCATCACTTGTTAATTTTCTTTATTGACGTTCAAAAGTGCCTCTATGGTCTAATTGAAATAAATAATTTTGACTTTGACTTTGACTTTGAATACTTTTGTACGAATTAATGTAGCACGTATACAGAAATAATTTGCCAATGAAACTACGTCATTTAAGTATGTAGTTACAAATATACATATTTATATTAACAAAATCTTAAACAACAAACTCAGTGTTACAATGTCCGTTCAGAAATTTGTCACGGTTGTGGGATGAGCGTGACAACTTCTATCTCGTCACGTCACAGTTACAACTTATGAACGTAAATGAGGCGTGACCAACATGTTGTCACAGATTACGTTTGGAAACATCACTCATATAATCTTATGGTTATTGTTCTTAAGTATATAGTGTATAATCTTATATTAATATAAAGCGGAAGAGTTTATTTTTTGTTTGTTTGTTTGAACGCGCTAATCTCCGTAACTACAAGTCTGATTTGAATAATTATTTTAGTGTTGGATACCGTATTTCTCGAGGATGGCTATAGGCTATAAAACATCACTTTACGACCAATACGAGCTGAGCAGAGCGTGTGAAACCGTGCGGAAGTAGCTAGTTATGTAATATATGTAGATGTATAATGTTTACGAATTCTCATTAGACTGATATGTTTTTAAAAGTTAGAAATGTGTAAGGAAGAATTGTAGGTCTATCGCCTTACCTGGGCTGGGAGAACGCATTGTATGATTTACCTCGTTTAAAGCAAAAGGTAAGTAAGTAAATAATAAGTAAGAAAATATATATTTTTTATGACCGACAGAGGATTTTCATTCGAAACTGAATGTGAATAACGATTAATGACAGACACAAATTGGTCTCTGAAGGTATAAGACAAATGGATGCGATATAACTATCATCACTTTCTAACATTTGTTAATTTTTTTTATTGTACCTCTATAAACCGGTAAACGAGCAGACGTATCACCTGATGGTAAGCAATCGGCGTCGCCCATGAAACATCATAGGCGTTACAAGTGCGTTACCGGCCTTTTAGGAGTTGGGAATTGGGAATTTGGAGGATTTTTGTCACCATGTCTTGGAGAGGGGGGAGGGGTAATAAGGCCTCCAGAAACCATGTTAAAAATAATATAATATAACCAGATTTTTTCTATATTTGATGGGCCGATGTTTTAGCAAAACCTTGTAGAAAATTGCTTTCATCTTAATGCTTTATTTAGCAACATAAGACGTTTCACTACACTACTAGAACTTAATACTACTAAGCCCCTTAATTCATAACGTTGCTTCTATGAAGTCATTATGAAGCAAGTGGCCTGACTTCGGACAGATAACTTAAGCTCGTACTAAGTATCACTTGATGATGCTCCGGGTACAGCGTGGAAGGGACTTAGCATGTTAGGTTAAATTCTTGTTTATTTCTAGTTTATCTTTATGATAACAAGGCATCGTTAAAAATGGATGAAAGATGCTTTCGACGAAATTGTACTTCTATTAGAAATTATATTAAAACTTTCTTGAAACATACTAACTGTCGCGTTGCTACAGTAACAGCTCGACAGTCGCCGCGTCGCGGATCGCGGAATGCTGCTCATGAATATGAGCCTCTAGCATGGCTTGAAACTAGTCGAGTTCCTCGTCAAACAGTTATGTGGGGAAGCAGAAAACGTAATAATTAATCTATTAGAAATTATATAGTGTTAACGTTTCGTTTATAGATTGAGTATTTGAGTGCCAATTACAAGTTCGTTGACGTTCTTTAAGCTACTAGAAGAATGGTGTTGGACAATAGGGCAGTAAACTAATAGACTGATAGAAAGCAATCGACACCGCCTGTAGATACACACAACAAGTACGTTGCCGGTATTTTAGATATAGGAATTTGGAGATTAATGATGGAGTATAGGGTCTCCGGTAATCTCATTTACGAGGAGCGGTAAAGCGTTGCTTCATGCCGGTTCTCTGTGAGGCAGTGTATCACTACGGTCGAGGTGACCCATTCGTGCTGGCATGGCTTTCCGTAAGAAATGATTATGACAATGTCACAGCAATAGTATACCATTCCACCGTAAGTGTAACGCCATTTGGCGCTTACGTCTTTTTAGAATACATCTAAATTCAAAATTGAAATTATGAATGAAAAGTACATCATTTTGAAAAATGAATAAATATGGGTGCCCTAGTTTTTAATTTAGTTTTATATCACGTAATAATATATGCTGGTTAAAAATATGAAATGCTTCACTTAAGAGCTATCAACTAATTAGCATAAGTACCCGATTAATTAGTTTGCAAATAGAAGAGGAAATTGTGCTCTAATTAACTATGATAATTATGTGGAGATAAGTGTTTGAGTTGGTTTTGTCCACGTAAAATTGGTTCGTCTGTATTTTATTTACGACTAGCTGTTGCCTGCGTCTTTGTTCACGTAGAATATGAATAACATAACGTTTTTTTGTTTAGAGCCATGCTAGAGGCTCATATTCATGAGCAGCATTTCGCGACCCGCGACGCGGCGACTGTCGCGCTGCTACTGAAACTAGTCGAGTTCCTCGTCAAATAATTACGTGAGTAAGCCGAAAACATAATAATTTACTGCAATTTTATTACAGAAACATAGATAAAGTAGAAAGCAAGAACTGAGTATAAATAATTCATCGACTGAATTACTATTCAACGAGCTGAACTGATTTCATTACGTGTTGTGTTCAAGAACTAGATAAACTTATGTCACATACATATGTATGTTGTTTCTGAAGTAAATAAAACTTTTGTTTGGCCTTTTAGTCGAGTGGTTTGTAGTATGCCTGTTTCAGTTTACAGTTTCGATTCTAGCATAACACAACATAACATCACGCCTTTTTATCCCCGAAGGGGTAGGCAGAGGTGCTCATTTCGGCACTTAATGCCACTGTACAATGTAACACTCACTTTTCACTATTTATGTTATGAGTCCTATGTTATAGGACTGGTGGTGGTCCTATGTTATGGGTGAGCCTATTGCCATATACCAGGCAAATTTCCAGACTCAGTGCTACTACTGAGATTTTTAAAAACCCAGTAATACTTTGCCCGACCAGGGAATCGAACCCGAGACTTCTTGTCTGGCAGTCGCACTTGCGACCATTCGGCCAACGAGGCAGTCAAAATTTTCTTATATAGTGTGGGACAGCCATGTTTCGACACGAAAGGGCCGCCTTGACTGGTGTGATTACGTTGTGTTTCATCGTGTGAGTGAGGTTACCGGAGCTCCAATTATCCCCCTACTCAAACTCCCCAATCTCCGAATCCTCAACTTTCTAATCTTCAAAAGGCTAGTACCGCACTTGTAACACCTCTGGTGTATCGGCGCTATGGGCAGCACCGATTGCTTACCATCGGGTGATCCGTCCACTCGTTTACTGGCTTATTCCATAAACAAAATATAGTCATTGTTATCTAATCTGGTTGTGATCAGTGTAAGCAATAAAAAGATTCGCCATCACATGATCACATCACGTTTTAAAAAATGGCTATAGCATCTCTAGGCATATATGCATGGTTTTTATAATATTTCCTCTCAACACCTCTCTAAATTCTACTTCTGAGTATAGAAAGATATTTTACTAAATAAAGTCGAAGTTATTAATATTCCTCGCACTTATTTATGTACCTACTTATGTACTTATGTTTCTCCTTGTTCTAGATTTTCCAGATCGATGCATAGGTACATGTACAACTAAGACTTGGAAAGGTAACTGAGCATTAACCTTTTATGCCTCATAATATTTTATGTGAAGTTCCTAATTAATTAAAAGGCTGCTTGAAGGTCTCATGAGAAAGAAAAAAGTTTTGATATTCGCTTAGAAAGAATCTGGCTGGTAGTGGTTGGATGAGGTTTAATATGACTCGGTAGCGTGCATACTATTTATTGGACGAGGGCCATTAATTTAATAGATTAAAAAAAACTATAAGTTCGGGTAATAATAAACACTCCGACAAAAAAGAAGAATTATCCTTATTCAAAATAATAACATTCCGATTACTTTTGCACGAATAAAAACGACGAAACGACCAATTGAGGTGAGATACAAATCTCATCTCAATCGTTTCTTCTTCTTCGAAAAATAAACATGACTGTTAATTACTATAATACTTTTCTATCAGCTTAAATTACGGTCTACTGAAAATTATGTTGTGTCTAACTTAACCTAAAATCTCTGTTGTCGTTAACATAGTAATTTTGTTGGAGGTTCAGTTTACGTAGTAAACTATTAATTAATCTGTGGTTCAATATTCTATTCGGAAGTTTAGTTTTGTTATTTGAACATCCATTTTTACAAATCGTTAGAAATTAATATCTTTTTCGGAACCATTATTATTTCCCAATTATGACTACAATTTTAACTTACTTCCAAAACTGTTACTGATACTTTAAACCTTCCTTTACATCTTGTATTCGCACTAACTATAACATTAATTAATTAGTACGTAATCTTGTACGAAACATAGCAAATACCCAAGATACAACACAACACAACACAGTTCACAAAACAATAGAAACGTCAAATTAAAATCCAAACTAAAATGGTTAATCAAAAACGAGAACGAGATAGAGGAGGACGGTTACAAAGCCATCCCGCCATCCCGCCATCCCGTCATCCTGTATATCCCGTCCAGGATTAATTAATCACCAATTATTACAGGGTTGACACGAAGTGCCGTGTCCATCCATCACGATAGTAATTCATTATTACGAACCCTAACAGCTTCGTGTAAAAGAGGCACTTCGTCTTGAGATTGATAGCCTTCATAGAAGTTTGAGGTTACATGGTTTTTTTTATGATGACGTAGATGTAGGGCTGTCTCTGTTGATGAAGTGGATAGTCAGCGATTGCTTAGTATGATAGTATAAAGCTTGTGTCTTTAGTTATTAACATGTAATTGGTATTAATTAAGTAAAGGTATAGTATTCCTTTTTTCTGCTGTTAGGCGTCTACCATTTCAGATGTTGGTCATCAATCACACTACCTAGCTAGTCTTCTGGTTGAAATTGAAACAAAGACTTTAATTAACTAAAAATCGCAGGTTACTAATGTGAAAATACTGAGAAAATTTCTACTAGTTTCGAACTACATAGGGGCTCTCATAAGCAGCAATTTAGTAGGTATGTCTCACGATAGTTATTATAAAAACAAAGACTTGATGGCTCCTACAGTTATTTTTTGTGTTCATACTGTGGGTACAAATTGATAACAAGTTTTTAGATCACAATTTCTATATGTCGAATTGTCATAGTGACAAACTTTTATTTTTTGATACTATAGCAATGCTGCTAGCATTTAATGCCGATAGCATTTAATATTAACATTGTTATAAATAATATAACAATTACTAGTTGTAGGGACGAATCTGTGCTGTCTAGGCAACCTAACATTACTAAGATAAATTTTAACTGTAACAACATAACTTTAACTAATAATACTAGTTTAAACTAGATTGTAAGACAACAGAACATACCATCATAGATAATGTTAATAGTAAGGTATATTCTGGCAGTATATTTAAGACTCAATATAAAAATATATCACATAAGTATAAACAAAACAACTTGTTAACACTATTAAGTCTCAATATACAGGGCTGCTCATCAAAATTACTTGAAATAGAATTGGTTTTAGAAAAATTTAAACATAACATAACATAACATAACATCACGCCTTTTTATCCCCAAAGGGGTAGGCAGAGGTGCACATTACGGCACTTAATGCCACTGTACAATGTAACACCCACTTTTCACTATTTATGTTACGAGTCCCATGTAATAGGGGGTGAGCCTATTGCCATATACCGGGCACATTTCCAGACTCCGTGCTACTACTGAGAATTTTTTAAAAACCCAGTAATACTTTGCCCGACCCGGGATTCGAACCCGAGACCCCTTGCCCGGCAGTCGCACTTGCGACCACTCGGCCAACGAGGCAGTCAATCAAGTCAAAAAAATTTAAGTATGATATTATTTGTATAACTGAACATTGGCTGAAGGACTATCAAGTAGAATCTATTCATTTTGAAAACTATTGTGTTGGCGGCTGTTATAATCGTCAAACAATGATACATGGTGGTAGCCTGATCTTAGTAAAAAATTCAGTAACCTATAAGGTAAGACAAGATATTGCATTACTATCAATAGAACACACAATTGAGTTGTCCTGTGTTGAGCTGGATAGGTATATTGTAGTATGTGTTTATAAAAAGTCAAAAGTCAAAGCATTTATTTCAATTAAACCATAGTTTGGTACTTTTGAAACGTCAACAAATACAAAATATATAATAGTCTGTCAGTCAGTCCGTCAGTGAAGCTAGGTGAAGCTAGGTGCTCATTCCAAAACGTAGATTCGAATGGAGAAGAACGAGCAAGAAACTCCATTCGTTACTCTTTTAAAAAAGTATGTTCTACAATGTCTCTGATACATATTTCAATACTGTACGCATATGTAAGAACAATGCAAAGACACGCTTGACGCATTATACTAATAACTAACTAAAATAAAAATAATAAAGATCTTAAGTCTAACATGGCAACAAAGCGCTCTGCAACAACACCAACAAAACACCGAGAGGGAAAATAAAAAATTAGAATCACGAGGTAGAGTGTGGGCAATAACAGCGGCCATATGCTCAGTAACCGGACTGATTTCGTCACCCTTCAGAAAAAATGTGGTTAAATCTGCTCAAGGATCAGGAGGCGCACAAATACAGTCTCCTCCCCCCAGGTCATCACCAACAAGAGCAGCTATGGGTCACGTTTGTCCGCCGAGGCTTCGACAAGCGTCCACTACCAGAGACCATGTCGTAAATGCTTTTCTCGAGTTTACCGCAGTGGTGGAGGCAACCAGGCAGGTCAACATGCGGAAATGCGAATCCATTCTGCAGACTTACCTGCAAGGAAACGAGCTAATACTGAACGATAGACTCGAAGCAGCAGAAGCAGTCATATACGACAACAACACCTCGAGGGTACTGAGAGGAACCTCTATAACTCGAAGTATGGCTGCTTATAACGCAACTGCAGGATTTGTGTCTCTGGACGAGAGGGAATCCGATCGATGCGGAGTGTTAAAGTTTAAAACTCCTCCAGGGGATTCCCTAGTAGTGGTTGCCAAATGCACCAGAATTATGCTGGACGATAGAATATTAGAGATGGCAAGATCCATTTCTGATTCTGGATCAGACGGCGAAGTTTTTGGAGACTGGCATACTCCGACGTTTCGCTGGACAAATGGCGTCCCTGGTTGCGGAAAAACGACATGGATAGTAGATCAATTTGAAGCGGGCAAAGATCTAATTGTCACCACGACAACCGAAGCAGCAAATGACCTCAGAGGCAAACTATCCTGCCGAATCGGAGGACTCATCAAATCTAGGGTTCGAACAATGGCGTCCATCCTAGTAAACGGCTTGGGGGAGCGAGAGAGCTGCCATCGACTAATGGTAGATGAGGCTCTCATGAACCACTTTGGAGCCGTTGTGATGGCCGCCCGAATAACTCGAGCCAAGGAAGTCCTTCTAATTGGTGACATAAATCAGCTTCCGTTTATAGATCGTGATAACCTCTTCCCTCTACTCTACAGCCGCCCTACATATATCACGCCCATAAGCCAGGAATTGATGTGTACCCACAGAAATCCAATGGATGTGGCGTATGCCCTCAGCACAGTTTACAGTGGCATATACTCGTCCAGGTCGTTCGTGAGATCCCTCGAGATAAAAAGGTTCTCGGGGGCGATGATTCCAAAGTCACTCCCCGACACTTTATACCTGGTACACACTCAGGTAGAGAAGGAATCCCTTAAGAACCAGGGATACGGGTCGACCGTGGGATCACGCGTGCTCACGATACACGAGGCACAGGGACTTTCGTGTGCGAATGTGATTGTTGTCAACACAGCAACAAAGAAACATCAAATACATGACAGCGTACCACACGCGGTAGTAGCAATATCGCGTCACACGCATGGTTGCATCTATTACACCGACAACAGTGAAGACGCGATAAGCAAACTAATCAGGAAGGCGGCTGATGAGGGTGAGCAAGGTATTAAGGACTACAACCTGAAAATGGCTATCAAACACGGGGACGCGGCAGTCATGGGTGCTCTCTTGGGCGGGGAGTGTTGCTTGTGATGAAACGAATGCAACATGAGGAAGTGTGTGTGCAGAAACATGTAGAAATAGAATATAACCAATTGACTTTGGACTATTGTACGCTTTATTGGAATCGGCCCATGTGGCAAGGGTTGAGGCGTCATGCACACATAAATGTCCTACAGTCGGTGGCGCTGTGTGTTGGGTTGTTCCGTTCCCAATAAAAAGGTTGACCGGACCAATTGCTGACACACACGTCATACTCGTGAACGGGTGCCTTCTGCTGGGTCAGGTCGGCTCTCCCATCTTGTTGGTGGGCTGGTTTCATAAAGCCTTTGAAATAGAAATTAATAAATAGTGCCTAATTATTATGTAACCTATACTTTTGGTAATAATTATAGATGTAGTTAATTGTAGTGTGTAACTAGGTTCCCTCTTTACTTTATAAAAATTGACTAGATGTATTATAATTAAAAACCTGTATGACAAGGGCACGGACCTAGAGTCCGTGGAGAAATAATCTATAATATTAAAAAAAAAAAAAAAAGTCTAACATGGTGCTCACATCTGCATACTGACAATCCATAGAAATAGTGCTTCTATACAAGAAAAAGGAAACTCTTTGTTTCAATAAAGAAAGAAATGCTCGATGCCATAAGGGAACTAGATTGTCTATATTAGAATTAAAGTATTAAATTATGTATTAGAGGTATATTACCTACTATTGGAATTTAACTACTGACTACATTTGAGTATTGTCCAGTGGAGCCGAACCAACATGCTACCAAGTATTCTTATCTTCAAGATAATCTGTCAAGAAGTCAGTGTGTAGTAAGCTTAATTACATAATTCGCGCTTAATATATGTTTTAAATTTACTTTCATTGAGATCTAGTATGCTATTTGGTATTTTATTATAGCATTTAATACCTAACCCCATAAAGGATTTCTGTACTTTGGACAGTCTGAATTGCGGTATAGCTAACTTATTTTTGCCTCTAGTATTAAAATTGTGTCTATCGTTTCTTTTTTCAAACAATTGCCTATTTTTCCTTACATACATTATATTTTCATATATGTATTGACAGGGCACCATTAAAATATTTATCGTTTTAAACAATTCTCTCAACGATTCGCAACGGCGTAAGTTATATATTGCTCGGATAGCCCGCTTTTGCAGAATAAATATTGATTCTATTTCTGCAGCTCGACCCCACAACAAAATGCCGTACGACATAATGCTGTGGATATAACTAAAATAGACAAGTCTAGCTGTATCTACGTCCGTGAGCTGTCTAATCTGTCTAACTGCAAAAGCAGCTGAGCTCAATCTCCCCGAAAGCGCCTTTATATGCGGACCCCATTGTAGCCTATTGTCTAACGTAATGCCTAAAAATACTGTCTCGTCGACAAATTCTAACTTTTGACCGTTCAAAACAATATCACAATCGTTACTACGCACGTTTGGTAAACTGAATTTAATACATTTTGTTTTTTTTTTCATTAAGTGCTAGATTATTAATAGTAAACCAATTATGCACTTGAAGAATGGAGCTGTTTACGTCGTCAAGATTATTTGTACGTCGATCTACTTTAAAAATTAATGATGTATCATCTGCAAAAAGCACCATTCCTGGTTCATTTTTAAATATAAATGGCAAATCATTTATATAGACTAAAAAGAGAAAGGGACCCAATATTGAACCTTGAGGAACGCCCATATTCATCCCAGAGCTCTGTGAGTTAATACCGTTAACATGAACCTTTAACTGTCTTTCTTCTAAATAAGATTTCGTAAGACGGAGCGCAGAGTTTCTTATCCCGTAATGATCTAATTTCAGCAAAAGTGTTTCGTGGTCAACGCAATCAAATGCTTTTGAGAGGTCACAAAATACACCAATAGCATCCTGTGCTTCCTCCCAAGCACCAAATATTTCCTAAATCAAAGTGACACCGGCGTCAGTTGTGCAACGACCTTTAGTGAAACCGTATTGTTGTTGGTGAAAGATGGAATGTTTATTAAAATGATGAAGCATCCGAGACAGCATCAACTTTTCAAAGATTTTGCTGAGAACCGGCAAAACAGACACTGGCCTATAGTTGTTAGGTTCTTTAGTGTCACCACTTTTAAATAGTGGGATAACCTTACTATATTTCATTAGGTCAGGGAAAACACCGTCATCTATACATTTATTGAAAATCACAGCCAGATATGGCGCTACAGTTTGGATAAGTGACTTGCAAACCATTACCGATAAGCCCCAAAGATCCTCCGTTGATTTAGTCTTGATTTCTTTAAAAACTTTTATAATTTCTAGAGGATTCGTATATCGAAAACTAAAGTCGTATTGACATGATTCTATGTTGTTCTTAAGCAAAGTTACAGAGAGGTTTGCTGATGACTTTAAATGTTCAGTTGTTTTAATAGGAATACTAGTAAAAAAATTTTCAAACTCCTGGGCTACATCTACATTTGATGAAATCTGTCCCCTTTCGGTATTTAAATTAAAATCTGAGTTTCTTAATCTTTTCCTACCGGTCTCGTTGTGTATAACTTTCCAAGTAGTTTTTATCTTATCATCAGACGATTTTATTTTATTACTAATATAAAGACGTTTCGCGACTCTGCATACTATTCTAAAGGTTTTTGAATAAGATGTTACATACTGGTGAAATTGGGGGTCATTTTTGTATACGCCTCCTAACTTGCAGAATCTGAATTCTTTTAGTTCAGTAATGGAAGATGTATTGCAAAAAACGTGCTCCAATAGTAAATATACCATAGTATGTGGCGATTTTAATATTGATCTCTTGGAAAGAAATTCTAATTAGATCTTTTGATTTGTCTAATGTTTTCCTGGAACCCACCCGAGTAACTTCCACCTCGGCAACATGTATAGATAATGTTTTTTGTAACTGTGATTATTTACATAAAGACATTGTAAATATATTACCATCTGATCACAGTGGGCTAATAGTAAATTTTGACACTATCCCAACTATACAAAAAAGGGAAATTATGTTCAGACAAATCACGGTTAAAAAAATTGAGTCATTTAATAACAACTTAAGTAATTAATTATGCGGCCAAATATGTGATAGTGAATACCCAAGTGAGATTTATGCCAACTTATTGTCCATTATTAAAACACAGTTTGATAAAATGATCCCTTTAAAACGTAAAAACATTAAATGTAAATTTGTATTCTGTGACTGGGCTACACCAGGTATTCGTAAAAGTAGGGGAAAGTTGTTTGAGCTTTATGGTATGAGACCATTTAATAATAGTGAGACTTTTCACAGCTATGTCTCCAGATACTCAAAAGTATTCAAATTAGTTTGTAAACATGCAAAAGCCCTTCATATTAGCAGCAAAATTAGGACCGCGGAAAACAAAATAAAGACTTGGAATATAATTAATAACGAGACAGGTAGAAATAAATCACGTAACGCTGAATTTAATTTAAATACCGAAAATGGACGCATTAGTACAAATTCGAAAGTTGCCCAGGAATTTGAAAATTTCTTTAAAAATATACCGCTTAAAACTACAGAAGCGTTGAAATCATCTCCAACTCTCTCAGTGGAGCTTCTTAAAAGTAATGTTAAAGAATGCCCTTTGTTTTTCGGTTTCAGTACACAAACCCCCAAGCAGTCATTAAAGCGTTTAAAGATATCAAAGTTAAGTCGACTGAAGATCTATGGGGAATGTCGGTTAGGCTGTGTAGGGCTTTTATAGAGACTATAGCGCCTCATTTAGCTTTCATTTTTAATAAAAGCATAGATCAAGGGGTTTTTCAGGATTTGATGAAGCACAGTAAAGTAGTTCCATTGTTTAAATCCGGTGATAGCGCGGAACCTAATAACTATAGGCCGGTTTCTATTTTACCAGTGCTTAGTAAAGTGTTTGAGAGACTGATGCTTGTTCAGATGCTGCGCCACTTTAACACGAATTCTATCTTTCATGATCAACAATACGGGTTCACCAGGGGACGCTGCACTACTGACGCAGGAGTAGCTTTGATAAAACGTGTTGTTGCCTCATGGGAAGAAGCACAGGATGCAATTGGAATATTCTGTGATCTTTCGAAGGCATTTGACTGTGTTGAGCACGAAACGCTTTTGCTGAAGCTGGAACACTACAGCATTAGAGGGGTATCGCTAAATCTATTAAAGTCATACCTTCGGGATAGGCAACTTAAGGTGCAAGTAAATAAGGTGTTTACCTTATTTACTCAAAGGGTGCTAGCATATCTATGGGTGTACCGCAGGGCTCAATACTAGGCCCTTTCCTATTTTTGGCTTATATAAATGACTTGCCGCATTTATTCCGGAATGAATCACAGATGGTATTATTTGCTGATGACACATCACTGGTTTTTAAAATAAATAGACGTACAAATAATTATGACGATGTAAATAGTGCTCTGATGAAGGTTCAAAACTGGTTTACAATAAATAATTTAGTGCTGAATGATAAAAAGACAAAATGCATTAGATTTGTTTCGCCAAACGTTAAAAATAACGAATGTGACATATTACTGAATAGTGACAAATTGGAATTTGTAAAAGAGACTATTTTCCTGGGAATTACTGTAGACGACAAATTACAATGGGGTCCTCATATTACATCTCTAGCGGGACGATTAAGCTCTGCAGCTTATGCTGTCTGGAAAATCCGTCAGTTAACCGATATAGACACGGTAAGACTGGTGTACTTCAGTTACTTCCATAGCATCATGTCGTATGGCATTCTGTTGTGGGGACACGCTGCTGACATTGAGTCCATTTTTGTCTTGCAGAAGCGCGCCGTCAGAGCTATATACAACCTAGGTCGTCGCGAATCTCTCAGAGAAAGGTTTAGGGAGATCAATATTATGACCGTTCCATGTCAATTTATTTATGAAAATATTATGTATGTTAGGAAAAACCTACATTTATTTAGTAAAGTGTCTGACAGACACAATTATGAAATTAGACATAAGAATAGATTAAGTCCGCCGTTTTTTAGATTGTCAAAAGTACATAAGTCGTTCATGGGAATCGGTGTTAAATGTTATAACAAAATCCCCCAAGAAATACTGCATCTAAATGAAAGAAAATTTAAACTATGTATTAAAAAAACGTTATATACACAAGCATACTACAAACTAAATGATTATATAGAGGATAAAAGTGCTTGGAGGCAGGCTGGTCCGGTTCCGCAGGATAATACATGAAACACAGTGATGTTCAATGAATTCTATTTGTGTAGTAATATAATCATGTTGCTTAAATATTTGTATAGTTTAAAACGTTGCACAATTTATTGTAAATGTGAGAGCCCTGTAATTAATTAAATCAAATTAGACTTACTAGTCTAATTTGATAAGTAGATTGCATTTATGTCAGCTTGGAGTTGTCATGCTCACTCAAAGATCTCGTTGGCGGTGGCACGTGCATTGGATCGCTCGATTCCCTAGAAAATGGTTGAGTTGGGCGGTGCTAGGGTTCGCCAAATGTTCGTGAACGGGCACCGTCGATTGGAACTGGTCAGCTCCAGACTGTATCATTTTATTTTATTATCCTCAAGGTTATTTTCTTTTTCAGTCTTTCTGACTGGATTTAGGTGTTGCATTGTTCTCACATAATCGAACCAATAAAAGTATGTAACTAGAGAATTGTATTGTAAACCTGATTGAAAAAGAGTAACCTATGGAGTTTCTTGCTCGTTCTTCTCCATAGGAATCTACGCCTTGGAATGAGCAACTAGCTTCACTTATAAATTTTTGTTGTTTGACGTTCAAAAGTGCCATCCTGGTCTAATTGAAATAAATGATTTTGACTTTGACTTTGACTTTGAAAAAACCCCATTTTTTCATGATTTACAAAGAATTTTTACAATTTAACTACAATTTTACTTATCACCACAAAGAGAAACATTTAAACGTTCAGACTCAATACAATCCTACAAAATAGGTCAGATGAAAAGAACACTATGTTATACAATGAAGGCTACTCTACCTCAACAGTGGAGCTCCCTTCATCTGTAACTAAATGATTGATCGCTGTAAGATCTAGGCTACACTCGCGTCATTTGTTATTCGGATTACGACCGACAGGAATGCTGTTACAAAACGATTTTATACATTTCATTTGAACTTAGTTTTATTGGGATTTTCTGCTGTAATTTTAGTTAAAGAAATTAAAATGATTTATACATTAGTGGTTTGATTTTTGATTGAGTATTAATCGGATGCATTTGGAATCTTCAAGAAAAGAGTGTATTCCTTTTTAAAACGCTGGCAATGCACCTGTGACTCCTCTGGTGTTAAGTGTGTACATGGGCGACGCCGACTGCTTACCATCAGGTGATCTGTGTGCTCGTTTACCGGCTTCACTACATAGTATAAAACAAAGTCACTATCCGCCTTCTATAAATCCCTATGTATGCTTAGATCTTTAAAACAACGTAACGGATTTTGATGCGGTATTTTTAATAGATAGAGTGATTCCTAAGGAACGTCAAGGTTTATATGCATATTGCACCCGTGCAAGGCCGGGCCGAGTCGCTAGTATTCCATAAAAATATCCAATCCGATCACATGATATCTCATTGTATCAGTTTATTCAGCCAGTACCTTTTACGAATTATCTCAGTAATATCTGCGAATATCTCAACTTGCATCTCGGCACAGCGCACAATATCCGATGTAGTTAATGGAAACATTTCATCAGTATGCAAGTGGGACGCTTGTATGTTTGTGCATGAATTAAACTGTCAAACACCAAGCGGTCACCGGTGACCGCAACCTATTGTTCTATAATTGTGTCTATAATGACGGTACAAATGTCGGAAACTACATATATGAGATGTCAGGACAGATCTTGGTAATAGGGTAGATGACTAATTTTTATTTTAATGTCCGTCTGATAGATTATTTTAAAACATTACACACGTATATTTTATTTTTTCACAGAAACGAATACTTTCGACGTTATGTTGATTTGAAATGTCGCATGACGTCACTTCTATGTACATTTTATACGTAGGAATGACGTTTTAGCCCCCACTCTTAACCTTTGATTTGTTTTATCTAAGTATCATTTTATTTAACAACAAAATAAAAAATACGTATCTAATAGTTTTTCATTACCTAACTGACGGACTAATTAGATTTTTAATTTTTATACCCTGTCATCATCCCTATTGTATTTTGTGTTGCATGTTCTTGCAGTCGGTTATGAATAAGTTGACTAGACTTTACTTTTATGTAGTTGGTTTCTGAATATAACCCGCCTAAAATTTGGCCGCAGCAGGTCAACAAATTAATCATTCTATCCACAGATGGGGCCCAACAGGGCTGATGCCGATACGGATCCGCGGAGGACTTAACGGGTTGCCGGGGCTCCGGCTCGAAGTGCAGGAGTAGGAACGAGGTGGTTTTTAGTCAGTAAGAGTCTGACACTACCTCCCGCCTCGCCCAGGCGGGAGAAGTCATTCGATGATTTTCCCACTTTAAAAAAAAAAAGAAAAAAAATCCACTGATGATACTTCACGTGACCGTACGGAAACATGTTCAGTAGTTTCTGAGTATGTGATAGGACAACGATATACCTAATTATGAAGAATCAAAAATTTCATTTGCTATTGGTTCATCCGCATTCTTATGTTAAAATTTGTTTCATAGACACACGTTCCCATAATGTGATCTAAATCTAGAGCATTATAATGTAGGTAGGTTACCGTATTGAAAATGTTTAAAAAAAACTAACTGTACAAGTAAAAGTAATAACAATATCAAATCACATACTCGCATAGATATATCTGTTTCATCAAACTTTTAATATGAAAATCCAGGTAAGTTATATGCAGTAATATCAGCTGTATAACTTATAAGAGAAAATCAAAAAATTCCAGGTCCCTATATGAAGGAAATTGGCTGTGTTTTTAACAATAGAAAACTTGGAGATACGCATTCTTCTCTCGCTCGCTTACGTAGCGACATCTAGGGAAAGTTTGACTGAAGTTTTGCCCGTATCACAAGTTAGGGGTGAATAAAAATGATTAATGAGATTGTTGTTGCAAATTATTTTTGTTTTGAATATTTGTTGTGTAATTAATAATTAATTGTTTGATTTATGCTATTTTGTTTAACAATGATTTATGTTTTTGACAGTTCGATTTTTTAAAACACCCACCCTATGTATTCTATCATTTCAGCAAAATAATAAGTCTGGACCATGGACAAGACTTTATTTTTAATTTTTTAGCTTATATTTTATTTTATTTTTTAATTATGTTATGTGTGTTCTCTGCAAGAATAAATGGTTTTTCTTTCTTTCTTTCTTTCCTCTACCTCATTGAAATCTTTTGAAGTCATCAAAATCGGACCAGTGATTCAAGAGTTAAACATAGTTACCTATTTTTCAAAAACAGTAATCCTAAACTAATAGGGTAACAAGCTAACATAATTGCGCTGTCACCTTCCACCTTCATCTTGAAACATTATCAGATCATCCATTGATTGTCCCGTCAGACCCTGGTAATTACATAATCGTCGGGGTTTCTCCAGAGGCCAGTCAACCGACCCGACCCCGCGACCCCACGTATTATTTATTGATATGTATTTCATTAGGATGCGCCGTAATTACTTGGTTATGCTTTTATGTTGGTAATTAGGGAATATTTTTGTTTTGTTATTGTCCCATAATACTTATGCCCAAAGAAATAATGGTTAATTTTAAATAATTATTCGTTTATCTTTCGGGGCTATGATTACATTGTTGCTATATTCAAAAATGTTTGTTTATGGATTAGGGTCAAGCGAGCAGACGGATGGTAAGCAATAAATTCCCTCCATGAACGGGTGCAACATCAGACTTGTCATAAGTATACCAACCTTAAAAATACCTAGATAAAAAAAATACCTTATTGTGTGTATCGAATGTGTTTTCTAGCACCTTATTCGATTAACTAAAATCACGGGTTACTCACGTGAATATACTGAGAAAACACTGACTTTGTGCTGAACCCGGAATCGAACCCAATACCCGCGCCGCTGGTGAACATATCGTGCGCTTTAACATCGTCCAACGCGCCGCCGGATTTGGAAGCAAACACTTGTGGTGTCTTTCTTTTTTTTTTTTTTAACGTATTTATTCACAAAAAATATACATAAATTAGCTAATACATCAAAAATAAAAAATAAAAAATATTTTTATTGACAAAAAGCTTCACATTACATATTTATATGGCTCTGGACCCCACACTAGGATTCCCTGTGTCGTGAGGCCCAGTCTCTTTCAGTCCGCAAAACGTTATAATACAAATGAGAGACAAAATAAAAAAGAATTATAAAAAAAAAGGAAATTAAATGAAAACGATAAATTTACAGTATTCTTTATATAATACTAGTTATGGAAGTGTATGAATGTATGTGTGATTTTTAGGTTTGTGTATCTATGTATAAGTATGTGTGTGTGCGTGTGTGTGTGTGTGTGTGTGTGTGTGTGTGTGTGTGTGTGTGTGGGTGTGTGTATGTATGTATGTATGTGTGTGTGTGTGTGTGTGTGGGTGTGTGTATGTATGTATGTATGTGTGTGTGTGTGTGTGTGTGTGTGTGGTGTGTGTGTATGCGCGCGTGTTTATAGTTGGTATATGTCGGATGAGATGTAATACCAGTGATAACTGTTCTACTGTGGGATATTGAGTATAGCCTCAGTACTAGAATAGCTAAGATTCAATAACCAAATTGTGATTTTTTTCTTGCAGGTTTTCCGTAGTAGTGTAGCGATTTTTAGTTTAGATTGTATTTTTCTATATATGAAAGGTCCCATGAAGAGAAAGGACTTTCTACCAAACGATTTGTTGCATTTAATTGTTTGCCACTTAAGCAGTCGTTGAGATCGCGTCATAACTGCCTTACTAAGGCTATTTTTATGGAAACGTAATGCGACAGATAGAATATACAACTGCCTTACCCGGAGTATTTGAGTCTCTTGATACAAGAGATCAGTGCCATATCTGTATGGAAGACCGTGTGCGCACTTCAGTAACGCACGTTGTGCTCTTTCGGCCTTTAGTAGATACACCTTTGCAGCCGCACCCCATGATATAATGCAGTATCCAAGTATAGATTGACAGAGTGCATAGTAAATAGTTTTAATAATCTTAGCTGGAGCTACTTTAGTCAACCTCTTGAACACGTACAAAAGTTTCCTAACCTTTGAAGTCAACGCATCTATATGCATGGACCATGACAATCGCTCGTCCAAATAGACACCCAAGTATTTTATATGCTGAGTGTTCTCAACTACTGGACACGCACAATTGACGCGGTTCTGGCACGAGTGAAGCCTGATGGTAACTAAATCTCCAGGAGCCGTTCTCGCTGAGACGCTAAAACAGATAGCTTTGGTTTTTGCAACGTTTAAAGTAAGGAGGTTGTCATTTAACCAATCGGCGACGACCCGCAAACCCCTCTCAGTCCTGTTTATGACTTCCGACCAGGAATCGCCATGGAAGACGACTGCAGTATCATCTGCGTAGGTGAAAATTTTTGTCGCAGGAATCGCACGTGAGCACAGGTCATTGATATAGATAATAAAAAGTGTAGGGCCCAAAACGCTACCCTGCGGCACACCATAGCACACTTCAAGAACGTCACTGCTGCAATCTCCCACAACCACTCTTTGCTGTCTTTCACTGAGATATGATCGAAACCAATCGAGTGGTCCACCTCGTATCCCAAGAGCCGAAAGTTTTACAAGCAATATTTTCCGAGAAACGGTATCAAAGGCTTTAGCAAGGTCGAGAAATACGCCGATGCATGCTTTCCCTATATCCAACTTTTGTGTGATATAGTCTACAGCATTTGTAACAGCGTCCTCAGTAGATTTGCCAGGTCTGAAACCGTACTGGTTTTCTGACAACAGTTCATGCTTCTCCAAAAATGCCAGAAGTCGCTTGTTGACCACTTTCTCCAAAATCTTAGAGAGAGTAGTCAGCAACGAAATCGGTCTATAGTTGGCTGGATCCAGCTTATCGCCACTCTTGTATATAGGACAAACATTAGCCGCTTTCATACTGTCTGGAACCCTACTCGTCGACAAGCTTAGATTACATAAAAATGAGATAGGTTTTAACAGTGATTTCATACATCTTTTGTAGAACATGTTACTTAAGCCATCTATACCCGAAGAGGATGTTGTTTTTAAGTTTTTAATAATATTGCATATTTCTGCTTCGTCTGTAGGTACGAAGAAAAAAGACTGACAGACATTAGGCAAATTATTTGTCTTTTCGGCCCAAGCATTAGCCAATTGATCCTCGCTGACATTCAGATTTGCGAGAGTGCCATTAGCCAGCTTTTGCCCAACTGTAGAGAAGTAGGTATTTACGCTATTTAATTTACTAAGCAGATTGCCATCGTTAGTTAAAAGCGCAGATGTCTCTGCTTTATTATTGGAAATATTACAAATATTTTTAATTTCTGACCAAAGTTTTTTAGGATTGCCTTTAGCTTTATTTAAACGATTCTGCTCATATTCAAGTTTAAGGTTGCTTAACGTATTGTTGCAGTGATTTCGGTACCTTTTATATTCAAGTTGAATTGCCAGATTATCGCGATTTTCGGTTTTATTAGCTTTGACGTGAAGGGCATCTCTGCGACGGATACACTTTAATAAACCTCTCGTAATCCATGGCTTAAAAACAACATCAGTACTGCGCGGTGTAATAACTCTTGTGTGGTTTTTTACAAAATTACCAAGAAATTCAGTAAATCCGGTTACCGCTGAGTCTATGTCAATGTGAGAATAAAGCCAGTTCCAGTCCATCTGAGCCAATTCAATATCAATCGCGTTATAGTCAATTTTAGTTATTTTTCTGGAGACAGGTGTTTTGGTTGGCTGTTTCTGTATACCTAATATTACAGAATCGTGATCCGTGATGCCTGACTGACAGACAATAACTTTTGTGCTACAGCGAGATTTAACCAGTACATGGTCCAGGCAGCTGTTCTCCCTAGTAGGAAAGCTATGACCAGGATAGTATCCATGATAACCGGTCAAATCCAGATATTCTGTAGATCGTGGGTCTGTGTATCCAGCCTTAATATCCAGGTTTATGTCACCGATTATAACACATGACTGTCCAGTACCTAACGGTATGACTTTATCCAGGGAGTCACAGAAATCTGTGATATTGGAAAATGATGGGGACCGGTAAAGAGCAATAACTGAAACCTGATTAGATATATTTATCAGTAAACAGTTTGAGTTTTTGAAAGATGGCTCTTGTACGGTAATCTGGAGGTGCGATCTTGTGAAAACGACAATGCCGTCGTTCTGATTAAGGTATGTTTTAGAGCAGTGATACGTGTATCCGTCAAGGTTGAAACTGGGGGAAAATTCGTTTAACCAACATTCTGTCAGTATAATTATATCAGGTAGAAAGAGTAGTCGTTTAAGAAGTGTAATAAAGTGATCAAGATTTCTATTTATGCTGCGTATGTTCTGTGAAATAATTGTATATTGTCTTTTCGTGTCTCCCAAATAGAATTTGCAATCGTCAATTGACTCAATTCTATAAGAAGTTGTAATGTCTGTCATATCGATATCAGCGGCCACGTGAACCCCTTTAGCCATTTGAAGTAGTTAAATTGTCCAGGTATGTATTAAACACGATACAGAAGCAGTCCCATACTAGGCTACAGTTTAAATGTGATAGTTCACGCTTATGTATTACTGCAAAGTGTACGATGGCTGACAATGATAGTTTGTGTAAATAATAAGATAATTTAGGGGGGGTACCGGTTTGGTTTGTTGTGTAATACAGAATAAGTTTATATATCAGGCAGTGTAGTATGTAAGCCTTGTAAGACGCAAAACTTGAAACATATGTAACTCCAAGACCATGAAAACATCTCTTAAAGTTTATATTTATACTATTTCTGTATGTCGTCGCGAATGGAGCGCGTGTGTTTATGTGTACAGGAGTATGTTCAGTGTACTGATTTATTATGTGTACCTTATTAATTACGAATTGTATTTCTTGATCATAGACATTTAGTTTTAATTTTAATTTTATAACCTTCCCACAAAATAAAGCAAAGTTTAATTGCTTAGGATCACTACAAACCGATGTAATAATAGTATAGTAGTTATAAGTACATGTCATGTCCAGTGAGACAGCCGGTGAGCGATAAGGAGTCAGTTTAGAACTGGTTTTTTGTACATGGTATTGTTTATTAGCCAAAGCGTATATGTAAAAGTGGTATGATAGTGTGTAAATAAGTTGTGTTTTTGTGTTTAGATGTGTGAGTGAGGTTAATATATCAATATTAATTATAGTGTACTTATGTTGTTGAGAATTACGCATTTTTTTCAAATTCATGTAAAATGTATGTATTATATTAAAGACAAAGTAAATCTTAGTAAGATAGGCAAAAGTTAAGTTGTTAAGATTAATATAACTATACCTATACTTAGTTTTCTGGATTCTTGCTCTCACGAAGATGTTGAAAAGTCTGTTCATTCTTGATAATAATATGTCGGTCTCCTTCTTTCTTTCGTAGAAAGACCCGTCCATTTGTAATCCAGCAATATTGAAAGTTTTCAGTGCGCGCAAAATCCTTCGCAAGGAAGTGTAATCTTTTGGTTCTTGATGTGAGGTGGTTTGAAATATATATGGTACTTTCAGGTTTCGCCAGTCCAAGATGGGTTGTATTCAGTTGTTTGTCTTTTTGTGATGTGTTAAAGAACTTGGAACATTTCAAAACTTTGTCCTTGAAGAAGGTGGTGGTGAACTCAGATACAACTGTGGCTGTAGTAGCATTCTCCCTAGAGGGGAGTCGGTACACATCCTTTAAATCCTGGGGGCAATAATCCACACCAATACTTTTCAGTAAGTTCGTGATCATATTGAAAAGATCTTCTCTGTTCTCTTTTCTCACTTTAGGAATACCCCGGATTTCGATGCTAGTTTTTCTAATAATTCTGTCTAGACTTTCTGATCTTTCTTCCAATTCAGTAATTTTAGCTCGGGTATTATTCCTCTCAACCTCCAGTAGATCCATTTTCGTGTCGATATCTTTTATTTGGGCCGATAGTTCTTCAAAGTAGTGTTTAAAATCTTTATTAGATGATTGCATATTGTCATACTGATTTTTGATGCTGTTCAGATTTTTCTCAAGATTGTCAAGTCGAGAGTTCTGCTGACTCATCCAGGCTTTAAGTAGGTCTGTTATCTCATCCTTGAATGCATCGAAACTATTGCCTTCCCCGTCTTCTTGACGAGATCGTTTAGTGTTTCTTGTAGTTATATTAAAGGACAACGGTGTTATCTGTGAGCTGCTCAGCTTATTTATGTCTGTTTCGGATGACGAGAAACTTTGGGGAGGTGTGTGATGCAAACTCATCTTTAAAGTTGTAGTAATAAAGATTAATCGAAGTGAATAACAGAAGATTCACGCCGCGGCCGCGTGCACGCCGTCACAGGTAGCAGGTAGCCGGGGTCGGGTCGACTTGCGTGTCACTGTTTATGAGAGTTGTAATTACGATCGTATGTTCTTCTGTATAGGTATTATTTTTGCGATAATTATGATTAAAATGTTAAATAAAATTTCAAACACGTCTGCTCAGTGAGGCGGTTCAGATCAAAAATCACCAAACTGTATAACAGTTTGTTGGCGATAGTGGCGCTCTTATATTATACAATAAAGTTACTTCTAACTACTATTAATCTATATAAATACTATACTATTAATGAATACATATTATCTTTAGTTTTTTTTTTATGTCTAGAACAATTAACTTTTTTTTTAATATAACACACATAACATCACGCCTTTTATCCCCGAAGGGGTAGGCAGAGGTGCACATTCTACCACAGTACAATGTAACACCCACTTTTCACTAGTTGTTATGAGTCCCATGTAATAGGGGGTGAGCCTATTGCTTTTTTTTTTAATACTTATGTATATAACATATTTAAAAATTCCTCCGGCAGAGGGCGTGTTAGGCTCACGGCAACACCGATGCGAGCGCCAACGCCAGCCAGTGAGCGCGCACGCTGCTCATGAGGAAGAACCCTTCAGTATATTTAGCCGTGAGTAACCCGCGATTTTAATTAATTTAGCATATCTCACGATAGTTATTATAAAATTTATCCGATTATCAGGCAGACCTATTCCACAACCATTAATTAAAAAAAACCATACGCTAAAACAAATGAACCGTTTTACTAGCCACTAATCAACTTCAAATGTTGATTTTGGCGGCAAAGTTGTCGTTTATCTTTTGTTTCACCAGCACGGGAGCGGTTAACACAAAGGTAAACATTTCCTCAATAGTTTCTAGAAATGATAAAACAAAACGTTTGAAATGGTGGTGATACATAAAGATGTGGAGATATAAATCTGTGGGTAACATAGAACATGAAAGTAGTTGTTATCCACAATTGATTGCCACATAAATCAAGCGAGCAAAAAGCAAGACTGCACTGTTTCACAGCTCCAAATGTGTAATGGTGTTTTGTACTAGTATTGCGTCAAATTTCTAGAAGCAAAAGATTCTTTTTAGACATCTAAAGCTGTTTCTGTTTGTTTTTTGAAAATGGGTCAGAGATATGGGCTGATATTAACAAATTCTGTTCACAATATTTGTTATAAAGATATCTAAAATATGTGCTGTAACTTATAACGATCCAAAAATGAAAGTCTATTCTTACTTTTCCACATTTTGATAGGATCTAACCTTGTAAATTACAATACCACCACACATACATAATTTCACGCTTGTCTCCCATGGAGGGAGGCAGGGAGTATGGAACGCCAATTGCTACGATTCCTACATACCTCTTTCGTTTCATCAACAGTCATCAATCTTTTCATGTATGCTCGTCGGTTAAGGGTACTTTTAATATGGTCCTTTTTTAATTATATCGCCAATCTGGTCAGTATACCATCATCCAGCTAAAAACACTTGATTTAAAACGGACATCCTCTATCTACGAGAACACCGCACGATGTGAGATAAATCGATCGAAGCGACCTCTGTCGAATAAATCTCTCGTTCCATGGTTTGTCGTGTCGTTGCAGAAAATACAAAATGTATATATTGTGTTTGTGCGAGAGAAATGGAACGGAGTGGATTGAGGAATTATTTATTGGATTTACTTTTGGATAAATCCTGTGAAATATGGCTTTTACTTTTAAGAATTGTTTGCAGAATAGATTTTTCCGATATTTTCCTTTGGATAGAGAGCATGGCATCGTGGTATATTGTAATTCAATACATTTATGACACCAAATTGAAACTGCTTGACTTGATTAACTTCGTTGTTCAAATCTCAAATAATGAAACTATAAACTTTTTATAGCCATAAATCTTCCCTCGTTATGATTTGAGTACCATGTGTCAGTCCCAAAATAGTGTGCCTACAGTACCTACGCTACGTAAGAAACAAAAATACTAAAACTCAATGTTTATCATTTGCGCAGTGAAGCGTAGAAACCTTACAGAGCATACTGACATTGGCACATTCACAGGACAACCCGTTTGGCAAGCTGCCGACTGACACAATCACTATTTCACCCACTTTCCTTACTACAAACATATTCCTTTTTCTTCTATAAGGATAACACAAATATTAACATACAGTTTGCTTACTACGTTTCCCTTTTGGGAATAGTAACGAGTTTTATGGTGTTTTGGTGTTATAAAGCATATGGTTTGGTGTCTATTTCGGTTTGTTTATAAATATGGCTTGTTTTGTTGTTGAAGAAGAGGGAAACATAACATAATTAGCAATTTCACCAATTATGTTTCAACTAATATTGATGAAGGAAATAAGGTTGTTGCAATATTCTTAGACTTAGCGAGGGCATTTGACACGGTCTCAGTCCCGATCCTTTTACGTAAATTGGAAAGAGTTGGTATCCGGGGAACACAGTTGAGTCTGCTGGCAGATTATCTTACAAATAGACTGCAATGTGTTAAAATTGGCTCTTACATCAGTACTGAACTACTTGTATCTTTCGGGGTGCCCCAAGGGAGCATTATTGGGCCGACACTCTTTCTCGTCTATATAAATGACCTCCTTTGTCTCAACTCATTCCCTGGAAAAATACTTTCATACGCAGATGATACTGCCCTTGTTTTTGCAGCAAAATCTTGGCAAGAGACTTTTAAACTGGCTCAGGAGGGTTTTGACAGAGTGAAGAAATGGCTTCATGTCAATGTTCTCACACTCAACGTTCATAAAACCAAATGCCTTACCTTTTCAATTCGAGCCAATCCTAATACCAATCTGAAGCTAGTCGTTCACAAATGTCCCTCGCAATCACCGAATGTCCTAAACTGTCAGTGCGAACAGCTTGAAGCTTCAGAATCAGTAAAGTACCTGGGCGTTATGTTGGATAATAAACTCAATTTCAAGGCCCATATACATGCCCTGAGTAAAAGAATTCGCAAGCTTACTTACCTATTCAAAACCTTAAGGCATGTAGTAACTCCACAAATCCTTAAACGGACCTACCAGGCTCTTTGCCAATGACTCATCACTTATTGCATATCATCCTGGGGTGGAGCACCAAAAACCACAGCTAGCTGGCTCTTGAAACTGTCTTATGATCAGACTGAGGATATACTTACTGTACTTAAATAGATTCTCTTAGTTTATATATTCACCTATGATAAATGTAGAAATCATATTATACAACAGCAATGTAGACTCAATTGGCATAATTACTCACCCTCTGACACATATACACTCATTTTGCACTTTATTCATACAGAGGACTTTTACTCACTATAGTTTACAATTTATTTTATTGTTAAGCATGTTATTTCTTACGTTTAAATGTTTGTATACCCAGATTTAGTTTTTATAATTTACAAACTTGCTCCGAGGATTGAAGCGCTGCGAGCTGAAGCACAGACTTAAGACCTATTTCAGCAACAGATGCTAAAATTGTTTTCATGATACAAATATTATGTACCTCTAAGTTATATGATAGACATTATGTAAAACAAAATTGTGTAAACTCTTTCTTGATTCAATAAATTTATTTATTTATTATTTACTAGCGACCCGCCCCGGCTTCGCACGGGTGCAATATGCATGTATTATACATACAAACCTTCCTTAAGAATCACTCTATCTATTAAAAAAAACCGCATCAAAATCCGTTGCGTAGTTTTAAAGATCTAAGCATACATACGGAAATACAGCGAAAGCGACTTTCTTTTATACTATGTATTGATGATTATAATATGAAGCCTTTTACCACCGAAAGGGTTCGATTCGATTCGGAGTCGCGGAGAACCTAACGGGTAACCGGGGCTCCGACTCGGCGTGCAGGAGAAGGAATGGGGTGGTTTTTTATTCCCCCTTAAAAAAAATAAAAATAGGGGTGGGCTGAAGTGCATATTTCGGCACTTAATGCCACTATACAATGTAACATCCACTTTTCACTATTTATGTTATGCGTCCCATGTAATAGGCTGTGAGTCTATAGTCATATACCAAGTTACAGTTACACAGTTCTAAACTCTGTGCTACTACTGACATTTTTTAACACTCAATAATACTTTTCTCGATCCGGGAATCTGCTAACGAGGCAGTCAAGAGGAGGGAGAGAGCAACTTGCAAAATATCTGCGATTGAAATGATGCTACGTAGAGAATAGGTACTTATTTTATTTTACTATGCAGCTAAATATCAAATGGGGATGATGACAGGGTATGAAAATTAAAAATCTAATTAGTCCGTAAGTTAGGTAATTAAAAAATATTAGACAAGTATTTTTTTATTTTGTCGTATAATAAAATAATACTTTGATATAACGAATCAAAGTTTAGGAGTGGGGACAAAAACGTCATTTCTACGTATAAAATGTACTGAGAAGTAACGTCACGCGACATTTCAAATCAATATATCGTCGAAAGTATTCGTTTCTATAAGACAATAAAAAAGTATTATGTAAGTATGCACTCAATGGTTCAAAAAATGATGCTATAAGTTATTGCATTTTGAAGATTAATAATCGTGTTAAATTGTGGATAGATGATTGTTACTCGATCATCCAATAGCGATGCGGATATTGATGAATGTTGCCATAAAAATAAATCACCACCTGTATAAAATATTTATAACACCTTCACTGAAAACGACTTTCATAGCAAATTGTTATAAATAATATTTTTATGACTTCTAACGAATATATCAATCAATAGCTTTTATCCAATAAAATAGAGAGCAATTTTATTGTTTTTTTAATACGTTTGTATATTTCAAAACGTTCACAGGTCGTAAATTAGATTGTTGGGTTCTTTGAATTTTTATTGGTCTATGGATTATATTATGTCATATATTTTATGATATACTAGGTCTTGCTCGCGACTTTGACCGCGTAGAATATGAATTTTAGAAAATCCCTAACTAGTTTTTTTGGTTTATTTTTCCAAAATAAAAGTAGCCTATGTTACTCCTTAGTACATCAGCTACCTGCCATACAACTCCTATCAAAATCAGTCCAACCATTCCAGAGATTATCCAGTGCAAATAGACAGACAAAAATTGTAAAAAATAATATTTTAGTATGGGTATCGTGTCGTATGTATATTCATATGCATGTAGAAAAAAGTGGCTATTTTAATATTACCAACAGACACTCCAATTTTATTTATTTGTATAGATGTACCTATAGATAGATGAATGTGAGAAGGTGTTATGAATATTTGATTTGGGAAGCTTTAATATGTTTATGGAATAAATTTTAATGTAGTTTTCACAGATGGATAGAATTTAATCGGAAATCAAGAAGAAATAAAGTTTATTATTATGTTTTCGGCTTACTAAAGGCTAGCTAGTATCGCTTGAAACTAGTCGAGTCGAGTCAAATAATTACGTGAGTAAGTCGAACACATATATCTTACGAAAGTTATAATACAAATAAATAAAGTTACTGGAAGTCGATAAGAAATAAAGGTACTTGATCTCATAGTACTTCAATATCCAATCTTGCCATCTGCCATGTAACGAAAACACATTACAAAACACAGACAAACCCACGAACATAGCTAGTTTCCAACAAATACTTAAGTTTAACAGTGAACGTTTCCGAAACGTTGAAAATGATTGATGATCAGAAAACTTCCAGGAATCCTCGTTAAAACCTTCATTAGAATATATCATTTGAACATTTAGTTGCCATTAGACAGCAGATGATTTAAGACGGAAATAAATGGCGGGAAACCTTTTTCACGGCCGCCATTAATGTCAAAAGGTCATTGCCCTTTCCCCACGGTAAATGATTGACACTAGTGGAGAGTCATCGAAAAAAATATTCATGCTTTTAAGATTATGCACCTTATAAGTAAAAAAAAAATATTAATATTATAAATGCGAAAGTTTGTTAATGTGTGTGTGTGTGTGTGTTTGTTACTCAGCCACGTTAAAACAACTGAGGTAATCGGTATAATATTTTTTGTTTTTAACGTAGGCAGAGCTGCTAGCAGGAGATAATTATGGAAGCAAATGGTAACAAGCGGCTACCGTCAAATGACAATGACCAAATTTGTATGGAACGTGGTGCCTTTTCATTTTTTCGCGGCAGTTGATCGGATGTGGAAAAACTGATGCAGAATAACATTACAAACAAAAAAATATATGGGGTCTTATATCAAAAACACAGTCCAAACCGAGTTAAATCAGTTCAAAGATGTGAAAATAGTGCTGTATTATACTTGTCATTTTGTTGATGGTGACCGTACACAATGCATATTTCTTCATTTAATTGTCAGAAATATTTTGTAATAAATGATTATAAACGATTTCAAGGAATGTAATAAAGCTTTTTGTAGACTATTTTATTTATTTATTTTTTGTTTTTTTTTGTGTTTGGCCTTATGGCCACGGAACCAGAATAGAGTGAACCATTAACTGGCCACAGCTCAAGTAAAAAAAAATATATTTCGCTTGATTGGCTAGCGTATTCACTTTATATGTATACGGTTTATGGCCTATGACAGATTTTCATGATCAATTTCCTCTCAGTCGAAAATCCGGAAAATACTTTACTGAGCCCTATCATAAAATGCTATGTTTGTCAGCTGCGGCGTCGGTAGCGGATTGAATAGCGCTGATCACTTTAAAAGTCGACGGATTTCTTTCTTCAAAAGATTATGATAACTATTAAGTAGATGAGTGTCCCACCAGGAGTCAATGGCAAAAAAAATATACTTTATTAGATGTTTGGACGGCTACCACTACTCAACCCACCACTGGTACCACTGCTGACATGCATGAAGCTTCATGACACAACTCCTAGAAGCATCCGACAAGTTATCGACTGAGAGAAAATAGGTAATAAAAATTAGTGTCTGGTAATACGAATATATTGTGATGTGATATAGTTTTTCTGTGCCCGGAGTACAGTGGCGCGCAATTTGAGGTTAGAAATTGTGACAAAACTATGAATAATTTGAATAAAAAACCGAAGTAAAATGTTTGACTCCAGCTCCTTTCAACGATCATAACTCAGTCCAGACTGAGATTTCCATATATGTGCCCATAGACAATTTCGTTTGTAATGTAATTCTAGATAATATTTTCCATAAATCATCGACTGCCGCCAGAAAAAAGAAAGGCACCACTTTTAATCAATGCCCTTTAATCTACATATATATATATATATTAATATAAATAAATAATTCCCTTTGCAAAGTAGAGCAACGAGGGAGACTGTTACGAATATCTTGAATTACCTAAGTGTCTTAATAACTAACTTACACTACTTACTTATAGGGCGAGGTGTCACACACACTACACCTTGATCACGCGTGAATGGCTGGACCGATTTCACTAATTATTTTCATGTTGTACTTGTTATTATTAGGAGAAAGTTCTTATGACAGACAAAATCCAGAAAATCCTACGGGAACGGGAGAAAACGGAATTGCGCGTACGAAGTCGCGGGCAAAAGCTAGCAATATATAAATATTACGCGTTGGATAGGCCTATATCCAGCAGAGAACAAACACAGTCTGGTGATGATGATGATGATGATGACAAATATTACGCACATGGGAGTTCCATATAATGCAAAATCACCCTTACATACTTTATGTCCACTTCTCCCTATCCCGTACGGCGCGTCGCGTTCCGCATGCGCCTCAAAGAGCCATCAGACCACCATAGATGGGGCCCAATACGGCCGATGCCGATTCGGAGTCGCGGAGAACCTATCGGGTAACCGGGGCTCCGACTCGACGTGCAGGAGAAGGAACGGGGTGGTTTTAATCAGTAGGAGTCTGACACTCCCTCCTGCCTCACCCAGGCGGGAGCAGTCATTCGATGATTTTCCCCCGTTAAAAAAATAAATAAAAACTCCCCTTTGGGGATTAAACTTTATTATTATGTTTATTTTGTGAAATTAAAGGTGTAGGTACTATTTTACAAGCCCTGCTTACCCAGTAATAGTAGTTCATGTCCCAAGATGCCGCAACAAATGTATCTGTACTGTAATCCAATTGTACAAAGAATCTTAAGTAAATTCAATTACTAACTAATGCAATAGATGTTTGTAAATAAATGCTCGACTATTTAATGTGATTACGTAAGAGGACAATGTCAGGGGCAAAGTGAAGCTATCACCTACTTATTGCTCTACGAAATAAAGTTGCGTAATGGATATAACAACATACATAAATACATAACATCAAAAGGACAAACGTAATAAACAATCTAAGTACGAAACATCAAAATAGATCTAAGTATTTGTCAAAAACAAAAGAGAAATTGTTCAAAATCAAAATAAATTCACATGAATTTTTAGCGGAATCGTGAAGTGAAAAACACACGTTTTAGCATCGCCCACTACCTTTTGAAGTTTCATTACGGAGGAGAGTTTTGAATAAGTATTACTACCACGTATGAAATCGTACATAAAAGTGAATTATTAGCTAATCTATACCTACTATTATTATAAAGCTGTAGAGTTTATTTATTTTTGTTTGTTTGAACGCGCTAATCTTCGGAACTACAAGTCTGATTTGAATAATTCTTTTTGTGTTAGATAGCGCATTTATCGAAGAAGGCTATAAGCTATAAAACATCACGCTACGACTAAAAGGAGCTGAGCAGAGCGTATGAAACCGCGCGGTTGTTCTAACTACTTAGTAATAAATATCTAGGACACATTGTCTACAATACGTATATGTATTACTTCATGTATATGAAGTTTTGGTCGGAATAGCAGTAAATATGTTTGTGATACCATGAATGAGGACAATAGCTTTCTACATGGTGTTTGTAGGCCACGACACACTAGACAAGTATGCCAAAATACTTGTGTAACTCGACCTATCCTAACATGGTGCGATCCTTTACGACAGTTTACGAAAAGTTATATTTTTGTTTGAGAGAGAAAGAAGATTTTCCCACTTTTGTTTACGCATTGTCTCAGGTGTGATGTAGGTACTAACTTTTGCATGAATTGAAGTTATAATTTTGAGCGATATTACGATTTTTTTTTTACATAAGCCAATTACATACAGCCACTATATGAAGATCGCTGATGTTGCATCCGCACCAATACTTATTATTTTAATTAATTGCTGATGCACCTTTGACGTAAAACGATCTCGCAAGTTGTTGTTTGTTCAATAAATTGTAAGAATGATCATTCTATTATCCTACTTCGAATTAGAATCATCATTCATAGGGTTAATTTTGTATTAATTATTCAATAATTAAATTCATTTAAAATCATTACGGTTTTTTTTCGATCCTCCGATTGCAGTAAACGTAATTAGCCGGTAAACAAGCTGACGGATCACCTGATTATTTTGTAATTTTTTTATTTTGAAAAATTAAAAATTTTTTTATTTTGTAACAGCAAAAGGTGAGGTAAGAGTACAATGTCCCATAATATCTAGCAGAAACAAAAGATTCTGTAGACACATCTCTAATATCCTTGCTTACATTAAACATTATAAATATTATTTTAAACACATAATGCAAGACTGCCTCGTTGGCCGAGTGTCGCAAGTGCGTCTGCCTGGCAAGGGGTCTCGGGTTCGATTCCCGGGTCGGGCAAAGTACTACTGGATTTTTAAAAACAATCTCAACGGTATATGGCAATAGGCTCACCCCTATTACATGGGACTCGTAACATACATAGTGAAAAGTGGGTGTTACATTGTAAAGTGGCATTAACTGCCATAATGTGCACCTCTGCGTACCCCTACGGGGATAAAAGGCGTGATGTTATGTTATGTTATAACATAAATGTAAAACGGCATTTACAAATAAACTGCTGAAATAGATTACGACAAAGCAAAGAAAAACAATACTCTAAAAAGGTTTACAAAGACAAAATTGAATGAATAAATAGTGTTAGCTTGGCTGTAGGCCCTCTGACCTACATCTCTGCCGCGACTTGTTTGAAAAACTGAAGAATCACTTAATTTGTCATTGTATTGTTGTGTGACAGATCTAGGGTAGAACTTTAGTAGTTATTTACTCGAGGTATTATTGCAGTAGTGTTGGTCCTTGTACTATTTATTCTGTGGTGTTGATAGATACAAAGCTTAAGGCTTGTCTCATGTTAAGCAATCAACGTAGTCTGCAATACCCGAGGCATCATAAATTTCAGTCGGTAAGTCGACGATTGAAGATATCAATTGAAAGATTGACTGTTGATAAAGCGAAAGAGGTATGTAGGAATCGTAGTAATTGGCGTTCCATAGTCTTTGCCTACCCCCATGGGAAAAAGGATGAAGTTGGCATGAAGTTACGTATGTATTTATGTACATATAATTAATTTAGTGTGGGAGAGCCATGCTTCGGCACGAATGGGCCGGCTCGACCGGAGTGATACCACGGCCTCACAGAAAACCGACGTGAAGCAACGCTTGCGTTGTATTTCGTCGTGTGAGTGAGGTTACCGGAGGCCCAATTACCCTCCCCTTCCCCAATCTCCCCAATCCCTGAATCCCCAACGATCCTCAAACTCTTAATCCCCAAAAGGCCGGTAACGCACTTGTGACGCCTCTGGTGTTCAAGGTGTCCATGGGCGACGCCGATTGCCTACCATCAGGTGATCCGTGTGCTCGTGTACCGGCTTATGCCATAAAAAAAAACTTAGGACTTTATGTCTTTATGGAGTTTCTTGCTATTTCTTCTCCATTCGAAACTACACTATGGAACTAGCGCTTAGCTTCACTGACGGACAGACGGACGGATAATTCAATTTTTGACGTTTCAAATGTGCCTAATTAAGGATTAATTGAAATAAATGCTTTGACTTTGCCTTTCATCTATACTAATATTATAAAGCCGAAGAGTTTGTTTGTTTGAACGCGCTAATCTCCGAAACTACTAGTCCGATTTGAAAAAATCTTTCTGTGTTGGATAGCCCATTTATTGAGGAAGGCTATAGGTTATAAAACATTACGCTACGATTAATAGGTGCCGAGCAGAGCGAGTGAGATCGCGCGGAAGTAGTTAGTTAATATTATAAATTTGAAATTTTGTGTGTATGATTGTGAATCAAAAGGGCTGAAGGGATCGGGATGAAATTTGAAACAGAAATAAATTATAATCTGGAATAACAGCTACATTTTATGGCACGGGAATGCGGTTGAAAGCGCAGGCGCCGAAGCTAGTGTAAGACAAACTAAAGCTGTTTCTTTCTTTTATAGTTTTTGGAACGAGTTTGTAAACATTTTTTTAAGGGGTGAAAATCATCGAATACTGTGTCATAGGTCCCATGGATATTTTGTATCACAATCCTATTTACAATGTATTCTGTACCGTGGGAGCGTTTACAAATACAAACGGTGGATACAAAAACAACGTAACACAAAACAAATATTTGCCTTTTTCTCAAATATTTGCACAACACGGAAAACAAATCCGTGACGCGTAATGCCTTAGTATAAAACGCTAACTAGACAAAGCTTAGTTAAGAATTCTTATTTTTTTTTTCGATTCTATATTTAAAAGGAGGATGTTCGGAGGCTGAGTCACCCTCGTCCGTAGGAGAGCACCCTTAAACCAGAATCCCTACACGTGGCCTCCGGGTGGTGCTAACCAGGTGACACTTTGGTGGTAGGCTTCGGCCGCCGGCTTTATGACCACCCACCGAGCAAAAGCGTGTCGCCAAGCGGCCCTGCCGTGTTCCGCCACGATGCTCGGTGACGCCGTATGAGAGGATGGGTCGAGATGGTTGTTCCACTGTAGACTGGCCGGTCTGACGCGCGCTGGTGTAGCTACACCGGGTGTCCAGTCGCGGAGGGTAGCGGGATCCGAGGCACGGTGCACCGCTGGCCGACCGCAGATAGTTGGGGGCCCAACTAGCGTGCTAGCCACACGTGAAAGGCTGCCCCGCCATCTAGCGAAAAATCCCATGGATACGCCATCGTGCCGGTTGGCGACCGGAGGAGAGGGCCCGATGGATATTCGTGGGGGGCTCGGGCGTCCCCGCAGTCTCCAGACTGGCCTCCCAATGGTGTGGCTAACTGCGGTGCGCGTCGAGGGGTCGCCTGCGTGGGGGACCATTTCACTGCCATCCTCTCAGCAACCTTCCACTCTACATCAATGACACCGAGAAATAAGAAAAGGGTTCAACAGCGGCTGCACTCCCTCTCCCTCAAAGTGCACCTCTCAAATATTCGAGGTTTGCACTCTAATTTCAATGCGGTCCATCACCACCTCGAGACCGAGAACCCTACACTCTTGTTTCTCTCGGAGACCCAGATCAGGTGCCCGTCGGACGTATACTACCTGAACTATCCAGGTTTTTCCCTGGAGCACAATTTTGTTCCGCATGCAGGTGTATGCGTATACGTCCGAGACGGCATCTGTTACCGGCGTCTCCGAAACCTTGAGGACCCTAGTTTTTCTGCCCTTTGGATACTGGCAGACATAGGCATGGAGAAAATTCTTTATGCCTGTGTCTATCGGTCGCACAGCGGAGATTTGGAGGCGACCAGATTAGCGCAATATCTCGGTGAAGCGGCGGATGCGGCTCGACAGGCGTACCCTTCGGCCCAGTTGGTGTTACTGGGGGATTTTAACGCTCATCATCAGGAGTGGTTATTCCCATACCAGTGCACCGACCATGCTGGAAGGGAAATGCGTAAACTTGCGCTTTCGCTCGGCCTGACCCAGCTGGTCCAGGAAGCCACAAGGGTACCCGATGTCGATACGCACACTGCCAATTGCTTAGACCTTCTGCTGACAACTGATCCAGATCGCTACTCGGTGACAGTCTCATCACCTCTAGGTAGCTCCGACCACTGTCTGGTGAAATCTGTATCCACACACTCCCCACCAGATCCGAGTCCCAGAGGACCTCGGCGGATGTGGCGATACAAGTCAGCGGACTGGGATGGGATGCGATCTTTTTTCGCATCCTATCCTTGGCGGCCCGTTTGCTTCTCTTCTGATGACCCGTCAGCTTGTGCGGAAGCCGTAACGGGGGTGCTGCGCCAGGGCATGGAATACTACATTCCATTCTCGGACGTGACATCCTTTGGTGGGTCCCGTCCTTGGTTCGATGCCGACTGCGGACGTGCCGAAGCGCAAAAGCAGGCGGCATACTTGGCATGGGCGGATGCCAGGCGCCGTAGGGCTGATGACATTCATCAAAAGAAGAGAGCCTTTAATCGGGCTGCCAAGTCATGCAAAAAGGCATTACGGATGGCTCGATTTAACCATATTGGCCGTATAGGGAACAAACTAGCTTCCTACCCAGCGGGAAGTAAAGCTTTTGGTCCCTGGCCAAGGCGGTTGAATCGAACTTCTGTCGCTCCTCACTTCCTCCGCTCCTGAGGTCTGACGGGACGCTGGCTCACACTGCGGTAGAGAAAGCGAATCTATTTGCTTCTCTATTTGCGGAATCTTCGCGTCTTGACACTGGTGGCGCCTTGCCTCCTTCTCTTAATAGCGTATGCAAGACGAATTTGTCGCAAATTCGCATTCGACAGAGGGAGGTATATAGGACGCTACGCGATCTGGACGTGAACAAGGCCAGTGGTCCCGACGGAATCCCAGCCCTGGTTTTAAAAACCTGTGCGCCTGAGTTGTCTCCAATCTTGACACGTCTGTTTCGCCTTTCCTTGGAGACGGGTCTAGTACCGGTTGCATGGAAGCTGGCCAACGTACAGCCTGTGCCTAAAAAAGGTAGTCGTGCCGACCCTAATAATTACCGTCCTATTTCGGTCACGTCCATACTCTGCAAGAGCATGGAACGTGTACTCAACAATAGACTCCTGGCATACCTTGAAGGTAACGATCTCCTCAGCGATCGGCAATACGGGTTTCGACGTAACCGATCGACTGGGGACCTTCTTGCGTATGCCACTCACATATGGAGCGAGGCCATAGAGGGGCACGGGGAGGCATTAGCAGTCTCCCTCGATGTCTCGAAGGCCTTTGACAGGGTTTGGCACGACAGTCTAATCGGCAAGCTTCCTGCATATGGACTTCCTACTGGACTGTGCAGATGGATAGCAGACTTTCTGAGGGATCGGTCAATACGAGTAGTCATCGATGGCTGCTCGTCTGACCAATTCGGTATTAATGCCGGCGTCCCTCAGGGGTCAGTACTTTCAGCGACGCTCTTTTTGCTCCACATAAACGACCTGCTTAAGCCCGGTATCTTTGGGTATGCAGATGACAGCACAGTTGTTGAAAGGTATGTGTCCAGTGCGCGGACTAGCGGAACACAGATCCAGTCTTTAAGAGAATCCATGGTCGATCGTTTGAACTCGACCTTGAAGGCGGTCTCCGACTGGGGTGACGCCAACTTGGTTAGGTTCAACGCTAGCAAAACCCAGGCGTGTCTATTCTCCGCCAAACGGAGTCAATTTCCGCTGACTCCTACTTACCGGAATGTGTCCGTACCGATGACCGATCATCTTGAGCTTCTTGGTGTAACTCTGACGCCCACACTCAACTTTGGCTCCTATATAGAGTCAAAAGCGCAACTGGCTGGTAGGAAGTTGGGTATCCTATGGAGGGTGAGACGGTACTTCACGCCGAAACAATTGCTGAGCCTGTACCAGGCACAGGTTCGGTCCTGTATGGAGTACTGCTCTCATCTTTGGGACGGCTCGGCAAAATATCAGCTGGACGCGTTAGAGCACATTGAGAGGCGTGCCAAGAGGCTCATCGACGATGATGCGCTTGTGAAGGCTCGGCTTCAAAGCCTCGAGCACAGGCGTAAGGTTGCAAGCCTTTCGGTTTTCTACCGGATACATTTCGGTGAGTGTGCAGGGGAATTGCACAACTTGATTCCCCCTAGTCCATCATCGTACCACAAGACAATCGGCGAAGCGTCACCGTTTCATGGTAGATGTTCCGCCCACACGCACGAAGCGCTTCGCTTCAAGCTTCCTTGTGCGTACTGCTAAAGAGTGGAATTCTTTGCCAGAGTCTGTATTTCCTGAAGGGTACAACCTGGGAGTCTTCAAGGCCCGAGTGAATAGGTTGCTTATGGGACGACGTGCTACATCGTAGACCGCATCATCGCTTACCACCAGGCGAGATAGTGGTCAAACGTCGCCCCATCAAACATAAAAAAAAAAAAAAAAAAAAATTAAGTTTGAATACTAGTTTCGTAAAATAACACATTTTTTATTATGGAACTAGATTGAATTTTCTTTTATAAGTAATTAATACTATTCATTCAATCTCTATATTAAAAGTAAAATAAATGCACTGCATTAATATTTTATTAAAATTCCTACAGTATAAATTGTTAATACGTATGCGATACAATATTTGAATTCAAGTTAAACTCCAAAAATTGTAAACGATTATTTCCCATTAAATCACATGAACAACTGGCTACTGCTGACCAAAGGCTTCTTCTTGTACAGAGAAGGTTTAAACATTAATCACCACGCTTGTTAAATGCGGGTTGATCAAACGATAATTTGCCACAGTCCAAACCAACGATTATACCTTATTCCTTCCGCTCCCAAGAGGTGTTTTAATTAAGTACCTACCACTGTAAACTCCAGGTTAACTTTAAGCTACACAGTTAAGGCAAGTCCTTTGCCTTATTCCGGCCACTTTGTTTACAAACAGACTTCCTAATTTAAGTCCATAATTCTTGAATGTTAATCCCACTAATATAAACCAAAAAAGGACGGACGGATGCTGCTCTTAAAAAAGTAGATCAAATATTTTGATGGGTTTTTCTCTAATATACAACACTTATCTATTATAGTTATAGTTATGCTAGCTAAGGAGGAGGCGGGACGCGTGAGGCAGCGAAGCGCTGCCTCCTCGCAACCCAGCCATCGCGAAGGACACACCGGGCGTCGGGGATCGCGGGACGATCTCCGGCCACCGTAAGCGCGGGCCTGCGGACGGCGAGCATGGGTGGCTCCCCGTCCGACCAGAAACAGACCCGAGCGTACGGCGCGTCGCGTTCCGCGCGCGCCTCAAAGAGCCATCAGACCACCACAGATGGGGCCCAATAAAAGGGATCCGATCGATGGGGCCGATGCCGATTCGGAGTCGCGGAGAACCTAACGGGTAACCGGGGCTCCGGCTCGACGTGCAGGAGAAGGAACGGGGTGGTTTTTAGTCAGTAAGAGTCTGACACTCCCTCCCGCCTCACCCAGGCGGGGGAAGTCATTCGATGATTTTCCCCCCTTAAAAAAAAAAAAAAAATTATAGTTATAGTTATCGACATATCAGTTTTAGTTATACGGTGTCTTTTCATGTTATTATAACCTTACACGTTTACAAAAAAATAAAAGAAAAAAAATCACTGTAAACCTCCTTTCAAATTGCATAGTGTTCCATATTCAAATGAACTTTACTTTTTAATGTTGTTCTCTACAGCTGGCTACATCAAATTGCATTATTAAAGTTCGTTCTCGAATTCAATTTATGAAATGTGTATGCCGCATTTATTATGCGGATACATCCAATTGCGGTCCGTTGATTGCTAATTAATTTTATGTTTTACCATAATTATAATGAAACAGGAATTTTCGATTTGTAGGTAATCCATATGGTAGTCACTTGTATCATTCATGTGATATGATATGTGTCTTTTGTGGATGTATGAAATTACCAATAGGTATTTGTGGCCCTAATCTTGTATTATATTTCGCTAAAATATGTCTATTTTAGGAGATTCAAATTTTTAGCATCCTTTATAGAGGTCGTTATGATAAGTAGAGCAAAAGGTTGGGTTTATTGTCTGTCGGAGTACTGCCGGTACTGGCGAACATTAAATGTACCGCATAATTTCCAACTACGAGCATAAAATAGCAAAGGTTATCTTTTGTTTGTTTAATTAAGTATATTTTATGTATTACACTTACATCGTTCTGCTAGAAATATAATTTGCAAATGCATTTATTTCTAAATTTAGTATTGTAAAGTAATGATAAAAATACATACGTTCACATACTCCCTCTTACATAACTTGATAGATCAAAATTAAATATTTTTAATTCATAATTCCATCAAAAACATAAACAACCTGTCTTCCTTTAAAACCTGCTTTATAAAACGAATCACAATACTAAACACCGGTGAAAGTGAACCAAGTGAACCCAAAACTCTATATCGTTAAAAAAAGAGTAAATATGGAATGACAGTTGATTCGAAAATTGAAAATTTGAATTTGAACTCACCGACGAGCGCGGCGAGTACCGCGAGCGTGGCGGCGGCCAACGCGGCCGTAGCCGGCGCGGCGCGGGGCATGACTGCCGGAGACACGCCGGGATGTTGCCAGCTTCCACTACTAAACTAACTACAATAACTCCCCCAATAAAGAAATAGTACTGAAGAGGTTTATTGCAGTTTGTGAAGTATTTTATTGAGCCAGTTTCTGTTGAATGTGATGTTACATGGAATTCTGTATTACATGGTCTGAATACCTTTCCATGTAGCATATACGGTTGAAGTTATCATTGTTGTTATACACATATTTTTATACAAGTGTATCAGAAGACATAAAAGTATAGTGTTAACTAAATTAACTAGTGTCCGACCGAAATTTCGGTTTCGGTTTCGGTTTCGGCCGAGTTTCGGCCAAAAATCAAGGTTCGGCGGTAGTTTCGGCCGATTTTGGCCGAAACCGAAAGAGGTCTACTCTGATTCGACGAAAAACGAAGTTTCGGACGAAACTTCGAACATTACCTACCACAATGGCATTTGTTACGAACGAAAAAGGAATGAAATTAGAAATTAGTATGAGATGTACTGTTTGCATCGATATTTTCGGAACCCTACTCTAATTGTACAATCCGCACGAACGAAAATTCGAGTTTGACAGATTATTCTTCGAACGTTTAATGTCATTTCGACGAAACCAAAATAGTTATCGTTTGATTTTCGTTTGGGTTAAATTTATTGAAAAATGAAGGAAAGTAACTATAAGTCTTCGTTTTATCACGGTTTCTTTGTGTGGGCAACACGTAGGGCACCAAAGGAACTACTTAAATGACGATATAAAATCAATGTACAGTCAGCTCAAATAGTTTGTTAACACAAACCTATATATTTTATATGTCTATGAGAGTTAGTAACATTTAGGGTAATCAAATACTTATTTGAATACCTTATGTACATAAATGTTTCATGTGTAATGTTTTGTTTTAAAACTGATAATACCGCTTGAAAAATTAACTTAAGTATTGCTAATATATATTTTCGCTATTCTTTCACATCTATTAATATACCAATATTTATAGATAAGATAAATTATTTCAAAAATATATTGTTAATCATCATAACACGAAATAATTTAGTCTCTTCAAATTCTAATGTAGACATTTATAATTTTTAAACTGACTGTACTAATATAATACGAATAAATTTGGTTGTCATTATTTTATACATAAATGTCACTAAATGACAATAAAAGAACATTCTAAAACTTTTTAATTTGGTCGTATAATAAATTTCTGAAAGGAGGTTCTTATCCTGTTTAAGATTCTCCATCTTAAACGTTAATATTAAAAGATTATTCATGATTTTCTTGATGATTATGTGTCGGTGAAGTCGAATTATCCTGTTCGTGTATTAATAACGAAACGAACGGTGGCTGCGTCCCGTTCTAAGCCATGGCATTATTATTTTAGTGATATAATTACTTAAAATAAAATTTTATACTTAATTTTGAATCTAAACCTACTTATTGCATATTTATTTATCTTCACTTCATTCGTTCATTGTAGTTCACGAAAGTTGTCTATGGTTCCGAAAACGTTGTTTGCCGCCGCAAATCAAACGAAACTTCGCATTCGAGAACCGGAGTAGACCTACTGATGTCGCAAGTTCACACACGTTCACGCTCGCATAACTCTGTTTCCCGCGGCACTGTACGATTGTCATTATTGGACAAATAAAATGTCACCGCCAACCTGTATAAAACTTTTTACTCAGGCCATACAAAAATAAAAAATTAACTTAGTCTAAAATGCACCAAATTTCAGTATCTTAAGAAATTTTATACTTGACTACGTAAGTTTCGGTTTCGGTTTCGGTTTCGGCCGAAACTGAAGCCACGGCCGAACATTCGGTTTCGGTTTCGGTTTCGGCCGGAAAACCAGTTTCGGTCGGACACTAAAATTAACGATTTACATATCGATACCAGAACATAACATAAGCGGTATCAATTCCAGCGGTTATGCCTGAAAACCAGTTTGTTTCCAGTAGAAAAGACTGCAATCAACTTTCAGACCAATCCAGATATGCTCAAAACAAATACAACACATAACATAATTTTCATCACCATAAACATTCTTCAAAGATACACCTCCAATAATTATCCTACGAAATTAGTACAAAATGGTACAATTTCTTTACTCTGGCAGCCCCGGCCGCGCCGCACGGTCACCGCACGCGGCCGCAGCACGCCCGCCCCGCGCCCCGGAATGCGGCACTGCGCTCCGTGACGGGCACACGCCTGCACCTCTCCCATACACACACGACATACGAGATTAAAGTTACTGTTGGGAAACATTCACGATGATGCTTTTTGTAACTTCTTCTTTGTGTCTTTGTTTTAACCCATAAATCACCAAGCGGTCACCGGTGACCGCGTTCCACTAATATTACATTACATTATAGACCTTATTTCTAATGTTTAGAGAATACTTTTGTATGACCAAATTTAGGGGATGGATATCAACGGGTTCAAGTAAAACTAGTCAGTTAAATATACTCGATGAAGTGCATTATTTACATTGAAATCAATTTGACATTGATGCATTATAGTTGGTCGGTCTTATTGAATCTTCTTGGCCGTAAAGGAGTTAAGGTTTATTATTTATTTTTCTTTATTATTTAAGAGAAACTCTTCTATTTTTCATGCCTTTTGATTTTGATGTTTATATGTTTTATTAGTTAGCTATGTTTTACAATTATTTTAAGAGTTGGTTAATGTCTTTGGCTTATAATCAATCTTTGGCCGAAATTGGAGACATTATTTTCTAGAAATAATGAGATTTAACAAAATGTTTTTTTAACTATCGATTATAGTTTCTAATGTTCACTTTTCATTTTAGTACATTTACAATATATTTGCTAGATTATTTTATTAATCATTCTTCTACCTTTAATACAAAATTTCGAGCATACCGATAGACACACGAATAGACATTGGACACACACACCGACGTGCGATACGTTCACATTCATCTCCGAGTACCCTGTTACTCTGCTCATCACCTTTCAAGTACTAGCGATGTAGTAGGTTTTCATACAGAAACACATTGCCTATTGTATATTTTGCAGCTATATATTGCAGCTAATATACTATTATATTATGTAGATAGTAATGTTTGATATAGAGGTAGTTTGTTTTAAACTTATACGTAAAAAAAAAAAAAAAACTATATTTAAGCTGATAGGTTTACTTAAGTTAAGGTTAAAAAGTTCAATTATAATCAAAACCATTCTTTATGTTAAGTTTTCGTGAACAAATTTTGACATTCATCTTGAAAACAAAACGATATTTATATTTGTTTTTTTTAAGGTCAGTTTTCATCATGTTATCTTATTTTGTTTCACGAAGGAAGGCTGTAATAGTATCTGTGCTTTCAGTGAGTCCTAAATAATAGTCCTACAACCAAACACTGAAAGGCAATATTTTAAATTGTACTTAAAACTCGTGCCATCTCTGTCTATTTACATAGAATTTGTAGTGATACAACAATATAAGCTCGTCTTACAATTGAGTGACGTTTGAGTATTTCATCGTTAGTAAAAATTCAAGGACCGGCTCGACGTGGTTTCACCGTGGTTTCAAAAATTCAAGGAATGGGCTGGTTTTTAGTCAGTAAGAGTCTGACACTAAGGCAAGAGCAGACATTCGATGATTTTCCCCCCTTAAAAAATAGGTGAGAATAGATTTTGAATATGGAAGAATAGTCAAGTATTCAAAAAGATTCCTCGGATAAAATTCATCTGGCGTTGGAAAAATCGACCCTAAGTAAGTCAGGCAACCAATGAGGTAATGTTATTTATTTAATCTGATATTTTCACACACCCCTTTTAACTACTTACGTAGTGCGTAGATAAGATGACTAAGCCGTAGCATTCGTAGAACCGCTACGAGAGCGTCGAGTGACTACGACGGAGCTGCTACAATTACCGCTACGAGCTACGGCTACGGGTTACATTTTTTTAAGTAACACATTTCAAATGCATATTTATCGCCTAGTTCATTTTTATAACTTTGGGTTCTTAAATATTTAACGGTGTCTTTATTAGGTTAGGCATTATTTTATTAAATATTTTGAAAATGCAATTGGTTGCACCTAGACTGTCAAACACCGCGCGGTCACCGGTGACCGCAACCTATTGTTCTATAATGACGGTACTCGACGGGTTAAATATAGTTATTTTTATACGACTTAAAAAAAAGAAGTTTCACCTGTATGTTTGTATGTATGTTGTATGTATCTGTGCGCGATTATCTCGCGATTAGCTGAACCGATTTTGATGAGATTCACAAAAATATTTGTTACACTTCGCAAAATGTTTTAGTATACTTATTAGTTTACCAACATCAAAAAAGAGGGAGTTGAAGTAGGTTTTTTATGGCATAAGCCGGTAAACGAGCAGACAGATCACCTGATGGTAAGCAATCGGCGTCGCCCATGGACACCTGGAACACCAGAGGCGTTACAAGTGCGTTACCGGCTTTTTTGGCAGATTGGGGAAGGGGAGGGTAATTGGGCCTCCAGTAACCTCACTCACACGACGAAATACAACGCAAGCGTTGCTTCACGTCGGTTTTCTGTAAGGCCGTAGTATCATTCCGGTCGAGCCGGCCCATCCGTGCCGAATCATGGCTCTCCCATGCTTGTTTATAAGAGAAATATTTTTTCTGCCAAAGTTCTAATAGACCTAGAAAAGTTCTAATAGACCTAGAAAAGGCTTATGACAGAGTGGTGAGGGATGAATTGTGGTCAACTCTGTCCATGTATGGGGTGGATGGCCACCTGATTCGGGCACTTAAATCCTTATATAAGGACTCGAGTGCCTGTGTCAGAATAAATGGGGACTACACAGAGTGGTTTAACATTAATCGAGGTGTTAGGCAAGGCTGTGTAGCATCTCCTTGGCTGTTCAACCTATTTATGGACAGCTGTTTGAACGACCTGAAAGTAGGAGAGTCTGGATTAAGGATGAATGACACAGTGATTAAAACATTGTTGTATGCCGACGACCAGGTGCTTGTTGCCTCGTCGGCCCAAGAATTACAACAAATGATCACTGCTATGAATGATGCATTTGAAAGGAAAGGTATGAAAGTAAATGTGAACAAGACGAAAGTGTTGGTGATAGAAAGAAATGAGGTGATAACAGAATGTCAGGTAATGGTAGGTGATGAAAAATTGGAACAAGTGAATGAATTTGTGTATCTGGGATCACTATTTACGAGAGATGGAAAGTGTGACGGGGATATTGAAAGGAGAGTGAAAGCGGGAAATAGTGTTAATGGTGCTTTACACTCTGTCATGTCGAGTAAAATAATATCCAGCAAAGCTCGACTTGCTGTAATGCAGTGTGTATTGACACCAACGCTTATGTATGGTAGTGAATCATGGGTGTGGCAGAAGAAGCATGAAAGCAGGATTAATGCGGTGGAAATGAGAGCCATAAGAAGTATGTGTGGACTAAAATTGAGTGATCGAGTGAAAAATAGTGTTATTAGAGAAAGGTGTGGATTGAAAGATGATGTAGTGACAAGGATTGAAAAGGGAATGTTACGCTGGTTTGGACATGTAGAAAGGATGGACGAAAGTAGAGTAACGAAGGAAGTATACAGAGCGGATATGAATGGGGCCGTCGGTAGAGGGCGCCCTAGACGGACATATAGTGACCAGATTGGCGATATATTAAAGAAGGGCCAAATTAAAAGTACCCTTAACCGACGAGCATGCATGAAAAGATTGATGACTGTTATTGAAGCGAAAGAGGTATGTAAGAATCGTAGTAATTGGCGTTCCTTAGTCTCTGCCTACCCCCATGGGAGACAGGCGTGAAGTTATGCATGTATGTATGTATGTTCTAATAGTGATTTTCCAAAGTAACTATCAAGTTACTTATCAAAGTAGACCCATATAGTAAGTAACTAAAGATGCGTCAGCATTCTGTTATAGACGTATTGAGGTGTTTATGTGTTTGCAGTAAATTTGGAATTCGATACAATTACATGGCAAGTTGCCAAACTTGTGTAATTTATGTCTAGCTAGACTAATACTTTAATTACTCACAAATATACCTGTGTATGTGTATGTACCTCCTACAGATACTTGGAAGCTACTATCTATACTGTTATATAGGTGTAACTACTTACTAGCAGTTTTGTTTTTGTTTTATCACGCCAGACTGTGTAAGACGTGCCGTGACGAACGTAAAAAGGTTTTTAGTCAGTAAGCGTTTGATACTCCCTCCGGCCTCACCCGGGCGAGAGAAGTCATTCGATGATATTCCCCCCTTAAAAAATGACTGTTGAACCTATTTTAATATGAAGTATGGGATTTAACTTTCATTCTTAATCACCGTTTTGGCTTAAAATACTTTCATTGTGAACTTGTGACCTCGCGCTCCTGTCACATTGGACCCTATAATAACTTGTAGTTTACCAACTGAAAAGAACAACCCAATTATAGAACCGAGTCGTGAAACATGAAACTGAAGAATCCCAGTCTCGAATTTCAAATGTTTTTTCATGACAGGTTTAATTACAGCCTTACAGGGCTGTAAGCGAAGCCTTATTTTAATGAACACTCTTCAAAGGAATGACTCGCTTTCAGCTTTTTGACGGCAGCTTTCAGCTTTTTCGACGAAGCTTTTTTCAGGTTACCGTTTCAGATTTTCAGTGTGTTTTCTTAAGGTTCTTTTGCCTTCAGTGTTGTTACAGGTGCTAGGGAATTGGGTTTATGTTTATGGTCGCTGGCTTCTTCCTTTTTTTAATAAATAATGTATTTCGGTCATGTACTGTGAACGTAAGGAAAGTACGTGTAGGCTTTAGAAAGGTCATTTCTGTACATATTTTGTTGTATAACATCTTCTTGTAGGCATAAGAAGCGGTAGGTGTATGAAAAGGCAGCATTGCCACGTTAAAAACATTGACTTAGTATTGACAAGAAAAAGTATAAAGTACTCGACTGCATCGCTAGCCGAGTTGTCGCAAGTGCGACTGCCGCCCAAGGGGTCTCGGGTTCCCAGGTATGGCAAAGTATTGCTGGATTTTTTTTATTCTCAGAAATAGCACGGAGGCCGGAATTGTGCCCGGTATATGGCAATAGGCTCACCCCCTATTACAAGAGACTTATATTATAACATAAATAGTGAAAGTGGGTGTTACATTGTACAGTGGCATTAAGTGCCGTAATGTCACTGAGCAGTGAGTGCGATTATAGAGCACAAGTTAAAAGAAAACGATTTTAAATGGGTATCAAAATTGGACCAAAAGAAATACCCGCTGTTACTTGACACTAACAAAATCTGTTTTCACATCACACCTAAGATACGCGTACTCCGTTTTAAAAGGCCGGCAACGCACCTGTGACTCTTCTGATGTTGCGGGTGTCCATGGGCGGCGCTGATCGCTTACCATCAGGTGATCCGTCTGCTCGTTTGCCTCCTATTCCATAAAATTCCGTAACGGGGGTGCTGCGCCAGGGCATGGCTACATTCCATTCTCGGACGTGACATCCTTTGGTGGGTCCCGTCCTTGGTTCGATGCCAACTGCGGACGTGCCGAAGCGCAAAAGCAGGCGGCATACTTGGCATGGGCGGATGCCAGGCGCCGTAGGGCTGATGACATTCATCAAAAGAAGAGAGCCTTTAATCGGGCTGCCAAGTCATGCAAAAAGGCATTACGGATGGCTCGATTTAACCACATTGGCCGTATAGGGAACAAACTAGCTTCCTACCCAGCGGGAAGTAAAGCTTTTTGGTCCCTGGCCAAGGCGGTTGAATCGAACTTCTGTCGCTCCTCACTTCCTCCGCTCCTGAGGTCTGACGGGACGCTGGCTCACACTGCGGTAGAGAAAGCGAATCTATTTGCTTCTCTATTTGCTTCTCTATTTGCGGAATCTTCGCGTCTTGACACTGGTGGCGCCTTGCCTCCTTCTCTTAATAGCGTATGCAAGACGAATTTGTCGCAAATTCGCATTCGACAGAAGGAGGTATATAGGACGCTACGCGATCTGGACGTGAACAAGGCCGGTGGTCCCGACGGAATCCCAGCCCTGGTTTTAAAAACCTGTGCGCCTGAGTTGTCTCCAATCTTGACACGTCTGTTTCGCCTTTCCTTGGAGACGGGTCTAGTACCGGCTGCATGGAAGCTAGCCAACGTACAGCCTGTGCCTAAAAAAGGTAGTCGTGCCGACCCTAATAATTACCGTCCTATTTCAGTCACGTCCATACTCTGCAAGAGCATGGAACGTGTACTCAACAATAGACTCCTGGCATACCTTGAAGGTAACGATCTCCTCAGCGATCGGCAATACGGGTTTCGACGTAACCGATCGACTGGGGACCTTCTTGCGTATGCCACTCACATATGGAGCGAGGCCATAGAGGGGCACGGGGAGGCATTAGCAGTCTCCCTCGATGTCTCGAAGGCCTTTGACAGGGTTTGGCACGACAGTCTAATCGGCAAGCTTCCTGCATATGGACTTCCTACTGGTCTGTGCAGATGGATAGCAGACTTTCTGAGGGATCGGTCAATACGAGTAGTCATCGATGGCTGCTCGTCTGACCAATTCGGTATTAATGCCGGCGTAACTCAGGGGTCAGTACTTTCAGCGACGCTCTTTTTGCTGCACATAAACGACCTGCTTAAGCCCGGTATCTTTGGGTATGCAGATGACAGCACAGTTGTTGAAAGGTATGTGTCCAGTGCGCGGACTAGCGGAACACAGATCCAGTCTTTAAGAGAATCCATGGTCGATCGTTTGAACTCGACCTTGAAGGCGGTCTCCGACTGGGGTGACGCCAACTTGGTTAGGTTCAACGCTAGCAAAACCCAGGCGTGTCTATTCTCCGCCAAACGGAGTCAATTTCCGCTGACTCCTACTTTCCGGAATGTGTCCGTACCGATGACCGATCATCTTGAGCTTTTTGGTGTAACTCTGACGCCCACACTCAACTTTGGCTCTTATATAGAGTCAAAAGCGCAACTGGCTGGTAGGAAGTTGGGTATCCTATGGAGGGTGAGACGGTACTTCACGCCGAAACAATTGCTGAGCCTGTACCAGGCACAGGTTCGGTCCTGTATGGAGTACTGCTCTCATCTTTGGGACGGCTCGGCAAAATATCAGCTGGACGCGTTAGAGCACATTGAGAGGCGTGCCAAGAGGCTCATCGACGATGATGCGCTTGTGAAGGCTCGGCTTCAAAGCCTCGAGCACAGGCGTAAGGTTGCAAGCCTTTCGGTTTTCTACCGGATACATTTCGGTGAGTGTGCAGGGGAATTGCACAACTTGATTCCCCCTAGTCCTTTCCATCATCGTACCACAAGACAATCGGCGAAGCGTCACCGATTCATGGTAGATGTTCCGCCCACACGCACGAAGTGCTTCGCTTCAAGCTTCCTTGTGCGTACTGCTAAAGAGTGGAATTTTTTGCCAGAATCTGTATTTCCTGAAGGGTACAACCTGGGAGTCTTCAAGGCCCGAGTGAATAGGATGCTTATGGGACGACGTGCTACATCGTAGACCGCATCATCGCTTACCACCAGGCGAGATAGTGGTCAAACGTCGCCCCATCAAATATTAAAAAAAAAAAAAAAAAAAGATATAGTAAATTGTGATTGTTTTTAAGTAAGTAAGTAGTTTGATTTAAGCACATTAAATATTTCTTAAGAATTTAATTATCAATAGAATAGAATAGAATAGAATAGAATAGAATCTTTATTTGCATAAAATGTAGGTACATAATGGTGATAATAATAACATAGTCAATGTGCCATATACATCTTGCTGCTTGGCGACATGCAAATCTTTATACAGTTCAAATACTTATCACAGAAATAGAACATTTAACAATTTATCTAAATTATAAGTTTACAGTCTATACCTCACAGATCGCTCACAATTGTAGAATTTACATGGGTTTTTTGCTAGAAATTCGTCAACTGAGTAAAAACATTGCTGACATAACCATTTTCTTAGCATTACACTAAATTTATTTGAAGGTAGTCCGGAGATAGTTTTTGGTAAAGAGTTATATATTAAGGGACCCATGTAAATACAGCTTCGTCTAAATAACTCTAATCTAGGAACAGGTAACTGAAATTCTAGATGAGTAGCTTTCCTTTTATTTACATTATTGTTAGACACAAAAAATTGAGGATTATTTTTCACAAATTTAGAAATCTCGTAAATATAAATACAGGGAACCGTTAAGAGGCTATTTGATTGGAATGCGGGTCTACATGAATCACACCAGTCAACATTAAACATTGCACGAACACACTTCTTCTGGACAATGAACACTCGTGATATATCCGAAGAGTTTCCCCATACAATGATACCGTAGCGGATAACTGAGCAAACGTATGCATGGTATACCATTAAGGCAGTTTGCATGGATGTTATACATGTAATTTTTCTCAAAGCAAAGACAAATTTATTGATTTTTACACATACATTTGCAATATGAGTTTTCCAAGTAATATTTTCATCTACTGTTATACCCAGGAATTTAGAGTACTGTTATACCCAATAATGTACGATTTAATCAAAAATATCTAACTAACTAATTATAAAATATTCTCAAACAATAATTAAACACTAAAATATTTAATCGAAGAACCACATCAACCATCAACCGTTGACCTCCAAGGGTTGTTTATGGTCGGTTGCCTAGCAACGGAGCGCCCCTAGCAACCGATTGAAATATTTCAATGAAAATGCCATTGACTTTTGCAATTACTATTTAGTGAGTCTTAAAAATATATTTATTTGATAAAGGGAGAGAAAATGGCTGGAGTTACACGACCGATGAGTCAAATGAGAAAGTTTGAAACTGTAAGTTTGTTCGTTTATTTATTATTCATTTATTGAAAGAGATATTGTTCGTTATAGTAAGTTAGTGTTCTTTGATCTATTATTATCGAAGCTGTAGTAAAACGAGGTACACAGAGAACAGATTCTCTTACCTTGTAGAGATTTTGAGACCCTTTTGTAACCGCTCTTCTCCTAAAAATTGTTTTTTTTTAAACTCAACGCCTATATTTTGCATGTTAAGGTAATACTTACAGGTGTTATGAAATAACAGGCACTGCTTAAAGACAGAGAGGTTAGAGTAATTATTATTTAGGTTAAGTGTGAGAGAGCCATGCTTCGGCACGAATGGGCCGGCTCGACCGGAATGATACCACGGCCTCACAGAAAACCGATGTGAAGCAACGCAAGCGTTGTGTTTCGTCGTGTGAGTGAGGTTACCGGAGGCCCAATTCCCTCCCCTTCCCCAATCTCCCCAATCCCTGAATCCCCAACGATACTCAAACTCATAATCCCCAAAAGGCCGGTAACGCACTTGTAACGCCTCTGGTGTTCCAGGTGTCCATGGGCGACGCCGATTGCTTACCATCAGGTGATCCGTCTGCTCGTTTAACTGCTTACCCCATAAAAAAAAGAAAACACTAATCTAGATGTATGTCAAAACTTAAGTTGGTTATACGCAATTTGTCCTCAATCTCGAATCGAAAGCGTGACCTAGAATATGTAAGACTAATGTCAGATCCTTGTGCCAAGTGGAACTTTGAATTTTTACGATGTAGGTCGCAGGCCGTGACATGCAGTATTAGGATGCAGGTTGTCTCTCTCTTTTAAATGGGGTTGGTTGAAATAGCAATACTGCTTGCCTATGTAGGTAAATGGAGTAATTACATAACATTACATCACGCGTTTTATCCCCGAAGAGGTAGGCAGAGGTGCACATTATGCCACTGTACAATGTAACACCCACTTTTGAATAATTACATTATGAGTCCCATGTAATAGAGGGTGGGCCTATTGCCCTATACCGGGCTCATTTCCAGACTTCGTGCTGCTATTGAGAATTGTTAAAAAACCCAGTAATACTTTGCCCGATCCGGGAATCGAACCCGAGATCCCTTGCCCGGCGGTCGTACTAGCGACCACTTGGCCAACGAGGCAGCGACCCCACACTCATCAGAACAATTCAAACCTAATTATGTATGTTAACATAATTAAAGTTTTGTAGAACACTACAGATTACATAGGTTGTTAAAATTACCAGCTGTCTCTATTACTCATAATACTATATTCATATTTCTGTCTCACTCATCCAGTAAACTTGTAACTTCAAAAGATTTTGTGGTAGAACAAGCGGCCGGATAATAGGATCACCCTAAAAGTTAGGCTAATGCAATCTTCAACCTCATTTGTTATTCCTTCAATCGCCATATTGGGAAACTTTGAAACATAAATAATGTTACACGATTCATAAAATATAAGTTCCTTGTGACTACCGCGTTTGATGAAGCCGTCGTACTTAAATATTATCCAAAGGCTGCTTGATTTGAATTCTCGAATAGAGTTGGGTGCTAATAAAGTATTTTTATATAAAAGGGGATGTTCCGTTTACCTATATACCTCTACATACTAAGTTATGTTTTTAATTTCATAAAAGTAATTGTTTCATTGTTTTTTTTATAAATTCAAATCGTTAGTTGTATAAAGCCTGTTTAGCTTTTAGGCACTGCTATGGTGATAAATGAACACACTCAATGTTAGCTCATTGTTTAATGTCTGACCAATACAATGGTTGGGCCGCGACTGCACCCGTACCGAATCATTTCAGTTAATGTCGCGCGTAGGCGTAATATAATGCTCAACTAAGGACTTCAGTCACAGAATAATACTTCAGTAGCTCGTGATCACGAACGAAACAACATGTCTTAATCGTTTAATTTTAAAAAGGTGTCTTGTGAATTTCGCTGGTAGTGACTGTCAGTGTCATCATAATGCACTATTTGGGCTCGTACACAAAACTGCGATGCCATGCGATGTGAATTCGCAACGCAAAAAATTACGATGCGAATTGCTGCGATGCGATTTCGTGCGACAAGGCTTCTCCCAGGGTGACCATTCCTTCGATGACCGTCAAGAAGATTTTGGGAAGAAAATATTTTGATGCGCGATGCGAATCCATTCGCACATATTCGGTTACCTGGCACTTTATAGGTGCGATGCGACATCGCCGTTTTGAGTACGAGCCCTTTCTTAGAATAAGGAGAAGGGTCAAAATTAGCTAACAAGTCTAATGATCAGCGCTACCCATGAACAACTATAGTACCAATTGAGTTACGGGTGTATTATAGGTCTGTTAGAAGGACTCAGATACCCAGCAACCCGCTTAAAGAAAAGACAGATAGATTTTCTAGACTTCTGACTAGCTGTAACAACTATCATAGTCATATAACATTAGAATACAATAGATAGAATAAAGTTTATTGTACACCATTAACAATATAGTACATACAGAAAAGGAAATAACAAACATAAATAAAAATAATGAAGGCACAAACATTACGTGTAAATAAAATCTCTTTTCTAGAAAGAAGCCCTATTCCGTGCTCGGAAGCGTATCCTCAAGTACTTGGTGCAAGGCTACCTGAAGCAGGAAGGCTACTTTCACACGGCAGATACCTTCACCTCGGAGGCCGCCCTCACTGGGGAGTACGAGGTCTGCGATAACATTGACCTGGACATCATACTGCAGGTGAGGTTTCAATTCCAATTTTATAGAGGAATGATTCGCGGGTTACTCACGTAAATATCCTACGCGGTCGCGGCAATGTCAGCCTAGCAAGCGCCGAAGAGTCCCTCTGTGGCTCGAAACTAGTAGAGCTTTTATCAGTATTTTTTTTATGATATAGGAGGCAAACGAGCAGACGGATCACCTGAGTATATCCTGAGTAGTGAATAAACCGCGAGCGAGTTTAAGTTAATTTAGTATGTCTCATGATAGTTATTATAAAAACAAAGATAATTTGAAGTAGCTTCATTGCTTCCTCAGGCGAAGCTTTAATAGTATTTACTTTATAGTGTCATAATCGTATCATATAATAATATAGTGTTTAATCCTGACAAGTATTTCGAATTCTTTAAATAATAATCACATTGCGTCTATCATGAAATACCTATTTATTATTAATAATAATTTATAATAAACTATGCAATTAAAATCTGCCTCGTTGGCCGAGTGATCGCAATTGCGACTGCCGGGCAAGGGGTCTCGGGGTCGATTCCTGGGTCGGGCAAATTACAACTAGGTTTTTTTTAAATTCTCAGTAGTAGCACGGAGTCTGGAATTCTGCACGGTATATGGCTATAGGTTCACCCCCTATAACTTGGGACTCATAATATAAATAGTGAAAAGTGGGTGTTACATTCTACAGTGACATGAGGTGCCGTAATGTGTACCCCTTCGGGGATAAAAGACGTGATGTTATATTAGGGATGCAATTAAATATATAACAACATGGTAAGTATAATAGTAAATATCCCAAAAGCGTAAAGGACCGAACTCCCTTTATACTAAAACATACTCTTTCAACTCTTAGGTATAAACAGTCTTCAAAAAATGTTGAAGAACACGAGAAACCATATTCCCCTAGAGATTAACTTCGCCATCATTGAGTTATCTTAGTATGTGTGTGTATGTGTGTGCCAGCCTCGTTAGAAGAGGAAGTATTTTTCGTATTTATGTGCCTCTGGGGGTAAGCAGAGCTCCAAGGTCTGCCGTTTTACGTTAGCGATAAATTTGAATTTGATGTTATTAGTAGGGTTTTTAGTTTCTTTACCTTCGAGCATGAACTTTTATGATTTCAATGATCCCCATAACAAAAGTTATATTTTGTTATGGGGTTGTGGCACCGACTTCTTACCTTTTTTTTTGTTGACGGGGGAAACCTTCCTACGGCGCCTAGCGTTTTGGGGAAAAATACTAGGGAGTGTAGGATTTTTACCTCACTAAAAACTCCCCGGTGGCCACCATCTGCACTTGAAGGAGGCACCGGGTCCTCTTAGTAGACCGACCGACTTCTTACCTATCAGTGAGTAAATAACCTATAAGTACGTATGATTAATTATAGTTATTTCTTGCTTTTTAGTTTTTGTTTCCGTGTTATTCATGAAAAATCAGCCTCGAGCAGATGCATACTCTCATCCATTGATTTGACAAAATTATCTACTTTTGGATTTTATCTCGCTAATTTTAAGGAAATAAGTATGCTAATTGCTATTTGACGCACAAATATGATGACGTCATAAGTTGCGATCCAATACAAAATTCATAGAAAAGTATCGTTTTTGACATTTCAATAAAAGTATTGAATTTTACTACCTGTCAACTACCGTATTATGCCCGAATGGTTAGATGCTCAGTATTTTTCGGTTATATAACTTGTTCCAATAAATAGTTTTGGACACTTCTGCGTACTGTTTTGGCTAATAACAAGCTTGACATTGTATACAGAAATATCTATACGTACTAGGCATTCATGACTACACAGGTGCTAGCATTTGTGTGCCTTTGTTCCCTATTAATTGCAGTGCAGTGGTACAACCGTACAACTCTGGTTCGCTTGTTAGTCGCACACGTAATTGTGCAGATGACACGGCGCTGTGTTGCTCGTGACACGGTCGAATAGACATAGGTGTACGGCAACACATCAAGCTATGCGAAACCAGTATAAACTGATCGTTGAGTGTACGTAAAGATCATATAAAGAGAGTTCATGGTAAATTGGATTGTACAGCTGTAGTAGATGTATACACGTACCAATTGTACCGTGTGTATGCAGAATTATTTGTGAATATCGGATCGGAAAATCATTTTTATTGATATAGATAGATGCTCAAAATAAGAAAATGTCCCTGTTTTCTACGAAACTAGAGGCTAAATAAACAAAATATAAAATACTAGCTACTTGCACGCGGTTTCACCCGCTCTGCTCGGCTCCTATTGGTCGTAACGAGATGTTTTATAGCCTATAGCCTTCCCTGATTAACTCGTCGAGTACCGGTTTTGTAGACACAATTATAGAACAATAGGTTGCGGTCACCGGTGACCGCTTGGTGTTTGACAGTTTAATGGACTAACCAACAAGAAAGAAGAAAAAGAATTCAATTCGAATCAGTAGTTTCGGAGATTAGCGCGTTCAAACAAACAAACAAAAAAACAAACTCTTCAGCTTTATAATATTATAAGTATCGATCATAAAAAATAAACTAAACTTAATTTCGAGTAACTCTGTAGGGTCTGTACAAAATCCACCATAATTCCGCGCGCGACTCAAAGAGCCATCAGACCACCACATACCACCCAATAGGGCTGATGCCGATACGGAGCCGCGTAGAACGTAACAGATTACCGGGGCCCCGGCTCGAAGTGCTGGAGTAGAAACGGAGTGGTTTTTAGTCAGTAAGTGTCTGACACATCTCACCCGGACGGGAGAAGTAATTCGATGACCCCCCCCCCTCCTAAAACATCCATCATCACCAGCCAAAGGTCTTCCACTGCTCAAATAATACATAGAGCTACACCTGTATTTGTCAGTAACGAACATTGAAATATCGTTTCTTCTGACGCAGTTGAGTATAAAGACGTAAGACGGCCCGCGATAATTTAATTTCCTAAATTAAACGCAGGTGAGCACCGGAGGCTACAGTAAGCTAAATGTGAGGTATAATTAAATAATGTAATCATTGCTACGAAATGCTACGCCGTAGCGACGACTTTCTTAATTCGTTTGACACATTTATGCTTCTTATTCTCTGGAGCAAGCAAAGGTACAACTTTGTTCTACAATCACTTTTTAAACATTTATTTCAATGGGGCTTCACATTAGCCTAGGAGAAATAACGCAGTGGCTGTCGTCGCGGTGTCGCGGGTTCAATTTCAGTAAGGAACAACAATTTGTGTGATCCACAAATTGTTGATTCTGGATGTCATTGTGTATGTGAACTTGTATGTTTGTGAACGCACCCACGATACAGGAGAAAATCATGTTCCTTTAGGAATACATAATTTTTCGTTCGACTCGCAATAAGAATTGGGTCTAACGATTTATGTGCTCACCAGATAGTGCAAATGTAGGAAGGGGTATTTTTGTCAAACCACAGCAGCTGTCAACTACTGAACGTCCAATGGCGTGACACTAGCTAATTCCTTATTGGACGAAGAGAGGTTCACATTAGTGCCATCTGGTGAGCAAAAATATAATAGGCTCCATTGAAACAATGGTTGCCCAACCACCACGCGAATCGTGCAGTCATATTTTGGATTGGTCTAACTGCAACTGCCTGCAAAACTTAGACTTTGTAACACTTAACTTCCGTTAAGCAGTGAAAGACTTTTTAGAAGATCGCATCAAAATCGGTTCAGCCAATTGCGAGACGCACAAACATAGGTACATACATAATGGGATACACGGGTCATACTGAGAAACCTTTTTTTTATAATACATATCGTGAGACATACTCAATTAACTAAAATCGCGGGTTACTCACGTGAATATACTGGGAAAAGCTCTACTAGTTTTGAACCACAGAGGGGTTCCTCATAAGCAGCGTGCGCGGTCGCGGCGATGTCGAGCAGCCTATTGAAACTTTTTTTCTTTCTGAAAAGTCACTTTTACACAATGGGGATGATGACAGGGTATGAAAATTAAAAATATAATTAGTCCGTAACTTAGGTAATAAAAAAATATTAGACACGTATTTTTTTATTTTGTTGTATAATAAAACAATACTTAGATAAAACGAATCAAAGTTTAGGAGTGAGGGCTGAAACGTCATTTTTTAGTATAAAATGTACTGAGAAGTGACGTCACGCGACATTTCAAATCAATATATCTTCGAAACTATTCGTTTCCGTAAGAAAATAAAAAATACGTGTCTAATGTTTTCAAATAATCTACCAGACGGACATTAAAATAAAAATTAGTCGTCTACCCCATTCCACCTTCTCTTCAATTTAATACAACCATATTACCCAGCAGGCAAACTCATACATGTTCGACCATTCCACCAGCGTTCGCAAGCGAAATGTTCGGCGATATACTTTTAATATTGAACCAAATGTTCCTACACCCTGCATAGTTGCGTGCCGTCCGACACTGAACGAGTTTCCAACGACATTTTGCAACTCATTCTCATGTAATGCAACTCACATACAAAATTTAAATTAAATTCAAATTCAAGTTTGGGATTTGATTTTGAATGCTGTGTGGTCTTAGGTTTTTGGTGGTAATAGATGTTAAAATAAGCCTTTATTTTAACATCTATGCGAATACGAATATGCGAATACGCCTGTATTCACTGGTTTAGTTACAATAAATCTTTAATATACCGGTGCTCGTTACGATGTTTTCCAGACATTGATATTAAAAAAGGCGGGAGATAGAAAAATATTACAAGTAGCCAAGCGTGAGTTGGCGTCATAAGGCGCGAAATTCAAATTACATTTTTTTTTAATTTTAACACTAGAGTTGATAGTTTTTGATATTGCTTTGTAGACTGGAAGGTATCCTGCATGAGTGCAGTGAAGTCTAGGTTTTGCGGGTATGGTTAATGAATTGATTTTTCTGTAAAGAAAATAATTTGTGATCAGTGTTAGGTTTCGGCTCAAAAAGTTGGGCTGGGGTGTTCAATCTATGTATATAAATAAAAATGAAACTCGTTTCCCGTTGTCACGCCGTAACTTGAGAAGGATTAGACCTATTTGGCTGATTTATTTTTGTTGTGTTTGTTATCGTCAGGAGAAGGTTCTTATGACAGAAAAATGTCCTGAAAATCCTACGGAAATGGGAGAAAACGGGATTGCGCGTACGAAGCCGCGGGCAGAAGCCTGTAAATAAATAAATTGTTTATTTCAGGCATAGAAACTTTAAACATACATACATAACATCACGCCTTTTATCCCCGAAGGGGTAGGCAGAGGCGCACATTCTACCATAGTACAATGTAACACCCACTTTTCACTAGTTGTTATGAGTCCCATGTAATAGGGGGTGAGCCTATTGCCATATACCGGGCACATTTCCAGACTCCGTGCTACTACTGAGAATTTTAAAAAACCCAGTAATACTTTGCCCGACCCGGGAATCGAACCCGAGACCCCTTGCCCGGCAGTCGCACTTGCGAATACTCGGCCAACGAGGCAGTCAAAGGCAGTAGAAACTTTAAAATTACAATGAAATAAAGTTACTGTAAAATACAAATTAAAAACTTAAATTATTAATTTATTAATTAATGTAAAACTGCTTCGGTAGTTAAGGGTTTGCGTCCACGTGTATATTACTTAATAGATGTGTCTACCAGAAGTAAAGCCTATGGTGCCCATTTTTTAGGGAAGCACGATTTAGACTCATTTCCTTATCGTGATAAGGAAGCTCTTACCAGACTCAAAACACCTAACTATAACACGATGAAGTAAAAATGTGAAATGTTTATTCAAGCATCGATTTTACTCCATTTACTAAAACATACGGTGGGAGGAAGTCTGACGTACTTAAGGTTCACGACCTTATTTACGAGAGCGAGGAAATTGAACAGCTGACTGAACAGGGTTGACACACAACATGCCTAGTTTATCTAACTACTATTTTTAGGAATTTTCGCTCTTGGTTTAAATTGAATCTCTTTAATGTGACGTTGAAGGTTTCCCTTATAATCTTATACTTATATACTTATACTATTAGGGGTATATAAAGCGGAAGAGTTTGTTTTTTGTTTGTTTGTTTGAACGCGCTAATCTCCGTAACTACAAGTGTGATTTGAATAATTATTTTTGTGTTGGATAGCGCATTTATCGAGTATGGCTATAGGCTATAAAACATCACGCTACGACCAATAGGAGCTGAGCAGAGCGTGTGAAACCGCGCGGGAGTAGCTAGTATAATGTAAAACTTACAAATTCAAATTCTTTATTGCGTTCCACAATGTTTTACTTAGGTGGTAACATAGAACAATACAGTTCATTGTGGACCCTGTCGGGCACAGCAAGGAAATATATAATTTTAATACAAAAAAAAAACTACAAACTAGCATTACAGAGTCACAATACATTACATAAACAATATTAGAGCAGTTTGATATAATTTATACGAACAAAAAACAAAAAGACCAATTATTATTATTAATTAACAAATTATACATAATATTAAAATTACAGTACACTTAACAAAATTTGTATTAATATTAAGAATTATTGTTTAGAAATTATACTGTCATCAAAAAAGTCTTTAAGAGTGTAATAGCATTTATCTATTAAATATTTTTTTAGTCTCGATACAAATGTATTGGCTTTTTCTACCTCTACAATTTCCCTTGGCAGTTTATTGTATATCTTTATAGACATTACCAGAGGGCCAGAATGGTAAATTTTTAGTCTAGATGTGGGTAGGTTCAATCTGTTTTTGTGGCGTAATGAGTAGTTGGTTTGCTTCTGATCGCGGGAAGTGTAAAACTCTGGGTATTTTCGAACAAATTTACATATCTCCAGGATATATAGGCTGGTAAGGGTAAGTATTTTATATTTTTGGAAATATGGTTTGCAGCTGTCAGTTTGTTCGATATTTGCCATTATTCGGATTAGTTTTTTCTGTAAAGTAAATACTGTGTGTGAATCCGTGCTATTTCCCCATAACATTATACCGTAGTGAAGCCAGGCTTGCGCGTATGCATGGTAAGTTATTAGAGCGGTCTGTAAGTTTGTTGTCTTTTTGAGTTCGCGTAAGGCATAAGAAAACCTTGAGAGCTTTGCTCGTATTTATTGCGTATGGGACTTCCAGTTTAGGTGTGTATCTATAGTTACATCACATTCGTGGTAATTTGGCGTAGCATGTCCCCGTACTCAGGGTAAAACTTTTTAGAATCGGTTATTTTGTTTTAGCATAGTAGATGTCAAATCGAAAAACTCAATAAAACTTTTATTGCGCTCTATTTGTAGTAAAAAACTTTTTAAAGTATCTATAGGTACGACCACAAAAGTTAGAAATAATCATAAATCCAATTTCATTTCGCAAATATTCGTGAAGTTTATTCTCTAAAGTACTAACACAACTAACTTACTAGTTCAGGCAATTCCACGAAGATAAAGGCTCAATTGATAGTTGCATTCAGATTGGACCGGATCTTTCATTTCCTCTCGATTGGCGGGTCGGACAATTGACGTCATATAGGTACAGACAGTTTGATTGGACGACGGTCGCGTGATAAATGACAACCCTATACAAGTGTGGAAGTTCATTCAAACGTGTCTAATAGAGTGTTCCACTATATATATCGATGATTCTTTTAGGTAGCAGGACTTTTGCTTTTTTCTATGGAATATGGCCAACAAACGATTACATGGTAAGCAATCGACGCGACGCATTGACACCCGCAGCACCAGAAGAGTACAATAAGCATTGCCAATTGCTTTTCAGAAATTTTGCGTTAGAGGTTGGAAATTGGGTCAAGGATTGGGCTTTCAATAATCTCACTCATACGGTGAAACACAACCATATCTGGAGGCCAGATTCAACTTTAAACGTTCGATCACCTAGTTTAAAAATCTACAGGTCATAACCTCAAAATGGAGTAGAGTAATGGTGCCTGCACAACAACATAACTGGAGCATGTCATTAGCTGTCGTGAATGGGAAACCAGTCCACTAGTATGTCAGACGTGTGTACCTGACAGTTTATGGGCTCGTACACAAAACTGCGGTGCGACGCGAATTCGCAACGCAAAAAATTATGATGCGAAATGCTGCGATGCGATTTTGTGCGATAAGGCGGACCATTCCTTCGACGACCGTCAGCCGTACTCAACGTGTTTTAAATTAAAAACTAGGTCGTGACATGGATCGTAAAAAGTAGTGTGCACTTCTGTTTTCACTTATGAGATACAGGAATAAGAAACAAAAAAGATTTTGGGAAGATAAGATTTTGATGTGCGATGCGAATCAATTCGGAAGTTTTTGCGATACGTAGACTCACGTAGAGGGAGCTCGCACATTTTTGCGATGCAACGTCGCATCGCAGTTTTGTGTACGAGCCCTATATCGTACAGAGGACGATGATATTTTTATAGTGTGCCTAGGTTGTGAGTCAGTGTGGAATGAATTGTGAAGTTCTAAACTAATTCTTGGTGTAATAAACCCTCATTTATTGCAGACTAGCGACCTGCCTCGGCTTCGCACGGGTGCAATATGCATGTATTATACATATAAACCTTCCTTAAGAATCATTCTATCTATTAAAAACCACATCAAAATCAGTTGCATAGTTTTAAAGATCGAAGCATACATAGCGAAGCAGACAGACGGCGGAAAGCGACTTTGTTTTATACTATGTTGATTGATGTATTGATACATATTTTTAGTTCGTGTCTTTAATCGAAATATATTCATTAGTGTTTGAGTTTATCGCCAATAGACAGATGTCGTCTGTCGAGTGACTAGTATATTCAATGAAGCACGCTGAGACCACCCACTCACTAACGTATAAAACAACGTAGAAGTCAGAATAAACTTTGGTTTATAAATGTATTTCCTGAGTTGATTTTTAAATAATCTAGCCAATGTGCGGTCAGAGAGGTACACACGGCCACACATCAATCTATACAAAACCAGTTTATCCTGGTGTCGCGTCGCATCGCCTTTCCGCACATTTAACGTTCAGTTTATACCGGTTATGTAAAGCTCGATGTGTAGCCATGTGTACGTCTTATAATAAAATAAAATATTATAGTTTGATGATGTCTTCATGAGTGCGCGTGTGAAATTGTTGCCAAATGCCATTTGTTCATCAAAATAAAGGTTTCCTTTGAAATTCTATTTAGATTTTAAAAACTTCGTATTATCATAAATATTTGTGCTTATTTTTGTTATTATTACTCAAAAATATCTTCATGTCGAATTCCACTCACATCAAAAGAGTGAAATAGTGACGATTGTAATAGCTGGCGACGCACTTAGAACTTGTATCCATCCCGCGACTGCAAAACTCATTTAAAACCAGATACTTATAAGGGATTTCAGCTGATCAGTCTGATCATTTGCCCCAGTAGCCCGAATCCCTTAAACATATAATGCCAAACATCACATCACAGATGAAAATGAGAATCTACCAGGGCTTGAAAGTAGTCAAGTTCCTTGTCGAATAATTAGGTAGGTACGTGAGAAAGCCGAAAAATATCAAATCACATCACATGTGTATATCACCTAGGTACCAAACAAACAACATAAAGTACAAAATGAAACAACCAAGTTGTTTACAAACTTCTTGCTCCGGTCTCCTTGGATGCGCGCCTGCATAGCGAGACGCGCAGACGCCGATGACGTCACAGCGGCCATATTGCGTAATACAAAATGTCGGTTGCATTTTCCCGTTTCGACGTAATAAATTGGCGGTCACTGTGTGGGAGAAGTTTGAAGGATTTGTAACAGACAGACTTTAAATAAGAAGATTATAGAGGTGCATACGTAACCTATCTTATTTTTGCAGCTTTCTGACAAAACAATCTCTTACTTGGAAAATGTCCCTTTGCCAGGACTACTGCAGCTACTACTTGATGCGCTTCAACAAGCAGCCTCAGTTCTGCCGCAAGGTGGAGGAACAGCGACCAGTTCGAAGACCACAGACCAGAAAGACCCGAGAGAGAACTGAACCTATGATCCCTGCGGAGTGTATGTGTGTGAAAGAAGGTGCCGATCTGCCGTCTACTTTCACCGTTACCAAGTTGTTACAGGTATGATTTTGACGTAGGTACTCTGGCTACAATTATTTCCGATTCCATGCTATTGCTACGAAATATTAAAAAAACCAAGAAAAAATCCAATTAGATAGGTATATCTATTTAACCCAAAACTCCTTATTTATAACTCTTGGGACCACTACCGTGCTAACCAAAATGGGCTAAAATTCGATTGTAACGTTAAGATGAGTTAATTCTGGGTTCTAATTAACATAACAATATGTAAATACATCGGCAAACAATATGAAAATATCAATGTACATTCGCTCACCTAGTTACTTAATTTGGTGGAAACTGTATGATCCGGTTTTAAATGAAATTCAGGTGAAGGAAATAGTTTTATTGCGAGATTTTGGCTCGCGGCCAGCAATTTGTCACGGGGTGGCATATTCCAAGGTCACCGCCATGTTGGCTGCTTAAACTGGGCTAAATACAGTTGGCATAAATATGGCTTTACAATATTTATATGGCATTCTGTCTTTGTTAATGGAATGTCAAAAGAAATCCAGTAAATGGACTGTTTGATGTTCTTTCTTTTGAATTCTCAAGCTCTTTATGTACATACATTGACAAATACTAAAGGTCAATAAAATTGATTTCTGTTAGTAGAATGGTTATTCTAGCCGCGGAGGACCTAACGGGTTACTGGGGCTCCGGCTCGAAGTGCAGGAGTAGAAACGGGGTGGTTTTTAGTCAGTAAGAGTCTGACACTCCCTCCCGCATCACCCAGGTGGGAGAAGTCATTCGATGATTTTCTCCCCATAAAAAAGCTCCTATTATACTTAATTATAACGGTGATGTTTCTTTTATTTTAATTATAACTCATTTTGCAGGATGAACAAGCCATCCAAACGATATCAGCAATAGAAAGGAAACCTATAGCTGGTCTTCTTAACCACTTGACTCATGACAAGAAGCAGTTGGCGGAAGTGTTATACCAGGACATCATCAGATCCTCAGGAGTGTCTTGGGATGATGTGAAGGGACTATCTTCTGCTAAGAGCTTGCTCATGGAGTCCGTTGTTTATCCTGTGAGGTGAGCTATTCAAATGTTATTTTATTATTAGCCCACGATTTACATGCTTATAATTGAAGACATGAGTTGGTGAAGGTGATATGATATGTCACTGGTTCATGAGTTATCAGGAGCAAGTTTTAAAATTCTCATTATTATTTTACGACTAGGTACCGACCTCCTGCACATAAAACTTTCATACACTGGTTATCTTAATTTTTAGACATATTTCAATAATGTTTGAAAGAACAAAATTCGTGTAAGGACAATGCACCTTCATTTATGGTATGAAATAAAAAAATATATATAAAATGGTATATAATTGCACAACCTTATTCCGCCTAATCCATTTCACCACCGTACCACCAGACGAACGGCAGAGCGCCACTCTTATATGGTGGACATTCCACCTATTCGCACGAAACGTTTCGCGTCAAGCTTCCTGGTGCGAACCGCTAAGGAATGGAATTTCTTGCCGGAGTCTGTGTTTCCCGTCAAATATGATTTGGGTGTCTTCAAGTCACGAGTGAACAGGTTGTTCATAGATAGGTGTGCTCCATCGTCGGCCACATCATCACTTACCATCAGGCGAGATGGAGGCCAAATGTCGACCTATTAAGTATAAAAAAAAATTCACCTTCATCCCATGTTCTTCCCTCCCTTTAGTTTAGACTCATGCCTTCAATTGCTTCATTGATAAATTCCGATGTTTTTGTTTAATATTAGGACTCGATAGATATTGTTATTGCATATGCAAGTTGTAAGTGAATGTACGTATTTTTTTCGTAGATTTAAGTGTTTTCTCGTTGACCGTGGCTTCAGATAAAGCACGCTAGTGGCCATTATGGGATTTATAGGATTGAGTTAGAAAAATGTTTCCTTGTAATGTAGAGGTAAGTAGGTACCTACTTTATGATTTAAAAAAAGATTTGGTTACATTTTGTTTTGTTATAAACTTTAGGACGTTTGTTTAAATCGATGTGCAGTTTATTTAGTGCAATATAGAGCAAAAACCGCTTCCTCTTAAAATCTGCTTAAAACAGACTATATCCAAGCTTGTAAATGAAACTCAAATATTTCAGGTATCCAGAAGTATTCACTGGTCTGCTGGAACCGTGGCGAGGTGTACTCTTGCATGGACCACCAGGCACCGGTAAGACGATGCTGGCTCGAGCTGTGGCTGGCGAGAGTTGCTGCACTTTCTTCAACGTGTCCTGCAGCACCATCGTCAACAAATGGCGGGGAGAGACTGAGAAGATTATAAAGGTAAATTGTTTAAGTGTAGCTAGGAAATCTGCTTCCTTAGTCTCTGTTGCAGTGATGGGTACTACGGTTCGTTCATCATAAACATCTCCGAAAAGGTTTTAATCTTGTAATGTTGTTGCGGATATTTGTTAGATCTTGGGTGTGTAAATATGTAAATGATTTTTGGGCACGCTAAGGTTTCACATCTATGTGTGATTAATACATCTAAGACTAGGAATAAAAATTCGAATGTAGAACGAAGTTTTAAAATCGTACCCATCAAGAAATGGACAAAAACGAACTTACAATACAATCCTTTCTCTTTGTAGGTCCTCTTCGAAATGGCATCCTACTACTCTCCCTCAATAATCTTCATGGATGAAGTGGAGACGCTGGCATCAGACCGGTCGACTCCTGGTGAACATGAGGCGTCACGTCGCCTGAAAGCACAACTCCTGACGGAGATTGACGGCATTGGAGGGAGAGAGGGGATCATATTCATGTTGGCTAACTCTAATATGCCTTGGTAAGAAACACAAAGTAGTCTTAGTGCTTTTATGTCCAGAAGTTTAAGAAGTAACTCGACTCGACTAACCAGATAGTTTTGCGCCATATATAAATTCCAGTCTGTTTATTCTAGATATTTCTATATTCAGGGACATAGACCCAGCCATGTTGAGAAGACTAGAGAAACGAATATACATTCCCCTGCCAGACTTCAAGACCCGTGAGGAGTTGTTCCAGAAATACTTAAATGCGAAGAACGTAGAACTGTTTCCAAAGGTGGACCTAAAAGAACTGGCCTCGAAGACTGAGGGGTATTCCGGGAGTGATATCAAGTTGGTGTGCAAGGAGGCACTGATGTGTAATGTTAGGAAGATGCTGCCCTCTATGAGTGGGAAAGGTAAAAATTACGATTAAGTTGATAATTGCCATAGGTAGGTATGAGGTTGACAACAAAGACTCGTACAAATCTTAGTCGATCAAGTAACCTGGAAAATACAAACAGAATCATACTAATACTGAGACTGCCTCGTTGGCCGAGTGGTCGCAATCGCAAATGCGACTGCCGGGCAAGGGATCTCGGGTTCGATTCCCGGGTCGGGCAAAGTAAGTAGGTACCTACTACCATGTATTTTATAAATACTCAGTAGTAGAACGGAGTCTGGAATTGTGCCCGGTATATGGTAATAGGCTCACCTCCTATTACATGGGACTCATAACATAAATGGTGAAAAGTGGGTGTTATATTGTACAGTGGCATAATGTGCAGCTCTGCCTACCACTTCGGGGATAAAACGCGTGATGTTATGTTATCTTACTAATATTATACATGCGAAAGTATGTGAGTTTGTGGGTCGGGGTGTTTGGAACAGGGGTAATTCATGGTCTAGAAAAAGGCATTGGCTGGCAAAAACTAGTCTACAAATAAATAATAGCCTTCACTGAGCAGAGAATAGCCCAAGAGAAAAAAACGTACATAATCCTTGTTTTTTGCTTACTGTATAGTCTGTAAACTTGTGTCTAAAGCGTATGCCGCGTTGCGTTCATAGAACTATTCCTCAAAGAACCATGCGACGCCGATTCGGAGTCGCGGATAACCTAACGGGTTACCGGGGCTCCGGCTCGAAGTGCAGGAGAAGTAACAGGGTGGGTTTTAGTCACACCGCCTCACTCAGGCGGGAGCAGTAATTCGATGATTTTCCCCCCTTAAAAATAATCTTATGTCTAAAAGACAACTTTTTAGTTAGATTCTAGTAGAATACATGAGTCAGTTGTATGAATTGCTTTCCATGCGAACTGTTTGATTTCAGCTCAAGTACCAAATCGCAAGGATAGGCTGGACTTGGCAGATATTCTGACAGCCATTGAGAAGACGAAGCCGGTATCCAAGAACCTTACCAAAAGACACGTGGAGTGGCAAAATGAGATGGGGTGTTCATAGTCTTCAATTATTTTTTTTAGTCTCCCTTCTAGGATTTTTTCTCCCGTCGTGGGTTCTTTAACAAACATGCCATCTAGACTCTAGAGTGAGGCAACGTTTTTTTTTAAATAAAAACATTTGTACATAAATTGCCAAAACCTAATCAGTTCAAAATGAAATGTAGGTACTACCTACATGGGTGAGTTCAATATTATTTTTTTTCACGATTATATTAGATATTAAACTTTGGGAATGTGTTTCTAATTTGTGATTGATTAATAATTAATTAATATATTCATGTTTTTGTTTTGTTTTAATAATCTTTATAAATAAAAGTAAATTTCTCTTCGATAAAACTTGAGAATGGCTAAATCGATTTGACAAATTTTAGTCTTGAAATATTCGTGGAAGTATTGGGAAGGTGTAAACGGTGAGAAAAACCATGAATGAGGCTGTACAAAGTTCGCCGGGTCAGCTAGTAATAATGTAAATTAATGTTCAACCTATGAACTTAAGAATAGGGTAGATGACTAATTTTTATTTTAACGTCCGTCTGGTAGATTATTTTAAATCATTAGACATGTATTTTTTATTATCTTACAGAAACGAATACTTTCGACGATAATATATTGATTTGAAACGTCGAGTGACGTCACTTCTATGTACATTTTATACGTAGAAATGACGTTTTAGCCCCCACTCCTAAACTTTGATTCGTTTTATCTAAGTATTGTTTTATTATACGACAAAATAAAAAAATACGTCTCTAATATTTTTTCATTACCTTACTTACGGACTAATTATATTTTTAATTTTCAAACCTCGTCATCATCCCAATTGTCATCTATCTTATGTAGAAGACGCGCATGTTCCAGCTGTGGGCTACCTCCGGCTGTGGGCTATCTCCGGCTGTATATGTTGATACACTTACTTAAGGTTCATATACCTAGTTCCAAAGTCAGGAAGTTCTTAGTCCTCAAAATGAAACACCAATTCTAATGTTATTATTTATTGACGACATCTAGACCAACATCAGTTCCTCTATACAAAATATTGTTTCATTTAAATCCATTTCTTAGGCTTACTACACCTCAATTCCTGCGTCCGCTCCCACGCAATCTAATACCAACTTTATACAAGCACAATAAGGTCTAATATTAGATTAGATACAATTGTCAGTTTATAAACAAAAGAACGAATAATTTATTTTTAAATTTATTACGAAGGATTCCGTTTGACGTCCGCGTCAAATTTTAATAAAAAAAAATATTTGGGTCTATTGTATTTTGTCAGATTGTTGCATGGTTGCTTGTGGTATTACGGATCGCTGGGTAGAGATTACAATACACAAAAATCAAATCTATTTCGTTTTCGTACCGCGGCTAAACAACTTGCCATATTACTTTCGATGTATCAAGTAAAAACAAAAAAGTAAAGATTCCATGTTTATCCTTACTGTGAGTTTGTTTGTTTGTTCCGCTTTCACGCCGTAACTACTAAACCGATTGCTTTGAATTTTTGCAGACGTAAAGTTAGAAGTCTGGATTAAATAATAGGGTACTTTTTATCCCGGAAAAATTTGATATTCCCGAGGGAAAACAAAAGTATTGGTATAGATGGCGTTGTGAGTATTGGTATATGTCACATAGGCTACTTTTTATCCTTTTGTGACGCGAGCGAAGCCGCGGGTAAAAACTAATTTAGTATAAAAGCATTTTTCTTTGAAATACGCACATAAAACACTAGACTTAAAGTAGGCACTATTCGCATCACACGTGCCACCCGACGAGAAATACGTCTTCAAGAATTACATGGCGTGATGTTTTGATAATGTACTATGATTTCGTATGCGCTTTCGAAGTATGCTTGTTGCAATGGTTCATCAGTTATTATTTGTTTTAAATATTTATTTCTTTGTAAAACTATTGTAAACCAAGACAGAACCATTTTACTTCGGGAGGAAAACGAAATAGATTTCACTGTGTATAATGTAAGATTTTATCTCAGTATAGGCTTCAGGAACTGTTAAAAATGGGGAGCCATAGAGGATGATCTGTTATAAGGTAGAAATTAATGTATTTACATTTTACACCTATCTCGTTTAAAAGTCACATTTTAGTAGGTCAGTCGAACGGGATCCTTTTTCATAGAGCAATTAAACGTTCGTTAAATGGTTATTCCTTATTTTTGCATATTTACACAAACGGATGACATAATATACAAAATGTGACCAGTGCACATATTATAGCCAGATTAGCAATGTTAGAAAAATGTTAACAATTTGACTAGAAGGGCCAATTAAAAAAAAATTGACAATCAACTTTCTGTATCACTTTTAAAAAGAAATTTTAAGAAATACAATTGGTAATTTAGTGCCTAATTTACAATTTTTAAAAGTATGAAACAAGAAAATATGACTTACTCGCTAAATATTTGACAAATATAACAATCTTTAGATATTTTTTCTATACAGTTCACCAATATACATTTCTAAGCCCCCACAAAAAAAATAACTCCAATACCATCTTTGAAAAGGTTGAAACAGAACATTTCTTTCTTTCACTACAAATTCGTAAGACTATTATATTTTAACAATAAATAAAACAACTAATTTATAAAATAAAACTAATAAGATTCTTTTCAAAGGTAATCTTACTTGAAATTTATAGTAACGGACATGATTTATCACTGTATTTGTATATATCGTGAGACTTACTCATTAATACAAACACCGGTTTATTTACGTACGTATGTGTAGACGTACTCTGTAGTGCCAAGCACGAATAACTATCGCATTCACGAATAAATAACGTAATAGTATCGAACGCGTTCGGTTTTGATTGGTTGGTCCACTGAGGCCGGCCAATCAGAGCGCCGAACGCGCTCGATATTATTACCTTACGAATGCGATAGTTATTCGTGCTTGGCACTCTCGAGGCCTTAGTACGAGTTTCTTTTACGTTTAGAGTAATCGAAACGAGTACGCGTTCGGCGCTCTGATTGGCCGGCTCCAATGAACCAACCAATCAGTGCCGTCGAATGCGTAGGTACTCGTTTCGATTACTTTCACACGTTAAACGCCATGGGGGTCACCGGTGACTGACGTTAGCGGAGGATTTACCTTCCAACAGTTTTTTATTGGCAGTCAAAGTCTTAAACGTAAAACACTCGTACTAAGGCCTCTGTACGCTGCGCGATGTCGTCGTGCATCGCCGCGTTCGCGCACTGTCGCACTCTATTCACGAATAAGACTCACTGTGTGACTCGAAACTAGTAGTTTTTCCTCTCCTCATTATTTTACGTGAGTAAACCGGTGTTTATTAATTAATGATTTATTACTATCTCATAAATATACCATTCTTTAGTCAGAAAAACCAATTTAAAATTATTAAACGTTTTATTTATATTTATTTATATATGCTTTATTGTACACATTTATGTAGTTTAAAACAAACAATTAAAAAAAAATTCTTTAAACCCAATTCAAGTAAATATGCGTACAATGGGCGGTCTTATCACACAATGGTGATTTCTTCCAGACAACATTTGGATGGAAATATTTGTAAGAAACCAGATAAGGTTTTGTTCACTCTAAAAACTTATCACAGATTTAGCTAAATAAAAAGAAAATCTACATACATACTTACATAGTTGAAACTCGTATATTTCGCATTCCATAATGATAATTGTTTTTCTGTCGTTGGAATTAACAAAAACTTCCGAACAACGGTTATAACATAAAAATTTCATTATTTTCACATTGTTTATCGTTTTTGCGTTTCATAGATGGCGCCTCTGTGATTTAAGGTCTTGTCGATTCATTATCGCTACCGCTAGCGATAAGTTAAAGCACTAATACTATTGGTATAACAGTTTCCACGTATTTACGTCGTTCTTATATTTTTTTTAGTAGAAAGGTTTAAAAAGCGTTCGCGATTTTAGGATAACAATAGGTAGGTATTACAATTAGTAGAAAACTCCGTAACAAATATTTTTTCTACTGTTACCCATAAAAATTTAATTAATTATTAAACACTAGTATCTAAAGGTCTTTAAACAGAAAAAAATAGCTCGTTGGAAGAACGGATTCTATTACCTACTATTAAAACAAAGTATTTTATTAATTGGCAACACTATTGTTACTACTTGCTGCCATTGCAGAACTTAACAGTTACATATAATATGCCATGTCAAGTCAAGAAGAACTTTAATAGATCTATGGACACAAATAATTTACTTACAAACAAAATATATCTGTATTATTACAATTGTTATGTTTTAGTTTTTAACTAAATGATTTATAAATCCAAATCGTTGATATGTTATTTAGACATAGCTGTTTTGCAGGTTTATCTAAAATTAATGGTAGATAAAATTGTGTCACTATTTTATTACAGTGTGTGTTCATTTTTAAATTACCATATTCTTGGTAATGTGTCACTTATTCTGGTGGTAATAAGAACTAGATTCATCGATATTTTTACTTTGTTTCGTAAAAGTAATTGGAAACTTATGAAAAGAAATAAAGTGTGCAACTGGTTGAATTATAAATATAAGTTTTGATTCAAAACGACTTCCTTTGTCACAAAGCACGCACGAATAGGGTAGTTTTTTCAAACATTAGACATATATTTTTTCTTTTTTCACAAAATTAAATGCTTTCGACGATATGTTGATTTGAAATGTCGTGTGACGTCACAGCGTGCTACAAAATGTAGCACATTGTGACGTAACTACCTCCCACTCCTAACCTTAACTGAATTTTATCTAAGTATTGTAACTTTACACGAGTAAATAAAAAAAACGTGTCTAATATTTTTTTCATTATTTAACTGGCGGACTAATTACATTTTTAATTTTCTTACCCTGGAAACTACCCTATTCATTTTCAGACTAGAAATCTTTGTACAAAAGTTATTTCCAGAGCACTACATTTGAATTTTAACCAACACAAGAATTAGTAAATTATTATAGACAACCTTTTTAACTAAAAGGGTAGATAGAAGTGCACACAGCACACATGTCTAGTTTAGCATTATTTTTTAATGTATGTCAGCAATATCTGGAGTACAGAACCTGAACTCATTGTCAGGACATTCCCTGGACTCATACCAGTGATGATAAAACGAGCCCTGAATTGTCTATATTGAACACTTTTAGGGCTCGTACACAAAACTGCGATGCGACGTCGCATCGCAAAAATGTACGAGCTCCCTCTACGCATCGCAATAACTTGCGAATTGATTCGCATCGCGCATCAATATCTTATCTTCCCGAAATCATCTTTGTTTATTTTTCCTGTATCTCATATGCAATGACAGAAGTGCACACTTCCTTTTACGATCCATGTCAGTAACATTCAATTTAAAATTCGTTAAGTACGGTTGACGCTCGTCAAAGGAAACTCACGAAATAGCATCGCAGCAATCGTAATTTTCTGCGTTGCTAATTCGTATCGCATCGCATGGCAGTTTTGTGTACGGGCCCTTATATTGTTCCAAATTTTAATACATAATATTATTATCTCTGTCGCTTGATATGGAGCAAAATACTTTAAAACATTTTGTTAAAATATCGCCCAATGACTCGATTTTGGTCTTTCAACTCAACATTCATTAATCCCTTTACAACTTGTCTGTTCCGTACCTTTGTCCTTTAATATGACATAGTCTGTGAAGCGAAAAAGCTAAAAATTACAAATTTTAAAAAAGAACCTTCGTCCTTCAATATTTTTGTTCTTCAGACTAACAATACAGAATACAGCAGTATTAAATACAAAAACAAAACAACCAGCCGCAAACAAATGTTGCCAGCCCTAAATTTAATGGCTAGTGTTGCCATTGAGATTAAATATAGAAGATGATGGCCGGTATTTGGCCGTCTTCTACCGAAGTGCCATTATTACCGGCAGCGTACGAGAATTGGAATACAACTTTCTCACCGTTGTTGCAGTCAACTGTTACTCGCCGAAGACCCTTCGTGCCATAGTACGAATCGGTGCCCTGTAAAAAATTTTAATTAAATTAAGTCACGAGCTTTCAATAATTGAAAATTTCACAATAATATCTGATTCATAAAAAAAAACAAGAAAGCCTACCAGACAACCTAGCTTATTTAAAAAAAAAAACAATAAACAAGAGACTAAGAAAAATCAATGAAGATTTCTACTAGGAAATCATCACCTTCAAGCTTCATATTTACTTAAAAAGTACTGCTTCAGGCCCAAAAGCAATGGACTGGCCTTTTTTTAGTAGGGTCACTTCCCGGCGCCGGCCCGAAGCGATCTTTATTATGAAAGTACAACCTTTTTGCGCGGGATTTTTTTTAAATTATAAACACTAACAATGAGCGTTTTGGTCTTTCTGAGCTGAAGTGCTTTCCTCACACCCATCTGGGAATTAAAGAATAGAAATGTGTATCATTTCATTCTTATTTCTAGAACCATTTTTTAAAACAAAGTTGCTCTGGTCCCTGAAGATATATCGATCAAATAGATTAAAAATTGGCCATAACAATTGAACCGAATTGCACTGCCAATTTACCTTTTCCATTAAGTTTGATTAATACCTCCAAGGAGATCCTATATTATGTGTGACAACCTTACGCACTAGCGGTTGACCGCCTAGGCGGTTCGTATCAACAGACGCGGTTGCCATAGCGGTTGCATATTAAATTGGAAAAGCGGCCAACCGCAGGGAGCGGCTAGCCGCGCGGTTGACCGCTAGTGCGGAAGGGGGTTTAATGTACACAATCGAATTACTATTTTGAAATACAACTGGTACACATTTACTTTTCTTTAATTTCAAATTACATCGTTTATTTAGATGCACACTGATAATAACCATCAATCGCAAATATGCAGTAGAGTAGTACTAAGTAAGGGCTCGTACACAAAATTGCACGCATTGCTGCGATGCGATTTCGTGCGACACGGCGTAAATACTAAACGTATTTTAAATTGAAAACTAGGTCGTGACATGGTACGTAAAAAGAAGTGAGTACTTTTTATTTTTGTTATTGTTTAGGAGATACAGGAAAATGAAATAAGGAAGATTTTGATGCGCGATGTGAATCAATTCGCAAGTTCTAGCGATGCGTAGAGGGAGCTCGCACATTTTTGCGATGCGACGTCGCATTGCAGTTTTGTGTACGAGCCCTAAGTGTGATGTCCTCTATCTTACCTTAAGTTTAGCACTGGCTATGTAGGAAGTGTTGGGTAGGATCTCTACTGGCTCCTTGAACATGGCGCGGAAAGTGTCGTCTGTACCGTCGCAGCAGAACGTCGTTGTATTTGAACCGCATACCTTTTTCGTTGCCAAGTGGATTATCTGGAACAAAGACAAGTTCCATTTGGAGTTAACAAAAATTAAATTGATAAATCTCATCATCCCATCAATGCCTATAAATGCCCACTGCTGAGCAAAGCCTCTTGTCACACGGAGAAGGTTTGAGCATTAATCACCACGCTTGCTCACTTGCGGGTTGGTGATCACAAACTTATAATTATTAATTATAAGCCTAGGTTTCCCCACGATGTTTTCCTTCACTGTTTGTCAGTGATGTCTAAATAGTCTTAGAAAGTACATATAACTCGGAAAAAGTCACATTAGTACTTGCCGTTGGCAGGTTACGAACCCGCAACCTCATGCATGTGAAGCGGGCGTCTTATACTTCCGGGCTACCACGACATTGATAAATACTATGTAATAATTAAAAAGGCCAACGTGAGCACTAACCTGTAAGTGCACCTCATACTCCGTTGGCCCGAAATACGATCCATACAGTCCAAAGCCAACAACGAAAATTCTTTGATCAACCGTAAAACGAATCCTGTCTGTCGGTCCACTATAACCCCATCTTGATTCCGTCTGAGGAAACCTGTTCACCGTCAGCTCTTTACCAGTCATACAGCATCTTGGAGTGTCTAGGAATCCAACATTAGGTTTAGGATTCACAGTAAAGTATAGGAACAGTTGGACAATTTCCCGGTCATCTAGGAGGCCACTTTGCGCAGGACCCATGGCAAATTCTTCTACGGACATTAGGGGAAATCTTATGGCGTTGAATGCTCTTCCAAGGACCATTCTTTGGTTAGTAGGCGTGACGGGCACCTGTCTGCGAATACACTCAGCTTCTGACCAGCGGAGCACTGCCGCAAAAATTTTTGCTTCTCTGATGCGTAGAGTATCTCTGTAAAAGATAAAAAAAAAAAAATTGGTTGGAAATTATTATGTAATAGCTCAAAATTTTATATCAATGTGATACATTAATTTTACATGTGTACATTAATTTTATTCATAAGGTGCTTTTATTGTCATTGTTTCAAGAATCTTTCAAACTATTATTTAGCTATGCAATAGAAATGACTGCCTCGTTCGCCGGGTGGTCGCAAGTGCGACTGCAGGGCAAGGGGTCTCCGATTGGATTCCCAGGTCAAGCAAAGTTACTGGTTTTAAAAAAAAAATTCAGTAGTGGCACAGAGTCTGGAATTGTGCCCAGCATATGGCAATAGGCTCACCCCCTATTACATGGGACACATAACATAAATAGTGAAAAGTATAATGTGTACCTCTGCCTACACCTTCAGGGATAAAAGGCGTGATGTTATGTTATGCAATAGAAATATAAATGATGGTGTGGTTAATTGGTTTGCAGCTGGTGGCAAATGAAGGTACATAAAGTGGTCTAGAATTTAACGTAAGAACTACTTAACTCGTCGAGTACCGTCAATATAGACACAATTATAGAACAATAGGTTGCGGTCACCGGCGACCGCTTGGTGTTAGTTTAAAGGTATTCCAATAAGAATATTATGAACACAAAAAAGATAAGCAATGAACTAATGTTTTTTATTTAGTTAAAGCATGAGGCAACACAGTTCAGATCTAGCTGTCCTACTTTCACTCAGTGTAATTTTATATTTTTTGTTTCATACCAGGTATACTCAATACACAAGCCAAACATACCTCTCTAGCACTGCATTTAGTGTATCTTGATCAATATCTGTAAACCCCTCAGCATTTAATGCATCAGCAGTATTCTTATCTATCATCTCCAGACACAAAGAGGCCAACTGTGGCTCATCAAACAGGCGGGCTTGTGTTAGCAACAGAAAAGCATTGTCCATCCCCAAATTACTTTTTAAAAAATCAACACAATGCTCCTCCAGTGCAGCCACAGCATATTTCTTGGCAGTATATAGTGTAGTCATCACACTCTCTGGCCCAATCTGCACCTCGTCTGAGTATAGGAACTTTAGCAAATGTAGGAAGGCTGCAGGCTCCACATCAGGCAGCTCTACCTCATCAGACTTTGTGGCCAGCACTCCGTTGAACATGGCGTCGAATACCGCACTGCCCACGGACAACACAAACTTGTGCGCCGGTATCACTTGCTGGTTGGCGTCTTTGCCGACGATGAAATGCACGTCACTTAGAATTTCATTGTTAAAGAGGAACGACAGCCTATCCTTGACAGTCGTCTTCGTCGCCTGCCAGTTGTGCAGGCGGCCGCCAGTGTTATTAATTGGTTGAGGGTTCTCTATCGCGGCGGACGAGGGGGCTGGCTCGCTCACTTCTCCGTTGTCTTCCTCCTGTATTTGTCCGAGCTGCCGTGCTTGCTGGTTGGACGGCAGCATGTTCTGCGGCGGTGGCTCATCTCCGCCACCAACGTCGTCCAGTCTCACGTTAAGCAATCTATTAACTATATCATTTTTAGACCCAGATGCCATAACGAGTGATTTTTCAGCTATAGTACATTACACGGTAGGCCACAAATGCCTTAACTGTTGTATTTACGAAGAACGTTGCTCGGAGACACAATTTTAAGCGCAGAAGTAACGATTTTCGCCACTACTTTATTATTGTTTATCACAGTAGGAAGATGTTCTAAGATATTTTTTGACGCGTGACAGTAAAATCTTGGTATTGCTACTTAATAACGAATTCTACCAATAGTAGTAAGAAAATCGAGACTATTATTTTTCTTACAAACTTACTGATGAAAAATAGCAGGTGTTTTTTTTAAGGGGGAAAATCATCGAATGACTGCTCCCGCCTGGGTGAGGCGGAAGGGAGTGTCAGACTCTTACTGACTAAAAACCACCCCGTTCCTTCTCCTGCACGTCGAGCCGGAGCCCCGGTAACAGGTTCTGGGACACTTGGTCATGTCGAGAGAATGGACTAAACTCACTAGGTAGGTACACATTTTATATCTATCTTTGGAGCACGCCAATAAGGAAGTGTGACTGAATGTTACTCCACAGATTTGAAGAATAAATTCAGAAGATGCCAGAGTAATAGTTATATTTCCAATGCCAGAGTAACTAAAGACTTTTACTAAAGCGTCAAAGCTTACATCAATTTATTTCTTGTTTCGGTTAAGGAGACTGTGAGATAATTACTAGGAACTAGATAGACTACATGCTATAAATACAATAAAACAGCAGTTTTATGAGTGTTATTATTTATTGACGACATCTAGACCAACATCAGTTCCTCTATACAAAATATTGTTTCATTTAAATCCATTTCTTATGCTTATTACACCTCAATTCCTGCATCGGCTCCCACGCAATCTAATACGAACTTTATACAAACACAGTAAGGTTTAATTAGATACAATGTCAAACTATGTGTAAACAAAAATAAATATAACAAGAACAATACATTTTCGAGGAAGAAATGAAATAAGATAAGGATTCCATTTGGTATAACTTGAATTCTTGATGGAATGAAAATAATACAGGTAAGTAGGTAGTTTAATATTTGAAGAGCGAAATTATTACGGAATCAAATGGAATCCTTTTAGCTAAGTAGACACAACTGTCTTTTCCATACAAACTTGCCAGACATCTACAATTAAAATCTCAAAGTAATGTTTAATTTTTGACCGATTGATTTACAATCATTACCAAAATTGACGTATGTGTAAAATACATAAAAATTCGCAAATATTTTTACAAATACGTCCAATTTGATAAGACTGTGCACCTTTTAGACATTGAGGGCATGTTTATATATATATTTACTTTGACTAGAAAGTACCAATATTGACTTTTATTAGGTCTATGAAGATTAAAGAAAGGGCTATTAATTTAATACTAAGGAAGAGTTTGTGAATACATGTATTATTGAAATTTACATAATTCTTATTATTCTTATTGGATATTGTTAGCCATTCGTGTGGTTTAATAACTAATGGGAGAGCAGAAAAATAGATCATTCCATTTTCAAGACAAAAATTGACTTTAGAGAACATTTAGCTGTCTTGAAATCAAGTGGATTAACTTATACCCACAGAAAAGACTAACAATTTTACATATTATAGCACATGAGTAATCATTTTATACAAATCCATCATTTATTTTTACGATAAATGATTTTAAATTACTTTGGCATTGAGTAAACTACAAAATTTGCAAATATGATTAAATGCCCAAAGAAATATTAATGATTTACCTAACGGATTTATTTATGTTTCATAATATTTATTTGGCAGTTCACTTGACAAGTTTAATAAACAATAATAAATAAAATTGTAATCTGTGGAAAATGCAATTCAAATGCATTTTAAACAAATCTAATAATTTTTAAACATATATGCGGTACTGTATATCTTTTTCTAATATCAACACATAAACGTAATCGACGCACAGATAAAATATTAAACATTTAAATGAAGATTATAACAATAAATAAATCAACTTTACTTATTTACAAACTAACAAGATTCATTTTAGGAATTATTTCGCTTTTGAAAGGAAACGACCATAATTTTATGGTCCCATACATACTTTAGCTACCACACATATAACAAAAATATAATAATACAATTATGAAGTTGTTCATTCTTTTCAAAAGCTTATCACAGATGTACGTAAAAAATGAAGGTTTACAGCCAATATAACTTGACCAGTATGAAGTGCGCTACAAACTTATAGTTATCTCTTTCACTCATAATCGTTCAATCTTATTGGCGTCTCACTCTCAGCGCTGAACCATAGGTCAAAGTATATTGACTGTGCTTCAGTAATATTGTGATGTGACAATGTAGTATTTAATTGTTTTTAAAAGCTTTTATTTATTAATTTTGCATTGTAATGTTGGCTAAATATTCACTGCCAACATAATGCCACAATCTGCCAGCAAGCAAGTTCTCTCACAATTTGGCGTAACTGTTTATACTTTTCTAAATTAGAAAAGAAGCGATATAATAATACTACTCAATTTTTTATTAACATTAAAGTATCACCAATGCATATTAAACAGGAAAAACAATACATAATCTCTAATAGTAGAAATCTAAGACTCTTTATTAATTGGCAACACTGAGGTTATTGTGCAAAGAAGGTTGGATGCAGAATCCCGTAGTGTGCTCTGCACTGCTATCAAATTAGTATTGCCAGTGTTGTAAAGTCTTGTTTAATATACAATGATTGATTAGAGTACCTATAAGTCTGCACACTTTGGCTGCTATGATTTCAGTTCAATTGGACATAAATTTAGATAAAATACTGGAAATATTAGTACTTGATGAAGTCCAATATTCATAATAATATTAATAATCCACAACACCATTTTAATATAACAAAATATTCTAGTTCTTTATTGCAAAGCCTTAGAATAAACGTAATAATTTTGTGACACAAAAATGTACTACAATTCGTTTTAATTTAGCAATACTGTTCCTTAAACGTACAAAATTTCTATACATACTTAATTCAATTACCTGTTTGCTAGTTTTAAAGCGTGAACTGGCATTTATACTGTCTATTTATTTAAAACCCCTGTCCTTCAGTAATATATGAATTTAAAAATCTATACGAAGCAGAAGGTTGATATGTTATTTTGAAATCACTCTTTTATTAGCGGCATATCTAAAGTATTGATTAAAAAGGGTCTGTATCTATATAGTTACGAATATATTGAAAGATATCTATTTTAAAACCACGTTTTCACTACGTACAAAAGCTTAGAAAATGTGACACTTATTACAATGTCCATAAGACCCAGTTTTGCCTCTACCAATGAAAGTCGATAATTTTAACTGAAATCTGTGGTAGTGGGCAACTGGTCTGAAAAAAAGTTTTGATGCAAAACGACAGCCAATTTCACAAAGCACGCACGAATTCAATTTCAGACTACAAATCTCGATGTTACATAATTATTAAAAAGATCACTTATCATAAGGCCCGCTCCATTTTAATTTGGTTGTTTAATAAATAAAAGGCTTCTAGACATGTATGTAATGCTCCTAATGTAAAAAAACAACAAGATGCCAGAGTAAACGAGAGATACTAGCCACTATCTCTTTCTTCTTTCTTTTTCCAGTAATGGCGGTATATTTCCAGAAACCGTAGAAATCTTGATACAACAGATATAAATGCACTTTTATGCTACACAAAAGCATTACACACATGACAACCTCAATAAAGTGTAGCCAGCCCAAAATTTAATTTAAGAACCAGCTACAAATGTTGCCACTATATACGCGGGATTAAAATATTAAATGTAGAAAATAATGGCCGGTATTTGGCCGTCCTCTACGGAGGTGCCGTTATTATTGCCGGCAGCGTAAGAGAATTGGAATACGACCTTCTCACCGTTATTGCAGTCGACTGTTACCCACCGAAGGCCTTTTGTACCGTAGTAAGAATCGGTGCCCTGGAAAAAAGAATAAAATTTGAAAAATATGTCTATAATCTGATCTTCGAAAGCTGAACAGCAGTTCATAGACTTGACTGTGAACTGTTCCTCAGCTGAAGGCTAGCCAATTATATTGGATGCAATATATAGCAAAGGTAATGTATGAGATTGACATAATCAGACGCAATTGGTTGTACAGCTTAATATGTCAATCCAGGGGTAGGATTCAGTGATTGATGTAGTGCAGTAAATTAAGGATGTGGTTCGAAGGAACCCTGGAGATTGCAAGCCCTTGAAAGTAAAAGGGCAAATAACGGACATAAGTAAAGGGGTTAATCGAGTATCCATTGTAGTGAGATCTGAGAGAATACGTGTTCATTCAGGGCAGTAACAAAAATATAAAAGATACATCGAAACTTAAAAATAAAAGAATAGATTGCAATAATACTATGACCAGTTGATTTAAGTCTAACGAATCAGAAGAACTCAAACTAGAAGAGCATTCTAGAAACAAAAGGTGACCCATGCACAACAAAACATAACGCAAAAAATCATAATATGAATGAAGATTTCTACTGGGAAATCCTCACCTCTTTTCAAACTTCATATTTACTTTTAAAAAGTATTGCTTTAGGCCCAAAAGCAATGGACTGGCCTTTTTTTAGTAGGGTCACTTCCCGGCGCCGGCCCGAAGCGATCTTTATTATGAAAGTACAACCTTTTTGCGCGGGATTTTTTTTGAAATTATAAACAGTAACAGTGAGCGTTTTGGTCTTTCTGAGCTGAAGTGCTTTCCTCACACCCATCTGGGAATTAAAGAAAAGTAATGTGTATCAGTTCATTCTTATCTCGACACACTAAGCTCATTGTGTTAAAGTTTAAAATCTAATAAATATCTCACACAAGCAATGAAACTTGGTAAGGATGCACAAATCAACACTAGTTGCGCAACTTTGCGCAAATTATTCATTAACATATGCGCAACTTTGCGCAATAGTCATTGCAGATTTTCATAAAGAGTTTATTATAATAAGAGTTTAAATAATAAATAAAAAAATGAAACATAAAAGAAATATAGATACACTGGTACACATTTTTTCTTTAATCCCAATTTAGTAATTTGATTCTACAGCATGTGTTAAATGGTTTTCGTAACTGTTCGACTGAAGCACAAAGTATTAGTCAAAAAACCTTAAGTACCTTAAGTTTAGCACAGGCTATATAGGAAGTGTTGGGTAGGATCTCTACTGGCTCCTTGAACATGGCGCGGAAAGTGTCGTCTGTACCGTCGCAGCATAAAGTCGTCGTATTTGAACCGCATACTTTTTTCGTCGCCAAATGGACAATCTGTAATAAAATTATTATTCAAGTTTGCACGCTGTAGGCATATAGCTCTAATGCCTTGTTTGCATTACGGTTGTAATTTAGTCGAGTAGCGAATATTTAGTAGTTCTCTGTTAATTCCGTTTTGGGCCAGAAGCGAGAGAGGACTACTGAATTTTCACTACTCGACTAAAATACTAGCTTAGAACAAAACATAAGTTTTAGTATAAAATGTGCAACTAACCTGTAAATGCACCTCATACTCCGTCGGCCCATAATACGATCCATACAGTCCAAAGCCGACTACAAAAATTCTCTGATCAACTGTAAACCTAATCCTATCAGTAGTTCCGCAGTATCCCCACCTGGAGTCTGTCTGGGGAAACCTGTTCACTGTCAGTTCTTTGCCAGTCATACAACACCTTGGGGCATCTAGGAACCCAACATTAGGTTTAGGATTCACGGTAAAGTATAGGAACAGTTGTACAATCTCCCGGTCATCCAGGAGACCACTTTGCGCAGGACCCATGGCAAATTCTTTTACCGACATTAGGGGAAATCTGATGGCGTTGAATGCTCTTCCAAGAACCATCCTTTGGTTGGAAGGTGTAACCGGTAACTGTCTTCTTATGCATTCAGCTTCCGACCAGCGGATTACTGCTGAGAAGATTTTAGCCTCTCTGATGCGTAGAGTATCCCTGGAGAAAAAGAGAAATTACTTAGAACCTGATCTAATCTGTTGGGTCTAGAGTTTCAAATATTATAACGGCGATGGCGACTGAGAGAGATGGAACACAGCATCATCAAAATTTTCGGAAGCATTACCGAGTGCGATACGATCCTCAAGCTTCCAGGATTCCAGGCATTTGAATTATGGCAACATTTTCCCTCTCCCACTTACCGTCGCCGTCGTTAGAACCGCGCGTAAAATGTATACTTCGATTGGTCAATTAAAATTTGCGCTATTTGTTACACCAATGTCCATTCCAGTAACATATAACACCAATTCAAAGTAACGAAGATCGACAAGATCGTAAACATACATACATTCATTCCAAGAAATAAAAATCCAGGAAAATGCAAGTGTGAATGTAGGTAAACAGAATTCTATAATTAGATTTTTCCACAGAAATATCAATGTGTTCTGTAACTTCTTATTTTTGTAAACACTTTTCTGAAGAAGCAATTAGGTAATGTTTTTGATTCATCTTCAAATTCAATGAAATGCATTTTCATTAGGTCAATGGACAAATGGCTTTGTTAGACCATGTCTTTTGATACCTCTAATTCAATGATTCTAATCAAATAATTCATTTGGTAGTGATATGACATAATTGTATATTACTTATTTAAATTATTCTGTATAAATGAAGGCAAGGAAGGAAACTTTTTTGAAATTTATTTGACTTATAGATGGAATTCAGAATTACTGTTCACTGTACAAATGATATTATTTATTAATGCATATAAATAATATCTTTTGTGTTATTTTATCAAAGTATTTTATCAAAAAAATTGATTAGGTGCAGATATTATCTCCAAAAAATATTATTACATTGAATGGCTTACTTGGTACTATCAAATATTAAACAACTTCATAGTACAACATTACTGTCACTAGCTACCGACTTAAATGATAATGGTAACTAGAAAAGAGTCAAGACAAGTTTAAGGATTAATTGCATTTTAAGATAACTATTTGAAGATTTTAACGTAGTTTGTATCATTTTTGTTGCTATGGATCTGTTCAAACAATTATCACCAATGTGTAAATTGCTTAACAAGTTGGAACAAGACCAATAACCTTCCCAATTTTAGTCAATGTAATCATTGTAGGTTCTTCTCCATTTAACACTACATTTTAGAATGAGCACCTAGCTTCATCTAGCTTCAATGACGGACTGACTGACAGACTATTATTTATTTCATATTTGTTGATGTTTCAAAAGTACCAAATTATGGGTTAATTGAAATAAAGGCTTGGACTTTGACAACATTACTGCAGATCTGTTAACTATTTCAGGTTTTTTATATTAAATTTTTGCAAATAAATAAACTAAACAAATATTATGACTATTTACAATATTTTCAGAAACATTACCTCTCCAAAACTGCATTTAGTGTATCTTGATCAATATCTGTGAAGCCCTCAGCATTTAATGCATCAGCAGTATTCTTATCTATAATTTCCAGGCACAAAGAGGCCAACTGTGGCTCATCAAACAACCGAGCCTGAGTTAATAACAGAAATGCATTATCAGTTCCCAAATTACTCTTTAAAAAATCAACACAATGCTCTTCCAGTGCAGCCACAGCATACTTCTTGGCAGTATAAAGTGTAGTCATCACACTCTCTGGCCCAATCTGCACCTCGTCTGAGTATAGGAACTTTAGCAAATGTAGGAAGGCTGCGGGCTCCACATCAGGCAGCTCTACCTCGTCAGACTTTGTGGCCAGCACTCCGTTGAACATGGCGTCGAACACCGCGCTGCCCACGGACAACACAAACTTGTGCGCCGGTATCACTTGCTGGTTGGCGTCTTTGCCGACGATGAAATGCACGTCACTAAGAATTTCGTTGTTAAAGAGGAACGAAAGCCTATCCTTGACGGTCGTCTTCGTCGCCTGCCAGTTGTGCAGGCGGCCGCCAGTGTTATTAATTGGTTGAGGGTTCTCTATCGCGGCGGACGAGGGGGCTGGCTCGCTCACTTCTCCATTGTCTTCCTCTTGTATTTGCCCGAGCTGCCGCGCCTGCTGGTTGGACGGGAGCATGTTCTGCGGCGGCGGCTCATCTCCACCACCTCCATCATCTAATCTTATGTTAAGTAATCTATTAACTATATCGTTTTTGGAACCAGATGCCATAACGCGCGGATTTTCAATTATCACACATTACACAAAGCGCTGGACGTGCCAGAAACAAGTCGTTTTTGTTTGAAATCAGATGTGTGTATAAAAATGTAGGTGTGAGATACAATTTATAGTGATTTGTTGTAGTAATTAGCCTCAATTGTTGTTTATCACAGCACTAAGATGTTTCGAACAATTTTTGACAGATCAACAGACGACAGTAAAATTTAGGTGTTGCTGAAGTGAGAAAAGTTCCTTGGTCAATCCAATAGATGTGAGAAGGCATGTATTTCAATAAAAAACTTAAATAACAACTATTCTGTACATAAATAAAATTAAAACTAAATATTACTAAATTAAATATATACAACTTATGATTAAAATTAATTATAGGAAAAATAAACTATTTATACGGCATCGAAAAACTCGTCCGCATCGACGTCAGAATAATAATACCTTTTTGTGGTAGTTTTGGTAGATTTTATTTTAGGGGTTAACGAAAACCGAATTATTATTATTATTATTATTATCTCTCATACCTCAACAACACCAGTGAAATTTTTTTCACCTCAGTATCAAAATCGACTAAGGACAATGACTATGAAAACAGGCATACCTATACCCTCTTCTAGAGATTTTAGTATAAACGCTTTAACGCCAATAAACCAAAATGCGAATAGGTCTGCATCAGTTGTTCAGGAGTCAGAGACAGAAAATAACTCAGATAGGTATTGCATCGCAATGGCTAAAAACTTATCACCAACAAACAGTTACAGAGAATTACAAGTAAGTTACGCCCAAAACTCATCTACATCTAACGTGGAGGAAAAACAAATCGTAGAAACAAACACTATAACGCAACAGAAAAGTCGGAAAACAATCGGTACCATGTCTACTTTATCACCTATAAAAAACAATAACATACAAACGAATTTAAATGATGGATTGTCGAGGGTAGCATCGACAAAGCATAAAATCGCTATCTTTGCTGATCAGACTGGGTATAAAATTCGAAATACTGCAGGGATTGGTAGGAAATAGTTTTAGTGTAACGTCCGTTATCAAACCAAATGCACCTCTTAATAACATTCTAAGTACTTGTACAACTGTGTGTAAAGATTTTACTAAATCAGACTTTGTTTTGGTAATGGGAGGTAGATGTGACAAAAGTCCATTAAATATATTAAGTTCTTTGCATTATACCTTACAAAATATGCAAAACACAAATGTTCTTGTTTGTCAGACTTTATATAATAAATATTTAAATGTCTCAAATATAAACCGTAGCTTGAAGCTTGTATCTAATAATTGTAAAAATGCTTCCTATATTGCATCGTTATCGGAATTATAATAAATATCCATTACTAAATAGGTTAATGGCCTGTAGACTAATTTACAGAGACATATTGCGATTGCAGTACAAGATCAATTTTGAAAACTATTGTAATAATATTATGTTTTTGGATCAGAGGGCAAAAGGGTTGCATAAAAATGTTTCTACACAGACGACTCCGTTTTTAACACGCAAAGAAATTAAAACGCCTGCATCTAGCGAATTAGCAAATTCACTTGTACAGACAAATCTTTCACCTACTATTTTGGACCAGGATCTTTTTCGTAAATAAAAATATACTTCGAGATGATGATATGAATGTGAATAACATCATACCGTCATCGGTAACTGGTTGTTTGAGGATTTTTCATCAGAATTTATGTAGACTCAATAGTAAAAAAACCGAATTAGAATTATACATTGAAACTTTGGGTTATCTCATGGATTATATATGCGTATCGGAACATTTTTTAAATGATAAATCTGCTAAAGTATTTACAATGTCTAACTATCGTTTAGCTGCAAGTAACACACGAACCAACAAAAAACGGGGGGGTAGTCTTATTTTGGCGCATAAATTGAAAAAATGCAAAAATATTGAGGCTGTAAACAAGTTTTACAGAGCCGAATGTTTCGAGATTTGTGGTGTAAGGGATGTTGGGACAGGCTTATCAATCTGTTGTTGCTATCGGAGTCCTTATGAGAAAAACTTCGAGAATTTCATTTCTAACTTAGACAGGTTCTTGGAATTTTTTATAAATAAAACCTGTATAATTTGCGGAGACTTCAATGTTGACATGCTAGTTGAAAGCAAAAAATCCTCTGAGTTTTTAAGTATTTTGACATGTCATAATTTTAGATACCTTGTTAGAACGCCAACATTCATTCGAAATAATGCTCAATCATGTTTGGATAATATAATAACAAATCTTGATAGTGACTACATTGAAAAAGTTTTTGTAGATCATAATGGCTTAGCCGATGGTCATGGTGGAATTTTCTGTTATATGGGTCTTGATGAAATCTACAATAAATCAAAAAGGCTAGAATACATTACCGTTAGCAAAAGGTTATTTAATGCGAAAAACAATTCCATTTTTAAAAAAAGCATAATTAAGCATAGTTGGTTTGATTTGGGAATAAATCAGTTTCTAAATAAATTTAACAAAGTATTTCAGGAGTGTTATCCCAAAAAATCCATTAGAATAAAATCGAATAGGAACAGGACAATAAAGTGGATAACAAAAGGCATTAAAGTATCAAGTAAAATGAAAAGATTCCTATGTTCTGGAAAACTAAATAACGTAAGCGACATCAATTATAAAACAAATTACATTCGAATTTATAGAAGAATTATTAAGCAAGCCAAAAGACAAGCTGTATCAAACTATTTAAAAACCGCAAAGAATATAGCAAAGGAAACATGGAAAATAATAAATGAACATACCAAGAAGAAGAAAAACAAGCAGCTTGGAAATCTAATCTTGAATGTCGACAATATAGTAATTAGCAATCCTCAGGAGGTTGCAGACACATTTGTCGAAAGTTTTGTCTTCAATTCATCGACAGTTGATACCAACGAAAATAGAGCAAGTACTATATTAACAGAAACCACGAGGAGAATCGAAAGTACCATGGCTCTCCAGCCTACTACCCCAAGTGAAATAATAAAACTAGTCAATAAAATGGCAAATAAAAGTTCTTGCGGTTTCGACGACATACCAATGTCAATTATAAAGGGAAATATAAACGTATTGGCTTTTCCTTTCTCTGATTTCTTTAATAAATGCATAAAAGAGTCAATCTTTCCGGATCAGCTAAAATTGGCAAAAGTGATACCAATTTACAAAAAGGGCAGTAAGACCGACCCCAATAATTACCGCCCCATATCACTATTACCAACATTATCAAAACTCTTTGAAAAAATAATTAAAATGAGACTGATGACTCACCTAAATAGTAACAAAATAATGAACCTAAGACAATTTGGATATCAAAAAGGCGTTGGGACGTCGGATGCCATTAATACTTTAATAAATGACATAGTTAGTAAACTAAATGATAAAATAAAGGTAGCGGGACTATTTGTTGATCTCAGTTCTGCTTTTGACACCATAGACTACAACTTACTGCTTATTAAACTCGAACATTATGGGTTAAGAGGAAATACATTAAAACTCATGAAATCGTATTTACAAAATAGGCGAATGTATGTGGCAATCAAAACCGTTGACGAGAATAATCATGAAGTGACACACAGATCCAAAATGAAATATGTAAAACGTGGTGTGCCGCAAGGGTCGATTCTAGGTCCTATACTTTTTATTGTTTTTACTAACGACTTACTAAATTATATGAATGAAACCCAGCCAAATGAGAAACTGGTTGTCTTCGCAGATGACACAAATGTTATAATTGGAGCAAAGGACATAGCGGAACTTACACTAAAGACAAACATTGTTATAGAAAAACTTTGTAAATGGTTCGCAGCTAACAATTTACTGCTCAACACGAAGAAAACAAGCCTCATGGTATTTAAAACTAATACTCGTAACATTGACAAACTAAATGTGCAAATAAATAATGACGATATTGAAGTAGTGGAGAAGGTTAAATTCTTAGGTATTAATATAGACTCCCATTTAAATTGGAAACCAGAACTAGCCGTAATCGAATCATCCATATCGTCCGCTTGTTATGCTCTTAGGAGTCTTAGAGACGATTTGGGTACGGACGAGTTAAAGGTGGTTTATTATGCGCTGGTTGAATCCAAAATTAGGTATAGCATCCTGCTGTGGGGAAATAGTTACAGGTACAATTGGCAGAAAGCTTTCATCTTACAGAAACGAGCTATAAGGATAATAGTGCAAATCCCACAGGATGTATCATGTAGAGAATATTTTAAAAAACTATCAATATTAACAGTTCCTAGTCTATACGTACTGGTCCTTCTGAGTCTTTTTGCCAAGTATATACACGAACACGAGTCACAAGAGGAACGCGTAATTAGGGAGGCCACACGAAGGAAAATGTTTAAGCAACCGGTTGCTCCTAAATTGAATATAGTGGAACATTGTTGAAAATACCAAGCTGTAGACATATTTAATAAGTTGCCTTCTGATCTAAAGACCTGTGTTTACAATACCCACTTGTTTAAGGCAAAATTAAAGTCTTTCTTATTGGAAAAATGCCTGTACAATTTGACAGAATTAATACCACAGAATTATTAAAAAAAACTGTGTTGATGTCTCTGTGACAATTTGACCCTCAATGTAGCCTTTGACATTATTTTGAAACTGTGTGACATTGGTTTTTTGTTTAGGTTTTGATTGTATATCATATTATAATGTTTTAACAATATGTGTGACAATATGTGCATTATATTTTGACTAATCTTTGACATTATTCTGAATTTCTGAAACTGTATATTGATTGCATTGATTAGATTCTTGAACTTATAAACCGCCTTGCTTAGAAGCCTAAATTAATGAAATTCTATTGTTTTATTTTTGTGTATGTGGTTATGTTTTCGTAATGTGAATTAGCTTATCTCTTTTTTTGTACCTATATTAAATTCAGACACAATGTAAATTGTTAAATGAATAAATGAATGAATGAAATGAATTAAATGCCTTGGTTTTGCTTGCATGAGCGGGTAATGAGTATGACTGACTGTTCACGCAACCATACAAATGGCATACACAATGCACGCCCCTCTGTAAGTATGTGAGCAAGCTCCGTTGAGAATGCTTTGGGTTGCCATTCTACCAAGCGGTTTGTTTGACTAGTTTGATGCCGAAATTCGACGTGATTAGTGGTTGATTTTATTTTATTTCAATTAGTGTTTTATATCGAAGTAAATATACGTCTAGTTGGTTTCCTGGCCATGAGAATGCTGCTGAAGTGCTGATTAGACCGCGGGTAGCGGGCGGGGCAGTGCGACCGCAATCGCTTCCGCATGTGTACATATACTCGAACACACATCTTGCAAGCCCGAGAATGTTCGAATATGAAGTTTTGGCGCGTGTATTTCATTGCAATGTATGGTAAGATTAGTACCTCTACATTTAGCCATTAGCCCATTTATGTAGGTACCTAGGTTTTTATAATAACTATCGTGAGACATACTTAATTAAGTAAAAACGCGGGTTACTCACATGAATAGAGGTATACTGAAAACAGAACCCCTCTGTGGTTCGAAACTAGTAGAGCTTTTCCCAGTATATTCAAGTGAGTAACCCGCGTTTTTACTTTATTTAGGTACTTAGGTATACTATTTTTAACGATATCAGGAAATGTTTTGCTTTGCTCTTTTCTTAGTGTTCCGATTTATCCGAATTATCGAATTGTTAAAGCTACATAGTTTTAAAAAACTTTATCATCACTACAACACTATTACAGACACAATATCCTTCCCAAATGAAATCGAGTACACCTATATCCTACATAATATCGCTTTTTTAATTAGTTTGCATCCGGAACCATGATATAGGTGTTACCAGAGCAGAGAATCAGAGCATAGTTTGCATCCGGAACCATGATATAGGTGTTACCAGAGCAGTGAATCAGAGCGCGTTCGGCGCTCTGATTGGCCGGCTCAAGTGAATCAACCAATCAGATGCGATAGTTATTCGTGCTTGGCCCTCAGTTACCACAATGGTAGTAGGCACACGTACTTACTAGGTACTAAGAACGTAATCTAATAAATCAGTGAATTCACTATTTAGTTTGGTACTTGGTTGGATTGAATTAGGCATCACCTATAATAAGTTTATGAAGGTTTATGGACGAATTAATATTATGTTTCAATTCTCTCATTGGAAAAACCGACAAGATACTACTCAGCATATGTATATAGTCCGTATCATTCAGATTACTTATTATACCATGTACCAGTTAATGGCAATGCAAAAGGTATCGTCCATTTGGTTTAGCAATTATTGAAATTGAAATTTCATAGATACTAATTAGCAGCTTATGCTACTTATTGGGTTAGTCGCGGTCTCGCGGAGAACCTGACGGGTTACCGGGGCTCCGGCTCGCTTTTTTTTTTTAAGGGCAAAATCATCGAATGACTGCCCCCGCCTGGGTGAGGTGGGAGGGAGTGTCAGACTCTTACTGACTAAAAACCACCCCGTTCCTTCTTCTGCACGTCGAGCCGGAGCCCCGGTTACCTGTTAGGTTCTCCGCGACTCCGAATCGGCATCGGCCCTATTGGGCCCCATCTGTGGTGGTCTGATGGCTCTTTGAGGCGCGCGCGGAACGCGACGCGCCGTACGCTCGGGTACTTGTTGGGTAATAGGTGTACTTCACATTTTTACATCGGTCTTTATAATAGGTAACTTGTATATTTTTGATAATAGTGTACCTTTGTCTGCCTCGTTGGCCGAGTGGTCGTAATTGCGACTGTCAGGCAAGGGGTCTCGGGTTCGATTCCCGGGTCGGGCAAAGGATTAAAACTGGATTTTTTAAAAATTGTTAGTAGTATCACCGAGTCTGGAAATGTGCAGGTATAGGCCAATAAGCTCACCCCCTATTACATGGGACTCGCAACATATATATATAGAGGTAGTGAAAGTGGGTGTTACATTGTACACACGGCTTTACATAACCAGTGTAAACTGAATGTTAAATGTGCGGAAAGATGATGCGACGCGATACCAGGATAAACTGGTTTTGTTTTGTATAGATTGATGTGTGGCCGTGTGTACAGTGGTATTAGATAAGTGCCGTAATGTGCACCTCTGCCTACCCCTTCGGGTATAAAAGGCGTGATGTAATGTTATGTATGTGTGTACCTTTGCAATTCTTTTAATGAGACAATCCCCACATGCTTATAATTTAACATGACAGACATTAAGATTACCTACTTTAAATAAGTGAGCGATAGATTATAATGCTTACTTACTTACATTCTTATGTCTACACGAGAGACCTACTTGATTTCCTAAGCAGGTAAGTAAAGTTATGGCCTGGAGATGTAAGATACAAGTAAAGTAAAGTACTTATAACATTACGGTCCTGAGGCCTTAGTACGAGTTTATTTTACGTTTAAAGTAATCGTAATGAGTACGCGTTCGGAGCTGTGATTGGTTACTTCATTGGAGCCGGCCAATCGGAGTGCTGAACACATACTCGTTTCGAATACTTTAAACGTAATTTAAACTCGTACTACGGCCTCTGGTTGGTTGGTTCATTGGCGCCGGCCAATCAGAGTGCCGAACGCGTACTCGTTACGAATACTTTAAACGTAAATGAAACTCATACTAAGGCCTCTGTACAAAGTTGTGGCGCGTGTCACACAAAGATATGGCGGGCTCGAGAGTTTTATTGCCGATGAAACTGCGCTCACTGGCCACGTACAGCCCTACAAATCTCCTAACGAGACCATGACACTTTTTAAAATTTTAAATTCCATTTTCAAAATTAAACACAAAATATAAATAGATTTTTTAATTTGAATGTTTATTGTAACAAAAACATACTTTTATGAATTAGAAAATGTATAGTTTTTAAAATAGAGAATGGAATAAAAGAATATAGAACAGAAACTAAAACTAATAAACAAACCTAGACGGGAGTACGCATACATAATTCCCTTCGTTTACAGAACAATAACGAGATGTTGCAAATAATTTGCATACTCATTTAATTAGCCAAAACTATCTGTTCTCCGTTCTATGGCGTTTCTCGTACGTCATGAAGGGCACGCACGCGCGCAACGGTCGATTCAGCTACAGGTGCTGGCCCGGCAGTCGAACCGTCGCCGTCTACGACGCAACACCGTACAGCCCTCGGCTGTCTGCAGGCAAACAAGGCGAGACCGACTATGACAGACTGATCAATCAAAAACCATTCTAAACTTAACCAAACGCTTTCAAATAACAAAACAGGCTGTAACAATAGTGATAGCAAACGTTGCCTCAACAAAACTGCTTGCGTTTACAAATTCAACAGGCGCCACAACATTTCGTGATCATGACTAGTGTAAATAATCTTTAAAGTTTAAATATTAATGGTTGTCTTGTTTTCTCTACTGTTGTTATAACGCGTTGTCTGTTCGTCTATAGACTTGTGTGAGATCTAAGTGTTCACTTGTATAAATAATGTTGTTTCCCTCGTTGTTGATCTTGAACTGTAGGTATGTTACCTGCGTACGTTCGTGTGGTGACTGTGACATAATTCTATTATAATATGAATACGATTAAGTAAAGGTGAGTGTTGACAATCGATATTTTTACGACATGTAGTAAAATTATAAACAAAAACATACAACCCAGATGCTAGCTATTTTTACGTGGTAGGTACATAGATGATGGCGTAGCCGCGTAGATACTGTATTAATAAATTAGCGGGATCGTGTGGCAGTGTCCAATGAAGCAGAGATATTAGGTACCTACATAACGATATAATGTATAATTAAAATAGACCTTTACATGAAATCACGCTTTGAATCTCCCATTACTGGTAGACATTATTTACTCACAGTAAATAGCACCCACGTACAGAAGTAAAGTATTTCTAAAACAAAGGTCACATCGTTAATTCTTCTAGCATCCTTATTAGCGCATACATTGTAAGTTACAATGTAATTCTAGAGTTTAATAAACATTGTCTAGAAAGCCCGAGAGAAACTCTCTATTTTTCAAACAATGGTTGTTGTTGTAGGTAACAATATTTTGTGCAATTGGCTTGTGTTATGGTCTATTTTACGATAGATTCTTATAAGTTTCTAATACTAGTCACATTTTAGGTAATCATTCTAGGTATCTTCAATGAAGAACCCTAATTAAGTTTAGTACTTATACTATGTAGGCCCCCATTCCTGAAAAACATTGATTGATTTAAGCATAGGCTAAGTTTATCGTATTTGAAACTGTCAAACACCAAGCGGTCGCCGGTGACCGCAACCTATTGTTCTATAATTGTGTCTATAATGACGGTACTCGACGAGTTAATTAACAAATTAAGGGTAGCTCCAATAATGGTCCATTCATGGTTTATTGTCAGAGTCAGACTAACGAGACAGTACAGAGAGATTGAGACCGTTTTAGAAAAAAAACCTGCTGTGGGTAATGGGTATGCCTTTGCCAGAAATACTCCGAGGATTACAGGAACACATAAAAATATTGCGTCTATGCCAGAAGTCGTCATCATCTTAACTCTAGACTTTAACTGTAATGCTGAACTTAGACTCTCCTAAATACAAACATTCCATTTTACAAACATTTTTGTGACGCGATTTTTCTACATTTTTTTTATAATGACAGTCGTCATAACTTTTCGAATGTGGAAGCACCAATAGTGAATATGATATTCAAACAGAAAAATCTGGTAAAAAGCTTTACAGGTGAATGTTTTGTTTCAGATATAAGAAATGATGCTGAGCCCAAAGATCCAGCGGTCGGTTCGTGTGAACGATGGTCAGCTGTTAGCTCTGTCTGATAGGGCGCAGTATGATCACTCACAGGTTAGTAGCTACATTTTTAATCATTAGTTGCAATAGATTTTGACTTTATTAAACATTGATAATGTTGAAAATCTATCAAAATAATAACCGATTCGATTAGGTTCTTTTTACTAAAGTAATCATAAAACAAAGTGTTATGAGAAGGTTCCAGTCTAAATACATACCTACCTAATTCTGTTTCAAGTATTGCAGTTACTTATTCTTGTCGAAAGATACACATGAGCAATAGCGATGGACATGTTGATAGAAGTAAAACAATATATTATTTGTGAATATATGATTGTTTTTGGTACATTGCACGTTTACTTATTCACATTTTAATTAAGCTAGAAGAGGCTGAGAGAAGAAATACTGTAACAAACCCGTTCTCAATCACTGTCAATGTGCAAACATGGTCAACAAAATACATTAGATTAGTCCAATCTTATTGTAATAATGTTCACTGTTATATTATCAAACTCAATAACAAATTCATAAGTTCACAACAACGATTCTAATGATTGCAATACTACGATTGAGGGAAGCCAAGAAAAACTATGGCGGGAACCCACCTTCCCGCCATTATTTCTGCCCGCGAGCTGACCATAGAGCCCCTTCCTCCTTTTTCTTTACTTCGTCTATGGTCGGCGCCGTCATTTTTATATTTTTGTAAGCAAGTAGTACCTAGTATATAACTAATATTTTGTTTACAGACTGGCTATCTTCACAAACGGAGCTCTGACAACACAAAATGGCAGCTAAGATGGTTCATTCTGTATCAGGTACGTGGAATGATAATATTTTATTAGGTACTTATCCACTTTAAGAGTATCTCATCTGCCTTACTAGTTAAGTGGTTGTGTAAAAGTAGGTATGATTTTCCGAACGAAGGATTTCAGATTTACAAAATATTATTTAAGTACCAATGGCACCTACTTAATATAGGTATCTAGGATTGTCACGGAGGCTGTTCTAAGTTATTATTACGCTTGGGAACCCAGTATAATATTAGCTGTCTAAAATCAGATAGGCATATACTTGGGTACCTAAGGAATCCTCTTTTTAACGCCCCCAGGAAATGAAAGATGTGCAAGGATAAACTTCTTGGCTGCGTTACAAATATTTTATTTTATTCATTTGGCTCACCAGCAATTGATTACACTTATACAATATAGGGTTACATTTACGAAAACTTAAAAAACTAGTGCATCAGACTATTATAGGTAAGCGCAACATGCAATATTGAAAATATAACCCAGCATTTTTATAGGTATGTATTAAAGTTCTACCATTTGACATTTTAAAAAAGGTTTTATGACGCTCTTTTCTTGTGGAAAATTGTTTTGTACAAGCGGTACTAATGCTAGTAGGAATCCGAGTACCCAGGTAATACCTACTTTACGAGACGTTGACCTTTTGATTTATGTTAGGAGTTTAAACTGAACTGCAGCAGAAATCGAAATGTCAGAATTCTATTTTCAGCTTTTATTCTTGTCAAACAAATTACCTAACTCTAGACGTAGGAACATCCCGCACTGCATTGTATACAAAAATGTACAAGAGTGACAATTTATCTTTATCAACTTTTAATTAGTAGTTAGGTAGATAGATTTTACGTTAGAGGGCGCGCATACCATTTATATTTTTAACGCAGGTGTGCATTATAAGTACCTACCATTCTATTATTGGGATTATAATGACCTTGAATTGACTGTACTGAAGTCTTCAGTTCGATATCAAGCTGTGCTTTTTAAACTCAAAATTAAGGCGACCAACTTTCTAAAAGTCCAATGCGGGAGTTTTTGTGGATAAAGTTTAGTCGGTACACCTACAATTACATAAAATCATAAAAATTAGGTACAAAAGTTATTTAAGTAACTATTTTTAAAATCATATTTATCTCTAGAGTGACACTTTTTAACAAGTTCAGGATTCTTCTTAAGTAGGTATGTCATGAAAATCTTCGCAACTTCCTATATTAAATTTAAGTACAAGCAGAGCTCGCTCGTCACTCTTAGTGACGATTTTTCCGACGTCCAAAGAGCACTCATTAAAAAAATACGTTCCGCGCGCGCATCAAAGAGCCATCAGACAACCACAGACGGGCCCAGTAGGGCTGTTGCCCGAAACGGAGCCGCGGAAGGCCTAAGCAGGAGTAGCAACAGGGTGGTTTTTAGTCAATAAGAGTCTGTTACTGCCTCTCGCCTAATCCAAGGCGGGAGAAGTCATTGGATGATATTCCTCCTGAAAAAAAAATGTTGTTCTGTGCTGAACTTTTCCTCCTTCTAGCCCTTTAGGACATCATTGTTCACGTAATTACACACATAACTTACTTCGTCAAACAAGTTATCTTCATTTATTCGCGCTGTTGTTAGTGCGCGTGTGGTGTTGTGTCGTGTAGTAGAGAAATAGGTATGCGGGACTTGCGGGACGCATCTAACGTTTTACGGGACTATTTTATTAATTATTTCAAAGCGGGATTACATCTAGCATTACGGGACGGTCCCGCAGAATACGGGACGGTTGGCCGCCTTACTCAAAATTATCTGAATCTAAGCTTTTAAAAGACCTCAAAGAGCCATCAGACCACCACAGATGGGGCCCAATACGGCCGATGCCGATTCGGAGTCGCAGAGAACCTAACGGGTAACCGGGGCTCCGGCTCGACGTGCAGGAGAAGGAACGGGGTGGTTTTTAGTCAGTAAGAGTCTGACACTCCCTCCCGCCTCACCCAGGCGGGAGAAGTCATTCGATGATTTACCCCCCTTAAAAAAAAAAAAAAAGCGTTACTTAGGTCTGCTACGTAACTCAAAGAGCGCCTATTTTTAGATACCATTTACACGAAATATTAGAGATGTTATGACATCATATTGTCCACTTAATCTAAACTCATAAATTCGCAATTCTCGTTCAAAGAACACCAAGCAATAATCGCATTATTAGTTCAGAAGCACTTTCGAACTTCCTTTTTCCAAAAATAGACTTTATTTCAAAATAGACTTAATACCATCGAGTATAAGATTCGATATTTAGTTATAAGTGGATTATCGTTCCTCGGAGGAGTCTTTGGACGGAATAGATGGATTATATGTCTAGTGAGATACGATCGGAGTGCATTCAAGCGAGTTGTGAGGGACTGGGAGGGATTGAGGTGCCCGTACAGCCTGTCGCATGGTTTCCAATCTATTGAGCGATACTGTAACATTGATCGAAGATATTTATTCTAGATTCGAGAGTAGTATGATCTAATTCAACTTAAATCAAATCATTTATTCGATAATATGGGTAAATTACAATAAGTTTTTAGCATAAAAGTACAGTTCCGACCATATTATGCTACTACGCATACCTTATGCATGCAAATTCCCGAGCGTACGGCGCGTCGCGTTCCGCGCGCGCCTCATAGAGCCATCAGACCACCACAGATGGGGCCCAATAGGGCCGATGCCGATTCGGAGTCGCGGAGAACCTAACGGGTAACCGGGGCTCCGGCTCGACGTGCAGGAGAAGGAACGGGGTGGTTTTTAGTCAGTAAGAGTCTGGCACTCCCTCCCGTCCCGCCTAACGCAGGCGGAAGCAGTCATTCGATGATTTTCCCCCTTAAAAAAAAATGCATGCAAATTACAAATTGGCGGCATCATAATACTGTTTGAAAAAAAGCTATTCAACATTCAAACTTCCAACACAATTATCATAATACCTATAGCAGAGTAATGTCAATAACAGAGTTACATAACAGCTTCCAAGAATTACGTGATATAATAAGAATAATGTAATACTGTTAAATACAATATTATTCATTACTATTCAATATTATCGTAGTAATATTGACTAGAGTACTTATTATTATAGAGGTATATAGAGCCGATCATTGTATGTATGTATCTATCACTTTTATATATTAAAACTGAAATATACTAACGACTCTAAAAAAATGCGTGTAAAAAAACTAAGCAACCTACCAATACATAGACATTGCTTACTTCTAGTATATAAAACTTCTGCCTACCCCTTAAAAGGATTAAACCGTGAACTTGTCTCCAAAGAGACTTTAATTTAGCTAAGTATGCGCAGCCGTTCGCTTTGACTACCGCATGAAGAGACGGTATAAAAAGTAAATACGCGTGTAGAAACATTTTTTATCTAACTTGTAACGCAAGGGAAATCCTCGCGAGAACATTCCTCGGGAAATGGAGCGTGTATAATGCCGGAAACGACACGGGAACGGGACGGTGACGGTACGGGGGCGTCACGTCGACGGTACGAGGACGACACAAGTAGCTATCGGCATTATGGAATGCGAACTTTGTGTTGAAGTTGTTTTATTGGTTTGTGTTGGAATAACATTGCGTTTGCTTGTTGCATTATTGCTGTTGTTTTTTCTAACTGTAATCAATTCACGGTGCCGCCGAGGGCTTATTGGGTTGCCGAGGCTCCGGCTCGAAGGGCTTTTTTTTTTTTTTTTTTTAAGCGGGGAAAATCATCGAATGACTTCTCCCGCCTGGGTGAGGCGGGAGGGAGTGTCAGACTCTTACTGACTAAAAACCACCCCGTTCCTTCTCCTGCACGTCGAGCCGGAGCCCCGGTTACCCGTTAGGTTCTCCGCGACTCCGAATCGGCATCGGCCGTATTGGGCCCCATCTGTGGTGGTCTGATGGCTCTTTGAGGCGCGCGCGGAACGCGACGCGCCGTACGCTCGAAGCTCGAAGGGCAGGAGTAAGAACGGGGTGGTCTTTAGTCAGTATGAGTCTGACACTCCCGCCTCACCCAGGCGGGAGCAATTTTCGATGATTTTCCCCCCTTAAAAAAAATCAATTCACGGTAAAGTTTGATAACCTGCAAAAGTGATTATCGAGCACGGATTCGATTCTTTCAGTTTTTGGAAATTCTCAGTAATAGCACGAATGTAGGAATTGTGCTCAGTGCATGCCAACAGGCTTACCTTTATGGGATTGGGTCATAACAATGTACAGTCAACGGTGAAAAGTCCACTGCCACCGTGAGTGATACTCACACGGCAATGCGTAAGTAATTTCATATTAATATGCATAAAAACGCGTGCGTACGCAGTAACACACGGACGCGTACGCACACGGATAAAAATATGCGTGTGCATGTGTTTATAAGCACTGCAGCGCAACCGATAGTAGTCTTACGGTGGCACTTTTGACGTTTGATGTACAAATGTACCCATCCTTGTGTAGAATAAAATCTTGAATGTAATGTTATGAAAACAAAATCTAGTAATGTACCTAGTTAGTTACATGTTACAAGTAGAAAGTAGGACGGCGTCGGTAGCTCCGTCATAACTTATTCATTTAGCTTATGGCTTTGAGAGCGCTTCTTGCTCGGGTTGGTCTTAAACTTGTATTGTATCTTGTTATTCATAAGATAGATAACATAACATAACATCACGCCTTTTTATCCCCGAAGGGGTAGGCATTATGGCACTTAATCTCACTGTACAATGTAACATCCACTTTTCACTGTTTATGTTATGTTATGCGTCCCATGTAGTAGGTTGTGAGCCTATTGCCATATACCGGGCACAATTCCAGACTCCGTGCTACTGCTGAGAATTTTTTTAAAAACCTAGTAGTACCTACTTTGACTGACCCGGGAATCGAACCCGAGACCCCTTGCCCGGCAGTCGTATTTGCGACCACTCGGCCAACGAGGCAGTCATTATTCATAACATATTTTGACTTTTTATCTGTAAAATGTAGGTAAAATAAGTTAGTTAATAAAATATGTATAAGGCCACGCCTATTAATCCTGAAAACAGAGAGTAACACATAAAAAAGAAATGTTTACTAGCTAACAGATTACTGAAATAAAAAAGTAGTGTTATTTCAAATTACTTACTATCTATCTGTGCACAAAAATTCCATTCAGATCCGTTTAGTAGTTTTTGTGTCCACCACACACTTTAAGATTTATGTACCCAAGTAGGACAGGATTAAAAATTTTCTCACATTAATAAATACCTATATTTACGTATTTATGTAACATAACATCACGCCTTTTATCCCTGAAGGGGTAGGCAGAGGTGCACACAGAAGTAACACCCATTTTTCCCTATTTATGTTATGAGTCCCATGTAATAGGGGGTGAGCCTATTGCCATATACCGGGCACATTTCCAGACTCCGTGCTACTACTGAGATTTTTTTTTAAACCCAGTAATACTTTGCCCGACCCGGGAATCGAACCCGAGACCCCTTGCCCGACAGTCGCACTTGCGACCACTCGGCCAACGTATTTATATATTTAGGTATATTTATTTTTTAAGTTACTTCTTTTTCTTTTCGTTTTTTAACAAAATTGTGTGTAAGCACTCGTATTATTTAGTATTACAATATTTGTCGTTGCTTCCGTCCGTGCGTCACTGCAAGGGTGTCGACTGAAAACCAGTGTTGGGTACCTATTGTGCTAGCTCATACTGAGTTGGAAGCCCTTTCGTCATGGACATGTTGCCACCTTGTTATTCTTTTTTATTTTATTGTTTTGTTATTGTTTTCATTACATTTTCATCTTACTATTTATTTACTTATTTATGAATTGGTAAACCAACAGCTATACATGGCAAACAAATAGATACAATCCAAACATATACATTATTTACAAAAAAAATCATACAACAAAAAGAAAATAACACAACAACAAGAGCATGTACCAACTAAATAAAAAATATAAAAAAATGAACACACAAGTTATGTTTCTGCCACCGACAGATCCCTCTGTCGGTGGCAAATAAAAACTATAATCATTAAACTAAGTTTATTATAATTAAAAATACATGGTAACTCCTAAAATCTAACTAACCTAAGTGCGAATGCGTTCGATGTTAGAACAACACTGCTTTCTTATCTTAAAATTCTTTATTATAAAATTAGTATGAAGGTTTTATTGAGGTTAAATCTAGTGGGGTGAACGATGATGCAGCGATTCGTAGCTGGGCACAGGCGACGACAAGAGGAGACGACTCAGCAGTTCGAATGTTGCAATACTCCGTAGAACCTTCGTTGCATCAAAGTAGGTGTAATGTTCTGATTCAGCAGATCTGGGCCTGGTGACACAGCGTTGATCACGGTGTAGGTACATGTGTCGGCACCGGTACGTAACACACAACCATACTACCAACAATAACAAATTAATAATCAACAAGTTACCTACTCAATTTACGAATCAATTTAAAAACTGTAGGTTGAGCATCCTTCGCACCGCAGAAGTCCGTGTTACAAACGGATCTATTGGAACCTCTGTCTGAAGCTACATAGGTTGTTTAAGTCTCTGCTTGCACGCATAATAAAGGAATTCTGCCTATACCTCGTTGAGGAATTTAAAATTAAAAGTGGGGGATTGTAGCGAATAGATCTGCATGGGACATTGAAAAAGTGGTTGAACAAGAGAGTGTATTATGTTTGTGTATTTGGTGCATCATGTCTAATGGCAAATAAATAATTTTTCTTTCTATACATATAGGTAACAACATTGTCAATGCATTAATGTCGGAATACTGAAACGCTACTCAATTTTAAGTCGTGCTTAAGTATAGTCCATCTCTACAAATTCTTTGTTAAATGACAGAGACGGCATGATATTTGAGCACAACTTAAAATTGAGTAACGTTTCAGTTTTCCGGCATAAGAGTACAAACAACATATTAAGCGGCCAATTACTTAGTCGATGGCCATCCTTTAGCTGAGTGGCCCAAAATAAAAGCACACATCGGCAGCACATCCTATTAAAAAACAAACGATGTGACAACAATATTACATTTTACGTTCCCAATAAAAACAAAAACTGCGTTTAAAAAAACCAACTTCGAAAATTAAAACCTAAAAACAAGCAAAAGGTAAAAACTACAAATAACTATTATAAGTCATACGTACTTTTAGGTTACCCACCCACTGATAGATAAGACATCGCTTTCCATGGGATTTCGATTTTACGATTTTGAAAAGATTACCCTCGTTTTCCATGGGATCCCATCACCAGATCCTGACCTGATGGAAATGGGACCACCCCATGTGTATGACCTTTCCAACAAAAAAAGAATCATCAAAATCCGTCCACAAACGTCGGAGTAATCGGGTAACATACACACAAAAAAACATACAGTCGAATTGATAACCTCTTCATTTTTGGGAAGTGGGTTATAGATCATTATCATCACCATCATCATCAGCCCGTATTCGTCCACTGCTGGACATAGGCCTCTCCAATGGCACGCCACTGAGGTCGGTCTTCAGCTCTTCTCATCCAACCACTGCCAGCCACCTTGCGGATGTCGTCACTCCACCTAGCTGGAGGGCGCCCTACAGTGCGTTTGCCTAGACGCGGTCTCCACTCTAGAACACGTTTACCCCAGCGGTTATCAGTTCTTCGACAAATGTGACCGGCCCACTGCCATTTCAGCTTACTGGACTAGTTATGCCGATAACTTTGGTTCTCTGTCGGATCACTTCGTTTCGAATTCGATCCTTCAAAGAGACTCCGAGCAGGTTATAAATGCCATGATTATATTTAGGGTTCTTCCAACGAGCAAAGCGAAAGTAGGTCGTGCAGTGACAGCAGAATAAAATACCTAATCGTTATAAAGCTGACATAGAAAGTACACATTCGACAAGGACTAACCAGCCAGCTCTATAAACATGAACGTTAAAGGTTCTTAAACTTAAAACTATCATCTGAAACCCACCTGCCAAGTGTGGTGATTACAACAAACACAATAACATGAATTATTATAATTTCAGAAGTTAATATTTTGTATTTCTTCCTCAGAACATGTTGTTCTACTACGAGTCGGAGAACAACACGCGGCCCACTGGCGTACTGATGCTGGAGGGCTCCTACTGCGAGCGACTCAGCAAGGCGCCCATGGAGAGGAATGCTTCTGTAAGTCACCTATTTCCACAAGATTTCCGCCTAAGTAAACACCTTCTCGGGACCTTAACAAACAATACAAAAAGTATATATTATAATAACTATCGATCGTGACATGCTGAATTAACTAAAAGTTAACAAGTTAACATAACATAACATCACGCCTTTTATCTCTGTAGGGGTAGGCATAGGTGCACATTATGCCACTGTACAATGTAACACCTACTTTTCACTATTTATGTTATGAGTCCCATGTAATAGGGGGTGAGCCTATTGCCATATACCGGGCACAATTCCAGACTCCGTGCTACTACTGAGAATTTTTTAAAAACCCAGTAATACTTTGCCCGACCCGGAAATCGAACCCGAGACGCCTTGCCCGGCAGTCGCACTTACGACCACTCGACTAACGAGGCATTCACTACAAGTTACTCGCTTAAATATGCTGAGAAAAGCTCTATTAGTTTCGAGTCACAGAGGGACTCTTCCTCATGAGCAGCGCGCGCGTTTTCGGCTATGCAGGCTGTAGCTGTAGGCAGTAGGCTGCGCGACATCTCGTTTGTTTGTCTAAACGTTCTAATCTCAGGAACTATTGGTCTGATTTGAACATTTTTTTTTGTGTTGGATCGTCCATTTACATTACGATCAATAGCAACCAAACAGCGGGCGAAATCACGCGGAAGTAGCTAGTATTCTACCTACAAAGACATAGGTACATAAGTTATGTAATGTAGGTAGTATGGCGTATCACAAGCCTGTCTAATAATAATTTAGTTTAGTAATTAGTTGGTATTGTTTCAAATAGTTTGCGTATAGGTACTTTGTGAGATTCGATCGATGATCCCTTCATTGCAGAGATTCGCTCGTTTATTATTCATTGTTATTTTCTGTAGTTATTTAAGTTTACCGTTCTCGGAATCATTTAATGCTTACTTAATCGATTCTGCACTGCACTGTTGATGCGGTGGCTGGGTAACCGACTGGAGGGCAACGTGTCACGGGTCCGATTCCCGCACGGAGCAAATCTTTGTGTGATCCTCAAGTAGCTGTTTCGGGTCTGGGTACCATATGTATGTGACCGCGCCCACGAAACAGGGAAAAATCCTAGTGTGGGGACAACTTCTTTTTTAAAAAGAAGAATCAAGAACAAGATTCTGTGATGTTTTTGGTAGAAAATCGTTACTAAGGAATACGTCATTTAATAGGTAACTTATCATTAAATGACTCTGAGTAAAGCAGTTAGCGTCGGAACGTAAGATTTTCTTTTAATCACTTTACCTACTATATCAGAAGGAGGTCTGTCTAAAAAACAATAAAGAAGAAGAATGTTTTAGATAAGATTAATATAATAAGAAACAGTTACTATTGGTGGGTACTATCGGCAAAATTTACAGTAGTACAATTTAAAAAAAAATCCTGTGGTAAACTTGCTATCCACCGGGCGTTTTCCTGCTTGTTATCCACTCCCTCGCGTCGAGTGCATGCGAATATCCCCTAATGATGGTCGACCACCAACTTTGTCGATTGTATATTGCGTCTCCAATATCGTATGCAAATCGCAAATGTACATACGTACCTTATTTTTTCATACTCCTTACACAGATCGTAATGTTTCCTATTGACTTTATATCATTTTTTCTTTTATAAAAGTCCTCCATTAGTCTATTTTTTAGTTTCCTTAAAATAATCAGGTTTAAATTTCCAGTTCTGCTTCGTGATATCGTATCGCCGTGAGAGCCAGCGGCAGTATGAACTGAGAGCTGCTTCCGAAGTGGATTGCGTGCACTGGGTCGACGCTATTCGAGAAGCCAGGTATGTGGGAGATTATTCAAAATTTAATAATAATTTAGGTGTTTAGCTTATTGCGAATTTTCTCTCTCCGGTCGTTCCCTCATTTATTTATTTATATATTGCAATTAACCGTATCACATTACAGTCATAAACCAAGGCGTTATACATTGCAAATAAAAAAAAACAAAACAGAAAAGTCCAATTGTAAACTTGGTAGAAAAATATAAAACAAACAATATGAACAAGAAAACCTTACAAACTATGACAGGTTTTAATACCAATAAGCAAAATATACAATAGAAAATAATATCATGACTGAGGATTGCGATCATCCTGGCATCAATATGGAGCCATTAGTATTGTGGTGTAGAACTTCGATGCTGGGTTGTCCTTGAGCTTGTCACACCATATGGTTGAGGATCGTCCTTTGCTTTTGTATCGCGGATTTTACATTGGAGCTACTCACCGGATCTTCGAACAAAATAAACAGGCAGACTTGAACTCTGTTCCACACGGTTTTTCGTTCCGTTGGCTGAAATAAAGTACCCACTTAGATAAACAAAACAAATATTATTTGCCAAATACTTAAATTCTAGACTTAGCCGACACTTGTAAGTACTTCTATAAAATAAAGATCTATATATAAACAAGTAAGTGCTGTGCTGTATGTTTGTGCGGAGGGAGACACGCAATCCTATCGTTTGTGGCATCTGTGACAATCACGCTGTCATACACGACCTTGAAAGGTAAAGAATTGATTTTTTACTACCGTTTTATGTCATGATGTAATAGCTATGTGGTCTTTAATATATAGGATATCTGTGATTTTGAAATTGATTTCACCAACATCATCATCAACAGCCTATAAATGCCCACTGCTGAGCAAAGCCTCTTCTCACACGGAGAAAGTTTGAGCATTAATCACCACGCTTGCTCAATGCGGATTGTCGATTATAAACTTATAATTAGAAATTATAAGTCAGGTTTCCTCGCGATGTTTTCCTTCACCGTTTGTATTGTTTCACATAGATAATCTTAGTGTGTGATCATAGATAATAATAGTAGTGGTGTCTAGATAATCTTAGATAATATATATAAACTCGGAAAAAGTCACATTGATACTTGCCGTTGGTAGGTTTCGAACTCGCACCCTCATGCACGAGAAGTGGGCGTCTTAAACCTCCGGGCCACCAAATGTTGAAATTGATTTACAAATACATATACCTCTATCCTCTCTACTCTCTAGACAGGCTGACTCGGCATACTTCGTAACACCTATTTTTTTTTTCACCTATTAAACCTTGCCTTCCACAAAAAGAGTAACGAATAGAGTTTCTTGATCGTTCTTTTCCATTCGAAACTACATTTTGAAATGCGCACCTAGCCTCACTGACGGACTGACTGACGGACAATTATTTATTTTGTATTTGTAATTGACGTTACAAAAGTACCAAATTATGGTTTAATTGAAATAAATGCTTTGACTTTGACTATTTCAAGACCAAAATTAGACTAACGAACGGAAATTCATTTTTATATATATAGATAGGGTTCCTAACCACTATATCCATATTCTAATTCTTTAGGAATGACCGTATCCTTTATCAATTCACAAGCTATTGCTAATGCTTACAGTTAGATAATGTAGATATCAATATCTAATGCTATTTTTCCTTCACAAATGACGAGACAATGCAGACAGTTCAAGAAATATTCCACTTATCAAATAACTCACTCACATTTGCAAAACCTATTACCTATATTATATACTGCTCAAAGTAAATGGAATACGCGACTCTGTACCGATAAATTCATCCAATTTATTATGAGAGTACACAAAGCATCCATTCAGTACCAACTCCATTATCAGTAAAATCCAATTGAAAGTTAAAAACATGGTTCAAAGGCTTATTGGACGATTCGCACGAATTTAACTCGCACGAAACGTGCGAATCGACTCCTTTAAAACATATTATTTTTTCTGTAGTCGATTCGCACGAATTACATTTATTGGCGTGCGAATCAGCAACAAATATGTAGTAGGCGATTCGCACACATGTTGTTTTTTATGAAATGCAGTTAAGATAAAGTACACTTGCTTGAGCACAGAAGTAGTAAGGTCAAATAATTATGTTTTACTCGTAATAGATAGAAAATAAAACTCAATCTATAATCAACAATATCTGGATTAAAATTGAAACAAAGTACTCAACATCTTCTATGCTCGTGGTTTGAGGATATTTTTTTTTATGGCATAAAAATGAGCGTGATAGCATATATATAGCTTTCTCTTTCATTTTTTCCTGTAATAGGCGAATTTTGCGGTCATGTTTATATTGTTTTGTATTAGTAAAATGCAAATATGCCACGTTTTAAGTAATTACGTATATTATTATCACTTATTCCATACAGATCTTTCTTACTTGTTAAAAAAGATTAAACGTCAATATGATAGGATTCAACTGCAAAAAGCTGGTAAAAACAGCAAACTCGTTTGGAAATATATTAAAACCAATGCAATTAGATCCAAAATCCAAGAACCACCTCTTGACCTTTTATCTGTTGAGCAAAACCCATATGACGCAGTGAATAAAGCAAATGACTTTTTCATCAACATTCAAATTCAAATTCATTTATTCAATTGTGAACATAGGTAACATTAGGGTCTTAAATATCAATTTTAAACGCTATGTTGGCTTTTTCAGCATACAAAATTAGAAAATAGTTGGAAACAAAGATTTGGATTGATTATTATTACTTAATGTCATTAGAATTATTAATTATTAGGTCACATAGGACTAAAAATTTAAATGTCACAATATTAAACAATCAGAATGTCAATAGTTAAATAAAAACAAGATAAAAATTATTAAACAAAATAAAATAAAAATACAATAAAAATACATCATATTTTGTCGTCTAAGTACTCAGTAACACTATAATATGCCTTAGAGATTAAAAACCTTTTTATTCTATTTTCAAAAACCTTCAAAGATTGTATATGTAGCAATTCGTTTGGCAAATGGTTGTATAATCTTGGGGCCATACAAAAAACACTATTATTAAGAAAATGCGTTCTATTACTCGGGAAACATATGTGATTATTATAGCGCTTACTTTTCATTTTGTCAAACAGATTAATATTATTCTTTACAAATACTAACACTTCGTACATGTAGATACATGGTACCGTCAAAATATTTAAATTAATAAAGTACGGTCTACAGCTGTCGGTCTGGCTTAGTTTGCAAATAGCCCTGACACACCTCTTTTGAGATATGAATATCATTTCTTTGTAAGTTGAGTTGCCCCAGAAGATTATCCCATACCGAAGAAGAGAAACAACGTGTCCGTGGTATGCAGTTATAAGTGTTCCGGCATTAGCAACCTTAGATAGCTTGAATAGTGCATACGAGAACTGATTAATTTTGGAGCTTATATATTCACTATGACATCGCCACTTTAAGTTGCTCTCTATATGCAGTCCTAGAAATTTTGTGCACTGTACCTCTTGTATTTTGTGTCCTGAATAATTAATGAGAACATTAGTTATTAATTCCTTTCTATTTTTAAATGTCATTATATTAGTCTTAGTCAAATTTATCTTTAGATTATTACTTGTCAACCAGTCAACAATAGTAATTAACATGTTGTTTATATCCTCTTCCAGAAGGTTTTGATTTTGTCCTTGGAAAAGGACTGTACTATCATCAGCAAATAATATTGTTGGATGCTGGGTAATATTCGGGAAATCATTTATATATATGATGAATAATAAAGGCCCCAACACACTACCCTGAGGTACACCGACGTTTATTTTTCTAAATTTCGACATGTATTTTATTTGTTTTTTTTTTTATTTTTACAAATTGTCGTAACTACTGTTGATTGACTTCGGTTAGATAGATATGATTTAATTAAATCCAGAGCAGTTCCTCTAACACCATTGGTAACATTGGTAAACATTTAGCAGAAAAAACTATCCAACAAAATGCCAGATTAACCACTCAATACTCCCACATATCAAACACACAACAGACACTTCGAACGCTTAACTCCTTTGTGTTATTGGATACCGATGTTGATGAGGTAACAAATATTATAGAAGGGCTAAAAGAATCTTGTGCCGTGGGTTATGATAATATACCCAACAGTCTGCTCAAAAGATTCAAACACTACATTGCCCCTCCTTTAACTCACATTATCCAGTTATGTTTAGATAAAGGAATATTTCCCAAGTTGCTGAAACAGGCCTTGGTCACCCCTGTATTTAAGAGTGGATTGCGAAATTGTATAAATAACTATAGACCAATTGCAGTACTAACAGGAATTTCAAAAATCTTAGAGAAAATCATTAACAATAGACTAATTAATTATATCGAAAGTAATAAATTGCTTTCGGACCAACAATACGGCTTTCGACCCAAAAAATCCACTGACCAAGCAGTTCACCAACTAACAAATTTTATTAGTATGAACCTGGATAACGGCTTGTATACCTTAGGGATATTTTTAGACCTAGCAAAAGCTTTTGACACAATATCGTGTCCCCTACTCTTAAATAAGCTTGAAAGATGGGGCATTCGAGGAACACAACTACAACTTTTTAGTGATTACCTTAACGATCGCTACCAGTGGGTTAAAATCGATAAATATCAAAGCTCAGAACAAAAAAGCAGTTGCTACGGTATCCCACAAGGAAGTATCCTTGGCCCTACACTCTTCTTAATATATATAAATGTCTTGTGTTGTTTATCACTTAATAAGGGTATTGTATTGTCATATGCAGATGACACGGCGTTACTGTTCGCAGCTAAATCAAAGTCTGAAGTCTTCGAGCTAGCTCAAAATGGCTAATCTTTTAACTTTAAATACTGATAAGACTAAGTACTTATTATTCACTATAAGAAATACTAATCCATCTCCTACTAATTTCCATATTCGCGCACACAGCAATTGCAACTTACATGTAAATGCTGACAGTGCGTGTACCTGCCCTACCTTAACAAAAACGGATCATATCAAATATCTTGGCGTCACGATTGACACAAACCTAAATTTCTGCAAACACATAGACTTATTGTGCGGTAGGATTCGCAAACTAATTTACATTTTTAAATTTTTACGTAACATAGCTGACTTTAAACTAATTAGACAGGTATATTTGGCTTTGTGTCAGTCTATTATTATGTATTGCATTACAGCTTGGGGTGGTGCCGCTAAATCAATGATACTGCATCTTGAACGAGCCCAAAGAGCAGTCTTAAAGGTCGCTACTTTTCGGCCGTTTAGATTTCCCACCAATGAGCTTTATCTGGCATGTAAGGTACTAACAGTCCGACAACTATTTATTTTAAATATTGTATTACTGCAACACACTGAACTTGATTATAATCCTCTCCTTGCAGTTAGAAGAAGAAAAGATTTGGTTTGTGATAACGCCCAGACTAAACATGCTTTTGCTAAACGTTTCTATTTATTTCTAGGGCCTTACTTGTATAACAGAATCAATAGAACGGTAAATATTTATAGCTTAAGTTATAATAAGTGTAAAGTAATAGTGCCAGAATATTTAGATAATCTCAATTACACAGACACCGAAAAACTACTAGAAACTATGAAATAGATCTAATAGGTATATGTATTAAACTTGATATTGCCGTTGTTTTAATATTATTTATGTACCTAGATATAAAAAAAATACATTTATTGTTACTTAGTCGTAAAAACATTTTTCTTTTCTGCTTGGTATGTAAATAACTTCGTTTATAAATTGTGTAGATTGTACGTTCTCACATTGACATCTTAATCTCATCTTAAATGGAGTGATGGCCTGAAACACAGGTTTTTACTGAAACCTACCTCAGGCGGGACGCTACAGTTCAAAAAAAAAATACCTTATTGTACTCATCCTAAATTTATCTTTGATTATTTCAATGTAAGTTGTTTTTTATATTTTTTTAGTATTTATAATTTACCATAATTGTATAATAATTAGACTACTGTTACATCATCTTTTGGAAGTTTTTGTGTTTAATAAACGATTTTTTTTTTTTACCTTCAAGTAAATTTCTGCTGTTTAAACTTCGATTATTTTTATTTTTATTTCAGTGATGGCTGAATACGACTGTACTTTAATTTTTTTAAACCTTAAAATGAAATGTGTTGCGAATAGCCTACTACATATTTGTAAGGGTGTCGATTCGCACGCCAATAAATGAAATTCGTGCGAATCGACTACAGAAAAAGTAATATGTTTTAAAGGAGTGTCGATTCGCACGTTTCGTGCGAGTTAAATCGTGCGAATCGTCCAATAAGCCGGTTCAAATATTACTCCAGTCGCCAGGTTACTATAGAAACCATGAGATCGAGGTCGCAGTGACCCTGACCCGTTTCCCGGGACACCCGGAGGGTTAAAATTTATTTTTAAATTACCTGTTACATTTTTATTGCGGCACCTTTTACCCTGTAAGCGCACTGTAGGGTTATTAAAGCTATGAAGCTGCGTATCAGGTTTATGGTCGGAATTACCGGTGTATGGGAATTAGGACACCTCCTATTTAGATTGTATGAGAAAGCAAGGATTTTGTTTTTAATCGTGTTATGGCCAAGGAAAGTGTTATTTGGGATTTCAATTTCGAAATTCTGTGCACGGAGTATCGTTGTCTCACTCCCCCCTGGAAACGATCATCGTTTCCAGCAAATATTTTTGGTACATTACTTATTAAGGTGACAGTCCACTGGTAGATTCTGCTCTTAATAAGATTTTTTGCCATAATCTGTAATGTTTATAAGTCTTATTACACTATCACCACCTCATCAAGTCTGGGAGAGTCATGCTACGGCACGAACGGGCCGCCGGTTCGACCGGAGCGATACCACGGCCGAGCAGAACCCCCCCCCCTTGTTCTAAAATCTATCCAATCCCTGAATACGCAAAAATCCTCAACTCCTCTGGTGTTCAAGGTATCATATAATTATAAGGTATGGGCGACGCCAATTGCTTACCATTAGGTGATCCGTCCGCGTGTTTACCGGCTTATTCAAAAACAAAAAACAATTTGACTGACATTCCTTCAGAAAATGTCGATGAAATTTCAGCACTGTTATCGATATTGTTGCATGGAAGTTGCATTACATAATTGAGGCTTTATTTCAAGCGGGAGCTCTGAAAACTAACACAGCCTTCAGGTACTACAGTGCAGCGAGAAATTAAACCTTTGTGAACGCTACCTATGGTAACTTTACGCCGTGTTTATGCACCTAGGGCTGTCAAACGCAGTTGTAACAGAAAAAATATTGCAAAAAAAGAATAACTGTTTTTATAATAACTATCGTAAGACATATTGAATTAACTAAAAGTTACGAGGTAGGGCTCGTACACTGGTACACATAACTGCGATGCGACGTCGCATCGCAAAAATGTGCGAGCTCCCTGTATGCATCGCAAGAACTTACGAATTGATTTGCATCACGCATCAAAATCTTATCTTCCCATCTTTCTTTCTTTTTCCTGGCTTTTTCTTAGGAGACACAGGTATCTCTTAAGCAATAACAGAAGTGTATACGTCTTTTTACTATTCATGTCACGACCTAGTTTTCAATTTAAAGTACCGTTGACGGTCCTCGAAGGAATGGTTATCCTGGGAGTCGCCTTGTCGCACAAAATCGCATCGCAGCAATTCGGATCGTAATTTTCTGCGTTGCGAATTCGCATTGCATCGCAATTTTGTGTGTGAGCCTTTACTCACGTAAATATACTGAGAAAAGCTCTACTACTTTCGAGTCACAGATACAACGCAAGCACCAACATCAACACTAACGCAAGCACCAGCTAGCGCTTACGCTGCTCACGATGGAGAATTCCTCTGTGAATCGAAACTAGTAGATTCTTTTCTAGGCGTACAATATTTCTTATATTCTTCCAAATCTGTTTTATGTCGAAATACTCAAACGCCACTTAATTTTAAACGCGCTTAGGTATAGTTCTGTCACTAGATACAAATACGGTAGTTGACAACTAGTCAAATATGTATATTACTTTATCGAAACGTCAAAAATGATACTGTTCTATGAATTTTGTACGAAATACCATCTTATGACATCATTATATTTTCGCGTCAAATAGCACACTGATACCTATCTAAAAATGATAGAATAAATCGAAAATTAAATACATCGGCAAATCAATGAATGAAAGTGTAACTATTTTGTCAATATTTAGTTGGACTGAAACATCAAAATAATTTATTTTTGACCCAGGAAACTACCCAATTTTTGTAAAATGACAAAGATAGTACGACATTCAAGTACAATTTAAAATTCAAAGTAGCCTTTGAGTATTCAGGCGTTACATGCTGATTAAAAAAATCGTATTCCCTCTAACAAATGATATAATTTCTAACTTTGCAAACTTAGCAACCCTAGTCAAGTTGACGTTCAGTTTAATAACGGCCCGTGTCTTGTATGAACGCACGGTTGAACGGTAGCTGTGTTCATACTGTTCACAGTTTCACTATGAACTTATAGTCTAGAAGCTAGAATACCTAGTACTTATACTTACCTAGACGCCACTACATCGGCTTTGCTAAGTTTTTTAACCCGTTGAAATTCATCCCCTAAATTTGTTCATACAAAAGTAGTTTCTAAACATTGGAAATAAGGTCTATAATGTAGGTAGTGGAGAGTAGTCACGGGTGACTGCTTGGGGATGTATGGGTTCACGTATCATCATCATCAACAGTCGCCGCAGAGTGGCAGTTCCAGTGGACGTTTTTTGTTGAGGGAGGAAAATTATCCAATGACTTCTCCCGCCCCGGTAAGGCGAGAGAGGGAGTGTCTACTCTTACTGACTAAAAACTACCAAGTTCTTACTCCTGCTCTTCGAACCGGAGCTCCGGCAAGCCTCCACGGCTCAGTATCGACATCAACCCTATTGAGCCTCATCTGTAGTGGTCTGATGGCTCCTTGAGGTGCGCGCGGTTACCCGTGCTTGCCATCCTCAGGCCCGTGAGTTCCAATAGACTGGACTATGGATCTGCTCTACGCTTAGCAGGTGGATTGGAAATCGTAGTTGGATGTCGTGTCTGACAATGATGCCCGACGCTAGCGGAGGATTAGCTTTTAACAGTTTTTATCGGCAGTTGAAGACTTAATGCTCATTTTCACCAATCACTCCTTGAGTCAAAGAAACCCCTAAGCTAATTTAAGTGCGGGACGCGTGAGTCAGCGAAGCGCTGCCTCCTCGCAACCCAGCCATCGCGAAGGACACACCGGACGTCGGGGATCGCGGGACGATCTCCAGTCACCGTAAGCGCGGGCCTGCGGACGGCGAGCATGGGTGCCCCGTCCGACCAGAAACAGACTCGAGCGTACGGCGCCGAGCGTTCCGCGCGCGCCTCAAAGAGCCATCAGACCACCACAGATGGGGCCCAATAGGGCCGATGCCGATTCGGAGTCGTGGAGAACCTAACGGGTTACCGGGGCTCCGGCTCGACGTGCAAGAGAAGGAACAGGGTGGTTTTTAGTCAGTAAGAGTCCCGCCTCACCCAGTCGTTAGATGATTTGCCACACTTAAAAAAAAAAGAAAAATCTAATTTAATTGACCAGATTTTTCAATCAACAGTTAATTCTTAACTGTAGAAAATTGACATTTGACATTATGAAAGAATTGTCAAATATTCTAAGTTATTCCTCTGATAAAATTTATATGGCGTGGGTAAAATCGGCCCATAATGTCATTTTTCTTTTTTACTCACCTATGACTGACGCCTAACAGTACGAGTACGGGGTTAGTTTAGGTGCTACATCTCGCTATTAGTTCTCTAGTTAAGTGATAGTTTAGGTGTAATACGGTAGTTGACAGGTAGTCAAATTCAATACTTTTATTGAAATGTCAAAAAATTCATAGAAAAGTATCTTTCTATGAATTTTATTTAATCGCAACTTATGACGTCATCATATTAAATTTGTGCGTCAAATTGCATACTTATTATCTTAAAATTAGCAAGAAAAATATCCAAAAGTAGGTAAATTGTCAAATAAGAGATGAGAGGATGATTATTTTTTAATTATTTATTGTACTAGCTTTTGCCCGCGGCTTCGCTCGCGTCACAAAAGGATACAACGTAACCTATGTGACGTATACCAATATACACAGCGCCATCTATACCAATACTTTTGTATTTCTTTGAGAATATCAATTTTTCCAGGATAAAAAGTACCCTATTATTTAATCCGAACTTTTAACTTTACGTCTCCAAATTTCAAAGCAATCGGTTTAGAAGTTACGGCGTGAAAGCGGAGCAAACAAACAAACAAACTCACTTTCCCATTTATAATAGTAAAGGATTGAACAGTTGAAACAATTTATTTTAAACATAGGAAACTAGACAATTAATGAAAAAGTCTCATAATCTCCACATTTAGCAGAGGGATTGGAGACAGCAGTTTAATAAGTTCAGGTTTATCAGGGAATAAAGTGCAATGTTTGTTCAATAATTTGCTCTTTACCAGAACAAAAGGTACGTTTTTACATACCAATATCTAAATGCATTGTTGTTTCATAAATTTGTTTGTACAGTCAGCAAAAGCGAGCGTCAGTGCAAAATGGCAGTTCCGATTCTTGGCCATTGTTTGTATTTCCTTTGTACGCCAATAACAAAGTAAAGTGGAATTTTCTGCAGCGGGATGTAAACAATATTTGTTTTGCTGTCTCTACTATTCAAATATATTTAAATGGTGGTTTTGTTGCAAATGTTAATTGATATGAGGGTTCGAGTTCCTGATGAAGTATGATTTCACTTTTTTATTTTGAAACTAGGTAGGTATGTAAATACCTATAGCATAATAGGATAGATTCATTTTAATGCCCGTCTGGTAGATTATTTTAAAACATTACACAAGTTTTTTTATTTTTTTACAGATACGAATACTTTCGACGATATATTGATTTAAAATGTCGCGTGACGTCACTTATTTGTACATTTTATACGTAGAAATGACGTTTTAGCCCCCACTCCTAAACTTTGATTCCTTATATTTAAGTATCATTTTATTAGAGGTATACAACAAAATAAAAAAATACGTGTCTAATAGTTTTTAATTTTCATACCCTGTCATCATCCCTACAACCGATTTAACCCTTAAATGGACAATGTTGTTTTTAAACAACATACTAAACATCACAGATAAAATTATCTTTATTTTATTTTTTTGTTAATTTTGACAACTAGTTCTTATTTCTGAACGAATTTTGTACTTTTTTTAATGTTGGCACTATCCAATATTTTTATGCATTAACCCTTAAATGGACGATTTTTTTTTACGTTTTAAAAAAATATATTTGTATAATAGACATGTATTACTGTCTAGGAAAAATGAGTGAAAAAATCTAGACATGAATTTACTATTTTTTTTTTGCAATAATGTGAGTGTTGTTTATAAACTACATTGCGCATTCAATGACATTTTGCAAGTATGGGTAAAATAAGAGTGGATATTGTTTTTGAAAGGTGTTTATTTATTTTAAATTATGATATTTATAAAAACAATTGCTTTTTTTCGTATCACATAAAGATACACGACATTTTTGGCACATTTTGAACGTAAATCCTGAACATTTCGGGAATTTGCACCTCTGCTGCTTATCCAGCCAAACTGCCCAATGACATGTCTGATCCAATCTGACGTCTTTCAAAGGAATTGCTTGCGCTGGTCCTCGGAACTTCTTCATTACAAGTTCTCTTTGTATTATGCTCCCACTAGGTCGACCACGTTTAGCGCCATTTGCAGGTAGACCCAATTTGCAGAGGGTTTCGGCAAGTTCTAGTCTAAATGTACCCAAATTGAGAAGTTGATCATTTCCTTTTATATTATTTACCTTCTTGAACATAACCCATGAATTTATAACTGCGAGGTCCAGGAAATGATAAAATAAGCGCATGGTCCACTTGCGGCTCTTCATTGTGATGTGATAACGACCTATAAATGAATCTAATAAGTCCACGCCCCCCATGTGAGAATTGTACTCCTTGATGACTTTGGGGCATGGAATAGCAACTCTCTCTTTCTTCGATTTATCAAAGCGCGTGACTGTGGTTGCTGGTTCTGCTCCTATGTAAGTGGAAAGAAGGTTAACTCGTCGAGTACCGTCATTATAGACACAATTATAGAACAATAGGTTGCGGTCACCGGTGACCGCTTGGTGTTTGACAGTTTAACGGGCTTGTTATCTTTCCACACAACAGCACTTACGTCAATATCATCCACAGAAATCGCTTAGAAATCCCTTGTGATCTACTCTGGGGTACTGCTTCTCCGGCTTCCAAAATAGGAGGGTCTGGCATATTTTGATCGTTGTCAATTACGAGAGGAGGATCAGCATCCACTTCATCAGACTGGGCATTCTCACCTTCATCACTATTTTCAAGGTCCCGAAGAACATCTCGAGCTGTTTGATAATAGTGACCTTCATCCTCTACTTCGGAGTCCGAGCCGTCTAAGCCATCTTCTGAATCTTCAAGAGTTTCTAAATACTTTGTAATTTCGCTTTCTAGTAATCGCGGCATGCTGAAAAGCCAAATAAAAACCCTTCACCAAACATGCATTTATTTAGCAGGCAATGCGCATTGTAGTTTTCCTACAACATACCAGATTTCGCGTAATTCGACAGTAGCATCAAGTAATTTTCAATGTTTTACAACATGAACATGTAATTGAAGATATAATCAAGCAAATAAAAATATGTTATATACTTACATTATATTTTATCAAAGTCCGAACACAGCTTCAAAACTTAGTTTCGCGCCACTAGAAAAGTTTTCTTCAAAGTGACATTTGACATTCATTTATTTTTAAATACTTGTTTTTTTATACATATATTTGATGGGGCGACGTTTGACCACTATCTCACCTGGTGATAAGCGATGATGCGGTCTCTAATAGAGCACGTCGGCCCATAAGCAACCTATTCACTCGGGCCTTGAAGACACCCACGTTATACCCTTCAGGAAACACAGACTGACAAAGAATTACACTTTTCTTTTACCTACTTAAAATTCAAAGGTTTCCCGAAGGGTTATAGGCACAGAAATATTCTTCTTTATTATATCTGTGGTTGTACTCACTGGTCACTGTTTTAAATATCAATCCTAGATCTTACAATACTGCCTCGTTGGCCGAGTGGTTGCAAGTGCGACTGCCGGGCAAGGGGTCTCGGGTTCTATTCCCTGGTTGGCCAAAGTATTACTGGGTTTTTAAAATTTTCTCGGTAGTAGCTCGGAGTCTGGAATTGTGCCCGGTATACGGTAATAGGCTCACCCCCTATCACATGGGACTTGTAACATAAATAGTGAAAAGTGGGTGTTACATTGTACAGTGGTATAATGTGCACCTCTGCCTACCCCTTCGGGAATAAAAGGCGTGATGTTATCTTACAGTTCATAAGTAAGTAGGTATGTAGTTTTCGCATGCGCATGAATCCTGTGACACATTCTTTCGGAACCTATTACTCGACCATTAGGTACAGGATTTGACAATACATAGCTTTAATCCCATATCGTAAATGAGAATATCAATGAAAACTACGTTTGTCAATTCATCTGCACAGTAAAAATCTCCAAACTTACAAAATAAACAACACTTTGTAAGTAGCTGTTAAAACATTTTGAATTTTCCACTCGCAATCACAGAGTTCATATTTCCGATCCCCAGTGTATCCCATAGAGAACAAATCGATAAACGGGTGTTGTTATTTAATCACGAGGCTCTCGTTTTGCATATAACAATATTGGCCTTGGTTCGGTTCGGTCACTGAAACGCGCTGAAATTTCTAATACCGTGTAAATTCGCAACCAGAAGTCGAAACACAATTCTCCGAAATGAAATTCTGTTATCGAACGAGTAATCTGTGCTTAATAAATCTGCTTATATTGTTCATTCCATTTGGATCTATATTTAAGGAATGTTAGGCTACTTTAAGAATCGAATGAATGCTTCCGCCTGGGTGAGGCGGGAGGGAGTGTCAGACTCTTACTGGCTAAAAACCACCCCGTTCCTTCTTCTGCACGTCGAGTCGGAGCCCCGGTAACCCGTTAGGTTCTCCGCGACTCCGAATCGGCATCAGCCCTGTTGGGCCCCATCCGTGGTGGCCTGATGGCCGTACGCTTGGGTCTGTTTCTGGTTGGACGGGGAGCCACCCATGCTTACCATCCGCGTGCATACGGTGGCCGGAGATCGTCCCTATGGATGGTTACTATGGATCTAATACCATAACTAAGAAGTACCCATAGATTATGTAGGTACCATAACATCCTAGTTAGGGAAGTACTTAAAGTTGTGTCATACTTAGTACCGTGACGCCTTAAGGATATGTCGTCACAGTCGTTACGTCCAGCTAGCCTATTCAACGGACTCAGTGACGGCACTGGGTCGCCTGAATAGGCTAGCTCTAAACAAAACTGCGTAGGTGCTTATAGTGACCACAGTTTTGTGATGGGGATGGTTTTTGTGATGTAGGAATTAAGGATAAGGATAGGATAATTAAAGATAATTAGGACATAGGAATGTCGCGGGGAACCTAACGGGTTACCGGCTCGAAGCGCAGGAGAAGGAACGGAGTGGTTTTTAGTCAGTAAGAGTATGACACTCCCTCCCGCCTCACCCAGGCGGGAGCAGTCATTCGATGATTTTCTCCCCTTAAGAAAAATGCTTTCTCCACAAATTATTATCGTTTGAAGGTAGAAAAACCCTCAAAAACTTAAAAAGGAGTTGAAATTGCAGGGACGTAAATGTTATTTTTGCAAATTGCAATTTATCTCGTGCTTCAGAAAGAAAATGAATTAAACAGGTACCACGTGTACGGTATAACAACAGTGGTCAAAAGTTTTGATTTATTTATAACTAGCGACCCGCCCCGGGTTCGATCGCGTGTATCTAATATATTAATGAGGATAATTGAGAGGTGCCCTTGCATGTAGGATACCTACTAATAATGCATCTAATTGTTAAATTGGCACGTGTAAGTGCTGAGTAGGAGATCTAGGAAACATTCATCAGTTTGAGTAACGTGTTCATGCAATTACGAATTGAGAATTTCGCAGAGACGTGTAAGGTAACATGGCTAGCGAACATTGAGTATTAATGGCACTAAAGAGAGTGAATGACTGCCTCGTTGGTTGAGTGGTCGCAAATGCGTCTACCGGGTAAGGGGTGTCGGGTTCGATTCCCGGGTCGAGCAAAGTATTACTGGTTTTTTTTTAAATCTCCGTAGTAGCACGGAGTCTGCAAATGTGCCCGGTATGTGGCAATAGACTCACCTCCTAATACATGGGACTCACACACACACATAACATCACGCCTTTTATCCCCGAAAGGGTAGGCAGAGGTGCACACAGAAGTAACACCCACTTTTCACTATTTTTGTTATGAGTCCCATGTAATAGGGGGTGAGCCTATTGCCATATACCGGGCACATTTCCAGACTCCGTGCTATTACTGAGAATTTTTTTAAACCCAGTAATACTTTGCCCGACCCGGGAATCGAACCCGAGACCCCTTGCCCGGTAGTCGCACTCGCGACCACTCAGCCAACGAGGCAGTCATGTAGTACATGGGACTCATAACATAAATAGTGAAAAGTGGGTGTTACTTCTGTGTGCGCCTCTGCCTTCCCTTTTGGGGATGAAAGGCGTGATGTTATGTTATGTTATGTAAAGAGAGTGAAATTACCTAAACTTTTTTTAGTTTTAGAAAATTTTCCATCAGGGTAAAAAGGTTCTAGAATTGTAGTCAATATTTAACAATGATCAATGAATGAACGACCGAAGTGATACCACAGCCTCACAGAAAACCGACGTGAAACAACGCTTGCGTTGTGTTTCGTCGTGTGGGTGAGGTTACCGGAGGCCCAATTACCCCCCTCCCTAGTCTCCCGAATCCCCGAATCCTCCACAATCCTCAAATTCCCAATTCCCAAAAAGCCGGTAACGCACTTGTAACCCCTTGATGTTCCAGGTGTCCATGGGCGACGCCGATTGCTTACCATCAAATGATCCATCTGCTAGTTTACCAGCTCATGCTATAAAAAAAAATGGGGAACTCCCTGAGTAAATGACTTAGGATAGGCTAGGCAAATACATTAATCTCACAACTGGAGTAAAGCTAGTACTTCATTATAATATGAACCTAATTCTATATTTAATAATATTAAACGTAGGATCACCTTCCTATTATATCACCTATCACCTACTATGTTATTGTAGGTAGGTACAGGTAAACTGTATGTCTATTGCAGTGAGCTCCAGGTCACGGTCGGTACAAATCCTTGTTTATATACTAACCTAGTTTTATTTTATACAGCACACTTTCAGGGCAGATTAAAATAAGCTATGTTTTCCAAGTCGTGGTGGCCCGGAGGTTTAAGACGCCCGCTTCTCATGCATGAGGGTGCGGGTTCGAAACCTACCAACGGCAAGTACCAATGTGACTTTTTCCGAGTTATATGTACTTTCTAAGATTATTTAGACACCACTGACAAACGGTGAAGGAAAAACACCGTGAGGAAACCTGGACTTATAATTTCTAATTATAAGTTTGAAATCGCCAACCCGCATTGAGCAAGCGTGGTGATAAACGCTCTAACCTTCTCCGTGTGAGAAGAGGCTTTGCTCAGCAGTGGGCATTTATAGGCTGTTGATGATGATGATGATGATGTTTTCCAAACTGAACAACAGTTTGCTCAATGGAATTAGGGATTGATTTGTCAATGCAGTTGAGCAGGAACGAGGAATACACAGTCATGTGTTTTGCACAAAATTAATGATACAATCATGTATATATGTCGCGGAGAACTTAACGACTCGACGTGCAGGAGAAGGAACGGGGTGGTTTTAGTTAGTAAGAGTCTGACACTTCCTCCCGCCTCACCCAGGCGGGAGAAGTCAATCGATGATTTTCCCCCCTTAAAAAAAATACGTATATATATGTATATCTGGTAACTCGTTCACAATAAGCTGATATAAATCTCCAAAATTTGTTCATAGAAAAGTAGTCTCTAAACATCAGAAATAAGGTCTATAATGGAGTTAGTGGAGAGCGGTCACCGGTGACTCCTTGGGGATTGGTCAGTATAAGACCAGATTGCACTGTTCGCTAGTGGTTAGCTAACCTGCTGCCTATTACAGCTCAACATATCGCCGTCGATTTTTTTTTAAACGTGGCCCTACATTAGGATTTTCTCCTGTGTCGTGGGTGCGTTTACAAACATACAAGTTCACATACACATGACAACCAGACCCGAAATACCTATTTGTGTATCATACAAAGTGTTGTTCCGTGCGGGAATCGAACCCGCAAATCTAATTCTCATATTTGTCATACATCACTGTAAGGCAGTTAGCACAATTTCAAAGACTGCGAGAATTTTATGATAAAAACTAGCATTTATAAATACCCACTGCTGAGCAAAGCCTCTTCTCACACGGAGAAGGTTTAAGCATTAATCACCACGCTTGCTCAATGCGGGTTAGCGATTATAAACTTATAATTAGAAATTACAAGCCCAGGTTTCCTCACGATGTTTTCCTTCACCGTTTGTCAGTGGTGTCTAGATAATCTTAGAAAGTACATATAACTCGGAAAAAGTCACATTGGTACTTGCCGTTGGTAGGTTTCCAACCCGTAACCTCATGCATGAGAAGCCTCTTCTTCAAGTCTTAAACGCACGCATATGCATAATCATTAATTTATTCAAATAGATATTTCTGTGTCACATAAACCATAATACTTATTACACCTACTGTTGCACATCTCTGCATCACCCCATGGTTGACTGTTAGAGAATGCCACCCGGCATTAAGTCCGCCATCGTATGTTTGTTATACAGAAGTGTAAAATAAATAAATAAATAAATAAACCTCCGGGCCACCACGACATTTAAGATAAACAAGTAGATCAAATTATATAACAGTACATTGACCCCTACAACGTATAAGATGGTAGAATGTACATCTTAATACATAGATGGTAGTGTGTCGTGAACATGTGCGCGACGTCTGAAATCCTGAATATTACAGCTGCTGGTTAACCGCAGAGTACATTGTCTTAGCAGTTACACAGCGCTCTAACTTGTGTACTTAGCTCTACATAATAGTATGAATAGTCAAGTTGTGTTACACTGGGGTGATGTACCTAAGTAAGTTCGATAGGGGTTAGAAGATTTTAGGTGGGGTTGTGTTTTTAAAGCTTGATACATTTTTGTTTGGTTTGCCTCGTTGGCCGAGTGGTTGCAAGTGCGACTGCCGGGCAAGGGGTCTCGGGTTCAATTCCTGGGTCGGACAAAGTATTAATGGGTTTTAAAAAAAAACTCAGTAGTAGCACGGAGTCTGGAATAGTGCCCAGTATATGGCAATAGGCTCAGCCCCTATTACATGGGACTCATAACATAAATAGTGAAAAGTGGGTGTTACATTGTACCTCTACAGTGAAAAAAAAGGTGTGATGTTATGTTATGTGATACATTTTTATATACGGCTTGAGAAGGGATATAGTTAGTCTACAAATCTTCATTAGTAAGTTATGTATGTTACAGCAAGACTATTCTGTAATTGGGACGATGACAGGATATGAAAATTAAAAATATAATTAGTCCGTAAGTTAGGTAATAAAATATATTAGACACGTATTTTTTTATTTTGTCGTATAACAAAACAATACCTAGATAAAACGAATCAAAGTTTAGGAGTGAACACTAAAACGTCTTTTCTACGTATAAAATGTATATAGAAGTGACGTCACGCGACATTTGAATCAATATATCGTTGAAAGTATTCGTTTCTGTAAGAAAATAAAAAATGCGTGTCTTATGATTTAAAATAATCTACCAGATGGACATTTAAATAAAAATTATGCATCTTGTTGTCAATTCGCGTTACCGAAGTACTTGATCGTATGCTCGCCCGTCGTTTTTCGAGATTATTCTCACAACCACAACACAACATTGCGGACCGCGAATCCGTGATCAAGTTCACTTCGATGTTTGAAATTGAAAGTTACTAAATAGTCAAGCAGATTAAAGCCAAAAGCAAAATGTTTATGACGGTTTTTAAAAAGCTCTCGAAATCGTATAACCCTTATTTATTTAATAATTTTCGTGAGATAAACTATTTAGTATTTATAATATTAGTTCCGACCCGCGACGCGGCGACTATCGCACTGCTGCTGCGTCGCGGGTCGCGGAATGGTTGCTTATGAATATGAGCCCCTAGCATAGCTTGAAATTTGTCGAGTTTCTCGTCAAATTACGTGACTAAGCTGAAAAACATAATAATTAATCATATAACCCATATTTAGAATGGCTACAGGTCGCTGATACAGGAAGAATCTATATTATACTTTATCTATACTAATATTATAATGAATAGGTTCAAAAATTACTGGGCCGATTTAAAAAAATTTTTCACCAATAGAATGCTACATTCTTTCAATTTGACATAGACTACATTTCATTTTGAAAAAATTAGGGATCCTTGGTAAAATTTGAACAATGTAACCGAAGGTGTAGAAAAATGAGTCTTAAAATGTCTTTCGTCGAATGCGCTGCCGGAACTATTACCGATAGAACAAAATAATGTACAACAATATTGAAGAACATCATAATGTCTACAAAAAACTCCGCGGTAGCATATGTCCAACTATTGTAGTTATGTCACTACAACAATCCAAATTTCAAACAATAAATAATTGTCTACCCCATGCGAAGCCGGGACGGGCTGCTAGTCATTAATATATGTCGCGGAGAACCTAACGGGTAACCGGGGCTCCGACTCGACGTGCAGGAGAAGGAACGGGGTGGTTTTTAGTCAGTAAGAGTCTGACACTCCCTCCCGCCTCACCCAGGCGGGAGCAGTCATTAGATGATTTTCCCGCCTTAAAAAAAAAGTCATTAATATATAAAATTTACATTTTTATCTGATGCTGAAGACACAACTCAAATTACGTATTTGCGTAACAATAGTCATCACACAACTATAGTTAAGACACTACACCTTTACACTCTTTTCATCTCTAAAATTTTACAGCTAGTGTAATCGGATGCAAAACTGTTCACACTTCACCGCCGGGGGTCACTTTACGAAATGTTTCCGAAACAGTTTGTATGGAAACACTAACCCTCTATGGAAAGCCACGTAAACCTTCCTTTAGTGACGAGGATTACATGTGGGGTCAACGGCACTTCATGTACTAAGTAATGTGAACTACGAAAACAACTCTTATTGGTATGATTTACAAGTGTTATTCTTGCTCAACAATTTTTCACCTATGTATAAAATTATTAATTATCTATAAAATCTATATACAATAAAAGAAAGTCGTGTTAGTTACACTATGTATAACTCAAGAATCACTAAATTTGGATGAAAATTGGTGGGAAGGTAGCTTAGAACCAGTAGACGGACATAGGATACTTTTTACCAAATCCTTTTTTTTATTTGTTACCGAAAATCAAGAACGAGACCGGAAAATATCGGGATTGCGCGTACGAAGTCGCGGGCAGAAGCTAGTAAATAAATAGTTTTGAGGAAGAAAGTTAAGTGTCGAGCCATGCTTCGGCACTAATGGGCCGGCTCGACCGGAGTGATACCACAGCCTCACAGAAAACCGACGTGAAGCAACGCTTGCGTTGTGTTTCGTCATGTGAGTTAGGTTACCGGAGGCCCGATTACCCTCCCCTTCCTCAATCTCCCTGTTGTTGTTGTTGTTGCCAGTCAGCTGTTGGACGCACGTCTGCGCTCGCGCCTTCTGATCCACAGTTATATTCAATTTCTTATAACCATTATTGTTACAGTCTAGTAAATTATTATACAGTCCACAAGTACATTATTTCTCTCCATTTAACCATCGAACGAACACTCCCCAATTCCTGAATCCTCAACGATCCTCAAACTCCTAATCCCCAAAAGGCTCACTCCATAAAAATAACGGCATTTCAGAGGTTAAAGAAGTCATTATCGTATATGGCAATCAATAGATTGTGACAATCCACCTCTACACTCCGAACAGGAGCTCCTCTATGTAATAGGGCTTGTCGAAATCTGCACGCTTGATAGACGTATTCTTACACGTTCACCGGAGAGCGCTGGTATTTTTTTTTATACCACGACGGTGGCAAAAAGCACACTGCCTACCTGATGGCTTGATAAGTGGTTACCGTGGCCTATGAACGCTTACAACACATAGGGCATTACATGCATCTTGTCGACCCTTAATAAACCTATTTACTCCTTTCTTGAAGAACCTCATACTGTAGCCCACCGGGAAATGGCAGGGAGTTCATGTCACAATCGGACCGGATCGGACCGGATCGGATCGGTAGGTTTGGAACCCAAACCTACCAACGGCAAGTACCAATGTGATTTCTTCAGAGTTATATGTGCTTTCTAAGATCTAGACTGACAAACGGTGAAGGAAAACATCGTGAGGAAACCTGGTCTTATAATTTCTAATTATAAGTTTGTAATCGCCAACCTGCATTGAGCAAGTGTGATGATTAATGCTCAAACTTTATCCGTGTGAGAAGAGGCTTTGCTGAGCAGTGGGCATATATATGCTGTTGATGATGATGATGAACCACATGCTAATTTAAAGCACCAAAGATAAAGATAAAGATAAAGATAAAGATATATTTATTTGCGTAAACATGTGTAACATTATACATAAATGCAAACGTAGATGGTCTTACATAAATAGCTTGCTTAGTTTCAACATGTCTTGCCCCAATTGGCGTACAAAATATTTTCAAAACTAGGTACTAAAGATTATCAGAACAAATTAACCAAAACAAAAATCTATGAAACAATGAAATTATAAAGTATCATTTATAAAGTCCTTAACACTATAGTAACAATTTTTTAAAAGTAATTTTTTTAGCTCTTTTTTAAATATATTATTATTACATATGGCTTTTAAATTTTCTGGAATTTTATTGTAAATTATCGGTGCCATACAAAATACACTTTTATGAAGTAGAGTGGTTTTCGCTGAGTGATAAAGCATACCAATTGAGCACTGGTCACTTAGTAGCATGTGTGTCAGTTACTGTAATTGGATTTTATGCCGTTGACTGTTTAAAAAGAATAACACATAACATAACATACCATCACGCCTTTTATCCCCGAAGGGATAGGCAGAGGTGCACATTATGGCACTTAATGCCGCTGTACAATGTAACACCCACTTTTCACCATTTATGTTATGAGTCCCATGTAATAGGGGATGAGCTTATTGCCATAGACTCCGCGCTACTACTGAGATTTCTAAAAACCCAGTAATACTTTGCCCGACCCGGGAATCGAACCCGAGACCCCTTGGCCGGCCGGCAGTCGCACTTGCAAGCACTCGGCCAACGAGGCAGTAAAAAATTAAGTGTGTCGGAATATTGCTCAAAATTAGCATGCTCATTTCAATTTCGAGCATGCTTGCTAATCGACAGACGTTCGATTTTTGAACATTTTTGAGCATGCTCGTTAGCACGCTTTTTAGCATGCTAATTTTGAACATGTGTAATACTATAATATAATTAATATAATTATTCTTCTATCTTTCTATTTTCAATCTATATTAATAATGTCGTCAAGGGGTACGGTAGACTCGATCGAAACATTACCTGAACATTACGGAGATTATTTCGTTTTATTAATTCATTTTAATAACAATTAACAGTCGCCATCTTGAGTAGACAATAAACGTTGCGTTTCATACTAGCTGTCAAATACGCTTCGCCAATCAACACGTTGTCGCGTCATAAAAGTATAAAAACAAGAAATATGGATAATTTCACGTGAACGAAGTCGCGGATAACAGATAGTAGAATATATTCCACAACCGTCCCCACGAGGCTGAAGTAAAAAAATTATTAAGATAAATGTACTAAAAGATAAGTAAGAAGCATTAATAATGAAAAATGATAAAGCATGGTGTTCTAGTCCACGCGAGGACGCGTCCCACATTGCGTACCCTTGACCCAAGGCGCAGGACCCAGTTTTCTCGCAGAGGCACAAATCCGTTTGCCTGTCAATTTGTTCCATCGAATTTCATATTAATTAGTTATTGATTGTACGTATTCACGTATTTTGCTGGTTAGGTTTATGTGTATTGGACTTTATTTTGAAATGAACAAGGTTGTAAATATAATTGTTTTAGGGGTAGTATGCAAGCTGTGTTAAGACGACAGAGACATTTGATACCACCACTAATCTTGCCGTGGGTGTGTTGTAAGAGTCAAATTATGGATTACTTACATTATCATAGGGACTGGGCAAAGAGAGAGAGAGAGTGAGAGTGAGAGTTCTGAGAAAGAGAGTTCATTATTTACCTCTGCCGGTCCCAAATTCAAACTTGGAAACAACCTTGTTTACCCGTGTGGCTTTTTCATAAAATTTTAATTTTATCATCGACTCGCGAACTTTGCGAAATAATACCGTAACTTTAATAATAAAAACCACTGAATTATTCATTTGTATGTTGAAAGTTTCAGGATCTTTGGAATTCTGTTGAGTCCAAGGCTAGTAGCTAGTTGTACCTGTTGGTATAAAATGAATCATTAATGCGGTATGTCTATTTAATGCTGGATTGATACATTATTTAGATGGCGTATTGCTTCCTATAAATGGTATGAGTAGGCTGTACCTATAGGTGTGGATTGGATATTTTCCTGTGTAATAAGTATTTGTGATTGGTGAATTAAATGTTCTTTTTAAGAACCATATTATTGAAGTTTTTTGTATTTGATTCCACGTCTGCTATTTAGAATATCTCAATTTAATATGAGAGAGCTAAGTATTCGATTTTCAAATTCGCTTGCCGTGACAAGACTCCTTAGTATTGGCAAAACAAAAAAAAACACATAAAATCTCGCTACCTGGCCTGAAACTGCCAAACAAACATATAGGTAAAAGAGATTTCTAGATGCTTCTCGCCTTTATAAGGCAAAGTTTATATTGGAACATCTCATAAGCCAGGCAGCGTAGTATAAGTGGAGATATCGGTTGCCATGACAAAGGGGTCGATGTTACCTTGACATTTCAAAACATGGACAGCGATTTTATTTTAAAATTGATGTGCTATGGGTGATGGGCCGTGACGTAATTAGGTATCGATATTATTAGGACCTTCTTGTTTAGTATATACGTCATTGTAATTAGAATTAGGTAGGTTAGGTACTATGATTTTTCCCTAGGGATGTGTCGTAACAGGCGTTGCACCGTGGAGGCCCCGGAGCAGGTCTCTTTTAGAGGACCCGGTGCCTTCATTCAGGTGTTGAGGGTGGCCACCGGGGTGGTTTTAGTGAGGTAAAAATCCCACACTCTCACGTCTTTTATCCCCAAAAATGATGGGCGCCTTTTGAAGGTTTCCCACCGTCATCAAAAAAAAAGGGTACTATGATTCTGTCGCGGTTTTATTGTGTTAAAGCTTTAGTGAAGTCAGATTATTATTATCTATTTTTTATGCCCCACATTAGTATTTTCTCCTGTGTCGTGGGTACGTTTACAAACATAGAAGTTCACAAACACATTACACCCAGACCCGAAACAATAATTTGTGGATCACACAAAGAGTTGTTCCGATCGGGAAAAGAAACCGCGAGACACTGCCCGACACCCGATTGCCCAACCACCGCACCAAACATGCAGTCAAATTAAAAATAATTCTTTTATAAACAAAACGTTTAAAAACCCGTCTTCAAACCCCTCATTTTTTGAAGTCGGTTAATTAACATACCTTAGACCTTTGCCTAAGTGTAACACACACTTTTCTGAAAACTGCATCGAAATGGCTTCAGCCAAGCCTGAAAAACATGCCTAGTTTGAGATTGGGACCTTGCTTAGTCATAACATGTCGTGGTGGCCCGGAGGTTAAGACGCCCGCTTCTCATGCATTAGGGGGCGGGCCTACCAACGGCAAGGACAAATGTAACTTTTTCTAAGTTATATGTACTTCCTAAGATTATTTAGCCACCACTGACAAACGCTAAAGGAAAAACATCGTGAGGAAACCTGGACTTATAATTTCTAATTATAAGTTTGAAATGCCAACCCGCATTGAGCAAGCGTGGTGATTAATGCTCAAACCTTCTCCATGTGAGAAGAGGCTTTGCTCAGCAGTGGACACTTATAGGCTGTCGATGTATGATGTTAGTCATAACATTACTCTCTATTCGAGAGACTATGAATGTAACATTATATTAATGCTCAAAGTACAACTTCTATTTACCTGTATAAACCAAGTATAATAATTTACGTACGTATAACATGTAGGTGACTAAGTAAAAACAATAATGTCAACATAACATAACATTCACGCTTTTTATTCCCGAAGGGGTAGGCGGTGCACATTACGGCACTTTAATGCTACTGTACAATGTAACATCCACTTTTCACTATTTATGTTATGAGTCCCATGTAATAGGGGGTGAGCTTATTGTCATATACCGGTCACAATTCCGGACTCCGTGCTACTAGTGAGATTATTTTTAGAAAACCCAGTAATACTTTGCCCGGCCCGGGAATCGAACCCGAGACCCCTTGCCCGGCAGTCGCACTTGCGACCCCACGACCAATGAGGCAGTTACAAACATCACAGTAATAATAATTAACAGAGGCCTGCATATAACATTTCAATTAAACCTTTAATTAAAATATTTCACGAATATTTTTACCTGAAACAAAATGTCGTCTATAGCGCGCCATGCGCCATGATAAAATGTTTTAATTAAAATGGTCATATTGTTCAGTGATTTTCATTAACACCAGTTCGGATTTTCGACCACTTAACTAGCGCGGGGCTTTAATTAGTGGTCAGTGATATTGGTTCATCGCCTCGTTACTCGAAAGGTTGACGAGCGTGTCTCGTGTGTAGGGTAAAGTAATATTGAGAGTTTGGGACTTGCTCGGTCTATCATTACCACTGCCTTTTTTTATAGCATAAGCCGGTAAACGAGTAGACGGATCACCTGACCTGGTAAGCAATCGGCACCGCCCATGGACACCCGAAACACCAAGGCGTTACAAGTGCGTTACCGGCCTTTTGGGAATTGGGTATTTGGAGATTGTGGAGGATTCAGGGATTTGGGAGACTATCTAGACGGGACCTCCGGTAACCTCACTCACACGACGAAACACAACGCTTGCGTTGTTTCACGTCGGTTTTCTGTGAGGCTGTGGTATCACTCCAGTCGAGCCGGCCCATTCGTGCCGAAGCATGGCTCTCCCACACTTGCTCAACAACTACATGGAAATTAAAACAAAATAAGGAGGCAACGAATAGTGAGTGTATGTAAATATTGAAGTAAAAGACATGTGCTTACTTATGTCGTTATTGATCTGCTTATTATATTTCAAAAGGGTAGATACTAATGTAGTTACTACTTTTCATCGGTTATTGTTTTCTTTATGGGTTAAGCTGGCAAACGAGCAGACCCATCACTTGATGCCCTGATTGTAGTAAGCAATCGGTGCCCCCATGGACACCCGAAACACCAGCGTTTCAAGTGCGATGCCGCCCTTATAGGGGATAAGAATTTAAGGATTGTTTCAGATTGGGGAGATTGGTAATTAAGGAGTATTTGGGTGTCCGGCAACCTCACTTACACAACGTGACACAAGCTACGGTTGTTTCACGTCGGTTTTATGTGGGGCCGTGGTATCACTCCAGTCGAGACGGCCCATACCGAAGCACGCCTCTCCCACACATAAATGTCGCCGTAGTTGCACTGTAATACAAATAAAGGTTTTTCAAAAAAGCTACTATAGAACATTCCACATCAACTAGACATTTAATAATATATATGCCCTCGAATTTAAACGACACATCGCGAAAATTAAACAACAGGCTGATTTCTCCACGGGCTTTGCAAAAATAAACGACGGACGAGTCGCAATCATGCAGAAACTGGGACGTTACAAGCAAAAATGAGCTTTATTTTCAGTAGTAAAAGGTTTTGTTGTTAGCTAGTTGCCAAGTACTGCTGTTGGAATTTAATCTTTGTTAACAGTTAGCATTAGGGATGGAATTAATCAAAGATGTTTTTTGTTTAAAGGATGGATTTGTATGGACGTTTATTGCATGGATTTTGAAATTACTTTGGTTAATTCATTAACATTACTTACTCATATCTGAGTCAGTGATCTTATGGAAGTGGAAGCTGTTTTAAGTAGGTATTCTTCTATCTACTTATTGCAATTAAAACACCGAAAACTATTACTAGAGGTAGTTTCAGTGATATTTATCTTCTATCTCATCATTATTCAATCCCAGTGATCAAATGTGATTAACTTAAAAATAAATGAAAGAAGAAATTAACGACCGAATACTGACAGGCTATTCAATAGGGTAGATGACTAATTTTTATTTTAATGTCCGTCTGGTAGATTATTTTAAAACATAACACACGTATTTTTTATTTTTTTACAGAGACGAATACTCTCGATGAATATATTGATTCGAAATGTCGCGTGACGTCACTTCTGTGTACATTTTATACGTAGAAATGACGTTTTAGCCCCCACTCCTAAACTTTGATTCGTTTTATAACCTATCATTATAACATAACATCACGCCTTTTATCTCCAAAAGGGTAGGCAGAGGTGCACATTATGCCACTGTACAATGTAACACCCACTTTTCACTATTTATGTTAAAAGTCCCATAACATAAATAGGGGGTGAGCCTATTGCCATAATAATATACTGGGCATAAATCCAGCCTCCGTGCTACTACGGATAATTTTTTTAAGCCCCAGTAATACTTCGCCCGACCCTGGAATCGAACCCGAGACGATACGGCAGTCAATATATAGAATCTAGTAACATTTTTATAATTCTCTTATCGTAATGAATCTAATAAAACATACCAAACTGGGATTCCTCCCAAGAGACCTAGAAGCGCGATTACATAAAATTACAAGCACAGTTTAAAAAACCATTCCCCTAATACCATAAATCACATTTTTTTTAATGAACAAGGCGCCATTTTGTGAGTAATTACACTGTCATTTTTTGTACTATCACGTTCATAATATTAACCCCTGGGCAGCCGGGTCGCGTTGTTACAATCTCAGTGACAGATAGTAATGTTATGTTTTAATTACACGGTTGCAATACAAAATTGTTGTGAAGTAGGTTTGTCTATCCATTCTTTCATTAATGCATGTTGTCACGCGAAGTTTTGGTTGAAAATATGTCAGCTGGTTTCAGCAACAGTTTATTCGAGAATAGAGCGTATTCCTTTTTAAAAGTCCGGCATCGGACCTGTGACTCCTCTGGTGTTGCGGGTGTTCATGGGCGGCGCTGATCTGATCGCTTACCATCAGGTGATACGCAACCTTGTTTGCCTCCTAATCAATAAAAAAATTCAATGAAGGATGAATGAAATATAAAAAATCTTTGCCATCATCAACAGCACGTTACACTATACTTAGGCATCCCCTACTTGAGGGTTTGCTATTTGATAAGATTAACGAGAAAGAGGAAATTTTACAAATCAAATAAAAAATGGTAAAAAGTGAAAAAAAATTACAGTAGGATGAAACCCATTAGAAAAGGAGGGGAATATGATCAAAATGAAAGGAAAAATAAATTACGATCGATCCGAGTTCGGGAAGTGGGAGGGGGGGGGGGTTAAGGGAAAAAAATGGTTTATCTTGATTTCCGGCAAAACTACAAGTCCTATGGAAAAAAGTTAAATGGCAAAGTTGTAGGCAATAAAAAGATCTACAACTTTTGTATTTGCATATTTTTCACATAACCTCAAAATTTTGGTGAAAAATTCAAAAAACCAACTTTTTGGTTTTTTATTTATATCTTTTTCAAATTAATTTTATTTTCTACGAAATTTGGTGAAAACTTACCTTATTATGTCCCAAATACACTGTAATTTATTTGATTAAAAATATTTATTTTTTCGCTTCATTTTAATTTAATATCAAAAAAGCACCCTAATTTTCAATCGTAAATTCTGACGTCAAAATATCAGCTTTTTTCAAAAATTTTGGGGGACTATAGGAAATATTCTTAGAAAATGCAAAAATATGAAAAAACCTCAAATTCGAAAATTTGTTTTTAATCATCATGTACAATTTTGAGGTGTTTATTAAAATTTACATTTTAATTACTCAAAAAACGTAAAATTTAATGTTTTATTAATAAACGAAATAAATGCAAATTAAAATATCCTTCTATAATTAACAAACAAATAAGTTAATAAAGTTAATATTTAATAAGACATCTACAATATTTTTAAAAAGTTGTAGAACCTTCTTTAAATAATATTTGTAGTTGCCTATTTATTGCTGTTTTAAGGTAATTTATATACCTGAGTGACATTCTAATTAGTTAAAATTATTATTAATTATTTGGAATTCTAATTAGTTACTCATTCGTTTTTGTCTCTTTGGAGGCATTTCTTCATCGTCAGATTCGACAAATCGATCGTCGAAATCTTCAAAACCATCATCTTCGTCTTCAATGTTATTTCCAGTCTGCATTGGTTCTTCATCCATAATTTCATCTGAATCATTTACTTCCTCATAGATTTTTTCTTCCATATTGGAGAAATTTTCAGAACCATGACAATTAGTGCATAAATTTATGCATTTTAAACCATGTTTTCGGCAGCCACATTTTAAACTGTTGCATCCAGTTTCATAGCTGCAGCAAATAGTTTTGAGCAATACTTCCGAAATTAAATCCTTTTCTGTAAATTTGGGCATAATGCCATGCTGATGTTGCTTCCATCCCCAATCTGTTGCTGTCAATTCGTTATTACCCAACCAAGTTTGAAGCTGATAATATGCTCTGTAACAATGTTGTTCTGCTGCTCCTTCTGTGGGTGGGAGGTTTGCCAAAACGAAGGATGATTTAATTTTTGCCAATTGATATTTTTGAAACCTTAATTGATTTAGTGTTATTTTTTCTTTTTTACATTTATAAATAGATTTGATTAATTGTAATCCAATTTTTTTATATATTTTCTTTACTTTCATCTTTTTTGTAAAAAACATTGGCCAAATTTGATAAATTTTTCGTGTCTAATATAGAATTAACGATACTTTTCTTTCCTTTTCCGGCAAATCCAGATGTTGTATCGCAACCAGAAAAACAATGCAGAAATGCAACAAAATTTTTGAAGGATTCGTGTTTGAAACTATTAGACGTGAAAAATAGATCCTTTCCATTTCCAGAGCCTGGTTTGAGAAAATAAATGTCATGATTATTTGAATTTAATTGATTTAAAAGAACCAAAAGATCAATATCTTTATCCACAACTATAACAGTTTTATTGGTATCTCTCGCAACTTCTATCGAGGTCTTAATTATGTCGGCATCAGCATCTTCTTCAACTTGTTTACAGGAAAATCCTTGTGACTGTAATGTTTCCATTAAACTTTTAATTATTTTGTCCTTGTTTTTCTCGTTAGATAAAAATTTTTCTTGCGAAAATGGTATTTTTGTATGGTTTTGATAATTGAACTCTGGAATATTGTCTGAGGTTTTTCTACGATTACGTTCTCCTCTTTTAGTTGAAGTAGCTGCTGGTACTGTTGTGACAGTACCTGATTTCTTAATCTCGAGGTACCCATCGAACACAATATAACTGCTTGCTGCGTAATGTTTTTGTACGTAGCGCAAATATTTATTAATGATCTCTTCCACCGTTTCATACATTACAATTCATTTTACACTTCCAATATCATTTTTAAGTATACTTTACAGCTGCTACGAAATAACAGGTATGTATGAATCTGACGATGAAGAAATGCCTCCAAAGAGACAAAAACGAATGACTAACTAATTAGAATTCCAAATAATTAATAATAATATTAACTAATTAGAATGTCACTCAGGTATATAAATTACCTTAAAACAGCAATAAATAGGCAACTACAAATATTATTTAAAGAAGGTTCTACAACTTTTTAAAAATATTGTAGATGTCTTATTAAATATTAACTTTATTAACTTATTTGTTTGTTAATTATAGAAGGATATTTTAATATGTATTTTTTTCGTTTATGAATAAAACATTAAATTTTACGTTTTTTGAGTAATTAAAATGTAAATTTTAATAAATACCTCAAAATTGTACATGATGATTAAAAACAAATTTTCGAATTTGAGGTATTTTCATATTTTTGAATTTTCTAAGAATATTCCCTATAGTAATGTATATTTTTCTTTACACCATCAGAAAGTAGATATTTCAACGAACAAAAATCCCCCAAACTTTTTGAAAAAAAACTGATATTTTGACGTCAGAATTTTTGATTGAAAATTAGGGTGCTTTTTTGATATTAAATTAAAATGAAGCGAAAAAATAAATATTTTTAATCAAATAAATTACAGTATATTTGGGACATAGTAAGGTAAGTTTTCACCAAATTTCCTAGAAAATAAAATTAATTTGAAAAAGATATAAATAAAAAACAAAAAACTTGGAAAAATCTGCAAATACAAAAGTTGTAGATCTTTTTATTGCCTACAACTTTGCCATTTTACTTTTTTCCATAGGACTTGTAGTTTTGCCGGAAATCAAGATAAACCATTTTTTACCCTTAAACCCCAACTTCCCGAAATCGGATCGACCGTAATTTATTTTTCCTTTCATTTTGATCATTTCCCCTCCTTTTCTAATGGGTTTCATCCTACTGTAATTTTTTTTGGTTTCAAAAATTATCTACTCTGGTCTAAAAATTAACGACATTTTACTATTCCCGGGTTACGGTTAATTTATTTCAGACTCCAGAGTCCATAGGCCGGCAATTTTGTTAGTAGTTACAACAAATCTTAATAACCAACAATTAAAGGCTCAAGTTAAGTTATGTGCATAATTGCTACAATTTTATGTCAACTATCCTTCACAGGATCAGTTGGTTATAAGTACGAACCGTCACTAACCAATATCAAATATTCACTTTGAAAATCATAATATAACATCACGCCTTTTATGCCCAAATGGGTAGACAGAGGTGTACATTATGCCACTGTACAATGTAACACCCACTTATTACTTTATAAAAACTCAATAGTACTTTGCCCGAACGAATCGAACCCGATAGGGTTCCCGGCAGTCGCACTTGCGACCACTCGGCCAACGAGGCAGTTTGAAAATCAGTTTCGATTAAAGTCGACATATTTTTAAAAATGCAACCTACATCTCTGTAACCCAATATTCTAGAAACCGGATTAACCGTACAGCGCAGCGTGATGTTACTTCTAATTTTATATTCGCTACCCATTTGCGAACCGGTTTTCCGGACGATCGCCGTATACCAAGCCCGAACGGGTATAATACATAAATGAATGTGTATGATTCTTGTTGCCGAATATCTGCTATTTTTATGGGTCTTTAAGTTAGAATTTTCTATTAGAATGACATGACTTGAGCGCTAAATGGCATTTGGCTACAGCTGCAGATCGCTCTCGAAACGTTGACAAAAATTTTTTTTTTTGCAATTTCGTTTATTTTTCGTTTTCATGTTATTTATGCAACATCACCATTGAGCAGTTGATTATAATTATTATCACAGAAACATTAAATTCCTTTCTTTTCCGTTGACACCGTGTATTATGAAGTCTGATAGCATCTGCAATATACTGCCATTACACAAAAGTCCACGAACTACAATATCTAATACCATAATGGTAGATATATCCGCACTTACTGTCAGCACAGATAAATTAGATAGGGTATATAACAACCTCTTTAGGGAATAAAACTCGACATGTATGTATACATGTATTACGTAGATGTCGTGAATTGGAATGTGAAATTGCCACTCTTCGGTCGAGCGTATGGTGCGCGCTACGTAATTTTAAATTTATCGCTACATTGGGAATATTTTTAAATTCTGATACCGATATTCCAGAGCACAGCAATATTTTTAATATAATAGTTTCAAGCTGGAATTTGTCAGGTTTTATTTTACCTATTTTATCATTTGTAGTAGATTTATTTCTGTGTATAAATAAATTTATTTATGTTTAATAATTTTATTTATTATTAAAGAACAGAATAACTGTATTTTTGGAAAGGTTTTTTATGTAATACGAAAAAATTTGCTACATGTTTTAAATGTGACCTTTTCATAAAGGTTTATTAAACACATTTGCTTCTAAGAACCAATGGTTATGTGTTTTGGGTATCTATTGAGTCAAATCCTTTTTTGTCCACAGTTTTAACAAACTACTCTTGCAAAAAGAGGAGTTGGAACAGAAGCAGTTGCACCTCCTGCAGGTGGTGGAGAGTGAGAGGACATCGAGGTGGCAGTACGCACAGCAGTGTGACGAGCTTGCTAGCGAGGTCAAGAAACTAAGGACTGAGGTGAGTGGAACAGGAGATAGTGTAACGTGATTTAATTTAATGAAACACATCCTATCGTAGTGTAATGTAACGTTACGTAACATATAGCGTATAGTATAGTATCCTAAATGTTATTTTAATGTCTGTCTGGTAGATTATTTTAAAACATTGGACATGTATTTTTTCTTTTCTTACAAAATTTAATATTTTCGACGATATATTGATTTGAAATGTCGTGTGATGTCACTATTTATTACATTTTATAGGGTAGCATGACGTAACGTCTTATCCCACTCCTAAACTTAACTTCGTTTAAGTATTGTTTTCTTATACAACAAAATAAAATAATATGTTTTTAATATTTTTTCATTATCTAACTGATGAACTAATTACCAACATTTTGAATTTTCATACACTGTCTAATACCTTAGAGGTACATATAATAGCGTAACGTAAATTACGTAACCGAATGTAACGTAATATAACGTAGAATAGTGTAGTGTAACATAACGTAAAGTTAATCAACATAAAGTCACATTCTATCATTATGTTTTTGGCTCTTTACCACAGTTGTGTACATACAAGAAGGAACATGAGCCGGCGACCCGCGCTGCTTCCACCTCCAGCTCTTCACCCAGCCATTCGCCAGAAATTGACCCAGCCGAGCTAAGGAAGATTAAGAAAGTTCAGGTAAGTGTTCATGGCACTTAAGGTTGTAAGTAAACATCCCACTAATAATAAACTAAACTATGTTAATCTACTGATGCAGCTGTATCTTATCATTGTATCATTCTTCAAACAGTCATTTTGTCATACCTCTGTTCGGAGCGGTAACGGGATCATAGCGCTATCACAATTTTATAAAAAAATAATTTATCATTAACACGAGTTGTCCCAGCGCTCGATAGATGGCGTTGGGATCGAATTAGATGGCGCTATGGTTTCGTTAACGAGATTTTTATAGGGTACGAGGAAATTTTTCCAAGGTGTGAGCAGCAAACATTGTAATTGTTATATTATACGCGATTAGTATATCAGTACAGTGTTTAAATTATGCACTCTCTCCAAGTCGACCTTCGTTCACCTCTGTCTTCTCGATGGTCTTAAGAAAATCTGATTAAGTTTTTATATATTTTTTTTTCTATTCAAATAGAGCTTCTTCCGCGGTTGGCTATGCCGTCGTCGCTGGAAGCAGATCGTGGACGAGTACATCAAGAGTCCTCATGCTGAGAGCATGCGCAAACGGAACAGCCTGGTCTTCAAGATGGTGGAGGCTGAAGAAGAATATCTTGAGCAGATGGAGATATTGGTAAGTTTTTTGATTTGGTGGACGATGGTTGGACAACCGCCTGCCGTGCAATGTGTAGTGAGTTCGATTACCGCACGAAGCAACTCTTAGTATAATCCATAAATTGTTGTATCGAGTCTGGGTGTCATGTGTATGTGAACTTAGGTATATGTTTGTAAATGCACCCACGACACAGGAGAAAAACCTAGTTAGGGGCAACGTTTTTTAAAATAATGTAAATAAAAAATCCGTCTTGTAACCAATTCCGTCTTTAGGACCTGACAAACTAACTGTATTGAAATCTTTGTTATTTTTTGATTGGTTAAAAATTAAACTTTGTCCCAGGTAACCTGTTTCCTCCGACCCTTCAAAATGGCGGCCAGTTCCAAGAAGCCGCCCTGCACCCACGAGGACGTGAACTCCATCTTCTTGAACAGCGAGACAGTGCTGTTCCTTCATCAGATATTCTTCAAAGGTCTCACCTCGAGAATGGAATCCTGGCCCACGTTGGTCTTAGGTGAGTTTTACATAAAATTATTTTGTAGTGAACTTTCATTCATTTTAAATTCGAAGGCACCATTACAATGAGATACTGTTAATATTTTTAATAGGTACGTTTTGAGTTCTTCATTGAAGTCCAGATGTTGTGTTTCTATTACGATATTTGAACACCGGCATTGAGCATGCGTGGTGATAAATACTCAAACCCTTGTCCGTGTGAGAAGAGGCTTTGCTCAGTAGTGGACATTTATAGGCTGTTGATGATGATGATAATGAATAAGGATTCACAAAATCGGCATACCTAACTACCTTTCAACTTGAGGAACCAGTGAATGATTACATAACATCACGCCTTTTATACCCGAAGGGGTTGGAAGAGGTGCACATTACTACCAATGTACAATGTAATACCCACTTTTCACTATTTATGTTATGAGTCCCATGTAGTAGGAGGTGAGCCTATTGCCATATCCCGGATACAATTCCAGACTTCGTGTTACTACTGAGATTTTTTTTAAAACCTAGTAATACTTTGCCTGACCCGGGAATTTATATATTTGTTATTCCAAGTTTTAACATACTAATCGAATCTAATTTATTATCTAACCTTAATTCATCAACCCTAGCTATAAGATACCTTTGAACACTCAAAGTAAACAAAGGATTACACTTAGTAGTGCACCTACATACAGGAGACCTATTCGACATGCTCCTCCCGATGCTGACCATCTACCAGGAGTACGTGAGGAACCACCACTACTCCCTCCAAGTCCTGACGGAGTGCAAGCAGAGTCAACCATTTGCACAACTCCTGGCGAGGCTGGAAAGTAAACCTGCTTGTCAAAGCCGGTCGCTGGAGACGTTCTTGACTTATCCGATGCATCAGGTACGTTTAATGGCGTTTAGAAAACTGCAGTCGGATCAGGTTTTTTGGGAGTTTTATAAGATAGTGTTGTTGCAGAGATTTGTCGGCTTCAAACCTCTGTCAAATTAACTTTGTTGACGAATGGTGTGATCAAGTTGATGCTTTGTCACTGTTTTTTACGGAGTAGCTCCCTAATTAAATGAGTTAATTGTTATTCATGGGACGTATTTGGAAGAAAATTAATGACTATGGTTGTAGTTCTGTCAGAGTTGGCTTTAGAGTTGTTTACATTCCTCAGAAGAAAATAATGGAAATGTAGTAAGAATATTAAAACGTGTTCAACATTTCTGGAATGTTAAAATAATATTTTGTTACTCGTAGTTACTATAGATTACTTCATTCACAACCCCGTATACTCCAACGTACTGTCTGACGGTCCCAGATCCCGCGCTACATAATAACGCTGCACGAGCTGCTGGCGCACACGCCGCACGACCACGTGGAGCGCCGCAGTCTGCAGCACGCGCGCGCCCAGCTCGAGGAACTCTCGCGACAGATGCACGACGAGGTACGGCTCACCGGGCTCGTACAGTAGGCGCAGTTCATACTTACTCAACTCTGTTTCATTCTAGGTCAGTGAAACTGAGAACTTGCGCAAGAACTTGGCTGTGGAGCGCATGATCATCGAAGGCTGTGACATTCTACTCGATGTCAATCAAGTCTTCATACGCCAAGGTATGTTATATGTATACTCTAACTAATACAATAAGTATTCTGATTGTTTTTACTATTACTGTATAAAATGTCATGAAGGGTAGGCTTCAGTGCATTTTATGCTTTATCGAGAATTTCAAGACTGCAACAGTGTTAGGTATCTAAATATTGTACAACCAGGCAAACAAACTCTTTTGCTTGTCAGCCACACTCACCAGTTGAGCGGCGAAATAAGAATGTTTATTTTAAAGTTCCATTCATATTTCAAGAAATTCAAGGAACTATATTGGCTTAATAGTGTCTTCTCATCCCTAGGAACGTTATCCCAGGTAGTGGGCAAGGGCCGCCGCGCCACGCTGCAGGCGCGGCAGGCGTTCCTGTTCAGCAACCACCTGCTGCTGCCGACGCGCGCGGCGGGCGGCCGCCTGCACCTGCCGCCCGCCGCGCGCCTGCCGCTGCACGACGCGCTGCTCATCGAGGACCCCGCTAATCATGACGATGATGGTAGGAACTCTCCTCTCGCAGTGTTACATTGAGAGTGTGTATTTGTGTTTTGATCTTATTATACGGTGTCTAAAGAGATATGTACTATAATTTATTAGACTAGAGGTGTTCAGTCAACTGCAAGTGACTGAAATTTTCGTCACCTGCAAACTTTTAAAAATCGCCTTAAAGGTAGAAAACAAATACCTAATGTATACCTGCGACATTTGCAGACACGACGTCCGTCTGTTCTTCGCCTGGTGGTGACATCTACCAAGGCAAAGACTTCAAGATTCTGGTCGAAGTCAAAGGAGAACAGATTTGTGCTCATTTGGGTAAGATCAACCATTCTTTTATAACTAAACTGAAAACTCTCCAGTTATCATATTATTTACTAACGTTGTCCTATATTCCCTAGTCGCTGGAAGCGTGGAAGAAAAAGCAGGTTGGACAAGCGAGCTAGCGCAGTGCATGGAGAGTGCAGCCCTGACGGAGTTGCTGCGAGCTTGCGGCGCGTGCGGGGCCGCGTCGGCCAGCCTGCCCGCCTGCCGCTCGGACCGCGCGCTCTTCACGGACGACGTCGACATTCGGTTCAGCAGGACTCTCAACTCCTGCAAGGTGCCGCAGATCAGATCTGCCACGCCACAACGGTTGCTGCAGAGGCTTACAGGTGAGCTGATGAAATGAGATGGCCAAAACATGAAGTAGACCGTAAGATTCCTTGTTTTTAGGTTTATAGTTCTGAAAGAGCTAGAAAAAGCATCATCACTCCTGAACAATACATTTCAGATCTTCGTTTCCTTTCGGTGGATTTCCTAAACACGTTCCTGCTGACGTATCGCGTCTTCACCGATGGTGTGACTGTACTAGAGGCTCTGAAGCAAGTTTTCTACGAACAGTCACAGCAGGAGATGGAACTGGCGCCACCACCAGACGCAACAAGGAAGACCAGCGCTGCAAGCTCTGTTTCTGGTGAGAATATATTTAAAGATATTTAGAGATCACCTTATAAATGTTCGTAAACCCATAAGTCCTCTTGAGGAAATTTTTTGAAAATACTTAAAAGAAAAGATTAAATGTAAATGGCAGGCTGTTACTAAATCTGACAGAAAAAAAGCGCAATCTATTTCAGGGTACGGGTCGGAATACAGCGACCGGGACTGGCAGTCCAGATTCTGGCGCGCATCGAGAAAAAGTAAGTTTGAAGTAAATCTGTTGGTATTGTAGAAACTATTGCTTTGAGATTAGAGGATAATAAGCGTGATTCTATGTAACAAAGTCTGTCGAATTTTAGGTGAAGATGAAGATAAGCTGTCTCCTTACTTGACGGCTCCATCACGAAGAACTTCTACGGCTAGTAAGGTAATTTAAGCATAAAATCTAATAATGCGAAAGTTCAAGCTCTATTTCATGTTGAATAGACTTTTGATTAATCAATTTCTGTACACACGCTTACCTAAGACTGAGGAGGATAACAGTCATTTGACGATACCAAAGATAATGGCCACGTCGTCAAGTAATGAGACGTTGAAAGGTAAAGGTACATACCGTTTTACTGAGTAAGTAGTAAAGCAGTTATTATTTATAGAAATAGTGAACACTCTATGTCATTATTAACCAAAGAACAGTGAGTCAACGGATGTGATATTATGGGCAAAGAACAGTGAAATAAGCAGACGATCAATTTTCGCAAGCTGAAGAATAAAAACTCATCTGTACATCAACCAAAGTTTATCACCAGATCAGAACCTATGCTTAAAAAATCTTCTTTTATAGGTACCTCACCATCATCACCAGGTGCGATAAGCTCCGTCACCTTAGTAGGAAGTCCAAAGAAGGCCAGCCCTGTCCAAGAACCGACTCCTAAGAAGAAACCAGCTCCCAAAGACAATGACGCAGCTGCAGCTCTCATGAAAGATGAGAGCATAGAAATGGTAGACCAAAGTGATGAAGATGTACAAGAGAAGAATAAAAAGAAACCAGATGATAAGTTTAAAATATCACAAAGATTCTCAGAGGTAAACTCAATTTTAAAGTTTCATCAACTTCAAGCTATAGCTAGACATTTCAGCTATTTTCTGTACCTCATGTATTCATAAGTTTTGAGACAAACTTTTTGCTTATAAAAATAAAATAAAAATTACTGGCTGCTGTATATTTCTTTTTCTAATTTTGAATTTGGAATGTTAACTTTTGATATCTATGATTTCGGATTATTTTATTTAAATTTTCTCGTAATGGAGGGAACAAAAGAATTACGTGCGACCGTCATTTCATTATTTAAGGTGGGAAGAAAACCTATGGCCATTTTCCGAGAACTGAAAAGTTTTGGTGTGAGCCGTAACTTCGTGTATTACAATATTAAACGATACCAGGAGACAAGTTCTTTACATGATCGGCAAAGAAGTGATCGTCCACGCTCTGTGAGGATGCCTGCGAACATTAAAATCATCCGAGAGCGACTTCGCCGAAATCCATGTCGCACTCAGAAGAAACTCGCTCTGCAGACCAATATTTCGCGCGTTTCAGTCAACAGAATACTGAAATATGATCTCAAGGTTAAGGCGTATAGCCGTAGAAAAGTACACTTTTTAAACGATCGCCTTCGTCAATTGCGACGCGAACGTTGTCCAATACTGCTTAGGAGACACGATGCGAGGAAGATACTCTTCACGCACGAGAAAATCTTTACCGTCGAAGAAAAGTTCAATCGACAAAACAATAAAGTGTATGCCAAAAGTAGCAAGGATGTCCCACCTTCAGCACGGAATGTCTCGCGTACTCATCATCCGGCTAGTGTCATGGTATGGTGGGGAGTTTCGTACGAAGGTGTCACTCAGCTTCATTTCTGCCAACAAGGCGTCAAGGTGAAAGCCAAAAATTATCAAAGTGACATTCTAGAGACTGTTGTGAAACCCCTGTCTAGTACCCTATTCCATAACAAGTATTGGGTTTTCCAGCAAGACTCGGCGCCATCCCATAAGGCTAAAACCACCCAAGCTTGGCTGAAGGAAAATGTGCCGGCCTTCATTGCGGCGAACGAATGGCCCTCCTCCAGCCCCGACCTCAACCCGCTGGATTATTCTCTATGGACCGAATTAGAGCTCAGAGCCTGCCGAAAGTCCCACCCAAACTTGGAGTCACTTAAGCGAGCTCTTGTCCGAGAAGCGAAGCGTGCCGCCATTGATGACTGGCCAAATCGTCTAAGGGCATGTATTAAAAACACGGGTGGTCATTTTGAATAATAATTATATTTAATTTTTACTTACTATCTACTTAATGTTTGTTATTGTTTTTATAAATATAAGTTTATTATTTAAAAAGATATGCAACTTTTAATTTGTCTCAAAACTTATGAACACATGAGGTACAATCTCTTTCTATCAACTTTGTTTCTTCAAGATTAAATTATCAGGAATTTCAGGATAACCTATATTTGTGTATTTTACGGTATGAAGGATTTTTGGTATATCTGTTGTTATTACTTCTTTGATTATGCATGATCCAGTGGTGTCCTTTTCTATCCCTGTGAGGTTTTCATAAACATTTCAAAACGCAACATGTTCCAATCATGGGATTAGGGGTCAGATTTCTTGGTCATTAAATATGTGCGAGTTGAAGCCGATTTACAGACACCCGATTTACTATTGTAATTAAAACGAAATGAATATCTTTTATTGAAGCACCGTTTCTATCAATTAGTAAATTGAATCTATTAGAAAATTATCTATCATAATAAATTAACGCACAGTCGACGGTAACAACAATATACACAATGCTATTACTTGGTATTTTAATTATACTATCTACAACTATTTTTGCATTTAAGTCTTCCACTACTCTCAAAACATTTATACTCTTTACCACTTCATCTCTACCATTATTGCTTGTTGAAGTATTAAAAGACAGAAACACAACGAGTTAAACAGTTTATCCAACAGCGTGTGCGTACCATGTCGGAGTCCCCTCGACGTCTGCAGCCGTCTTCGGCAGCTTCCGAAGCTAGGCGCAGGTCGGACAGCGCCAGGGAGACTGCTGAGTCTGCTACTGCAGAGGAACCGAGGAGGGCATCTGATTCTGGCACTAGATTTGCTGCTAGAAGATCTGTGAGGTAAGGCAAATTTTGGTGTTACATTGTTCTCCCACAATCAAACCAATAAAACTGTGTAACTGGAGAATTGTATTGTGAACCTGATATTGGAAAAGAGTAACCTATAGAGTTTCTTGCTCGTTCTTCTCCATCGGAATCTACACCTTGGAATGAGCAATTAGCTTCACTTTTAAATGTCTATTGCTGACGTTCAAAAGTGCCTTCCTGGTCTAATTCAAATAAATGATTTTGGCTTTGACTTTGATTTTAAGGAGTGAAGTTCTTAACCAAAGTTGAAAAATCTTGTAATGCAAGTCATTAGTTTGGATTGGACCCCTTTAACATTACTTATTAGCATCTTTATTGAAATAATATTTCACTTTACCTTCTTCAAGTGGTATTTGTAATGTACAACATAATTTCACCAGCGAGCGCCGGTACACCAACTCATCGATCAACAGCGAGCGCCGCAGGTATTGGGGTGGTTCCGAGCCGAGATCCTCCGTCACTTCTCAAGTATCCCATGCACAGGTAAGTAATATGGACTCGTAATTACATGTCACTAAAACCTAACTACTTATATGTATATTTGGCCAAAAATTTGAATGGTGATGGGTATTTTAATTTGGGAATTTCAATCCAGAATTATCGACGCGAGACAAGCCAACCGAAAGCGGGCGTTGTGATCACATCGTTCAGGCAATCTCATCGGAGGTAAGACAAATGCTGCGATGGTTAATACCAAACTAGATTTTATTCATAACATAATTATGTATTCGTAATTTGAAGGACTGCGAACTAACTTGATTATTGATCATCTAGCACACAAGGGAGCTCACGATTCTCAATGTTGTGGCATGCTATTCACCTTTTTCTTAACAATCTAAAATTCTTTGTTAATCTTATTAACATTTTGATGCTTCTGCACGACATTCTATCGAGAGTCTCTAGCCTCGTAATAGTACCTTCATACTTGATGACTTTACAAATGATAATGTAACTATTAATATTGATTTAACAGCTTTGGAAAAGACCTGTTGTGGTGAGTGAATGGTACAGGTAAAAGATGTAGAGACCGAACCTAGTAGAGATGCTGTAGAAGATTTTTAATAATTCCGCTTTACCTAGCATTCTGACGTTTCCTTGCCCTTTTTTATAAATTTTGTAAACCCTATTGTAAGTAGACATGACACTACAGCAGAACACTACTAACTGTAATCGTGAAAACTGAACAGAGAAAACATATCTACCTGACGTTGTTGACTATCTTATAAATGCGATTAGAGCTGCACTGATCACCATTTACGAAAAGTGCGAGAAGGTAGTTTTACATACAAACCTGCCTTGTATTTTGATCGTTACCATTGTCAGGTAATCTATACTGTACAATACAGTATTGACTGAATACTACGTTGCATACATTTTTGTAGAGCAATTTTTTTATGTCTGAATTCCACATAAACCTGACGTTATTCACCATCCCTGCCTATGCTCTCTTCGCTGTCACTTCTCATATCAACATCTACTACTCTCATTTCTTCTTCACAAAAAATATCACACAAAAATACAAAATAATTAGTAATTTTTTACAGATTTTGCTTATGAATATTAGACCTAGATTTTATTCGAAATTTTATCTTTATTAAAATGAACATTTTTGATCACCTCGGTTTTTGATTAAGATAATAAAATGCACTTTTGTTTTATATTTGTTGTCAAGTAATTTTGGAATAGAAGTTGAATTGGAAATTAGTGTTTCAATTAATTATTAGTTTTATTTTTCCAAATTTTTTAATAGAGTGTCAAAATTTGCATGCTTTTTATTTGTAATCGGAAATTAATTGGAATCGGGGAATAGGCGAAACATAATTCTGTGAGGACTCAGAATATTTCTTCTTTCTGATTTCTTTCTGTCTCATTCACCTCCCTGTCTTTCTGCCTGTTTTCCGAACTCTAACTTTGCATGTGTACGTATACTGTTCTATGTTCTTTTATATTCTTCACCATCAACTCCACTCTTTCATAATCTCATGGACAGTCCACATGAACATTTGTCAAAACACCTTTGGGAGAATATGTCACAACTCAAACTTACTAAATATGTATCATCAAATGTTTCGTATTCTAATTTGTGTCCATGGTTTAGGAGTAGCACGTCTACTGCAGCGGTGGCTTTTGCTGTAGCTACATCAGCTTCATCTAACCCAAGATCTCCACCACCAAATTCACCACCAGCTACTAGAAGGGACTCTGTTATATCTACTGCTGCGACCATGAGAGTCCTCAACGTTTTGAGGTACATTAAGATAAGATAAGATAACTTACAATATGAAGTTATTTTTTACTTCGGTACGTCTGTTTTCATTAACCAAGATTTTTCATTTTAATTACTTTTGTAGACACTGGATTTCTAAACATTCTCACGATTTCTGGTCTGATGAGCGTCTTCGAGGTCTGACAATGGATTTCCTGAAAGAAATTGAAAGTAGCCCTGGATTATTACCAGCTGAACATAAGGCTGCAGCTCAGCTGTTGCGGCTATTGGAAAGAGCTCCAGAAAGAACAGTCGATTTGAAGGCGCTGTTTATACCACCTCACGTAAGTACATAGGTTTAATAAATCTTTAGGTTTCTCTTCTACAATGGATAACAGTGGAAAATTTTATTAAAACATATTTTCAGGTGCCAACAAAAGAGAGCGTAGAGACGCTATCTGCCCTGGAAATAGCAGAACAAATGACGTATTTGGACTACCAAATCTTTAGTTCGATTAACAGCGAGTAAGTCAATAACATTCAACCTTGGTAAACAACCATTAAAATTATATTACGTTTTAATATACTTCACATGTTTTGTCTTCTTTCAGGGAGTTCTTAGGACAAGCTTGGACGAAAGCAGACAAAGCTGAAAGGGCACCTCATATCCTCATGATGACGTCACATTTCAATCACATCTCCAACTTGGTGATCTCTGAAATTCTAAAGAAGTATACTTTGGCTGGTAAGAATAAGCTGGTCAAGCAATTATTATTCGTTTCTCCTTTAGAAGGATGTTGTAGACCGTCTCCCTATAATTACACATTAATGAAAGTGGATTTCAAGTGGAGCTGATATGATATTAAAGATTTTTGGGAGACGTTTAAAAATATGAATCGAAGACTCTATCAAATGTTTAAACTGGAATTGAAAGGATTATAACATAACATAACATCACGCATTCCTCGAAGGGGAAGGCAGAGGTGCACATTACGGCACTTAATGCCACTGTACAATGTAACACCCACTTTTCACTATTTATGTTATGAGTCCCATGAAATAGGGGTTGGGCCTATTGCCATGTACCGGGCACAATTCCAGACTCCGTGCTACCACTGATTTTTTTTTTTAATTCATTAGTATTTGACCGACACGGGAATCGAACCCTTTGACCCGGCAGTCGCACTTGCGACCACTCGGCCAACGAGGCAGTCCAAGTTTAATATCAAGGATTTAAACAATTCCTTGATATTCATAGGTGGAACATAATGATGTTGACAAATCTTGATTAAGAAATATATTTATATAAAATGATCTAATTTCGTTTGTAGGTCGTGTAGCAGCTATAGAGAAATGGGCAGCAGTGGCAGACATAGCTCGTTGTCTGCACAACTTTAATGGAGTGCTGCAAGTATGCGCAGCTCTGTCCAACACCTCGGTCTACAGATTGAAGAAGACTTGGGAGAAAGTCTCCAAGACTGTGAGTATCATTCATAGATTAGGCAATGAAGATGAGATAAGTGTTTTTATTAGAGTAAACTGTCAATGTTTAATATTTTTTCTAATAACTAAGAAGGTTTTTTCTTTGGTACACATAAATAAATTCCCTATTTTTTCAGAGTAAACAAACTATAGAGCGTATGCAGACCATTATATCTTCGGAATGCCGATTTAGGATTTTACGAGACGCTTTGCACAGGTAATATAAATAATTCCATTTCCTATGTATGCCGTGAGAGCAAAATAATAAATGGGTACAATCAATCCACGATACTTTTTTAATCTCACAAATATATACGCTTCACAGATGTGATCCTCCTTGCATTCCATACTTGGGAATGTATCTCTCCGATTTGTCCTTCATCGAAGAAGGAACCACGAACTACACACCTGATGGACTACTGAACTTTTCTAAGATGAGAATGGTAAGTGAAGGTTACAAATAGACGTGAAGCTTAAAAGCAAACAGACTATTTATTGACACAAATTATTGCAGATAGCACACGTGATCCGAGAAATACGAAACTTTCAGCAAACCCCATACAAGATTGATCACATACCAAAAGTAAGTATAATTAGGTTTGGCTTTTATATGACATCGACGAATAACATACATACTTAATATGATTATAATTTTAAAAGAAAATTACGTTGGACCAAGAATTACCCCTTAGAAACTCCATTTCGACAAAGAATACTTTTGCGTATCAGGTATGTGACTTCCTACTGGACAACTCGCTGGTGATCCCTGAGGAGCGGCAGTATACGCTGAGCTTGGAGCTGGAGCCGCGCGTGTCCCGCGGGTCGGGCGCGGGGCTGCCAGCGGGCGCGTCGCCGGGCTCCTAGCGCCGGCGCCGCGCCTCCCTGGCCGCGCTGGCACCGCTGCGCAACGACCGCTAAGCGGACCGGGGGAGTCGCACGCAAGCTTCTGCTACACCTACATTACGTACGTTATATACTTTTACTCCTATGTGTCTAGTTTCAAGTGATTTGCGAGAACAATGCTTATGAACTTTCGTAGTTAAGTTCTTAATGTAAGCTGTGTTGCGAGTGGTATATTTAATTCTCATAGAATTAGTTGTACAACAGTTTTTGATTGTATCATAGTAATACAGATGAAGGCTTTTGGTGTTGTCTAAGCCATACTATTCATGTATCAGGGATAAATTTTAACTTCACCAACCAATGAGCAATATAATCCATCTAATGGAACAGTCTTACAGATTAGGCAGCATATCGTGAAATGAATCAAAGTTTAGATTTACTATATGTACTTGTGTAGACCTTAGTTTATCTTAGTAGATAGTTATATTTTTTAGAAGTCATAACTAAGTTTAGCTTCTTATACCGAATACATTCCTTCAATAGTTTGTGAACAATAGTTATTGAAGAATTATATATTCTGCTAATGCTAAACACGCTTCTGCTAGCTTTAAAGCTGTATCAAACTACCCTAAACTGCAATGAAACTCAATTCTAAAAAAACGTACCTTCAAAAATAAAGAAAATATATAAATGAACATATTTTAGTACTAAAATAAGATAAAGTAACAAAAAAATTAAGCCTTCTCTAACTTTGTGAAAGACGATTTGCTAAAAGATGAATGAAATAAATTAAAATGCCTGCAATGGTTCTATATTTTTGTATGATATTCATGATTTTGTCAATTAGGTAAGTATTGATATAGTAAGCACAAACATATCACGGAGAATATCTGACTAAATTCACACAATATGAAATGAAATTGCCAGATCAAGCCGCAATGGCAAACACATTAGTCGGACATGCTTAGTCTCGATAAACTAATACAGATTATAAAAAAGAGTAATGCTCTACTTGAAATAATACAAATATTATTAAAATGTTGTGAAACATGTTGACTAAGACAATCTATTCCCAGACAAAGGTCAGACGATCCAATGAAATGAGTCGTCTAAATCTAAATTGTCATGCCGATGAAAAACGAAACTATATCAATAAGTTCGGCATCAATGTTAGAAATTAAAACTAGTTATAACTACTTTTACAATAACATAGAAATGAGAGCTTTTGTAAATAGTTTCCTAGGTAGCGTAGATTAATATTGATGTACCCCTGTGAGAGTACCCAAAGATATGATGACCCCTAACAATTTCTTAATAAAATGTACAAAATCTCTTGTACGCAAATCGTCATAGAACAAAATATTTTGTGTAGGTTGGCCTAAATTTTCCTTACTTTCAACTATCTCAAAAAATGACACTTATTGGAGAAAACCACTAATTGTCTTGTCATCCTTCTTAATTACATATTTTGATTAGTATTATGGGGGTCTCGTTTTCCTAATACATATCCTATCGCTACATTCCGGAGTAAATGGTAATAATTATTTTGAATATCTAAAATGTTTATCGAGGATTGTGACTGTATTGTGAGATTTAGCCAAAGCATCTTATAATGTTTATCATTATGAAACTGTATGGAAGTGGTTGTTACATGTTACTTATGGTTGTTATTGTCATTTCGACTGCTTTTACACGATCGTCTTAAATATTTCCCTTGTTATTCTACCATGCTTGTTAGTTATAATGTATGTTACCCTAGGTGTACCACAAGGGCTTGTAATGGGCCCACCCTAAAATAAGTAATATTACAAATGTTTCTGTTATAAAGTATTAATGGAATAGTCAATTGAATTAATGTGGAGAATATAAGAAATATATGTTTATAGATGGAGAAATATGTGTTGCTGAAGATGGTTTAGAAATGAATTGGAAATATCAATTTGAAATACTCGTTAGTGTATAAAATAAATGTTATAGTAAATGGATATCATTTTCGACAGTATTATGATCTTGTATTCTAGTAGGTACTAATTTGATGTTGACATAATTGTTCTTTCCTGGGATTTAAAGAATGATGAGATTCTTCATGATGTCTGACGTAACTTAACGTGATTTCAAGTGAGATACTGTCTGTAAGTCTTTTCTACGTCCTTTTCTATGTCATTTAATGTTAGTGTTATAAAAGATTTTAATGTATTGTCTAATCAAGATGCGATTGATTATTGTCGTCTACTGGTATTGTTCTCATCTTATGCAATGCTGTTTTCACAATTTTAAGAATGTTACTTTAAGGATTTAACATCGCGAATTACTTATATCTTAAAGTGTGTATTCGCTTGATTGTGGCAAATTTTAGGATAAAATAATCTGTATCTATAGAGTATAAAGTACTGTTATTATTATTAATATTATAAAGTTTATAAAATTATTGGCTGTTTTAAATAGATTTTTAAAATTAATAAAAAAATATTTTGGTGAATTTCCACTTACCTTTATATGCACAATTTTTAAAAGTATTATCACTAAAGGCTGTCACATTATCTAATTTAAGATTTGAATCATGGTTTGTGTAGAATAGACATATTTATTTATTTAGTTTATAATCGTCTTCCTTGTTATTCGTATTTTTGTTATCTACTCTTAATTTAAGTAGATTAGCGACCCTATGGTTAAAATATTTAATCAACTTTTGATTTAAATTACAATAAATAATTATTACTCAAAATAATTATTGTAATTTACTTGAAACAGTTGTAAAATATTGTACCTACTTATGAAATTTCAACATGATTACGCTTCGATTTTAATATCTCTTATGAAATATCCATTAAGGATTTTAATGAATATGTAATTATTAAAAAATGTAATAATATATTTTAAAATGTAATCTTCGGATCTACCTCTTCAATAAATATTCTAAATATTACAGAAAAAATATCTAATTTAATATCAGAATTCTATTTATAGTCAGGCGTTGCAGTCTTGCATAGCTTAGAACAGATCTCTTATTTATTTCGAAAAATTAATAAAAATAATTATTACAAATATTTTATTATACAATTATTCTGTGTAAATTATTCTCTAGTGGTTTTTGATAGAGAACATTTCCCTTAAAAAATAAAATAAAATAATTTAAAGTCCACTAGCGAAAACCACTAGTAATTCTGTATTAAAATAATTATGCAATGTTAGATATATTTAATTATATTGTAGGTGCTTATGGAGTAAAATATTATCGTTTATTGAAGAGTCCTGTATTTTTTCTATCTTGTTATTTAGGAATATTATGTTTTCCTATGTTGTGTACCTTTCCTAACCTTCTGCTTAGGATGCGTCACGAGAAACAGTGAAAACCAACCCTACGTTTACTAAATACTTATCACCATCAGACCCTGCGACCTTTTTCTAACAACAATAAACCCAGCATTCTTCATCTAGCAATAAATTCAGCGAAATTTATATTATAGAAAATTCATTAATTGTATATACCTAAGGAGATACATATCAAAAAATTGATAATAAGAGTTTTATTCCCAGTCATCTAAAGGATGGTTTCAAAAGTGTCTTCAAATCAGATGATACAATTTTTGTTTTAACCAAGCATTTGATAACAATTTGTAATCCTGCAGGTAAATTATGTGAAATAACAAATTTACTTCTTACTGTAATAATACTGTCCATAGGTAAAACAGAAATAATAAGAGAAGAAGAGAATCTAAAAAAAGAAGATATAATGCTGAGAAAAGCAAAGCGCTAAAATTGGGAAGTCAACAACGTCAAAGTGAACAAAGGAAATAATGTTGCATATTTATTTTGGCCACATTTCATCATGGTCAGATGGCATATGTTGTGCATATGCATATAGCAAATGTGTAGGAATAGGAATGCTATTGTTGAATAGAAGTTCAGGATGACGCATTTATTAGAGTTACTGTGGAACTCGTGACGTGTCCTTTCTAGAAAGTTGTTTGGGTATCGTCGTATAGGACACAAGCAAGATTTTAATGCAATTCAGGGGTTGATTGGTGGTCGAAAATAGATTTTAAAATCATCTTAGACCATTTAGTTCAGCTGTGGAAATACATCTCTATAACTTCTTCTTACTTTGGTCCCACTTCGTTACCCAAACTTGTTCTCAAGAACAGATTTGTGTAGTTTCATTAACATGGTTTCCTACTACATTATCTTCAAACGGCTCTCTTATGAAATACCTATAATAAAGCTCTCTATAAATTTCGACAATATACATAAAGTTAATTAATACAGAAATATAGTCCTTGTCATAAAACTAGTTTGTTAGATACTCCATAATTTTTTTCTTTCCATTTATAGGGTCATCGGGTTTTACTGTAACTACTAAGGTTAAAATAACTATCTGTCTAAGTATTATATTAAATTATCAACTTGAAATAGCACCGACGCTATGTACAACTTTAATCTAAATGTGTGTTAGGTTTTAGATAATATTTCTATCAGACGAAACAAAGTAAAGTAAGAAACTATCTAGTAAAATGACTTGTTCTGGAATTTTCGCTGACCATAATTTAGATTCAGATCTAATAGTCAACAGTGATCATTAAACTAAATTAATAGTTGTCAATTCATTAGAAGGTCCAGAAAGAATTGTCTTGGATATTCTAAATGAACACAATTTGGCTGTGAGTAAACAATTCTTTAATGAATATTATAAAATAGTTCGTGCGTAAATTGAATGTTTTAATCTATCTCCCGATGACCCTTGGAATATGATTTGTGTAGACAAAACTGTACATGACACGCTCAGTGATAAACTAAGAGAGAAGAATTTGGAAAAAGTAGATAATGTCGTGTGAAATGAGTACGTTGGAAGACGCCATAAAGCTGTAACGAAGAAGCCAACATGAATGATTGCTAAATAAATAATATAAAATTTAGAATCGATGAAATTCGGGAAAGAAATTGATGTCGTTTTAATCAAAAATCGAAAGCCTTTCTAAAATCCAAGAATACAAATTATCATTTTAGTGAAGGTTACTTTTTCAAGGTTATCCTGATGCAGAAATCTTTCTTAGTTTTACCGCTATAATGGTAACGTAGTTATTAATAATAATCCTTCCATGCCGGTTTCGGCTACGGCGACCGTTTCATGACTACTGGCGTCTAACATAGGCTGTCATGTGGCTGAAAAATCCACCTTTGTTTATAAATATTCTTCCACAGAGTGGACACGTGAGAGTAACATAGTTATAGTGAATTACCGCTGGTGGTCGGGCTTTTATTTCGTCACGTTTAGCATCTAGCTTTGCAAGCCGACGAATCTCAAAGCCTGATATTTTTTGTCGCACCAGTGACCTCCACTCTCCGCGGTTCGATGCAAGCCCGAGATGAATCTACGTCGATCGCCTTCATGTGTTGCTTAAGCACATCCCTAAATCTTAAGAGTTGTCCGCCATGCTTTCGCTAACGTAGTTATTTATGATCATTTGGAACATCACCTACACCTAGAGATTTATGATATCGTATCAATAATGCATCTAGAATTTCCTATGGCGACATGATTACTCACTTTATCAACAGATTAGTTACTCATGGTTACTCATTTTAGCATTGTCGAGAGTATCTTCATAATCCGCTATGATAATGTAAAAATAAATAGAATTGTTACTTACCTACCTAGACAGTACATAAGGACTTATGTCATTTGCACACGTGTTGGTGAATAATGTTAGTTTTGTTGCATATTTTTACCCTTTCCTTTTCTACGTTTCTTTTAAAGTAGCTAAGTTATACAACTTAGCCAAACGGGCTACTTAAGTGCAACTATTATTAGGTACTTATTAACATTCAACTTGTTGAAAGTACCTAATATGAAACCAAAGACCATCAACAATAGAATTAGTACTTTTCCCCGCGGTTTCATCCGTGTGCCTTGTTCCTAAGTCTTGGATATTTGGAATCAGGTAGCCAATAATAATTCAGGAACAGATACACTTTAATCGAACTATGTGTATGTTTAATTTTGAGAAATTCAAACATTTTGCTCTAAAAATTGTACCGTAGAACGTGGTGCCGTGCCAAATGACTGTACCTACGGTACCTACATAGCTTTCAGAAAGATGTATACTAGATGTCATGGCGTTCAAAGTTTGATAAAGTTAATAAAAGCATACTTAACTTGCTTATTACGGAAAAAGATTGAAATACAGCAATTTTTTTTTATAACGACTATCGGGACACAAACTAAATCAACTATAAATTGCGGGTTAATCACGTGAAAATACTGAGAAAAAAACTCAAACGCTGTAGGAGGTATAACAAAGTAGTAGGCTGCGCGATATCGCCGCGACCGCGGACGCTGCTCATGAGGAAAAGCCCCTCTGTGGCTCGAAACTAGTAGAGCATTTCTCAATATTTTCACGTGAGTAATCCGCGATTTTTAGTTAATACAGCCAAAATTGTTTATGAAACAGAATAGATTTATCACTGAGCGTCCATATTGTATAATATCTGTGAAATAAATGTACTAACAATGTATTGTATACTTATTATGTGTTTAGATATACATGGTTTATTGTAATAGATTATGTTTGTATTCTGTATACTGTAGACCCTTTCTACCACTAGTCAGATCATTGAGATGAGGGAAGAAGATGTAATCAGAAGGCTACAAAATCTAAATTCGGGATTTGGGACCTGTAATTATTACTTAAAGTATTCCTTCGTAAAGATTTTCTAACAATAGCTAAAAAACTGGGTTTCGTAACCTGTGAATCTGAGTACGCTGATAAAATTTTAAAATTCAATTAATTTACCTGACTGCCTCTTTGCCAGAATGTTCGCAAGCGTGACTGCCGGGCAAGGGGTCTCGCGTTCCATTCTCGATTCGGGCAAAGTATTATTGGTCTTTTTTTAATCTCAGTCGTCACGGAGTCTGAAATTGTGCCCGGTTTAGGGCAATAGGCTCACCCCCTATTACATGGGACTCATAGATAACATAAATAGTGAAAAGCGGATGTTACATTGTACAGTGTCATTAAGTACAGTCGTAATGTGCACCTCTACCTACCCCTTCGGTGATAAATAGGTAACCTTTGTCATAATACGTAGGTACTAAATAAATCACTGCAGCTATTAGTCAGTTGGGTTTTTAAATTTATGGATTAGATATATGTACATTTTACTGCCGATTTCAATAATCGATTTTAATTAGAGTATTTGAATTGAGATCGATTACTGATATGTTGTTTTAAAATCGATTATTGAAATCGACTGTAATGTTTTGACTGTTGAAATTCTCAGTTGTAGCACTAAGTTCGCATGTGTGTGATGGCAGGCAAATGGGCTCCTTAAAACATATTTATACCAAAACCAGCGAAAGCATTACACGTGGTACTTACTATTCATAGATTCACGTATAGTAAATTGTTTAAAAACAAACTTGCAGCTTGCAGCCATAAAAAGCAAAGGTACCCAGTAGGTATGTCAACAAAAACAAATGCCGGAAAAACATCTGCGAGTTATATTTAGACAGCGGTTGAGTCAAATCAAGGTCAAATACAAATTGGTTTTGGACGAAAATAGAGGTTTTCATTACCGTAGACGCTTTGATGTGAAAGGTTTCACAATTGAAGGCATTCACATATATACCGGGCATAATTTCAGACTCCGTGCTACGACTGAAATTAAAAAAAACCCAATAATACTTTACCCGACCTGGGAATCGAACCCATAACCTCTTGACCGGCAGTCGCACTTGCGACCACTCGGCCAAGGAGGCAGTAAATCGAATCAATTTCATGATATTGTTTCGCCATTGACAACTGCGTAATCTATTCATAATAGTGCATTTTCTTATAATCAATCTATTTGTTTAAGCACAAGTAACTATCGGATGAAATAAGTACTTAATGAATATATTATGTCACCCTAAAACAATTATCTAGATCGATCTAGATTTAAGACGAAAGTTATATATAGGTATTTAATAGCGAACCGCCCCGACTTTGCACGGGTACAATATGCATATAAGCCTTCCTGAAGAATCACTCTATCTACCTCTATTAAAAAAAACCGCATCAAAATCCGTTGCGTACTTTTAAAGATCTAAGCATACATAGAGACAGACAGACAGCGGATAGCGATTGCAAAAATGGACATTCGACATCAATCGGTTACTATGTAATTTGGGCCGTTAGTCTCAACATTTAGTCATTTTTATCTCCGTAATTAAATTCCCGATCACAGGTCAACGTAATCGAAGCCCAAAACTCAATAAAGATGAAGTCATTATCACTATTTGTTCAGTGTCAACAGATAAACATTAATTGATGATATTCTGAAATTGATTATTATGTTTTCAGTTTACTGACGTAACTTTTTGACGAGGAATCTCGACTAGTTTCAAGCCTGTCTGTCGCGTCGTGCGGATAATAAATTGCTAATGCTCACGAGAATTCTAATATTTATAAACATATACTGATATGTTTGTGAAGAAATACATTTTGTTTTAATTTGAATATTTCAATTTTTTCTAAACACAATCTACCTCTAGAATGTGTTCACTGTTAGTGACAAAATGATTTCCCTGGTTCTCTCCTACCTAATAAGGCTTAGTTGCACCACAGAAAGTAGTTATAAGTAGTATTAGTTTGTGTTACCAGTGTCTCTACTAACACAGTGACATCTACTTACTACACTACATTTGAAGAAATTAAAAAAAAATCCAATTCATTACTCACTTACTCATGTTTGTTAATATTCGAGAAAAGCTCGAATTGTTTCAATCCGTTCCGGGAAATTAGTCGTGACAGCTTTTTGTCAGTTCAAGTCCTATGATTTTTTTTTAATGTTTGATGGTCCGACGTTTGACCACTATCTTGCCTAATGGTAACCGATGGTGCGGTCTACGTTGAATCACGTCGACCCATAAGCAACCTATTCACTCGGGGCTTAGAGACGCGCAGGTTATACCCTTCAGGAAATACAGACTCTGGCAAAGTATTCCACTCCTTAGCAGTACGCACAAGGAAGCTTGATGCGAAGCGCTTCGTGCATATGTGTGTTTGGATAATTAAAATAGGTATAGAAACCTTGTATCTATACAAACATACTCAATGTATCTGACTGGTGGTAGACCCAACTGTTGTTGACATCCTGACTTACTTGATTGTTGTTCCCTTCACAATAAAGTTGTTATTGTAAAGTTTCAATGCGTTTTTTATTAATAATTATCCCTATTGTCATTAATTATTCACTTTTATACCTTCTATATAAAGCAGTTAAGTTGTTTTTCGTTTGCGCTAACCATTTCCTATTTTGTAATAAATAAATAGAATTCAGCTATATTTTGTAATAGTTAGTTTGCGGTTGATAATGATTAACACTGGATTTAATACTTTATAATGAACTGTATAAAGTTTATTTTGGTAGATATACGGTCTAATAAATCTGCTAAGGATGTGATTAGGTGGAAATAGTGAGTCATTTCATTACACTATGGGAGCAGAAGAATGATAATTGTAACTAAAGCTAATTATAAAAAGATATTGTATAGGTAGGTACCTCAGTTGTTGTTTATGCCAACTTAGAATTTAGCGGTGGTTCAACTCCCAAGAATCGAAGCATATAAAAGTGACTCCACGGTTGGTGCGGTGCCTGGGCAACCAACCGGCTGCTACGCAACGAGTCGCGGGTTCGATTACCGCACGGAATAACTCTTTGTATGATCCATAAATTGTTATTTCGGGTCTGAGTGTCATGTGTATTTGAACTTGTATGTTTGTAAACGCACCTACGACACAGTAGAAATTCCTTGTGTGGGGCAACGTATAAAAAAATCCCAAGCAACCTCGAGTTCCATTTTTGACTTGACTTTGGAATTTTAAATTAAAACTAAACTTATCGAAATTTCGTCGTCGGTTCGATTCCCAAGTCGGACAAAGAATTACAGGGATTTAAAAAAAAAAGTGTGCTAGTGAGGCAATAGGCTTACCCCCTATTACATGGGACTCGTAACATAAATAGTGAAAAGTGGGTGTTACATTGTACAGTGCCATAATGTTCTTTGCCTTTGCCTACCCCTTCGGGAATAAAAGACGTAATGTTATGTTAGGTGTAGTTTACAAATACAAAATATCTACTAATTAACTCCAAAACTAGATACTTTTTTCAATATTATCAGTTATTAAGTACAAATATCTGAATATTTTATACCGAATTACTTTATCAGCTTCTGATACGAATGTTTAATTGATAGTTATTATAATTTGTTTCGACCGGCGCCAATTCATCGTACTAGAGGTAAGTATCGTGATACAGAGAAATATTAGCCTGATAGATACGTGATTTTAAAGTAATCTATACTAATATTATAAAGAGGAAAGATTTGTATTTTTGTATTTTTGTATGTTTGTAATGAATAAACTCAAAAACTACTGGACCGATTGCAATAATTTTTTCACCATTAGAAAACTGCATTATTCAGAAGTAACATAGGCTATATAATATCACGCTAGGTCCTATAGTTGTGGAGTAGTAACCAAAAATGTTTTAAAAACGGGGGAAAAGTTTCGTTTCTGAGGTCTTCCGTGGCGTGCGCTGAGCATAAGTAGTTAAAGTTATACAAAAATGCTCTATAGATGAATTGTTCATAAATAAATGAAATAAGTAAATGAAGTCCGGAAAAATATTTTCAAAAGGTTAATACTTCCTAAATAAAAAAAAACTGAGAATAAATATAAATAAAACGTAAAACTATGTAAAAAATCTTACGTCACCCCGTGCGAAGCCGGGACGGGCCGCTAGTGAGTAATAAAATAAATATGACGAAGTTAAAGAAGATAATATCTAGCTTCGGACGGACTGACTGACAGACTATTATTTATTTTGTATTTGTTGACTTTTCAAAAGTAGGTACCAAATTATGGTTTAATTGAAATAGATGCATTGACGTTTGACTTTTTTTTAATATTTAATTTAAATACCTATTTAATTTATATACCTACTAGCTTTTACCCGCGGCTTCGCTCGCGTCACAAAAGGATAAAAAGTAGTCTATGTGACATATACCAATACATACAGCGCCATCTATACCAATACTTTTGTTTTCCCTCGGGAATTTCAAATTTTTTCGGGATAAAAAGTACCCCATTATTTAATCCAGACTACTAACTTTGCGTCTGCAAAAATTCATTGCAATCGGTATCGTAGTTACGGCGTGAAGTCGGAACAAACAAACAAACTCACTTTCCCATTTATAATAGTAAGGATATACCAATACATACAGCGCCATCTATACCAATACTTTTGTTTTCCCTCGGGAATATCAAAATTTTCGGGATGAAAAGTACCCTATTATTTAATCCAGACAACTAACTTCACTTCACACTTCAATCGGTTTAGTAGTTACGGCGTGAAGTCGGAACAAAAAAACAAACAAACAAACTCACTTTCCCATTTATAATAGTAAGGATATCTATGCTCAGTTTTTTTTATATGACTAGCTCACCTGGCAACTTGGTATCGCATTTTCTCTCACCTATAACCCGCGCTATATAGCGCGGGCTTGCGGACGGCGCCGAGCGTTCCGCGCGCGCCTCAAAGAGCCATCAGACCACCACAGATGGGGCCCAACAGGGCCGATGCCGATTCGGAGTCGCGGAGAACCTAACGGGTAACCGGGGCTTCGGCTCGACGTGCAGGAGAAGGAACGGGGTGGTTTTTAGTCAGTAAGAGTCTGACACTCCCTCCCGCCTCACCCAGGCGGGAGCAGTCATTCGATGATTTTCAGCCCTTATAAAAAACCATTAATCCTTCCCTGAACTTTCACGAACATTGCAAGACTAAAATTAGCCAGAACGGTTTTCAAGACAAAAATTAATCAAATCGTCTCAGCCGTTATCGATTTTTAGCGAGACTAACAAACGGAGAGTCATATTTATTTATGTAGATAGCATATTCTTGTCGTCATTACAAGAAAACATATAGCAATCTGATCCAAATCAGTAACATTCTGATTGCCATTTAATTTTAACTCCCTAAATAGACTATATTTCTTTTAATCTGCTTAATATTGTAAAAACACAAATATCAAGTCAATTAAGAAGAAAATTATGAATGATTTGAAACACGGTTTTTTATCCTGGGGTCTATGTATGATATGTCAAACAATTAAAAAAAAAAGATAATCTATGGAACCAAAAAAAGAACTTTATTACAATAGCTCCAAGTTACATTATCACATTACACACCAGCATTTCCATTTAGTTTTTTGGCGGCTTCCGCAGCCTCCTTCAATAGAGGTGTTGTGCCACAGAGTCTTAAGTTGTTTGTGTATGCTATAGCTCCCACAAACAGACCGGATACGAGTAGCCATAACCCAGCTATGTAAAACGTTAGCTCCCAAGACCCGGTGAAATCGTACAGCATACCTGGAAATAAGGAAACATAGGGTTAAACACAGTAGAATCTGGTGAAACGTTGAACTATAAAGTTTTCTAAATAAGACAGTGGGTTGGACAGATCACTTTATAGTCTTAACAAACAGCGTTTTTTTAAAATTCACTGTTTAGGTAATCTATTTTGTGCTTGAAATGAGAATCAGCAGAATAATTCAGAAAGATTCTTAGGAAGTTCTTAGGTCGTAGTGACTTTTCTCTGTCTAATATTTTTATTGCCTCATTGGCCGAGTGGTCGCAAGTGCGACTGCCGGGCAAGGGGTATCGGGTTCGATTCCCAGGTCGGGCAAAGTATTCTTGGGTTTTTCAAAAAATTCACAGTCGTAGCACGGAGTCTGGAATTGTGCCCGGTATATGGCAATAGGCTCAGTCCCTTTTTTTTTTTTTGAGGGGGGAAATCATCCAATGACTTCTCCCGCCCGGGTGAGGCGAGTGGGAGTGTCAGACTCTTACTGACTAAAAACCACCCCGTTCCTACTCCTGCACTTCGAGCCGGAGCCCCGGCAACCCGTTAAGTCTTCCGCGGCTCCGTATCGGCATTAGCCCTATTGGGCCCCATCCGTGATGGTCTGATGGCTCTTTGAGGCGCGCGCGGAACACGACGCGCCGTACGCTCGGGCCTGGTTCTGGTCGGGCGGCGAGTCACCCGTGCTCGCCGTCCGCAGGCCCATGCTTACGGTTGCCGGAGATCGTCTCGCGATCCCCGACGCCCGGAGTGTCTCTCGCGACGGCCGGGGCGTGAGGAGGTTCGTTCCCTCACGCGCTCCGCCTCCTCCTTAGCTAGCATAACTGCTTCGCAAAAGGAGGAGACGGCATCCCAGTCCCTCTCGCTCCGTATCATGGTCTGAACCAGAGCCGGACGCGAGAGGTCGCCGTCGCCAATCACATCCCTGAGGACACGACGGTGCTCAGCCCACGCAGGACACACCGCCACCGTATGCTCCACCGTGTCCTCCGGGCGATCCTCGCAGTGATGACACTCGGGCGTTTCCTCCCGCCCAATCCGAAACAGGAACCTACCGAAACTTCCGTGTCCGGTAAGTACCTGCGTCAGGCGGTAGGTGAGGACGCCGTAGCGTCTCTCAAGCCACTCCTCAAAGAGGGGACTTACCGCTGCAATGACAGCGAGCCCAAATAGGCTCAGTCCCTAGAAGTATAAATAGTGAAAAGTGGGTATTACATTGTATAGTGGCATAGTGTACCTCTGCCTACCCCTTCGGGGATAAAAGGAGTGATGTTATGCTATGTTATTTTTAGACAAAATCAAATAAAATTCTCACCTCCAATAGGTGGTCCAACAAGATGTCCGATACCTTGCGTGAGAAGGATCAGTCCATACGCCACAGTAAAGTTTTCAATAGGCATCAATTCCATGAGGATCATGGGTATATAGGAGTAGGCGCTGGCGACACTGAGGCCGAAGAACGTGGAGTTGACAGTCAAGGCCCAATAGTTGGTGATGAACAGAGGATAGATCGCAACTGTCGCTCCGCAAAGGATGAGACACCCAGCGTAAGTCTTGGTTACATTTACCCAGGGCTGGTCTCCTGCCCAACCGAGAGCTACCTAGAAGAAGGAAGGTAAGATGAACATACATGTTTATTGGTCAGTTGAGTTAGAGATAGTTTTTAAACGAAAATACTCATTTTAGACACAGCCTGTTTAGGTAAAAAAATTAAAGATAAGGAAATAATAGATTTTGTGAACAATTTACTTGCTAAAGAATCTGATTAAGTATATGTACTAAGTAAACAATAGCAGGTTCAATATATAGGTATAGGATAAATCAATGTTTATGCTTACAATCCCAATGCTGCTAGAAACTCCAATAATAGAGATCATCATAGGTCCACCTGCTGTGTTCATTTCATTCATATAGGAGTTGAGGAAGAAGTAGGGCACGATGAACCACACAGAGAGAATCAAACAAGATAGATTGAACAGCAGAAAGTGGAACTCCGTGAACATTTTGAATTCAAACATGGAGCTTAGGGCTTGGAATAAGCGGTTGTACCATCTCTGCAACAAAAAATAACAGTATGTGTGATTCCGAAACATAGTGACAGAAATATCTATTTTATTGTTATCATTTAATTTTCTAGTATAGTCCATCTTTTTTTACGGGGGAAAATCATTCCAAGGCGGGAGGACTAAAAACCGGACCCCCGGCAACCCGTTAGGTCTTCCGCGGCTCTGTATCGGGCATCAGCCCTACTGGGCCCCATCTAAGTATAGTCTATCTAGTGTTTAATAGTCGATTTTCAACTATAAAATTCTCAGTACTACGGCGTCTAGAATTGGGGGCTCTCTGTGTTAAGTTCTTGATTCCTTATGATTAATATATGAGCAATACTGGTCAAAAGTGGGTGTCACTCTGCCCACTCCATCGAAGAAATTATAAAATTAACAAAATCTTACCATTTCATCATCAGATTCTGAGTAAAGAGACCACGACGAGTTCCTATACATATCGGGTAGCGATGAAGCTCTAAGTTTATACCTAGTTATAGACATCATGGCACCTCGGTGCATCAATGTCGTTTTATACAAGGGGACATCTCTCAGGTAATGGTGGTCTGTTGACATTTGTTTAAACCAACCCTGTTGCTGTTGCAATAGTTTTGCGTCATTCTCAATGAGTTTCTGCTTCGTTAAATTCATATTTGTTTTAGACTTCGTAGTCTCAGTCTTTAGAACTTCATTATCTACTTTCTTCTCACTCTCGCCCTTTTTAACCTCTGCCTCAGTTCCGTCTTTAGTTTTCTTTACTTTAATTTCTACGGGAAACTTTGCGGGTCCTTTAGTATTTTCTGGATTTTCTATATTGATATTGATGTCCGAATGCCTTCGCATTAACACGTCTGGATAGTTTTGTAGAATAATGCTGTAGAGTCGCCTATTTTTCATCAGCTTGTCTAATACTTCAGTTGGTACCTGTAAAATGAAATGCGCTACAATTAATACTGTTTGAAAATAAAGTTATATAGATTATCTTTATTTCTTAATTTATCTTTATCTCTTAAAAATAATTAACTATGTCACAGAATTATACCTTCTCGTTCTGTTGAACAAACGTAGGTAGATGTATAGCTGAATGCATTCTCTTGCTCGGACTCTCAGCATTCGCTTGTGTTGTAGCTTCCAATTCTTCAGCTTCTGCTATACTAGTTGCTAATGTCGCTAAAATATATTCAGGGCTCTTCCCAGATTCCAACAACGTCTTCAACTCTTCAGAGTCTAAGTACGCTGATTCTCCTCCTATGGATCTCGAGGAAGTAGAACCAGCACTTGATGATCTTCGAGATCTAGCTTTAGAGAGTCTTCGCTCTCGTTTTTGTTTAATTAGTAACCACTCTGGAGTCTTCATTAATGCTCCACATACACACACATTAAGTAGAGTACCAGCTAATAAAACAATAGTATTTCTCCAATCGTATATTTCTAAGAGGTAGTGAGTCATTGGTGAATAAATAAGAGTACCGAAACCTATGCCACACGTGGCTAAAGATACTGCTAGATTTCTTCGTTTATCGAACCAGAAAGCTACAGACACTACCATAGTTACGTACAATATTCCCATTCCTAATCCACTTATGAAACCATAAGTTAGACATAACATTTCTACTGAGTTACTTACAGAAGCTAGTAGGAAACCCAGAGTAGAGAGAACTCCAGCTATCATAGTCATGACTCTACATCCATACCTATCTACTAAGGCACTCATTACTGGCCCTGCTAATAATGGAGTAGCGATAAAGAGACTGCCAATCAACGAAGTTTTTGATTGTGTAGTTTCGAAGTATGCAGTAAATTCCTCATGTAGAAGACCGAAGGAAACTGCGAGGCCATCAGCACATGCTGATATTAGGAATGATGCAGCGACTACAACCCAGCCCCACCCGCCATCGGGTATAGCTGGAAGAGCTGTTTTTTTTAAATCATGGCTATCTTTCGAACATATACTATCATTATCGTCTAATCCTTCGAATTTGACCCGTTCAACAGGTGACTCAACTTCATCTCTTGAGTAATGAACGACAGTGCCATTATCCTCTGATTTGATGGAATTAATTGTATTGATATCTGTATTGTTTGGAATATTTGCGTGTCCATTGTTTAATTCTTCTTTAGATTTTTCAGTGTCCTTTGTGTCTGCCATTGTTTGTTTGTTATTGCATAACGTTGATTCTGTTTTTTGATTGCGGGGATCTGGAGAAAGAAAATAGTTGTTATTTGTTTTGTGTATTTGAGTTTAGTTTATTGAAGAGTTTTGGTATATTACAGGCAACCAAATAAATATATACTACAGTTATTATTATACCAGTGAATGTAAGGTCACCGTGGAGATTTGTATTTGCAGCTTGATGTCATCGGTGCAGTAGTGCATACATAGAGGTAGATGTTGCCTCATTAATCGGGACAATAGTGTCATAATACTAGTCATGACATTGAGATAAGTCCTAGGTTATTAGTTTATTTGCATAGCAGTAATAACATTTAGTTCGACCATAACATGATATAACACAGCGTGGTAAAACAAGGACACTTTATATCTTAATGGGTAAGCAGAAGCAGTGTAATAGTGGATGTAATGTATATTATCTGGATGATAATATACATTACATCCACTATTACTCTACTCTACTCTACTCTACTCTACTGGTACTCTAACTTTCAAAAGATGGATTTTTGAAAGTTAGAGTACCTAAGAAATAGTAGTAAGTTCCACTTAGGATACAGTTACATTTTGTAGATGGAACTGCTCTCGTATCTTAAGCGAGGAACAATACTATTTTCTTATTGTATGACAGGCGTAGAATAACCATTTTTTTCTCTCTTAGGCAACCGAGTATCCAATATTATGTTGTCGACTAAAGATCAACCATATTTTCCGTACAAAGTGAAAGTGTTCAACGGCTGTCATCTATATCAACCCCACTGTCTACGAAATGGCTGTAGATTGTATGACCGATGTATGTATTAAGAACGACTGAAGTCTAAAGTTCTTGTAACGTAATCCATGTGGCAGTGGACGAAATGTATGGAAGTTGGTCCAACCGCCCTTAATATTATAATAGGTACTTTTTATTACATAAAGTTTAAGAGCTTCTTTATTTGTTTGAACGCGCTTATCACTGGAACTACTGGGTCGATTTGAATATTTGTTTTTATGTTGCAAAGTATATTGGTCGAGGAAGGCTATAGGTTATAAAACACCACGCTGCGATTAATAGAAGCCCAGCAGAGCGGGTGAAAACGCGTGGGAGTAGCATAAAATGTAGGTAAAACTACGATGTAAGTAGGTACTTTTCCAACATACAAAAGGCCATTAATATCTATCCGAGAGGCTTCGACAGACTTAGTTAAACCTTGGCGACAGTACCTACACGGCTCAAGCTCTTATCTGCCAGCATGCGGGACTCTATAGAAAACACATTGTGTCTCACGTATATCTATATTACAGAATACCATGGATTAAATAAAAAAATACAACCTACATTTCTAACTTTTACAATATACAATAAAGAAGACACTCACCACAATGGTAATTACTGAGTAAACGTCATTTATCATTTGTGACACCATCGATATGAGATCTATATTACACTAGCTGTTGCCCGCGACATCGTCCGCGTAGAATAATGCCTTCTGGCAGAATTTAGGCTTTTGAATTAGTATTTATCAAGGGTTATTCTACGGTAACGAATGTCGTCAGAATTGATTCAGTACCTAGTATAGGACTCCTCTCCTGTAGATGATAGCGTGATAATATGTAGCCTATAAGTTAAACCGACTTGTCAGCAATATTCATGCAAAATTTGAAGTAAATCCATGCAGTACATTTTGAGATCATTCCAGACATACAGACAACTATTCTAAAAACCATATATTTGGCTTCGGTATCGATTGTAGATCACGCTCCAAGTATTCTTTTAAACAAATATTCAATGCGCTGCGAAAATTATATATTCCTTTATATTAGATAGATAAGTTAGACTAAGTTATTTTATTTAAGTTGTAAATACATTCGTTATGTAGAAGCACGATGGGATTGACATCGTCACAAAATGTGTACAAAGAATATCCCTTACAATAAATGAGATTAAAAAAAAATATAGGTATATATTCAATGCACAGTTTGGACTTTTCTACGATTTTATTATACATACATAACATAACATCACGCCTTTTATCCCCGAAGGGGTAGGCAGAGGTGCACACAGCAGTAACACCCACTTTTCACTATTTATGTTATGAGTCCCGTGTAATAGGGGTGAGCCATCCGGTATATTGTCATATACCGGATACATTTCCAGACTCCGTGCTACTACTGAGTTTTTTTTAAAACCCAGTAATACTTTCCCGACCCGGGAATCGAACCCGAGACCCCTTGCCCGGCAGTCGCACTTGCGACCACTCGGCCAATGAGGCAGTTGATTAATCAACTGTTTTCATGAAATTCATAGAAATATCATATGTATTGATAATGGAATAGAAACTGGCCAGCAGAGGGCTTACTAGTAAGTAAGTAATCTTGACGAGTACGCGTTGCTCTGATTGGTTGGTTTATTTGAGCCGGCCAATCATAGCGTCGAACGCGTACTCGTCACAATTACTTTTAACGTAAAACAAACTCGAACTACGGTCTCTGGTTAACCTACTCCATCCTGTCAAATTTATTCATTGCATTTTCGACTTTAGGTCAATTCAATAAAGGTGTAGATGTTTTAGATGACAGAATAGGATTTTTTTTTTTTTTTTTTAAGGGGGGAAAATCATCGAATGACTTCTCCCGCCTGGGTGAGGCGGGAGGGAGTGTCAGACTCTTACTGACTAAAAACCACCCCGTTCCTTCTCCTGCACGTCGAGCCGGAGCCCCGGTTACCCGTTAGGTTCTCCGCGACTCCGAATCGGCATCGGCCCTATTGGGCCCCATCTGTGGTGGTCTGATGGCTCTTTGAGGCGCGCGCGGAACGCGACGCGCCGTACGCTCGGGTCTGTTTCTGGTCGGACGGGGAGCCACCCATGCAATCACCTCCTCCAAGACTTCTTGTCGGAGACTCTGGGTGAGCGGGGGAGCCCAAGCGCGGAGCTTGTCGCGTACCATCCGGTACGGGCGTCCCCACGGATCTCTGTCCAGAGTCCCCAGCATCTCTCGGCGGGCCTCCTCCTTGGCCCGCAATATCTCCACCTTGAGGAGGGCCTTGGCCGCCCTGTATCCCTCGTACAACTCCGCCTCTCTCGCCTCCGCATTAGGAGGACGGATGCGGCGCCTGCGGTGCCTAGTGTACTGGCGTCGCGCAGCAGTACACGCCTTGCGTAGAGCTGCTAGCTCTTGCGACCACCAGTACACCTGGCGCTTTTGTTGCCTCGACCGGATCCGGGGCATCGCCACGTCACAGATCCTGGACATGGCGTCCTGGAGCCACTTGGCCTCATCGTCTATGTCGGCAGGCCTGACCGGTGGTATCACCCAGGCCTGCACAATGGCGGCTTCCAGGAGCAGCTCCCGGTCCAGCTGTGTCAGCGCCCAACGCGGGCCACATGGGGCCTGTCTGACCGGCGGGTCTGCGGACTCGGCGGAGACGTCGAACCGGATATACCGGTGGTCGGAGTACGTCTCCACCTCCTCCATGACGCGCCAGTCAACAATACGCGGTGACAGAGCAGGGCTGGCGAACGAGATGTCCACCACCGACTCGCCCTGCATCCGCACGCACGTGGGGACAGAACCCCGGTTCAGGACGACTAGGCCCGTCTCAAGGGCCCAGTCTTCCACCATCCTACCCCGGACGTCGGTGAACCGGGAACCCCAAGCCAAGTTTTTGGCGTTGAAGTCCCCGAGGACGAGCACGGGGAGGGAACGGAACCCGACGACGACGGTGACCAACTCCCTCAAGGAGTTGTGGAACTCGGCGAGAGTTCGGTTCGGAGAGAAGTACACGCCCACCACAGCGAGCTCTCCGAACCGTGCTGCGACACAACCCCGGCCTCTTTGAGCAGCCTCAAGAGTCGGGGTACCGGCGGCGGCCGACGAGATGATGGTCACCGAGCCGTCCAGGTCCGCCACCCAGTGATCCCTGGGCAGGACAAAGTACGGCTCGGAGACCACGGGGACATTGATCGACCACTGCGCCATGCTCTGGAGCAGGAGATCCTGAGCAACGGCGCAGTGGTTGATGTTCGCCTGGAGGAGGCGGAATGGGGCCATTATTGGCAGTCCATTCCGACCTCCTCAGTGGCGGCAGCGGCGACTGCGGTGGCAGTGGCGGCGGCGGCGGCGGAAACGGCAGGGGCGGCGGAGGGCCTACCTTTGCCCTTGGGTTTGGCGGGAGGGGAGCAGCCTTTGCTCCCGACCCGGTGATTGGCCGGCTTGCCAGCCGCCGCACATGCATTGCAGTGCAGCGGGGCGGAGCACGAGCCGGCCTTGTGACCGGGCCGACCGCAGCGGAAGCAACAGTCGCTGCGGTCCACCTCCGAGGTGCATTTGAGAGCGGTAGCACCTCAGAGGCCGGGTCTCGAGCAGCTTGACCTGCGCCGAGCGCTCGAGCTTGACTTGGCCGCTGTGACGGGGCAGCTGACCACAACAGTGCGCAGCCCCGAGTTGTCCGGGCGGATGGCGCCTGCCTTAACTTGGTCAGCAGGGCACCCTCCCGTCCTGGTCACAGCGGCCACCACCTCCGTCTCCGTTACGGAGTCGTCCAGGCCCAAGATCCTGACATCCAGGCATTTGGTGGGCCTGGACACGCGGGCCTCGTCCGCACCGAGACACGCCCTAAGCCTCTCGGCCAGGGCGTCGGCCGATGGGCCGCTGGTCGCGCCGGGGACCTCCAAGAGACGGGCTCCAGTGGCAGTCACTTTGACTGCAAACCCGTCCGGGGCCCCGAACTCCGCAGGAGTCACCGCCCCCTTGAGCTTGGCGAGGACGTCGCCGTAGGTAACGCCCCTATTAACCGCTTCCGGCTGTAGGGCAAGGCAGCAGCGCGTTTCTCCCTGCGCTGCTGCTGCCGTCGCTGCCGCTGCGCCTTTTTGCGGCGCTTCCGGCCCTCCCTGGCGACTCTCCTCGCCTCGCCGGCGATTTGCCACCCGCCGCCGTCCTCCGCTCGCGGGGCGGGTTCCACCACCGCTGCCGCAACTCCAGCCTGCCGGGCTGGAGTGCCTCTCCTCTTTTTGCGCCCTGCGGGCGCAGGTGCCGTCGGCGCAGCTGGGGTCTGCGTCGGCGGGGACGCAGAGGCCCTCGCTGGGGCAGCCGGTCGCGCCTTTGCCGGCGGTTGGGAGCTGCGGCAAGCCTGACCCCAGGTCGAAGGCTTGGCCGCAGCGGCCGCGTACGACCGCGGGACCGCGGGGGCGACCTGGCTCGCCGCGAGCGGGGGCCGCAAGAGCCTGCCCTCCAGCACGTCGAAACGTCTCCTTGGCCTCCGCCGGGGGCTGGGGGCGACTGCCACGAACAGCGGCGAGCTCGGCCCTGGCCGTCCGCAGCTCGGCCTCTAGAGCCGCATTGGAGGCCGCCAAGCGCGCCAGCTCTCGCCGCAGCTCGGAGCGCACCTTTCCCGCAGTGGGCCCCGCACACTGCTCCAAGGCCGCCTCCGTTATAGTGGCCGCCGCCGCCCTGAGGAGGCGGAGCCTAACCGGCTGGGATTTACCCATCGCCAGCTTGTAGAGCTCCGCCGTAATGGCCTGTTGGAGGCCCCCGGAGCAGCTCTTGCTCTCAGAGCCGCGCTCGCCCTCCGACATCTCCACGCCGGACATCTCGGCCGCAGAGGACTCCGAACGGGCAGCGCTTGAGAGAGCCCTGCCCTCCGCGGCCAGCTGTTCGGCTGACTCCGCGCAGGCAGCTGGTGCCGGTTTCCGGCGACCGCTGCCCTTGCCGCCCCTACACCGCGCTGCCGTGGGGACCTTGGGGGGAGGCGCTTCCTGAGCGCCGGAGGACGGGGACAAACTGTCCTCCTCCAGCCTGGGGCGTTTGAACGTCCCCGTCGCGCGGCGGCGTGAGCCTTTCGAGCTCACGCTCAGCCGCTCCGCTAATGTTGTGTCGGACTCTGAGTCCGACACCCTCCGACTGGACTCCCGTGTGTGGGGCCTGCTGGACGAGTCCAGCGCCTCACCACGAGTCCCGGAGCCACTTGGGCTCCCTTCTCCTGCTACTGCAGGCGAGCCAAGCTCACCCGCACTCTCCTCCTCCGTATGTGGTTTTTTATATTGATAGGTCTCCATAAAGTTCCCACGAGTATGGGGGAAATAATCGGTCCACCCAGGCAGTGCCCCCTGTACCTGGGTAAGTGAAAATTTGTCTCCCAACTAGAGGGTCCACTGGTCCCCTAGCTGGGGGTGCGCTCGCGACTGACACTACTCCTCAGCCATGCATACTCTCGCCGCGCACCAGAACTTAGTATTGGAGGAATTTTTTATAGAGGTTATCTTCCTCGCGGTCCGGGCGACCAAGCCAAGACCCTCGTCCCGTTCAGAGTCACAAAACATGACCGTGACCTCCTTACGGATTACGATATCGACGGCTGCAATCGGGGACAGCTTGTGTCCCGATGCTGCTCGCTGGCAGGGTGAGTGCACAACGAGCACCGCCCTTGCCTCTCCGCCACGCTCTCTGCTAATCAGAGAGACAGGCGGAGAAACGCCACACGGAAGCGCGGGCCATGAGCACACAGCCCGCCGCCTCCAGAACCCTATCGGGTTCGCCCGCCCAGTCCAGAAGTCTGCTGCGGGCGACAGTCACTCCAACCCTATCACCCCCGCTAGGGAGACTGTCACCCGCACCCAGGGTGCACCACGGGGAGATCTTCTGGCACCGCACCCCGACAGAATAGGATAGGTAGACTTGCTGGCCACAGTACCTAAGTAGAGTTCATTACTGTCTTTCGATAAATTCTAATTGCTCCCCATAGTGGCAGGGTAGTGGTTAGGGGAGAATATATTAAATGTAGTTTTAATGTAGATATGTATGTTTGTTTGTCCCTGTCATTCACAAGATAGGCGACCCGTAACCACTTTGTTAGATTGGTCAAAGATAGTTACATTATAAATATTATAGTCCCCGAATTAGAAATAATCGATTCCCTTAAACTTTGCTTAATTTTTTTTATGGATTAATCCGGTAAACGATCAGACGTATCACCTGATGGTAAGCAATCGGCGCCGCTCATGGAATTTAAAGTAACATGAAGCTATTGAGGGTGCAGGTTCGAAACCTACCGACGCGACGGCAAGTACCGATGTGACTTTTTCCGAGTTATTTGTACTTTCTAAAGATTATTTAGACACCACTGACCAACGGTGAAGGAAAACATCGTGATTGAGCAGTATTGAGCAAGCGTTGTGATTATGTATGTATGAAACCTTCTCCATGTGAGAAGAGGCTTTGCTCAGTAGTGGACATTTATAAGCTGTTGATGAAATTTAGACTGAATTTGGCTTCCTCTGCTAAGCATAGTTTCTAAGCAAGTGGATTCTTGTTTGATTGACAGAATGGTCAAGTACTAAAGCATGCTTCAATTGAGCACTTGCCACTTAGAGGTAGAAGCATATGTGTCGGAATTTTTCTCAAAATGAGCATGCTCAATTCAAGCATATTGCGAATTGAGAGCATTAAATTTTTGAACATGTTTGAATATGCTCAATAGAACACGTTTGAGGCTCAAACCACACGGGCGGCGCCGCTGCGGTTTTCTTCATACAAAAATGCATTGTAGCCACATGGCGCCGTGCGGTGTGCTCCGGCGCCGCACCACGAGCGCATCGGAATCGAGACGAGGCGGGGAGGGGTCTAAGCAGAGCGTAGCCGGAGCGGCGCCGCTCGCAGTTGTTTGTTTGCGCAGCATAGAGCAGGAGGAAGGAAGGATAGATTAAGCCAGATGCCGCTGCGGTGCCGCCGCGGCTCGGTAGAACGTTGCGACGCCGCTCTGCCCGTGTGGTCGCCAGCGCGGCGAAATGTCTTACGGTGCGGCGCCGCACCGCCCGTGTGGTTTGCCTCTGAGGCTGCCTGTCCATTGACACGGAGAGGGGCAGCGAAGCGGAGAAACGAAGAAATAATAACCAATAGGATTGCATGAAGTCTCCGCTCCGCTTTAGAGGAAAGATATTTGCGAGGTAGCGGTGCGAGGTAGCGTTGCGAGGCGGCGGAGCGGGGCAGCCGAGTGAGCCGGCGGCGAGGATGCGGTCTCGGGAGCGGGGCGGGGGTATGGGATATTGGGATAGTATAGTATACTGCTGAAGTTTGACAGTCCATTACTACGCTCAGCAATACTCGCTGGCTCCGCACCGCTGCCTTGCTCTGACTCAATGGACAGATACAGTCCGTAACTCCACTCCGCAATACTCGCTAGCTCCGCTCACCCGCGTCAATGGACAGGCAGCCTTAGCATGCTATTTCAGAGTATGTCTAACAGTACATTTAATGTCAACATTACTCATTACTTACATTTTATTTAAATTACGTTAAAGCATTGAAGGTAATTATTAGTATACCTATTGTTAATCATTTTTAACCGCTATCGTTGATTGTAATTCCGATTAGGTACCGCGTGTTATCAATTTGAACATTTTTAAAATTAATTGTCTGAAGATACACATGTTAGGACAACACGCAAGATAATATGTTAAATGTTTTATTAAGTTATTGAAAATGTCAAACACGAGAACCGAACTCGAGATTTTCAGCTCAATTTGCAGTTTTTGCTACCAGTACTTAGTACGTGAGTTAGAGTGTAGATCAGCAACAATATATTATTTACAGTTTGTTTTTAACCGACTTCAAAAAAAGGAGGTTCTCAGTTTATCCTGTCCTATGTATGTTTGTCTGTCTGTGAGCAAATATCTTGTAATTCGCTGAACCGATTTCGATGCGGTTTTCAGAAAATTGATGTGAGTAAAAATGTTTCGTGGTAGGCGAAACTCACTATGAACTAGACTACGATAATTCAATATTCATTTTCTATTAAAAATACGCCCCTGCTTGCTGAGTAGGTATGGTGTAATAGAAACGTGTTTAATGCTATTTTTGAAATTGAAATTCTAAAAATATAATTTAATGTATTGAAAATATAAATAAACATTAGGTACATTAATAATTCCCCAGTGTATTAGAATTAGATACACTCACGCGACTTTCTATGTAGTAATGTAGGTAGGTACAGGTACTTTTATGTTGTTTGTCAACAAACTATTTAATTACTTAGATAAAACCTATTTACCCATGTGCATACATATCGACTGTTAAAAGGAAATAGGAAATAAGCGACAAAAAGTGAAATGTTCAGGAGAGCCGTTCAAAGTATTGAGAAAAACTGATGTATTTTTGTAGCTACTAGCTACTTCCCCGCGGTTTCACACGCTCTGCTCAGTTCTTATTGGTCGCAGCGTGATGTTTTATAGCCTATAGCCATCCTCGATAAATGCACTATCCAACACAAAAAGAATTATTCAAATCAGACTTGTAGTTACGGAGATTATCGCGTTCAAACAAACAAACAAACAACCAAAAAAGCAAACTCTTCCGCTTTGTATATGAGTAGATATAAGATATCGAAAACTAAGGCAGTCATAAAAACAGAAAAAAATGGTGCAGTTATTACTTTAATTAATTTAACGACTGCCTCGTTGGCCGAGTGGTCGCAAGTGCGACTGCCGGGCAAGGGGTCTCGGGTTCGATTCCCGGGTCGGGCAAAGTATTACGGGGTTTTAAAAAAAAATCTCAGTAGTAGCACGGAGTCTGGAAATGTGCCCGGTATATGGCAATAGGCTCACCCCCTATTACATGGGACTCATAACATAAATAGTAAAAAGTGGGTGTTACTTCTATGTGCACCTCTGCCTACCCCTTCGGGGATAAAAGGCGTGATGTTATGTTATGTTATGTGAAAATCATCCAATGACTTTCCCGCCTTGGGTGAAGAGAGAGGGAGTGTCACACTCTTACTGACTAAAAACCACCTCGTTCCTACGTCTACATTTCGAGACGGAGCCCCTGCAACCCGTTAGGTTCTCCGCGACTCCGTATGAGGTGCTTGCTTAGGACGATTTTCAGGTTTAATACGCCTCTGAACTAGGTTCTAAAAAAATATAAATGAAATGTTCGATTCAAGTAAAATCTATGTTCACTGGATGGAAAAATATTTATTTATTTCATCGCTTAGCACCAGGTGAGATGGTGGCCAAACGTCGACTTATAAAGTATAAAAAAATTAAATATTTCATATTTGTTTGGAAACCGCCTATAACATAAACATTACACCTGTACTGTCTGGAGAACAGACAGACCTTGTCTGACTTGACATTCTATTAATACCTATGTCTACTACAGTATAGCAAAAAGCCAAGGTCCGTTATTAATGGATAAAATAAGGGAAGTAAACAAAAATCATTTGAGGAGGAAGGATAATATTATGTATAGGAGCTGTGAACGCCTACTTAAAATAAACATAATAATATAGAGGTACTATGGTTATTGATTATATTAAGTTCATAATATGTAGCTTTAAATTGGAGACCTCGATGCCAGAATCGGATGCCATTCGGGAGAAAAAAGGGCGTATAGCAACTACACTACTGACTAATTTTGAAAAAAAAAACAAACTTGCCATAAGAAGTACTTTCGATGTATAGAGTAAAAACAAAGAAATACAGATGTCATGTTTTAATTAGTTAAAAAAAAAATTCATGGGAATACGCACATGAAACACTAGACGTAAATTTGAAAAAAAAACTATTTATTTACATCGCAAGTGCCACCCGACGAGAAATACCTCTTCGAGAATTACAAAAGGTTTGTTTTAACCATTTTATTTCGTTGTAAACAAAACCATTGTAGGTGCTACCAAGACAGAACCATTTTTCTTTGAGACGAAACTGAAATACACCTAGATTTCACGATGCAAAATTACGTGAAAATTCTATCTAAATAGTTAGTAAGGAAACACCAAGCATACGTAGCCAACGCCTTCGAATATGGAAAAATGCTATCTATCTAACCTACTTACTAAATAAATATTATTTTTAATCTTTGTCAGTCTGTAATTAATAATATTATTTATTACTTAACGAATATCGTAAAGGTACTTTATGAGAATTCACTTGATAAGAATTCCAATAATATTGTATATCTAACTTTTAATATGTACCTAGATAAAAATTTTGCTACCCATCAACGCTAAGGATGTTTAATCTATGTGATTATACGGTTGACACATTTCTTTTTTTTTAATGAGTGAAAATCATCAAATGACTGCTCCCGCCTGGGTTAGGCGGGAGGGAGTGTCAGACTCTTACTGACTAAAAACCACCCCATTCCTTCTCCTGCACGTCGAGCCGGAGCCCCAGTAACCCATTAGGTTCTCCGCGATCACTGGAGATATGTGATCTTATACTATTACCTCTATATAAAGTGGAATAGTTTGTGTTTTGCTTGTTTGTTTGAACGCGCTAATCTCCGTAACTATAAGTGTGATTTGAATAATTCTTTTTGTGTTGGATAGCGCATTTATCGAGGATTGCTATAGGCTATAAAACATCACGCTACGACCAATAGTAGTTGAGCAGAGCGTGTGAAACCGCGCGGAAGTAGCTAGTAGCAAGATAAAAATAAAACTTAGTTTAAGATTGTGCAAGACGAACTACACTATGAAACACTAAATACGGGATATCTTTCATTATAATCAACCTACCTAATTCTGTTTATAGGGCTCTGTTGGCCCTATAAACTTATGGCTTGTGTTTAGCAATAAACTTGCCTCTATTAAAATATGAGCTTATTGGACGATTCGCACGAATTTAACTCGCACGAAACGTGCGAAACGACTCCTTTAAAACATATTATTTTTTCTGTAGTCGATTCGCACGAATTACATTTATTGGCGTGCGAATCGACACCCTTACAAATATGTAGTAGGCTATTCGCACACATATTGTTTTTTTATGAAATGCAGTTAAGATAAAGTACACTTGAGCACAGAAGTAGTAAGGTCAAATATGTTTGACTCGTAATAGATAGAAAATAAAAACACAATCTATTATCAACAATATCTATATGTAACGTGTATACTTGCAAAAATGGTGGTACGCAGCTTTTGAACGTTCCATCGCAGAAAACGCTTTCTCCTGTTTCAATATACTTTGTAACATTTTGGTTTGCAAAAAGTGTAATTGTTTTCTTATATCCATAATCAGCAACCTTCACATCTTCGTAACATGGAGGAATAATAAGATCTGTAACTTTTTTAATCTCAATTTTTTTATCTGTAGTGATATGTTTCTGTGTCGATAGAGACTTTTCTTAATATTTTTAAAATCAGGAACTTTTTGTATGAGATCACATCCAACATTATGCAAGTCCGAAACCATTTCACTATACATTTTTGGTATAGTTGTGAGCTCTTTCTCCGATCGTTTAATGCATTTGTCTAATTGATACTTCATTTCATTTTCTATGACGCTTGGTTGGCATGAATGAGGTTATTCTTTTGTTAACATGAGATCATTATTTGTACGTAAGAGTGCTTTACAACGTTGTCTATTGACGCACCTCCAGACTGTAACACCACTGTCAAGTAAATATCTGCTGTTTAAACTTCCATTATTTTTTATTTTTATTTCAGTGATGGCTGAATACGAATGTACTTTAATTTTTTTAGACCTTAAAACGAAATGTGTGCGAATAGCCTACTACATATTTGTAAGGGTGTCGATTCCCACGCCAATAAATGTAATTCGTGCGAATCGACTACAGAAAAAATAATATGTTTTAAAGGAGTCGATTCGCACGTTTAGTGCGAGTTAAATTCGTGCGAATCGTCCAATAAGCCAAAATATGACCCAAGAACATACCTACTATCAAAATAAAGTGTTTCCTTTTGTTTTGCTCTAACTCTGAGGGGAATAGAAATAAAAAAGGCGGGAAGATTGATAATAATAATAATATAATAATAATAATCTTTATTGTACACCTTAAAGTAATGTAAACATATATGTAGAGTTACAACCAAGAATAGTAGGGTACAAAGGCGGCCTTATCGCTAAAAGCGATTGATAGTTAATCTATAACTAGAGGTAAGGCCAGATTTAAATACGTTCCTGTATAAGTATCATCAATCAATCTTATTTTAAAATACTCCTAACAGTTAGCCGAAAAGATTACGTTAGTTTTACGACTGTATTTCATTGAATTTTTTTATGGAAAACTACATCAAACTGAAGTCTTAATATTTTAACACATACCTTTTTAAAATAGTGAAAAATAATCCGATAACTTCACATAATAATATTAGTCACGCTTATATTAAATAATTTTGAATGTTTACGAAATGTTTCGCGTTACATCTAATTATGAAATTGGTACATAGAGCGTCCACGCGTCACGCCGTAAGCGCGTCAGACGCAAGACTAGTGAAAAATGTCGTAACTCCCAAATTATGAATGGATATTTTTAGGCAAGATGGATAGGTATACTATTATGAAAATAGATTCGATTAAGGTGAATGTCGACAATAAGGGCGTTTTCATAATATTAACGGGACTGATATAATTGATGAAAAGTGAATTAACTTCAAACAACATGCGTAATAATATGACCTATGTAAATATCCTCATGCTTAGGTAAGTAGGTTGGTAACTACTACAATAGACATATTTTCAAGTGTTTTTTGCCAGTTACGTCCCGTGATTGGTCTACTGAGAACAACATGGTGGCTCTCACAGAAATTAAAATAGGAATTCTAAACTCCACAGTTGGCGCAATGGTTGGGCAACCGGTAACTGCACATTGCACAATGTGACATGGGTTCGACTCCCGCGTGTGTCGATTATTATATATGTATTATAGGTAAGTATGTGATCCACAAATTGTTGTTTAAAGTCTGGGTATGTGATGTGTACCATTGTGGAATTATTTGTATATTGCCACTATAAGACACGACCTAATTTAAGTAGTAATATGGGTCGAACCATATGTAAAATGGGATATCACGTTTGAAATTAATTACTCCCATGAGCGTGTGACGTAGGTATGGCATGGAGTGGACGTGGACGTAGGTACGTGGTCGTCGTAGATACGGTACCTACCTTTCTAACCTCCAGGGCCGTCTTAAACTTTGCTGGCCTTTGGGTACAATAAATCAGGCCCCTTTTGGAACAATATGACATCACGCTTTTTATCCCCGAAGGGGTAGGCAGAGGTGCACACAGAAGTAACACCCACTTTTCACTATTTATGTTATGAGTGGTATGTAATAGAGGGTGAGCCTATACCGGGCACATTTCCAGACTCCGTGCTACTACTGAGATTTTTTTTTAAAAGACCCAGTAATACTTTGCCCTACCCAGGAATCGTACCCGAGAGCCCTTGCGCCCAGCAGTCGCACTTGCGACCACTCGGCCATCGAGGCAGTGAAGTCCCTTTTGGAATGTTTCTTTTTTTAACGTTGCACGACACTAGGATTTTCTCCTGTATTGTGGATGCTTTTACAAACATACAAGTTCACATACACATGACACCCAGACCCGAAACAAAAATATGTGGATCACAAAAAGGTTGGCTCCGTGTGGGAATCGATCCCCTATACGTTGTGGGACAGCCGATTGCCGCACAAAGTGTAGCGGGTGTGTGTCCGTCATAGAAATTGTCGGTCCTTCGGGGCTCCATGAAGATGGCGGCCCTGGGCACGGGCTCCGAGTGCCCTAATGATGAAGATGGTACTGATTACATCAATACACATGTTGTTTCCAATACACTATTGAAAATGTTACGTGACATGATATAAAATAAGTTAAAAGTATATTTTTCTAATTGACTATGACCTTATTACTTATTCTAAGTACCATTTAGCATACTTTACTACTACTTTATAGGTTTGGGCTTAATAGTGTAAAGTTCGAGATGGGACCAATGGGCTAAAATGTTATTGGGTAGGTACGATCGGTAAGGTATACAAAATACTGATAACGATGTCTGCTGTCTCGTCAAGCTGTCACCAGATATTATGACGTCATCTTTCCCCGATTAAGTGTTTAAACGTGCTAGATTTGTGGAATCATTTAAGTGATTTGGTTTATGAGTGCTTTAGGTACCCATGTAGGCATTTGGAATAAGTTAGCTATGTTTGTGTTATGTGTAACCATTATTATTCGATATCTGGCTGACATAAAAAGGTGATTTTTATTTCTTTTTTTTTTAATCGTAAGTTTATAGAAGTTTACAAAGTCTTCAGAACTTGAATTTTCGCGGGTAGGAACTCCACATCTTTGGTAAGAAAAATAAGGTTTTACATTTTTTTCATGCTTGGAACTCCAAGCAAAATAAATGGTAGAATCTATTTTTGTTGATATGACAACATTTGATATAAACGTCAAAATTAGCTTGACAAACAAAAATCCAACCTGCGTTTATTTTATTTCAAAATAAACTTTATATACAGTAAAAATGGCTGAAAAACCAACAGAGGAAGGTTACATATCGGTTGTGGATGAAGAACCTGAGATTTTCGAGTTACTAAAATGGGATTCGTCACAACATACACAGAAACCGGAACAGATACCGCGGCCTATTCCTATTGAAAAACCAAAGAGTCCCGAGAAAAGAGTTTCGAAACCTGCGGATTGTGACCCTTTTGATTTAAACGAACCTTCTTTTATAGAAACCTATAGATTATCTAAAGATTTGGCGCGAACGTTGTGTGAGGAATTAAAACCAGTGATGCCTGATTCTACAAAATCCATTGAATTTTCAGTTGAAAGTAAAGTAAGTAAGAAGTGCATTGTGACTATAGTGCATAGAAAGTAGATATCAAAAAGCCGTCCTGTCGCTGCCCCTTGCAGCGGTTAATCACCTCAAATCGCCAACAATTAAGTGCAATTCTTAGAGAATATTATTTTTCTAACCAGTATTTTTTATTTGTATTGTACTAAGCTGATTACAAAACATGTGTTCTTAGCTATACACTCAAACATCAAGTGGTGAGTTGATGTATGACAATTTCTATAAAAAGTTATGAAAATAAGTATTTGATTTATACAATAATGTTAAGTCAGCAAAGATCTGCAAAGAATAGCTATAATATCAAAGTTTGCACGCAAAGTTTAATTGGCAGCTCTGATTGCGTACCATAAGATGATCAGTGTCTGTTTGCGTCCCATTCCGTATAAAAGAAATTATGGACAAAAATCCTGTTTAAACTACCAAACACCGTGAGGACACCGGTGACCGCAACCTATTGTTCTTTAATTGTGTCTATGATAACGGTACTCCCAGGATTAATTCTATATGAATATTTATTTACAGGTAATGGCAGCTCTAGCTTTCTATGCTACAGGCAAATATCAGAAGTCAATAGGGGGTAAGAGTGACCCGAGCATAACACAGTACTTTGTGGCGACCGCAGTGTTACAGGTCACTGAGGCCATGAACCATCCCTCCATAGTCAAGAAATACATACACTTCCCACATTTGAGACAGGAGCGGGATATTATTAAAGCCAGGTTAGCGAATCAATAATCTTAATGACTTGTATATATGCTTTTATTTATTTCTAGCTTGCACCTCATTTTTGTCCTTTTGTAGGTGAGTTTACAATCACCTAATTACATGTACACATACCACTCCAACACAGAATAACAATATTAGAATGTAACTAACATCTAAGGTACAGGCTCGGTCTAGTATTATATGTTAGTATTCATAAATCGTGTCTCAAATGTTTACAATAAACCCTTTTTATTATTTATTTATTTATTTTTATAAGTAATGAAATGTTTGTGTCAAATATATATTTGTTATTGTGTCGTAACACAAGAATAAATATGAAAACGTTGGTTCAAGATTTTATTAAAGAATAAAACTATAGTTGAAGTCCTCATAAATTGATTAGTCCCAGAAAAAGTAAAAACATACTAATTATAATTGTGGTTCTACGGGTTGTTTTTTTTTTCATCTAATGAAAAACAGCCAAAAGTTTTTATTTACAAATAATATAAACTTAAATAAAATAATGACTAACTATTAAATATATACATCTTAAGATAAAAATTAAATAAAAGAAAACTAAAAATCCCTATTTAGGTACCTAAATAGTGTGTACACTAAGCATCGAAAAATTTATCTGCATCAACTTCAGTAGGGAAAGTTCCCAGAAGGCTGACAGCATTGCCATGTTGTTGAATGTTAATTACATATTTTATTTATTATTTCAGGTTCTATATGAAATATGGTATTCCAAATGTGATAGGAAGTGTGGAGTGTACCCATGTGCCCATGGCGCGGCCTGAAGATGACCAGAAGAGCCACTTCAACAAGTCTTATCATTCCAAGAAGGTGCAAGTTGTAAGTAAATAAACATTATTTAAGTTCCCAGAAGTAGTTGCTAAAACTGCTTGAAGTACATTCATCATGTGATGTGTGATCTTGATTTATTAAAGCAGGATCCACAACTGTCAAATCTACACCTAAATTAACTAAAAACCGCTGGTTACTCACGTGAATATACTGAGAAAAGCTCTGCTAGTTTCGAACCACAGAGGGGTTCTTACTCATGAGCAGCGTGCTCGGTCGCGGCGATGTCGCGCAGCCTACTGATTCGCCGCGTGTATGTACTCGTGAGTAACTCTCGGTTTTTAGTTAATGAAAGCAACATTGTCTAAGATTATGTTTGTCCCAAGTTAAAACAATATTTTTATTCAAAATTAGATACGTCATAATACTGTTAATTTTCTCCACAGATCTGTGATAGTGACCTAACAATAATAAGCGTGGACGCGACGGCGGGCGGCTCGTACTCCCACGACAACGTGCTCAACAGACACGCTGTCAGGGTCGACCTCGAGTCCTTGAACAACTCCGGGGAACCATGCTGGCTTATTGGTGAGATATAATTAACCTTTCGTGTGTTTAAACTCGAATCTACGCGAGATACAATGAATGCATTTTCTATTGTGTCTTATGAGACATATCGGTGCATGGACTGCCTCGTTAGCCGAGTAGTCGCTAGTGCGACTGCCGGGCAAGCGGTCTCGGGTTTGTTTCGCGGGTCGGGTAAAGTACTTTGGGTTTTTTTAATCCAGTGGTAGCACGGAGTCCAGAATTGTGCCCAATATGGCAATGGGCTCACCCCCTATTACATGGAACTCATAACATAAGTAGTGAGAAGTGGGTGTTACATTGTACGGTGGCATAATGTACACCTATGCCTACCCTTTGGGTATATAAGGCGTGATGTTATGTATATAATTAATATGCATTATGCCTAATTTTTATCTTATGAGAGTGAATACTTGAAGTTGAATTTGAATGAAAATAGACATCCTAGATTAACTTCCTGACTTATTTCTATCTTAAGATGCAATTTATCAATGTACAAACATAACATAACATAACATCACGCCTTTTATCCCCGAAGGGGTAGGCAGAGGTGCACATTATGGCACTCAATGTACAAACTCTGATTTTAATATACGCCAATTGTACCTATAACTTTTTACATGCAATTCCAATCCAAATGAGATTCTAAATTCTGGTAGCGTAAATAAATCCTTCAAGTCATACAATGCATGTAATTATTCCAGGGGGCCCATACTATACACAGAAGCAATACATAATGACACCTATACCGAAAATAACAAAGAAATCGCCCGTGTCACCGGAGAAATACTACTCTAACGTGCACACACAGGCACACAGCGCGGTCACCGACACCATAAAGCAATTAAAAAGTAGATGGAAATGTCTTCAAGCTAACTGTAACAAGCAATTTGACCCTCCTACTGTCGCCATGATGATCGTAGCGTGTTGCATTCTACATAACATATGCAACCGGCGTGGCATTCCCCCAGTGCCTATGACTCAAGCTGAAGAACGACTAGAAGCCATGAAACAGAAGGTAGCCAACGGCCCCATACCTAGAAAGCAAGTTGAGTACGCTAACGGTATTCAGGCACGCGCGGCTTTAGTGGAAAGATTGTGGAATGAGCGTCGTATTGTGCCGGAATGTGGGGCTCCTAAGAAGAGGATGTCGAAGAAGGATAGGATAATGGAGAATCACCAGCCTCCGCAGCCACCGCCGCAGCAGCATCATCACCAGCAGCAACAGATGCACCAGCCACATCACGAGGACATGAGTAAGAGGCCTCGGATCATTCCAATGACTACTCCTACTTACAGTTTAGGTATGCCTCCCGGCTGGGGTCATTACCCTCAACATTGATAGTGTGTCAGTGGTCAGTCTTCCATGTTATTGCGTCATAAGAACTGTATAACTCCAATGGACGCCAAATCCCGCATCGGGATCAAATATTCCTATTTTCGTTACTGAAATTGAATGAGATTGATAATGTTTATGCAATGACTATCGTGAGATATGCTGAATTTACTAAAAATGACTAGTTGTTCAAGTAAATATACTGACACAAGATTTACTAGTTTCAGTAGGTCAGTAGGCTGCGCGACATCTCTCGCTACTACCGCGCACGCTGCTCACGAGGAAGAGTCCGTCTGTGGTTCGAAACTAGTAGAGCTTTTCCCAGTATATTCACGTGGGTAACCCGCGATTTTAAGTTAAATTATATTGATAAAATTGAGTTCTCTTTTGATATTACCACGTTTTCGGTAGCAGCTAGGTTTTGATTTAAACCTTTTTATAAAATGTAATTTAATTTTTTTATTGCATTACGTTGCACATAATTTTTCAAATTCTCAATTGGTATAATGGTTCCTGAGTGAAAATAAACTATTTGTGACTGTTTGTGTCATTTTATATTATAAAATTGGTTATTTATTAGTTTTTATTATTTTAATAAAAATGTAAGTTGACGTAAAATATGACGTCATTGGTCAATAGTCACGCACAATTACTGTAAAAAACTTTATTGAATGAGATTATGGTTTTATTGATGTAAATTTTATAGATTCCTAATGACTTATGAATTTTGTGGTGCAGTAAATAAGACAAAATCGTCAAAAGATCTGACACATCCTTTGTGTAGTTATTAAATCATATTTTTATATTTTATCTTAAGTATTAACGCATGGTTTCAACCGCTATAGGCGCAGTTGACCCTAAATTATTGTTGTGTAGAAAATATGTAAAATCATCAGTGTCCTCTTACATTTTTTGACATGTATTCATAATATTATGTTCAAACTATTTAATTTTTATATTTCGTTAGCCACAATTCTGTGCCCTTAGCCAAACGCCACTTTAGCGCTTGTCTACAGAGAGAGTAGAAAACTAATTGTATGGGGATAACACTGACAAGTGTCAAAATTTACGTCAATTCCATATAATTTGATTTTCTATTCTACATGTAGACAAGCGCTAAGTGGCATTTGGCTACAGCTGCAGCAGCAGAGATATCGCGTATTTAGTATATTATGTTGCAATCGTATTTCTATTATCCTCGATCATTATGTTTTTTATAAGCTAGTTACGTATTTATATTTATACGATTGTTTTTTAAAAGACATATTAGTACCTACTAGTCGAATTTCTTCCATAGTATCAGTGCAATGACTGTAAGTGTATACTGCATAATAAGTCTTCCGACGGTTATCACGCAATGCTTCATGACTTTTACCTCGTCTAATACACTTGGGAGTAAAGAAACAGCCACTAGCGTTTTTTAATTTTCATTTCTTTGAAAAGAAAGAAAAAACGTTGTTCAGCACTAGGCATGATGCAGCATAAATAAAATATAAAAAAGACAATAAAAGTGAGACAGTGGAAGCAAAATAAACGTTGACTTAAATTAAAACAGAAGAATCAATAAAGACGCTAACAACATGCCTATGCTAAATGTGTAACCCGCTCAGGGTAAGCTAGGCATTTTTTTTTAAGGGGGAAAATCATCGAATGACTGCTCCCGCCTGGGTGAGGCGGGAGGGAATGTCAGACTCTTACTGACTAAAAACCACCCCGTTCCTTCTCCTGCACGTCAAGCCGGAGCCCTGGTTACCCGTTAGGTTCTCCGCGAGTCACCCAGCACTAATATTCAGTGGGCACCCCTACACTGACGCACTGATAGTAGCAACAAAGTAAAGGCTTTTCAAATTACACGAATGTCGCATAAAAAACAATTTAGTTACGTTCAAAATTTTAAATTTTGATGTTCGTGGAAATTTTTTTTAAGTTATAATTTGCTCGATAAAATGAAAAACGCTAGTGGCGCCGTTTCTTTGCTCTCAGGTGTTGTTGCGTATAAAATAATTGAATACCATTGGTGCCAAATAAGCTTCAATTATGAATCACGTCATTTATTTATTTTAGGTCAAAAAGACATAATTTTAACACACAAACTGAAAAATAATGTTTTAACAGTACACAGGTACAGCAGGCTGGTAAAAATTCGACTAGTATGACCTTGAATACTGTAAAATGTAGATGTAAGGAGAATTGGAATCTCAAACGAATATATTGTTAGTGTGTAAGAGAAATACATGATCTGTATATAAACTGGCTTTTATTTTTGGAACATTCTCCCCACCAAGTATGAAATGTGGCTTTCGGTTCTGGAGTAACAAGAGTAAAAAAGGTCATTCATTCAATTATATTCTCTATCCACTTTATAACACCTATATTATATGTTATATGGATACCTGGTACTTCAGAACAAATGAGACATATTTGTTCCAACTGATTCGTGAAACTAACATCTCAAGCACGGCATAATTGGATTATTTCGACTGTTCAATACAATAAAATAGGCATTGAAAAATAATCACATTTATTGATTTTATGGCCAACTTAATTTTAGTAATTTCCAGCAACATTTTAAGAAATAAATATTCTGTTAGACGCTAAAAAAACGTGACGTCACTATACATACAATCTCATAGAATTCATAGAAAACCGTCGTTTTTGACAGTTCGAAAAAGTATTGAATTTGATTAGTTGTCATATACCCAATTGGTACCCATGGGCCTTGTTAGATTTGCATTAGACTTATCTACCGACAGTCAAAAACTACTTTAATCTTTTGACAAACTAAATGTACATATCTACATATTTTATTTTTTTTTATTTATTTATTTATTTCAGGCATCACGTCTGTGATGCCTGAAATATCGAATACTCAAAGTCAAAGTCAAAGTCAAAATCATTTATTTCAATTAGACCAGGATGGCACTTTTGAACGTCAAACAACAAAAATTTATAAGTGAAGCTAGTTGCTCATTCCAAGGCGTAGATTCCTATGCAGAAGAACGAGCAAGAAACTCCATAGGTTACTCTTTTTCAATCAGGTTTACAATACAATTCTCTAGTTACATAGTTTTATTGGTTCGATTATGTGAGAACAATACAACACCTAAATCCAGTCGAAAGACTGAAAAAGAAAATAACCTTGAGGATAATAAAATAAAATGATACAGTCTGGAGCTGACCAGTTCCAATCGACGGTGCCCGTTCACGAACATTTGGCGAAACCTAGCACCGCCCAACTCAACCATTTTGTAGGGAATCGAGCGATCCAATGCACGTGCCACCGTCAACGAGATCTTTGAGTGAGCATGACAACTCCAAGCTGACATAAATGCAATCTACTAGTCTAATTTGATTTAATTAATTACAGGGCTCTCACATTTACAATAAATTGTGCAACGTTTTAAACTATACAAATATTTAAGCAACATGATTATATTATTACACAAATAGAATTCATTGAACATCACTGTGTTTCATGTATTATCCTGCGGAGCCGGACCAGCCTGCCTCCAAGCACTTTTATCCTCTATATAATCATTTAGTTTGTAGTATGCTTGTGTACATAACATTTTTTTAATACATAGTTTAAATTTTCTTTCATTTAAATGCAGTATTTCTTGGGGGATTTTGTTATAACATTTAACACCGATTCCCATGAACGACTTATGTACTTTTGACAATCTAAAAAACGGCGGACTTAATCTATTCTTATGTCTAGTTTCATAATTGTGTCTGTCAGACACTTTACTAAATAAATGTAGGTTTTTCCTAACATACATAATATTTTCATAAATAAATTGACATGGAACGGTCATAATATTGATCTCCCTAAACCTTTCTCTGAGAGATTCGCGACGACCTAGGTTGTATATAGCTCTGACGGCGCGCTTCTGCAAGACAAAGATAGACTCAATGTCAGCAGCGTGTCCCCACAGCAGAATGCCATACGACATGATGCTATGGAAGTAACTAAAGTACACCAGTGTTGCCGTGTCTATATCGGTTAACTGACGGATTTTCCAGACAGCATAAGCTGCAGAGCTTAATCGTCCCGCTAGAGATGTAATATGTGGACCCCATTGTAATTTGTCGTCTACAGTAATTCCCAGGAAAATAGTCTCTTTTACAAATTCCAATTTCTCTCTATTCAGTAATATGTCACATTCGTTATTTTTAACGTTTGGCAAAACAAATCTAATGCATTTTGTCTTTTTATCATTCAGCACTAAATTATTTATTGTAAACCAGTTTTGGACCTTCATCAGAGCATTATTTACATCGTCATAATTATTTGTACGTCTATTTATTTTAAAAACCAGTGATGTGTCATCAGCAAATAATACCATCTGTGATTCATTCCGGAATAAATGCGGCAAGTTATTTATATAAGCCAAAAATAGGAAAGGGCCTAGTATTGAGCCCTGCGGTACACCCATAGATATGCTAGCACCCTGTGAGTTTACCTTATTTACTTGCACCTTAAGTTGCCTATCCCGAAGGTATGACTTTAATAGATTTAGCGATACCCCTCTAATGCCGTAGTGTTCCAGCTTCAGCAAAAGCGTTTCGTGCTCAACACAGTGCCTTCGAAAGATCACAGAATATTCCAATTGCATCCTGTGCTTCTTCCCATGAGGCAACAACACGTTTTATCAAAGCTACTCCTGCGTCAGTAGTGCAGCGTCCCCTGGTGAACCCGTATTGTTGATCATGAAAGATAGAATTCGTGTTAAAGTGGCGCAGCATCTGAACAAGCATCAGTCTCTCAAACACTTTACTAAGCACTGGTAAAATAGAAACCGGCCTATAGTTATTAGGTTCCGCGCTATCACCGGATTTAAACAATGGAACTACTTTACTGTGCTTCATCAAATCCGGAAAAACCCCTTGATCTATACTTTTATTAAAAATGAAAGCTAAATGAGGCGCTATAGTCTCTATAACAGCCCTACACACCCTAACCGACATTCCCCAGAGATCTTCAGTCGACTTAACTTTGATATCTTTAAACGCTTTAATGACTGCTACTATAAACTAATACATTAACGATTTATAAATACTATACATACATTACAAACAAAATAATTACTCAATTAAGTACTTAATAACTAGGTCACACGAATAGACGGCATCGTGTGTCGCACAGTGTCCGGTAGCCGACCTCGGAACCGTCGGAAGACTACCCCTCGCGGCCAAAACTCCTCTTTCATTAAGGTTGGCAGATGTTCAGTCGGCACCCTGACTACAAAAGACTTGAAGTCCACTCTGTGTAGCGAGTGCAGTTGCTCAACCTTCAGATGAAGCTTTGCCTTGATCTTGATGAACTCCACAATCTCCTCAACCTTTGTGGAGTCATGTAGGCGGGACACGTAGAGCAGCGTGGCTGGTACAGCAGGTCGCAGTAGATAATTGTGTCCTGTCAATGCGGTACCGCACTGATTGCGGCAAGGAGGCTTCCTCTTCTTCTTTCTTTCGACTAGGGTAAAGCCTTCCTTGTCGTTCTGGTTCTTTTTAGGAACCTCCTGATGCAGATCCCCGTGAGGATTTTTGCTTTGTTGGACCTGCTTATCCCCTTTTGCAGCTATGGCAGCGTAAACACGATTGCAGGTTGATGTACTCACACGTGTCGTAGCCTGTGCCGGAGGCGCTAGCCGTTCGGCGGGATGACTCACTGCAGCGCGTGCACGTGGCGATGCATGCGCCGTCGCCGACTCAAAACTGCCGACCGATGCATTAGCTGCACCGCGGCACATGTTAGCACTGTCGGTGCTCGGTGTCGGTGAGCCACTTCCAGCAACAGTGTTGCGTAATGCTATTAATTCCGCTCGAAGTTCTCCGATGGTGTTCTCTGATGACATCAGCTTGGACTGTACCTCGGCCAGGCTTGTTTTCAAGGATATGATGTCCTTGAGTAACCTGGTAACATCGACGTGATCAAAGGTGACAGGGGGCAATTTGTGCAAGTCCTTTGCCACGAATGCAGCTGCACGTCGTCAGGATCTGGTCACCTTCAGCAAGGTGATAATGTCTTGCACGCTTTTCTCCGTTCCGTCTCTTCGGCGAGCTGGCATCTCGTCCAGTTTTCCAAGACATTGGAATAGCAACCTTTTGCCGCTACATATGTCTTCCTCCTTGAAGTTAGATTTGCAGATTTGCAAGATGCTAACCTCATCCATCGTGTCGATGGCATGCTTAATAAATGCCAGCAACTCGTTGGCTGAGTGGTTGGGTACTCATACTTAATCAAGCAGCGGCGAGTGCCGCGCGTTTCGCGAGTATTGTAAACACGACCGTATATGAGCGCGCTTCGCACTGCACTGATGCATCGCATAATATCATGTTTTCTTGTTGGCTGCGGCGGACTGACGGACCACGTCATTTTTTGTTTGTCCGCTATTATATAGCCTACTGGCGTTCAAATGGTTAAAAAATAGTTTTATGAAAGGAATTTCCTATTATATTGTCCTACCTGGAAATCGAATTCAAACTCGTTAACCTACAGGGCCCGGAGGTTTAAGATGCTTCTCATGCACGAGGGTGCGGGTTCGAAACCTACCAACGGCAAGTACCAATGTGACTTTTTCCGAGTTACATGTACTTTCTAAGATTATCTAGACACCACTGACAAACGGTGAAGGAAAACATCGTGAGGAAACCTGGGCTTATTATTTCTAATTATGAGTTTGAATTCGCCAACCTGCATTGAGCAAGCGTGGTGATTAATGCTCAAACCTTCTCCATGTGAGAAGAGGCTTTGCGCAGCAGTGGGCATTTATAGGCTGTTGATGATGATGAACGAATGAACTTACAGGGATAATAAATAGGTAAAATAAACTTCAGCTATAGAAGTACAAAGATATTTATTTCAGTATAGTTTATTTATAACATAGTATTTAATATATAAGTACTTAGAATTAGCAGACAGGAAGGATTCAATTATCTACCTTATTTCTATAGAAATAGACTATAATTGCATCACTATTTTTTATAAATTCTATATTTTTTCATATATTTGTTTTGAAGTCAGATTTCTTAAGATAGACTTTAGCTAACGGCAGTCGTATGACTAGAAAAGAATAAAAATAAGAAATGGAATGAACTAAGTACTTGTTGAAACTTTAATTAGGTGGTAAAATTAAGTTTTTTAATATGTCTCGGGTGAATACAATGATAAAGAATCTCAGTTCAACAAAATATCAAGCTAATATAACTAAAATCGCGGGTTACTCACGTGAATATACTGAGAAAAGCAGCTCTACTAGTTTCGAACCACAGAGGGGTTCTTCCTAAGGAGCAGCGTGCGCGGTCGCGGCGACGTCGCGCAGCTCACGAGGAAGAACCCCTCTGTGGTTCGAAACTAGTAGAGCTTTTCTCAGTATATTCACGTGAGTAACCCGCGATTTTAATTAAAATATCAAGCTTTGTTCCCGAATGGAGTAGGCACTGTGCACATATCAAATGTAGCATTTACTTTTTACAGGTTAAAAAGTCTCTTTTAATAGGGGTGAGATTGCTGTACTCTAGGCTTTATTTCTAACCTGGAATTCGTACATAAGATTTTTCGTTTGATGCTCATAGTGGCCGTGTACATAAATTCACTCCCAAGATTCAGTTTAAATTCTTAGGATATGTTTATTAAAATTTGTTTTTCAAGGAATTTCAGACACAATAATAGATCTAGTTCCTTAATTTTTTCATATAATTATGAGGCCATAGAAAAATCCTTTAACATTTCATACATTCGAGATAGAACATACTTTTACTAAATAAAGATAACATTATGACATTAACATATCCGTTCACTTGGGCTCTAATTGAGCTCGAAAGTAATCGGGCGCGCTCGAAAATGGTAAAATTACCATAGGTATATCAATGATTTATCAATATTATTTTTATACTTGTTAGTTCCGATGAGCAATATAAAGAGTTCTATTTATTTAGGTCCTTCCTAGTGCTTGAGCGACTTCATTGGCAAGTAGTGATGCGATGGCCATGTTGGGGCAGTTGGCAGTGACCCTAGAGTGAGTCTCCTCAGTCCTCACTGACAGGAGGACCAGGTCTTGGGAGGACATCATACGACCTGCGAACCTGTGGGATAGAGTTTAGTAGATTTCAATAACATCATCATTTTAGAGACAAGCTGCCCTTTAGAGCCTTTACTTGCAAAACTGGGTTTACAATACCTCTACATTTTCACTGTGAATCTTACTCTTCATACTGATAAATAAAAGTGAAGTGTCCGTTTGTAATATTAAAATAACCACTTTTTACTATATGTATATGAATATACATACAATACACATACCAAAGTAACAAATTTTACAATTTTTGTCTGTCTGTCTGTTTGTAGAGCCTAATTTCTGAAATGAATGGACCGATTTTGCAAGACTTTAATTGGCAGGTAGCTGATGTACTAAGGATAATAGCTGATTACATAATCTACTTTTATTTTGGAAAATTTAAATAAAACATGTAATGTTCTAAAATTCATATTCTACGCGATCGAAGTCGCGGGCAAGAGGCAAAACACGTTCACTGTGCATGACCCACGGGTGGGGCATATCGAGTTGCTCATTGTACGTGCATGACCCATCGGTGGGGCATACCTTTACCGTTACGAGATTATACGTGCATGTCACACGGATAGGGCTTATATTTACAAGATCATACGTGTATAACCCACGGGTGGGTCAATAAATAAAAATATTATTATACGAAGGGGGTATAAAAAAATTTAAATAATGCTATCCTATTATCAGTTGTGTAAACTCACGCAGCATATTATCAAAAATTTGCATTTACACTTATTTATTTATTTAATATGCTTCATGCACAAAATGTACAAAAAGGTGGACTTAATGCCGCAGGCATTTTCTACCAGTCTGACCTTTGGGTGATGCAGAGAAGAGTAAATGGTAGGTGCAAGAGGCAAGCAGTGATTTTATTTAACAATGAAAGATAAACTAATATATTTCGGAGATATACATACATACATAAATAAATTACTTATGGGGGTAGCCTCGCTCATCATAGCTGCACAGTCAACGTGTTAAGTCAAAAGTCAATCAAAGTAATCTAACCGGAAACGCTTAACTTGAATGAAAATCTTATCCATATGATTGGGGTCTTTCACAGTTGGATCAAGTCAGTAGATTTTTTGTAAATATAATATTACCTGAGGAAGTCTCCAGTAGAAGTGATGGCAGCGACGTTGGCAGTCTCGAAGACTCGCTTACAGATTAATTGCTCGTCTTCTACTTTCACAGCTTTCTTGTCACACTGCAATGAAAAGGAGTCTATATATAAAATCACTAGCTACTTCCGCGCGGTTTCACACGCTCTGCTCAGCTCCTATTGGTCGTAGCGTGATGTTTTATAGACTATAGCCATCCTCGATAAATGCGCTATCCAACACAAAAATAATAATTGAAATCAGACTTGTAGTTACAGAGATTAGCGCGTTCAAACAAAGAAACAAACAAAAAAACAAACTCTTCCGCTTTATATAATAGTATAAGATTAGCTTCTGCCAGCGGCATCGCCCGCGTCGAAAATGGGATAAAAGTGGTCCTTATGTTAGTTCAGACTATAATCTACCTCTGTACCAAATTTCATCTCGATCCCTTCAGTCGTTTTCACGTAAAATAATAAAAAACACACACTTACATACATCCCCACCGACTTTCAACAATTAGTAGGATAGGATATTGAATTTTAGTAATAACTATCTTGAGACATACTAAATTTACTAAAAACCAGTAGGCTGCGTGATATCGCCGCGACCGCGCACGCTGCTCATGAGGAAGAACCCCTCTGTGGTTCGAAACTAGTAGAGCTTTTCTCAGTATATTCACGTGAGTAACCCGCGATTTTTAGTTAATTTTGAATTTTAATGCTCGCGACGACACAATTTATAGATTTTTTCACGTATTACTTTCCTTTAAAGTAAAAAAATTATGTATTTATTAAAGAGGATGTACATACCTCAGTCATCCCTCTAAGCTTCTTGTGTTCGGAGTCCCACCGCGTCTGCGACATAGTCACTGCTCGCATCAGTTCTCCCACCGGGGGAGTAATTGATATTGGCACTTCACCTGTAACAGTCAATGAATCTTTATAAATCTATATAAATAAAAATGAATTTCCGTTCCTTAGTCTCGCTATAACTCGAGAACGGCTGAACCGATTTGGGTAATTTTGATCTTGAAATGATCGTGAGAAGTTTAGGGAAGGATTAAAAGGTGAGAAAAAAGATTTTAGCCTGTACAAAGTTTGTCAGGTCAGCTATTTAATAATTAAAAAACTTCTGTTTGTAAACGATCCGTCTCGCCCATGGATACCTGTGAAACTAGAGACGTTATAAGTACGATGCCGGCTTGTAAGACGGTCTTTTCTTGAAGATTCAGGTCGTATCGGTGTGGAAATATCATATTTCATCATACATCACTACACAGTATAAAACAAAGTCGCTATCCGCCATCTGTCTGTCCCTATGTATGCTTAGATCTTTAAAACTACGCAACGGATTTTGATGTAATTTTTGAATAGATTGATTCTTAAGGAAGATTGATTCTTTTGAATAGATTGATTCTTAAGGAAGGTTTATATGTATAATACATGCATATTGCACCCGTGCGAAGCCGGGGCGAGTCGCTAGTATAGATATAAAGCTTCGATTATGACTCAAGAAGTAATAATAAAACAGTAACATACCTATTGAGCTGTTGATAGTAAACTCGATGGGTTGTATAGTGTCTGCGAAGTCTACGCCGAGCATGACGGTGACGGAGGCGTTGGGTACTAGCATCTGTATGGGGGAGAAGTCGTGGATGTTGCGGGAACCTGTCAGCGTCTGTAGGGGAAGAAGGTAACTAATGTTACAGTGTCATAATTATTATTGTCCAAATATTCAAACGCCACTCAATTTTCTCGTCGAGTACCGTCATTATAGACACAATTATAGAACAATAGGTTGCGGTCACTGGTGACCGCTTGGTGTTTGACAGTTTAAGATAAATAAGGGTAGTTGACAGGGTATGAAAATTAATAATCTAATTAGTCCGTAAGTTAGGTAATGAAAAAATATTAGACACGTATTTTTTTATTTTGTCGTATAATAAAACAATACTTAGATAAAATGTCGTTAAGTTTGGGAGTGGGAGGTTGTTACGTCATAACGTGTTACAAAATATAGCACGTTGTGACATAACACGACATTTCAAATTAATATATCGTCGAAAATATTCAATTTTACGAGAAAAGGAAAAATACGTGTCTAATGTTTGAAATTAATCTACCAGACAGACATTAAAATAAAATTTAGAAAATTACCCCATTTGTGTATATGTAGTTATTAGTCAAACAGTTACGTGAGCAAGCTGAAAAGATAAAAATGAACTTTGACTTTTCTATTTGGTCTATTAATTATTGCTTAGTTAGCATTTGGTTCCTAGCACTGATTTTGGTCCGATGTTCAACAAATTACAAATTGCTTAATAAACAAACTACCATTGGACAAGCAATTACAGTGATTCTTTAAAACCAACAGAGTTGATTGAGCATACCTTCTTATGCATCCTGATATTAGTGACCTCGTTGTTGCTGTGGTTGGTGAAGACGAGGTCGAGCGCGCACATGGCGGGCGAGTACAGGTGCGGGGCGCGGCTCCACCGCGCGCGCGCGGACACCCCGCCCCACACCGCGCGGGACACCACCTCCGCCGCCGCCGCCGGGGACAGCGCCGCACCCACCGGGGTTATACTGTCCGCTGGACGGGGTACATCAGTCGTGGGGAATACAGGCTCGTTTTGTGGAATGTAGGCATACTAGCAAAATACCAGCTCAACGACGGAGACCCACCGGGGTTAGGTATACTGTCCGTTGTACGGAGGGGGGGGGGGTTCATCAGTCGTGTCGAAGACAATGTCGTTTTGTGGAATGTAGACATAATTAATGTGTAAAATTAATGTGTAATAAAAAATAGTCAGTATCATAGATCCCCCCAACGACATTCAGTTAATTAGAAACGAAATGCGAAAAAGATAATTTTCTATAACATATTATACTTGAGTACAAGACTACATAATTATGAAGTCATGATGTTTTTTGGTATTATCGACATTAAAAAAACTATTAATTGGGTATTTTCCTGAGTCAAAAATAAATTATTTGTTTTTTCAATCCAATTAAATAATTACAATTTCATTCATATATTTGACGACACACTTAATTTTCGATTTAATCTATCAATTTTTTCAGAAATAAGTGTCCTATTTGATTCGAAAATATGTTGACGTCATAAGCTAGTTTTTGGTACAAAATTCATAGAACAATATCGTTTTCGACGTTTCGATAAAAGTATTGAATTTGATTTAGTTGTAAAATACCGTATTCATTATCATGTAAATATGAAAGTTAAATGTAACTGTACTCACCATCCCCACTCCCCTGTGGTGCTAAGCTGGGTGGTGACAAGAATCCCCCACAAGTGGGCGTCATAGTGGGTAACGAGCTCGCTACCTCGTCTAACTCTAACAATAGTTCCAAGTTTGATTTCTCGTTCTTCTTCGGTTCCTCTTTCGGTGGCGCGGGTTGAGCGTTTTGCTAAAAGATTGAAATAATAGTAATGAAGATTAAATCGAATGGGCCGACGTTTGACCACTATTTATTATAAAGTATAAATTAGTCTTGCTGAAATCTCGACAGATTTTCAAACTTAATTACAAGAGGATAAGGTTGAAAATCTTTGAGAGAAAGTCATGACTCAGTCAAAGTAATTTCTCTTTTACACGGTATCCAAAATGAAACACATAAAACATCAAATTAAGAAAAATAAATATACAATAAATATAAAACGAAATAAATAAAAATATACTACAAAAAGGTAAGAAATAAAAACCAAATAATACACCATAAAGCAATTTATTTCTACAATAAATTATTATAACTAAATAAACTACATAAACATAAATAAACAACTAAGTCAACAATAACAACAATATATAACAAATGTACCCAGACTACACAAAACTAGACCATGATATCTAAACACAACTAATATAGTCCTGTTGTTATAATGACTATCGTGAGACATACTAAATTAACTAAAAATCACGGCTTACTAGGCAGGCTGCGCGACATCGCCGCGACCGCGCACGCTGCTCATGAGAAAGAACCCCTCTGTGATTCGAGACTAGTAGAGCTTGTCTCAGTATATTCACGTGAGTAACCAGCCATTTTTAGTTACAATAGTCCTTTTTATTTAATAGGGATTATGGTAGAATAATAACCTGAAATCTGACGAGGAACTCGACTAGTTTCAAGTCATGCTAGAGGCTTACATGAGTAGCATTTCGCGACTTTAAACCGAAAACATAATAATTTATTTAGTATGTCTCACGAAAGTCACAAACTTGAAATCTATTTTAGGTTTTTTATCGAGTGGCACAAATGTTAAGTAATTAAGACACGATTATATCACGCCTCTAATTCTGAAAGAGGTAAAAGCAGACATGTAATGTACGAAAACCTGTCGACATTTCGCTAGTTATTTAATTGCTTTCTTTGTAGTAAGCGAAATATTGTTCAACTTCGGGTAAATATTAGACTGTATGTTACTGAGAATAAACTTTTTAACAGTATATATCTGGAGGCCAAACATGAATACACTCACACACTAACAGAAAAATTACCTTATACCAAAAGAAATAAAGCCTAGATTCCTCCACCTACAACAACATGTCAACTTCACATACCTTTTTGTCGCGACTAACTTCGTTTTTCTTAGGAGTCTCATCCTCACTGCTATCTGCCGATTCGGACGAGCCGCCAGATTCGCTGTCCGATCCGCTTTCCGAATCGCTGTCCGATTCACTATCCGATGTGCCCGAGTTCGATGACCTTGACCTATGATGTAAGGCTTTGTCAGTGATTTTGCTCGCGTTTCATAGGTTACTAAGATATAACAGGTAGGTTGGAATTTCTTGGTCGTTCTTTTCAATGCAAATCTACATTTTGGCAATTACATTACCCTCTCGCGCGTTTCTTGTACACACGGGTGTACGAGAGTGTTGAGTGCCCATCGCCGCAACTTTACACACGGGTGTACGAGAGTAACTTGCACCGATTGGAAACTTTTTCTGTGATCTATATTTTCAAGTTGCAACCCGTTCTTTATTTGATTGAAGATAATAGTTTATTCGCCCTCTATTAAGCTCGTGTACGAGACGCGCGAGAGGTTACAATGATCATCTTTGCTGACGGACGATCAGCTAGACGGTCAATTTTGACATTTCAAAAGTGGCAATTGAAAGATTATTTGAAATAAATACTTTGATTAATATCACTCTGGTTGCGTCATCGTTTTCGGGGCGGATGGTTCACCGAAAATGATGGCGCAATCAAAACCGGCATTTGACATCAGGAACTATCATTTATCGGACATAGAAATACGTTAAGTAAAATAAATAAAGCTCACCTATAGTTATTCGTTTCCTTCGCTGGTTTCTCTTGTTTCTTCTCTTCTGCGTTGCTCTCTTCCCTAAGAAGAAAAATGTATAAAAAGGAAAAATATAGAATCAACGGGTTCTTTGTTCAATGCTTCTTTACATTATACGTCTTTAAAAATTTATTAATTAAAGAAAATCATAACGAAATAACTACAGAACTAGATTACATTAAAATATAAATACTCTCTGTTGAATTCAAAGGCACAGAAATAACTATGAACACCGTTGTGTTTCATTCAAGCCAAGCCTATACCCCTAAGAATTGGGCTCGCTGCCATCGCAGCGGTAAGTCCCCTCTTTGAGGAGTGGCTTGAGAGACGCTATGGCGTCCTCACCTACCGCCTGACGCAGGTCCTCACCGGACATGGAAGTTTCGGGAGGTACCTGTGTCTGATGGGGCGGGAGGAAACGCCCGGGTGTCATCACTGCGAGGACCGCCCTGAGGACACGGTGGAACACACGGTGGGAGAATGCCCTTCGTGGGCTGAGCACCGCCGTGTCCTCAGGGAAGTGATCGGCGATGGCGACCTCTCGCGTCCGGGCCTAGTGCGGGCCATGATGCGGAGCGAGGGGGACTGGGATGCCGTCTCCTCCTTTTGCGAAGCAGTCATGCTAGCTAAGGAGGAGGCGGGACGCGTGAGGCAGCGAAGCGCTGCCTCCTCGCAACCCAGCCATCGCGAAGGACACACCGGGCGTCGGGGATCGCGGGACGATCTCCGGCCACCGTAAGCGCGGGCCTGCGGACGGCGAGCATGGGTGGCTCCCCGTCCGACCAGAAACAGACCCGAGCGTACGGCGCGTCGCGTTCCGCGCGCGCCTCAAAGAGCCATCAGACCACCACAGATGGGGCCCAATAGGGCCGATGCCGATTCGGAGTCGCGGAGAACCTAACGGGTAACCGGGGCTCCGGCTCGACGTGCAGGAGAAGGAACGGGGTGGTTTTTAGTCAGTAAGAGTCTGACACTCCCTCCCGCCTCACCCAGGCGGGAGCAGTCATTCGATGATTTTCCCCCCTTAAAAAAAAAAAAAAATACCCCTAAGAATTCGCGGCTAAAAACAGATACCCAAATCTACCGCTAAAGTAATGGTCTTCTGAAACAAATATCTAAGTTACTCACTCTTCAGAAGAGTCCTCGGAGCTGCTACTGCTGGAGGAGGAGGAACCAGACCCTGACCCACTGCTCTCCGGCTCCGAGTAGAAACTCTTGTTTTTCTATCAACATTTATGTTTATGTTTGAACACATTTTTTTTTTTGGATATCCCCGCCACAGCTTCTCAACAATTTTTCTGCATTATAATTTGTATTCACCAGTTCACACAGGAAAATACCGAAACAATGAAGTCCGGAACGTTGCAGGAATAAATGCTTTGGATTCGGCAACGAAATAAACCAGAAGATGGCTCGAGGCTCAGAAGAAAAAGAATAGTTTCTTGAAAATAAGATATTATTGTTGAGTAAGGGTAATCTTGAACAGGTCCCAATTTTAGTGCAGATCAAGAATTTTAGATTTTTTTTTTTTTTTTAATTATATGATGTGACCTCATGCGGTAACATCATAAAAAAATTACAATCTAGCTTTAATGCTAATAAGTAATTCTATTTTGTCTTAATTTGCTACGAAAGTATAACTAAGAATGTGTCCATTAACACTTTTCTTATTGTCTCTATTAAGGGGAAGACACTTTGTTATTGTGTTCTTTGCCGGTAGCACTCGCTACTTTACACTAACACTTCACTGTGTTAACTCAAAAGGTTTTGTCCTTTTTAGCCTTCTCACTATGTCCGTGTTGTCGAGGAGCTGGATAGCCTCGATGTTCACATGGTGGTGAAGCCTTCGTTCATGGGCTTCTGCACACTTTTTAATTATATCTATGACGAGGTCTACTTTGAGGTCCCAATGAAGGTCGTCATTTCGAATGTACCAGGGCGCATTGACGATTCCTCTGAGTACTTTGTTTTGAAAACGTTGTATAATTTTGATATTGCTTTGTTTGGTACAGCCCCAAAGCTGAATACCATAAGTCCATACAGGCATGAGGACTTGTTTATATAAAAGAATTTTGTTGTGCACTGACAGCGAAGAATTTTTTCCTATCAGCCAGTACATCGACTTGTAGCGTAGATCTACCTCGTCGCGTTTCTTTTTGACATGAGCTTTCCAGCGAAGCTTTACGTCTAATGTCATGCCTAGGTATTTGGCTGTATTTTCGTATGGTATTACATGGCCATTTATGTTTACCGGGTGGTAATTTGTCCTTTTGTTTGTGAAGTCTATGTGAACAGATTTTGATTCATTCAGTTTCACACGCCATTTTTTTGTCCAGTCAAAAATGATATTGACGGCTGTTTGAACTTTTTCCACTGCTTCTTCTTGAGTGGCACCTGTGGCCATAATAGCTGTGTCGTCTGCAAATGTGGCAATGGTATTGTTTTCTAATTCAGGAATATCGCAAGTGTACAATAAGTACAAGACGGGACCTAGGACGCTTCCTTGCGGTACTCCAGCTTTTATTGGTTTGAGTCCTGAATATGCATCATCATGTCTTACTCTAAACATACGCTGTGATAGATAAGACTCTAAGATGTCAGCAAATTGCTTAGGGAGCATGTTTTTTAATTTGTAAATAAGGCCTTTGTGCCATACCTTGTCGAATGCTTGCGCTACATCCAGAAAGATCGTGGAGCAAACTTTTTTTTCTTCTAGAGCCTTTTCAATAATGTTGGTAATCCTGTGTACTTGATCTATAGTCGAATGTTTTTCCCTAAAACCAAATTGGTAGTCAGGGATCAAATTTCTTTCTTCTATGATGGGTTTTAGTCTTTTTAAAAGAAGCTTTTCAAATAATTTTGACATTGTCGGTAGCAGCGAGATCGACCTGTACGTTGTTGTTTCGTGAGGTGGTTTACCAGGTTTTGGTATCATTATAACCTCGGCAACTTTCCACTGATCAGGTACATACTGAAGTCTTAGCGTTGCATTGATATGAGTCGTAACTTTTACGATGGCTTTACGTGGGAGGTTTTTAAGAACTTCTGCAGTAATAAGATCGTAACCAGGTGATTTCTTTAATCTAAGGCGGTTGATTTCGTTGTACACTTCTCTAGGTGTTACGAATTTTATGTCTTGCTCATCATTATTTGATGTTTTATTTAATAAGTCGCTATCTTCATGCTCTTCATTTGGCTCAAAAATGAGTTCTAGATGTTTTGCAAACCTTATAGCTTTTTGCTCGTTGCTTATTGCCCACCGCTCGTTAACTCGTCGAGTACCATCATTATAGACACAATTATAGAACAATAGGTTGCGGTCACCGGCGACCGCTTGGTGTTTGACAGTTTAATATCTTTGATAGGGGGAATATGCAGAATTGGCTTTTTTAAGCTTTTTATAGATTTCCACAGAGAGTAATCTGTCGTGCGATGGCTGGTTAGTTGTTGTAGATAACTATTCATTGATTCGTCTTTGTAATTCTGAATTGCTTCACTTAGTTGTTTTGTAAGGTTGTTCAGAATTCTTTTATCTTGTGGATATCTTGTCTGATGCCATATTCGTCTCTGTCGCCTCTTTTTAGCAATAAGTTTTGTGATTTCTGCTGGATAGTAGGTAATTCTGTTTTTTATTTTAAAGGTGGGCGTGTTTTTCCAGGCGCATTGTTGTATTTGTGTTATAAACTCACTGATATCCCAGTCCAGATCTCCTGGTTTCTTGAGTGGGACTCTTAAATCTATCATAGACTCCAAATCTATTTTAAAGCTTTCCCAATCAGTGTTCTTGTTTACCAATGTGGGGTTGTATTCTTTCAGCAAGATAGTCTCACTTAGAGTAAGTAATATAGGTGAGTGGTCTGAACTCATATCATAACCTTCTTCAATGCGAAGAAGACTAGGTGATATATTTTTGAAAATAAAAAAGTCTATAAGATCAGGAATCTTTTTTGAATCAGTAGGCCAATAAGTGGGCTTGCCTGTTGATAAAGTTTTACCTTGTATTTCTTCAATGGCGCACAGTAGCTCTCTGCCTTTGGTCGTTGTCAGTCGAGATCCCCAAAATGTATTTTTAGCATTAAAGTCACCTCCCAATATGAATCTGTTTCCAAGACAGTTAAGAAAAGACATGTACTGATCTGTTTTTAGTGAATACCTAGGTGAACAGTATATGGCTGAGATGGTGACAAGACAGAATTTTGTTTTGACACAGACAGCCACTGCTTGTATTTCCTCTTTTTCATGTTTAAGTTTTTCGTAGTGAAAAATATTCTCTTTTATGATGACAGCACTACCACCTCTTGGTGTGTTATGAGGATGCAGTGCATGATATACTTTATACCCTTTAATTTGGATATGAGATTCTTTAGTGAAATGTGACTCTGATATAAGGCACACATCAATTCTTTCCATATTCAGGACTGCCGTAAGTTCATTCTGATGTTTCAGCAGTCCATTTGCGTTCCATGCCATAATTCTAAGTAAACTAGCCATTTATACTGCTTTTTTGTTGTTTGGCAGCTGTTTTAGTGCTGCTTTCAAGTTTTTTCAGCCTTTCGTCGAATGTAGTTAAAAGATTTATAATTGTATTAATCTTTTCGTCCATGTTAGGGTTTATAGGTTTCATATGAGATTGTGGCAAAGATTGGACTCCTTTTGCCATTTGTGCATACGAAACACTTTTGGTGACAAGGTTGGTGACACTAGGTATTTTGTGTTTGGTTATACTTGGACCCTGAGAGTTTGGTATCGGCTCATGCTTTTTGGTATTTTTATTTTTAATATTTTGTAGCTCTTTAGCTACTATGCATCCTCTATAGTTAGCCGGGTGGGGCTCACCACAGTGAACACATTTCGGTTTTGCTTCTGCAGGTTTATTGCAGTCTCTGGTTAGGTGCTTGCCTGTACACTTCACACATCGGGGTTCTTTGGAACAGTATTTCTGTGTGTGGCCATATGCTTGACACCTTTTGCATTGTGGAATTAATTTTGAAGTTTTTAAAGGTTGTATATCTACTTTACAGCCCAGTATGGATTTGATTCCGTAGATTTTCTTTATGTCTTCATCCTTTTGGAATGAGAGCATGAACATACTGAGGGGCTCTTTGCTCTTCCAACTCAGTTTGTTAACAGCATCTTCTATTTTAATCCCTTGAGCTGCCAGATCTTCAATTCTATTTGGCAGGCAGGAAGAATGAAGGTTTTTTGCCATCACCCTGATCGGCCTATCTTGTTTATTCTCATACGAGTACCAACAGCAATTATTTTGTAACAATAGCTTGGTGAAGAATAAGAATTTTAGAATAAAAAATATGATTTCTTTTCTTTTCATTTCTATCGAGGTATAAAGGAAATAATAATATTGTTAAATATAGTTTTCTCACCTGTGTATCATCATGGTTATCGACGTGTGTATCAAAGTTCCCGGTGGACACTTCCCTGAGCTGCGCGGCGACAGTAGCGCGCGGCGCGGGTGGCAGCGGCCTGTAGCCGGCCGCCGCCGTGCCTATGTACTGGGACAGGGAGCCTACCGTGAACGTACCGCGGTCTGGGGATAATACACGGTGTCAGTTAGTAACATATGCAGCGGCCTGTAGCCGGCCGCCGCCGTGCCTATGTACTGGGACAGGGAGCCTACCGTGAACGTACCGCGGTCTGGGGATAATACATGGTGTCAGTTAGTAACATATGCAGCGGCCTGTAGCCGGCCGCCGCCGTGCCTATGTACTGGGACAGGGAGCCTACCGTGAACGTACCGCGGTCAGGGGATAATACACGGTGTCAGTTAGTAACATATGCAGCGGCCTGTAGCCGGCCGCCGCCGTGCCTATGTACTGGGACAGGGAGCCTACCGTGAACGTACCGCGGTCTGGGGATAATACACGGTGTCAGTTAGTAACATATGCAGCGGCCTGTAGCCGGCCGCCGCCGTGCCTATGTACTGGGACAGGGAGCCTACCGTGAACGTACCGCGGTCTGGGGATAATACACGGTGTCAGTTAGTAACATATGCAGCGGCCTGTAGCCGGCCGCCGCCGTGCCTATGTACTGGGACAGGGAGCCTACCGTGAACGTACCGCGGTCTGGGGATAATACACGGTGTCAGTTAGTAACATATGCAGCGGCCTGTAGCCGGCCGCCGCCGTGCCTATGTACTGGGACAGGGAGCCTACCGTGAACGTACCGCGGTCTGGGGGACGGTAATATACAGTGTTATAAATTCCACTCGGTAATTTACATTTGACCCTTTTAACTGTCCTGTGACTGTTTGATGTAGTACCTTCAAAGTTTAACTTACAATAACTTATTTTAATCCAAACCGCACCGATTTAGGTCGTACCTATTCCAAAGATTTTGGATTGAGATTAATTGTTATTATGGGTACTTTATTGAGGACAATAAATTATTTATTTTCTTTTACTTTTGGGCAAAATAATCTCGATGTAATATCATACTGCTAAAGCTGTTTAAAAGAAAAAAAAAACCATTTTATCATAAGATTTAGAATACCAATTTGCAGTCAAGTTTAGTAGCCAGTTAATAAAACTAACAAAACCAACACGTCTACTACTTACTATGAAAATGTTGCTTGAACATATATTTAAAATAAAGTACAAAAACTCACCTTTAAAACTGCTCTGGATATCAGGCTTCGGTTTTTCAGGCAAGAATATTTCAGCGACATAGTTATTCAATTGTTTGCCGGCCTGGGGATCAATGAACCGACGGAGCATTCGCGCGCGGTCTCTGACGTCATAGCTGACGTCATACCGTGCGAGAGAGACAACGTATCGACACATGGGCAACGTGTCTGGTTGTGTTATTGACAGTTTTACTGCTAGAGATAGTAATTGTAGTTTTACTAGCTCGTCCTGTAAGGAAAGTTAGGTTTTGTAGTTATGTAGATAAGGTTTAGTTTGCGTTGAGTTTTGTGTGATCGAAAATTTGGATGGTTGCTCATTGTTGAATATCTTAAGACTGTTTTGTAGGCGTTTAAAGACGTTCAATTAGATTGGATTAAATAAATGGGGAAAATGTTTAAAATAATCAGGAAATTAGTCTAAAAGTTGCAGAGAGAGGGTAAGGACTCATGGTGCGATCTTCTCCCGCGCCTGCCGCGGTGTCGGAATCGAGGGGGAATTTTTTAAAATCACGAGAATACAGTTTTTTTTCTGTTCCGTAGCCGCAGCGGTTGCGATTAGCGTTCGCAAACTTAGTAGTTGATTATCGCAAGACGAACGGGCGGTTAAACAATCAATTGAGTTCCAGACCAGCCCCCCCGTTGCGATGACCCGCCAACCGGTCGCAGAGCGCGCGGGTGTCAGCCAGCGCGGCCTGCAGCGGGAGCCGCAAACATTCTCAACATACAGTACATATAATAGCAAATGTGCCGTGAAAATTGCTTTGATTTTTTACATACATATCAGTATATTCTGTATTCTACAAACGATGCGCGCGCGCAGCTGCGGCGGGCGTTCCCAGCAAATCGCGCCGTAAGTCCTTAGCCAGAGAGTAATTTTTAAAGAAAAATAGACGTGAAAAGGAAGAATAATGTGAATAGGTTCAGGTCGTACCTGGTCTGCGAAGTAGCGCGCCATGTGCGCCAGGACGGCGGCGGCGCGCGCGTGGCGGGCGCCGTGCTCCGCCACCAGCCACACGCCCGCCGCGCGCGCCGCGCCGCCCAGTCTGCGGGGCAACCATGCCAATCGATTCATTCTATATATATTTTACACTACAAAATGAGCTTTCGATAAAGTTATTGTACAGTGATTGAACGTAAAATTGAATGAAGTGATTAACACAAACTCGCATTCACAGGGAAAAACAATAATTCTTTACTGTACCTCTATAATAATTAATAGTGTATTTTTATAGAAAAAACTTTACCCTGTAGACTTGACATCAGTGTTCCACAGGGTTCAACTTTATGTCCAACGCAATTTTCTTGACAAGGTAACTTAGCTTACAGTAAAATACTGGTGTACCACAGGGTTCAATATTGGGTCCAATGCTATTATACATGTAATGACAAAATAAGGTAATTGGCGAAACAACTAACCTGTCGGAGCGCAGTAGTTTAGCGGCCCGCGCCACGGCCGCCCGCGCGGACGTGGCCCCGCCACCCACTACTCGCTTCACTACCACCACTGCCTCGCATACCACCCATTCTGGACAATGAATATGTACTTATTTATTGCGAACTGAATACTGAATGAAATAGACTATGACATGCAATTTGGTCTACAGCATCATACCTCTAGTTTCAGTAGCCGAATTAAAGTGACTCAAATTTAAGAAAACATCTAGATTATACATGTAAACAATACATCCGAGATAAACGCATACATTGAAGTGTTAATATACACGGATAGCAAGAGCGCACTCCAGCACTTGGCTCGGTGCGCCTCTGGATGCAGAGGTGTCTCGATAGCATTTACTGTCTTGCGCAAAATACAATCTTCTCTTTTAAAGGGAGTTACCTTGGTCTTACAGTGGATCCCGTCACACATTGGTCTGCAGGGAAACGAGGAGGCAGATAGATTGGCTAAGATAGCAGCCACTTCAGGTATAGAGGTTTATGTCTTACCAGTTCATTCGGAAATCCTATCAAAATTCAAAAACTATTGTTATGAGAAGTGGAAAGAGTATTTTAGAGAAAGATCAAAAGATAAAGGGATATGGTATAATACAATCCAAAAGGAGCCTCCTCGAATCCCATGGTTTAGTAATTTTGAAGCTAGCCGTAAGATTATAATAACATCTTTTAGAATTCGTTCCGGACATATGCCACTTAGAGCCTTTGCTTTCCTCATGGGAATTGTGGACTCTCCGAATTGCTTAGTGTGTAGTAATAAAGTAGAGGATGTATATCATCTTCTGGTGGAGTGTGTCAGAAATGAATCTGAAAGGAGCAAGTTAATTTGTGAACTTAACATAAATACGTTAGATTTAGGTACATTTAATGTAATCTTGGGTCAACCAATGTCACCTGAAGCTATATTGGTATATTCATTAGTTACCTTGTAATTGTGTATTTGTTAGATAAGGTTTCGATGGAACTGGTGTAACAATTTGTTAAAAGTTCCTTAAATAAATAAAAAAAAAAAAAAAAGAAGTGTTAATTTCCAAATTTCTATACAAGTAAACAAACAACAGTTACCGGAGACCCAATTATCCCCTTCGCAATCCCCGAATGCTCAACAATCCTGGAATTCCTAATCCCCAAAAGGCCAGCGACGCACTTGTAACCCATTTGGTGTTCAGGATATCCACGTGTGGCGCCGATTGCTAACCATCAGGTGATCTGTCTGCTCGTTTACCGGCTTACTCCATACAATCTTACAAAAATTAGTCATGAAGCTCTAGGGATAGATAACATGTACAACATTACAATTACTCAAAAACGCAATTACAACCGCTTGTCACATTCAAGAAAACTCACCATCTTTACTCGACAGTAAATGAAGTAATCCATTCAAACAGGTTTCAGTTTCTGAATGTATGGCCACGGCAAGTCTTCCTATAGCCTGTATAGTTGCCCCGGCGAATGCTTTGTCACTACAAGTGACGTATGTCTGGAATTCCCGTAGTATCACCCCAGCACTTGCTTCTGTAGCTAGATTGGTTAGAATCTCCAATTTTAGTAGTTTGATATGAGTCGGGTCCGAGTTGCGCACGAAGAATGATTTTAAGAATGGTTCGAAGAGTGCCTGTGGAAGAGATTGTTACGTTTCAAATAGGGTAGATGACTAATTTTAATGTCTGTCTGGTAGATTATTTTAAAACATTACACACGACGACTTTCGACGATATATTGATTTGAAATGTCGCGTGACGTCACTTCTATGTACATTTTATACGTAGAAATGACGTTTTAGCCGCCACTCTTAAACTTTGATTCGTTGTATCCAAGTATCATTTTATTTTACGTTTCTAATGGGGTAGATGATTAATTTTTATTTTAATGTCCGCCTAGTAGATCATTTTAAAACATTACACACGACGACTTTCGACGATATATTGATTTGAAATATCGCGTGACGTCACTTCTATGTACATTTTATACGTAGAAATGACGTTTTAGCCCCCACTCCTAAACTTTGATTCGTTTTATATAAGTATCATTTTATTATACATCAAAATAAAAAATACGTGTCTAATATTTTTTCAGTAACTAACTGATGGACATATTAGATTTTTATTTTCATACCCTGTATTTTCATACCTCATCATCCTTATTGTAGGTAATCGATTTTAAAAACATTTTTACTATATAGCACATAAGGTTTATTTTTGTTTATAAACTTACCCTCCTAGTAACAGTAAGCGCAGCTATAGAGTTGAGTACGACACTCTGTACTTCCAGTGGCGCGCGCAAAAGCCGAACCATGGCCTTGGCGACGGGTGGCAACTCTTGAGCTAGAATTACATATTAAGTCAGTAAGCATTTTTTTAAGAATTTTCTTCTTATTACTTCAAAATTAGTATTCTTTGATTTCAAATACAAGTGTAGTATATAAGACATGTTAAACTATTTAATTGGCTCCTAATATTTTTTTTATGCGACAGTAAGCAAAATTACATGTCGTTACAAGTGCGTTATCGGACTTTTGGTATTAGGAATTTGAGGATTGTTGGGGATTCAGAGATTGGGAAAGGTGGCGAGGTAATTGGGCCTCCGGTAACCTTACTCACAGACGAATCACAACGCAAGCGTCGTTTCACGTCGGTTTTCTGTGAGGCCGTGGTATCACTCCAGTCGAGCCGGCCCATTCGTGCCGAAGCATGGCTTTCCCACACTTAATAGGTTTAATTTCAATGTCAGAACCTCTGACGATAGTTGTTTAGATTACTAAACAAAGTAGACTACTAGACAAATAAACTTTTTTTCAACAATCTAGAAGTAATCCTCTAGATTGTTGAAAAAAAGTTTAAACAAATAAACACGAGGTCATTACAATTAAAGTAATTTTGCGCTTACTAGATGGCGCTAGTGCAGTATATGATCTTGTTAATTCAACAGTGAAGTTAAACAACTAATAAAATGTAATGGAATCTTGTTATTGTGGGCACTAAAAAGTATAATCAGGAGCGCAAATCAGTGATTTAAGCCCGTTTATTGAGATACGAGGGTTTATAATTAGCACTCGTAGCGTCTCGTACCCGGTCCGCAGTGGTAGAAGAGCTGCGCGACGGCGAGCACGACGCCTGCGTTCCTGCTCTGCAGCAGCGGCTTGGCGGCGCGCAGCAGCAGGCGCAGGTCGGCGTCCAGGCTCGCCGGGGACCTGCTGGCCGGGGACCCGCGCCCCGCGCATGAACTGTCCGACTCGTAGAACGGCTTGTCCGTGTCGCTGTCGCTCGAGTACTTCTGGAGAACGAAAGTAATTGTGTTTTATGAATTCGGTTCGGAGTTTCCAGGCTATCAAAATTAAAAATCTAATTAGTCCGTCAGTTACATAATGAAAAAAAATTAGACACGTATTTTTTTATTTTCTCGTATTAAGTTGCAATACTGAGATAAAATGGCACTAAGTTTAGGAGTGGGAGGTCGTTACGTCATAACGTGCTACAAAATGTGGCACGTTATGACGTCACACGATATTTTAAAAATATATCGTCGAAAGTATTTAATTTTGTGAGAAAAGAAAAAATACGTGTCTAAAGGTTTAAATTAATGTACCGGACGGACATTAAAATAAAAAGGGGTTGTTCGTTTCAACAGCTGAGGTTAACTTGAATCTCTTGTTGAAAACGAAGAACTTTTGTTCAGAGATAAGTATGGCGAATTGCTGTGGAATAAGACAGTAAAGTAGTTATTTTCTCTTCTCTAAAGCGGAATAGTGAAAAAAGGATCATTTTTGAACTCCTAAATAAATAACAACAAAAGGCGACAAGACTTGATGAAATCATTCATCAATTATCTTTAAGACTTTGACTGCCAGTAAAAAACTGCTGAAGATAAATCCTCCGCTAACGCCGGTCACTTGTGACCCACATGGCGTTTAACGTGTTAAGAGCTACTCTTTAAATCACGAAAATAAGATATACATACATACATACATAACTTCACGCCTGTCTCCCATGGGGGTAGGCAGAGACTAAGGAACGCCAATTACTACGATTCTTACATACCTCTTTCGCTTCATTAACAGTCATCAATCTTTTCATGCATGCTCGTCGGTTAAGGGTACTTTTAATTTGACCCTTCTTTAATATATTGCCAATCTGGTCACTATATGTCCGTCTAGGGCGCCCTCTACCGACGGCCCCATTCATATCCGCTCTGTATACTTCCTTCGTTACTCTACTTTCATCCATCCTTTCTACATGTCCAAACCAGCGTAACATTCCAAAATAATAGTCAAAGTCAAAATCATTTATTTCAATTAGACTAGGAAGGCACTTTTGTATGTCAACATCAAATGACAATGAGGTGAACCACGCTCCATACCAATTTGTATGAGGCGTGGTGCCTTTTTATTTTTTCGCGGCAGTTGATACGATGTGGAAAAACTGATGGAGAATAACATTACAAACAAAAAAATATATGGGGTATAGGTGTATGGGGTATAGGGTATATATGAGGTTATATCAAAAACACAGTCCAAGCCGAGTTAAATACGATCTCCGGCCACCGTAAGCACGGGCCTCCGGACGGCGAGCACGGGTGACTCTCCGCCTGACCAGAACCAGGCTCGAGCGTACGGCGCGTCGCGTTCCACGCGCGCCTCAAGGAGCCATCAGACCACCACAGATGGGGCCTAACAGGGCTGATGCCGATACGGAGCCGCGGAAGACTTAACGGGTTGCCGGGGTTCCGGCTCGAAGTGCAGGAGTAGGAACGGGGTGGTTTTTAGTCAGTAAGAGTCTGACACTCCCTCCCTTCTCCCGCCTCATCCGGGCGGGAAAAGTCATTGGATGATTTTCCCCCCTCAAAAAAAAAAGCCGAGTTAAATCAGTTCAAAGATGTGAAAACAGTGCTATATTATTTATTAATTTATTCTTTTATGTACACAATTTTATTATGGCACATAAGGCGAACATATTAGAGGTATTCCTGTTATTTTGTTGATGGTGACCGTACACAAAGCATATTTCTTCATTTACTTGACAGAAATATTTAGTAATGAATGTTTATAAACGATATCAAGAAATATAATAAAGCTCATTGTGAACACTTTTTTTTTTTTAGTTATGCCACGGAGTCAAAACAGCGTGAACCATGAACTGGCTACTGCTGAAGTTAAAAAAAAAAACTCTTGATTAGCTAGCGTGTTTACTTTATACCTATGTATACGGTAAATGGCCTATGACAGGCTTTCACGATCAATTTCCTCTCAGTCGAAAACCCGAAAACACTACTGAGCCCTATCATGAAATGCTATGTTTGTCAGCTGCGGCGTCGGATTGAGTAACGGCAGTCGTCAAAACATGAAAAAATCATTTTTCTATCTATTTCTCCCCACTTACTTCCGATTAGTAACTAATCTAACTACAGTTAATACTTTAATCTACAGCTACATAGGATTCTGTACAAAGATATCGTCATTCAGTCACAAAGTGATGGATTATATTATTTCGACTGATCACATTATATGAAAAAATTGTGCGTTCATCTGAAGTCCATCACTTTACAAAGTCGACGGTTTCCTTTCTTCAAAAGATTATGCTAACTATAAAGTAGATGAGTCTCCCACGAAGAGTCAACGGCAAAAAAAATTATTCTTTATTAGATGTTTGGACGGCTACCAATACTCAACCCACCACTGGTTCCACAGCTGACGCTCATGAAGCTTCATGACACAACTCCTAGAAGCATGTCACAAGTTATCAACGGAGAGAAAATAGGTAATAAAAATTAGTGCCTGGCAATATGACTATATTGTGGTGTGATATGGTGTTCCTGTGCCCGGGGTACAGTGGCGCGCAATTTGAAATTAGGAATTGTGACAAAATATGAATAATTTGAATAAAAAAACCAAAGTAAAACGGTTGACTCCAGCTCCTTTCAACGCTCATAACTCAGTCCAGTCCATAACTGAGATTTCCATATATGAGCCCATAGAAAATTTCGTTTGTAATGTCATTCTAGATAATATTTTCCATAAATCACCGACTGCCGCCAGAAAAAAGAAAGGCACCAATTGTAGTCAACACCCTTAATTGTGAAACTATTTGCTCATTCCAAAGTTATTAAAAGATTAAACATACTATATGCCAATATGAATGATGAACTTTACTTACCTCACTGTTAGGGTCCGCGAAGCATGTCTTGGCATATACGGTAAGCACGTTGAGCAACGTCAACTGCCCCCATTCGTCGACATCAGCTAATAAGGAGCAGAGTTTCCTGTTTTTACAAAAACAAACTTATATTTTATGTAAAAAGGTCGACTATTGGTGTGACCATAAATGTTTATGAACAATAGCTAATGTTGGTGCTATTTTTGGCTTATAACTTGACCCTTATATGTAAATAAGAAAATTTCCAAATAAAAAAAATTCGCAATTAATAGGGTAGATGCATAATTTTTATTTTAACGTCCGTCTGGTAGATTATTTTGATCATTACACACATATTTTTTATTTTCTTACAGAAACGAATAATTTCGATGATATATTGATTTGACGTCACTTCTATGTACATTTTATACGTAGAAATGACGTTTAAGCCCCAACTCCTAAACTTTGATTCGTTATATTTAAGTATTGTTTTATTAAACAACAAAATAAAAAAGTGGTCGCGAGTGCGACTACCGGGCAAGGGGTCTCGGGTTCGATTTCCGGGTCGGGCAAAGTATTACTGGGTTTTTAAAAAATTCTTAGTAATAGCACGGAGTCTGGAAATGTGCCCGGTATATGGCAATAGGCTCACCACCTATTACATGGGACTCATAACATAAATAGTGAAAAGTGGGTGTTACTTCTGTGTGCACCTCTGCCTACCCTTTCGGGGATAAAAGGCGTGATGTTATGTATATTTTTTCATTAAGTACCTAACTTATGAACTAATTAGATTTTTAATTTTCATACCCTATCATCAACCCAATTCAAATAATTTATTTACCTGTAACTCCTATGTATGAGACTCATACGCTCCCCACACACCTCTGAGAACGCCATGGCCGCTGAGCCGACGACGAGCGGCGCTTTATCTGATAGTAACTTGTCTATTATTGAAACCAACTCTTCTTTTTGTTCAGGATCCAAGCTGTGAGGGAAAAAAGAGAACGATAATTATAAGCAGCGTGCTTTCGCAAACATTCCATAACAAAAAGAAGTACCTAAAAAGTCTTGTAAGTCGTTAAATGTAATATGTACATAACTAAATTGTATATGATAATTTTTAGAATAGAATATTTATTTCTTAGTATATGGTACAGAGATCTAACATAAACCATCACTTCACACACACTAATATTAGGTAGGAAATATCAGGTACATGCAAATCGGAACTAGGGACAACTTAGATATTAAAAATTCGTTATTCAATACGATTAATTCAAAATTATTAGATGTCCATAACATTAATAATTTAGTATGGAAGAATTGACAAATAATCAAAGTTATTCCTCAGTTAAAATTTATCCGGCGTTGGAAAAATCAAACGTGACAATAATTGTCCCACTTAAAAAAAATAGTAATACTTGTGGTGTCCGCTTACCACTAAGTGGCACATATGCTTTATTGCTAATTAAGAAAACCGTCCTAAATCATTACTGATGTAAAGTATATCTAAAAGAGGTTATAATTCTGTTCAGGAATTAATTAATTTGATGTTACCTACCTATACAACTTGGGTATAGCATGAGCAGCAGTCTTCCTAACATAAGGCGACATGTCGCTGGCAGAGTCTCTGATGGCCAGCATCACTATAGGCACTATCATTGGCACGCGGATTGATGAGAGCACTCGGAGAGCACTGGCACGGATCAACTGGTTTGGGTCCTAAAAGTATAACATCTATGTGAATAACATATAAAACACATAAAAATATTCCAATTTTTTTGATAATGTTGCATCATACTAGAATTTTCTCCTGGTGCATTTACAAACATACAAGTTCACATGCACATGACACCGAGACCCGGAACAACAATTTGTGGATCACACAATAAGTTGTTCCGTGAGGGAATCAAATCCGTGACATGTTGTGCGGCAGCCAGTTGCCCAACCAACGCACCAACCGTGCAAATGTTTAGTACTATAGTTTCCAGTGCAAGTCAAGGAAGATATCTTCCATCAAATTCCATAGCTATGCAAATTAAAATTAATTATTATTCTCACCAGTTATGTTCACAAGTTAACAAGAACTGAAACAACCTTAAAACTACTCTGTGTGACTTGGAACAGAGTCCAAAACCCTTTGCCTAGCAATGGGGCCTACCATATTCTTGCTCACCAGGTACGTCTTGTTATTTGTCCAATAGTGAATGAGCTAGTGTCACACCATTGGCCGTTTAATATTTGACAGCTGCTGTGATTGGTCAAAAAAATCTCTTCCAACAACTGTACCATCTGCTTAGTAAAAAAATGGTAGTCCCCATTGCATTTTCCACCACTTTAATTAACCACAATTTACTAGCAGGATGCTGATTACCTTCAGAGCTCTCTGGAAGGTGCTGATGGACAATAGAGCCAGGTCCTGTTGCTCCTCTGCATACCTCACCAGGTATACATAGACCAGCTTTTTCACCTCTATGTTCTTTGACACCACATTCTTTACTACTGCTGGAAATCTGGACAAATTTGGAAATTATTGACAACTAGCTTTTACCTGCGGCTTCGCTCGTGACACAAAAGGATAAAAAGTAGCCTATGTGACATATACCAATACACACAGCGCCATCTATACCAATTCTTTTGTTTTCCCTCGGGAACTTTAAATTTTTCCCGGGATAAAAAGTATCCTATTATTTAACCCGGACTTCTAACTTTACGTCTACAAAAATTCAAAGCAATCGGTTTAGTAGTTACGGCGTGAAAGCAGAACAAACAAACAAACTCACTTTCCGATTTATAATATTAGTAAGGATAGTAAGGATTCGGTAAATTAGCGAGTATTGTTGACAAATATTATTTTATGAGTTGGTTGGTTTGATTTAGAAGTTGTTCAATAAGTTTAAAAAAAATAGCAATCTTCAATGTGATACAGACATACGAGTACTGTGTGACGATAACACTGATAACACTATCGTGAGATAATTATGCTTGTTTAACTCGTTGAGTACCGTCATTATAGAACAATAGGTTGCGGTCACCGGTGACCGCTTGGTGTTTGACAGTTTAACTAAAGTACGAGTTACATAAAGTAATTTATGTAAACAAAGCATGACTAAACTCTAAACTATTAAAGCTATTCTAGTATTTACCTCAGTAACTTGTAATTTTTAGTTAATACATTTTGTGTCATTAACTCGTCGAGTACCGTCATTATAGACACAATTATAGAACAATAGGTTGCGGTCACCGGTGACCGCTTGGTGTTTGACAGTTTAAATAGAATTGCATATCATAAAATACTGCAATGCTAACCCATATATCCCCAAGCGGTCATCGGTGACCGCTCTCCACTAACTACATTATAGATCTTATTTCTAATACTTAGAGACTACTTTTGTATGAACAAATTTAGGGGATGATTGATGATGACAACAATTTTCAACGGGTTTATGAAATAATAAAGCAGAACTAGTTTTTAAAAGTTATGAATACTTATTTCATTTACCTATTTGTAATATCAAATATTATTGTATGGGTATTCAGTGTTACAATACTCACAGGTCTGAAGCATCTCTTCCCTTGGCAATCATACCAATGATCCTCTTCATAGCCTCCAGTTTCAGAGAGTCTTTGGACCCATCTAACATCACTTTCAAGTCTTCATTTCTAAAACACAACAATAATATGTTTCACCTCACAGCACGTCTTTAAATAAGCAGTAGTTAATCAAAATTATATCTTGTTGACGAAACTAAATGATTTTGTAGTAAATTACTGTGTCATTTTTAGGAATAACTTAAGATTGTGAATCTTAGTAATGACAAGGAATTAACGTTTGAAAACAACTTTTAGACTTTAAAATGTTAAAGTAAATGAATATAGAGTTATTAATAAATAGTTTTCAGTTACTAAAAGATATATAACATTGACGTACTTCTTATAATCTGGTTGGAAGAACGCCCCAGACGCTGGGTCGTTCGCCGGGTACTCCACCTCACCCATCACTACTTTATCGTTATTGTAAGATGTCGTTGCCGACATTTTGGACCAAATAAAACTTTAAACACTACAATAAACACTTCTTCTTATTTAAATGTTTGCGTCCATTCGTCCAAACTTTTCTAATCAAAAATCAGTGAAATCTTTAGTACATTTTTATGACATTGACAGTTAGTTGTTGACGTTGAACAACCAACGTTCTGTCAAAGTTACGTTTCGTTATATTCAGATATTGCAGGTGACCCACTTTGCGCTCAAGGGTGTTTAAAAAAAGGAAATGTTATAGTTTTTCTCATAAAGCTAAAAATCTAAAGTATGATAAATAAATAACTTGATTAATATTTAAACTGTCAAACACCAAGCGGTCACCGGTGACCGCAACCTATTGTTCTATAATTGTGTCTACAAACGACGAGTTAAGTAACATATACTATTACTTTACTTACGTTTCTTATGTTTCAAATTGCATTATGATTATTGACAAACGATGTCGCGGAGAACCTAACGGGTAACCGGGGCTCCGGCTCGACGTGCAGGAGAAGGAACGGGGTGGTTTTTAGTCAGTAAGAGTCTGACACTCCCTCCCGCCTCACCCAGGCGCGAGCAGTCATTCGATGATTTTTCCCCCCTTAAAAAAAGGCAATGGTGTTGGCATACCCACATTTTATCAGATCTGCGACTTTTAGTGTACCACGGGTCACAAACACAACGAAACGTGCATGTCCTTTGAGCCCATTGGCTTATAGATTATATAAATTTCTAAGTAAAAACTAATTAATACTTTGCAGAACCCAAGAAAAAAAGACAGCTCTTAAACAGCTTATAGGCTTTAATTACTTATTTGTTGTGCTTGTACCAACTTATTAATTACAATTTCATAAAAAAATAACACTGCTATTATTTTCTTCTCTTTATAAAGGTCCGAATGTCGACATGTCCTTTTGTAACTACAGTATATTTATTGTGTGCGTCCGTTTCATTGAAGTTACCTACTTCCGCCCTCGGATAAGACCTTCAGGCATTCGTCCTTCGCCCTTCGCCAACATTATGACCATTGTGTTTATGGTCCGTGCTATTGTAATCCGGTCGACGTTAACCGCTGCCCACAATTACAATTCCGTATAACTTACAAATAAAAATGTATTGTTTAGACAACCAACTGTGAATAGATTTTAGACTTTATCACTGGAATCATTAAGTTGAAAATAGATGACAGGATTATAATGTTTCAAATGAAAATTCCTTGTTTTAATTTGTTTAACCTTTAATGTTGTTACGTAGGTAGCAAGGTAATTTCTCGTGGGCATGACAAAAAGCAATTTTCTTGTAACTACTTAAAAGTACAAGTTACTGTTACTTACTTACTTACTTATTGCCTTTATCGCAGCTGGACTCAGAGTAAAATACATAGTTTAAAATGAAAGATAAAACAATCAGACAGATATTAGTAGAGGTGTTCATTTTGGTAAAGGGTCAACGAGGCATCTAGACAAAACGTGCCTTTTATTAGGTCCACTATGGGCAGGTAACCAGCTCCATCTATCTATTGAAACTTGAAATTATGTACTTTGCAGTCTCGCCGCTACGGAATCACACACAAAATCCACATTCAAATATTCAAGTAGGTTAACCTACCCATAAAAATACAGTATTTATTATTTCAAACCTTTTTTTTAGTTAAAAAATAAAACATCATACAACCAGTATTAAAAGCATTCCTTAAGGAAAAATACCTGTAAACAAAAAAATCAGTCAATTGGAACACATATTGTACGTTATCTGTTCACAGGTGAATGACCGTACGTAATGACTGTGTTTATAGACATTGTATTGTATTTGGGAAATGGGTAGTACATAGGCCTACATTTTTATATAGGTTAGTAATAATATTATTATTGGTAGCTATAGCGTTGTGGTAGTGTGTGTAAAGAGTCGTGGTGGCCCGGAGGTTAAGTTCGCCCGATTTTCATGTCATGCTGCCCTGTGCCCTCTATGAGGGCAAGCGAAGCCTACCAACGGCAAGTACCAATGTAATTTTTTCCGAGTTAATATAATATGTACTTTCTAAGACGGTGATTAATGCTCTAACCTTCTCCGTGTGAGAAGAGGCTTTGCTCGGCAGAGGGCACTTATTGGCTGTTGGTGTGTGGCGCTTAACACACCACACATACACACTATAGCTATAGTGTTTACCTATACATGGTAAGGTGAAATGAAAAACCAAAGAAATTATAAAATCAGTATGTAGGTACCTACATATTACCACAACGAGACCAATATAGAAGGCTTAGTATGAGTTGGCTTTATGTTAAAGGTAATCGGTTCATCAGAGCGGTCAGCAGGCCAATCGAAGCGCCGAAAGCGTAGTATACAGTATCAGTGCACATTATACTGTTACTGTACCTACTATTTGTAACAACTGTCTTCCTGACTGACGTTCCACAGTCTTCCTTACAAGCCTATGTTATTTAACATATGCATATAATTATAAACCATTCTTTTTAATATCTCTATCGTATAAAGAAACCCATCAAAATCTATTCAAATTAAAGATCTAAACACACAGGCATCTCGAGTGTACGGCGAGTCGCACTCCGCGCGCACCTCAACGAGCCATCAGACCAGCATAGATGAGGCCCAACAGGGCTGATGCCTGCCTGACTTAACGGGTTGCCGGGGCTCCGGCTCGAAGTGCAAGAGTAGGATCGGGGTGGTTTTCACTCAGTAAGAGTCTGACAATCCCTCCCGCCTCACCCCCCCCCCCTCAAAAGCATACATGGAAAGCTACTTTGGTTATATATAACATATTATCATTTACAACGACGGACAGTCGTTGGGCTCAAATGGTGTGTGTATAAAACATCAAGTATTTTTTAAACACGCACGACAGAACCGTTGTTATGGCAACTTGTTACTTTTTCATCAAATCAGACTTGCTATTAACCGATTTTGTCCATATATTTCTCCAACCGATTCTATGAGTAATATCTAGTTTCAATAACAGTCCGGTTGAGTACGTCTCAAAGGAATCTAGTTAATACAGTACCATTCCTACAAAACTATACCTTAGGGCTTTGTTCAAATAACTATGGTCTAGACTGTTTTATATTACATCAAATAGTCTAGACCTTAGTTAGAGTAACTATATCTTATTATATTACATAGTATTTTATATCACTATTTTATATAGTAAGGCAGTGAACAATCATAAGCTCTTGTCTCCTCTACATAAGTTAATTTTGGCAAAACCATTAATATCCATGACAGATTGCGCCTACAACTACGCAAATTTTTCGAGTAGGTCCCGATGTTGTAGCTGAATATCATTTACATTGATGGATGTTAATATCTACGTCATATTTAGCCTCCAAATCTTGTTAGTTAGCAATTCAAATAAGTAATTAGTTAGGAAACTGATTCCTAATTGCATAGTTCGGTTTCTCGACTACGACAGTCAATAAAATATTAATAATAAATAAGCTTTATTGTACACCAAGCAAGTAATTACACATATTCGGAAATTATAAAGAATATGGATGGTACAAGGGCGGCCTTATCGCTAAAAGCGATATCTACCAACCAACCAATGCCAAGCAACCAGTCAATGTTAATATATTGACTCGTTTGCATAATTAACATAACACCACGCTTTTTATCCCTGAAAACAGGCAGTGGTGCAGATTATGACACTTAAATGCGACTGTACAATGTAACACCCACTTGTCGCTATTTATGTTATGAGTCCCATGTAATGAGCTATAGCCATATACCGGGCACAATTTCAGACTCCATGTTACTATTCAGATTTGTTTTTTAAAACAGTACCGTGTGAGCACGCATTAACGCAGTACGCTTTACGCGCTAAATAATAGATTGTCAACCTTTTTTCGGTTTTGGAAAGTTAAGCATTTTTTATTTACTTCATTCGCAATGAAAACGTGCACAAGTTGCAATGAGCGATTCAATGATGGAGTTCAATGTACGAGCTGCAAAAAGTACCTGGACTTCTCTTGTGCCAGCATGACCGAAGTTGGTTGGAGGAAATTGGGTGCTGACAGAAGAGCCCAATGGAAATGTCCTGCGTGCCGATTATCGTCGCCGACTTTACTTTCACCGCAACCTACGGCTTCACTGGACACAGTGCTGAGTGAGATTCGAGAAATGAAGCGTCAGCTACTGGACCTACCGACTTTAGTCAATGACTTAAGATCAATCAAAGATGAGCTGAGTGATCTCAAAAAATGCCACGATTTTTCTAGTGGTAGACTCGATGAGTTCGACACTCGACTTTTCAATCTGGAATCGAAGGTGTCAGAGTTTGATAAGCTCCAGGACACAGTCCTCTCACTGCAATCTGAGTTAGCCTCAGCAAAGCACGAGTTTACGTCTCAAGATCAGCGGTCCCGGTTAAATAACGTGGAGATCAAAGGAGTGCCCCTCAAGAAGGATGAGAATTTATTCTCAATCGTCGAAGCCATCGGCCGTAAAATCAAGCATAATTGTCCTAAGGCCCAGATTAATTACATCTCTAGGGTGCCTATACATAACTCTAAGGAGAAATTAGTAATAGTGAGCTTTCTGAATAGGTATGTAAAGGAGGACTTTGTTGCGGCTGCGCGGGCAGATAAGGACCTATCTACATCGGATTTAGGTTTCCAAGGAGCACCACAGCGCGTTTATGTGAATGACCACTTAAGCGTCGAATCTAAAAAACTTTTAAGTAAAACCAAAGACATCGCTAAAGAGAAACGTTATGAATTTGTGTGGGTTAAATATGGCAAAATTCATGTACGCAAAAACGTTAATTGTAAAACCTTTATAGTTCGGAAAGAACAGGATTTAAACAAAATTGTATAAACCGCTACATAAGTATATGTCATTTTTTTAATTTATGTTATACTTTTAAAATCGATCAATGTCTAATAATTGTTTATTGTAAAAGGTTTTGCACCTCTGCTTCGCTGATGAGTTTCTTTTGTTCTCGACATCGCGCTGTTTGTGTTGGGGATCTGATTCATAGCTATATATCTGACTCGCTTGCACTTACGCTCCTGATGTATTGCTGCTTACTTGCTCACTTAGTAATGTCCTACGTAATATCGGATGATTTGCAAACTTTTGCTACTTTAATTTACATTTACCCACTTTTCACATATTTATTTCTGTCTTCCGTAATTAAGAGATATTTTTATTTTGTAATGAATTGGCCAGTCGTTTTTTGTTATAGTGAAACTTATGCCGTTATTATTGCACATTTTAGCTATGGGTGATAACAATGAACAGCGACTGACTGTTTACTACCAGAACATACGGGGATTGCGAACAAAAACGGACTCGTTCTATCGTCAGGTTTTATTAAATTCTTACGATGTTATTGTTCTGGCCGAGACGTGGCTAGTCGATGGTGTGTTGAACTCAGAGTTGTTTGATGACCGGTATATAGTGTGGCGCCGTGACCGGGATTGTGCTGTGACCGGACAATCGCGTGGTGGTGGTGTGTTGGTCGCGACGCGTAGGGAATTACCCGTTACCCAGGAACCGTTGCTCCACTCTTCGGCAGAAGACCTTTGGATTAGCATACGATTTAAAAATTCAAACACACGAGATTTCGTAAACCTATACGTTTGTGCTGTTTATTTATGTAAACAAAACAACGGTTTTTCATTCTCGAATCAACTTAAAATTTTTTTACTAAATTAAACCAAACTTCCTTAAATCATTCTTCCGATGTGCTTCTTATTGTAGGTGACTTTAATATGAGTGGAATTTCGTGGACTTCATCCACTAATAATTCGCTAATCCCAGTGAACCCTACCACTAGCGACGAATGTATGCTCGCCGATGAGTTATGCACTCTGGGTCTTCAACAATACAATGGAGTGACTAATAGGTATGGGAAATTGTTGGATTTGGTCCTCTCAGATAAATTAGCCTGTGTTACTGAGTGCTTGGACCCGCTAGTCGCTATTGATCCCTATCATCCCGCCTTGTTAGTTGATATCGACTTGTTTGAAATGCCTTCTTTGGACCATGCACCACGGCTAAGATATGTTTATAGCAGAGCCGATTTTGTATCTATTAACCCATAAATCCCCAAGCGGTCACCGGTGACCGCTTTCCACTAATATTACATTACATTATAGACCTTTTTTCTAATATTTAGAGACTACTTTTGTATGACCAAATTTAGGGGGTGGATCAACGGGTCAAAGAAATTCTTGCAGTGAATTGGGAACAACGGTTTTCGTCTTGATCTCTGGACGGCTCAGTTTCGTACTTTATGGATACTATAAAGGAATTACGAAATAAGTATATACCACATAAGCTTGTTCGTAATAATAGTTACCCCATCTGGTTTAGTAAATCGCTCATTAGAACTATCAAGGAAAAATACAAATATCTTAAAAAATTCAAGACTTATGATAATAAATCCGACGAATTATCTTATAAACACTTGCGGGAAAGAGTCAAGACTATGGAAGCCTCATGCTATAGCTGTTACCTAAATCAAACTGAAACATGTATTAAAAATAACCCTAAACATTTTTGGACATTTGTTAAAAATCGTTGCAACTCGAACGCTATGCCTAGTACACTAAAATACAATAATGAATTATTACTCACTGGTGATTCTATTTGTGACGCTTTTTCCTCTTATTTCCATTCCACTTTTCTCGAGCCCAGCTCAACGGCTATTCTCTATATAGCCCCTGTTTCCTCCTCAAATACTACTGTATCTCCCTCTAATATTTCTAACATTGAAATCAAAATTGATGTTGTGACCAACCTACTCCGCAGTCTAGACCCATCCAAAGGAGCTGGTCCTGATAAAATATCAATGAATTCGATCGCGTTACGCCATGTTATTGGTTGTGAGAACAATATCGACCAATGACGGATGAGAATGCGATCGAGCCTGGGTACTAAAAAAGTTCGGACTGACAGTTTCAGAATAGCCTAGCAGATTCGACTGAATACCCACAGTATTTTGCACCAGCAAATATTTGTCATAAAATCAACTCGAATCAATTTAAAACCTAGATTTCAATAAACATTAGTTTCAAATTTCAATAACAAATATGTCAATGCCCGAATACTGAAACGTTTGTTAAATATTTAACGGCTGCTTAAATCATTGAGCAGCCCTCAAATTCTATAATAGTTTGGTATACTCAAACGTCTGTTATCTTTTTAAAGGTCTGTTCAATTTAAGTCGTGCTCAAAAGTCCACTTAAATGAAAAAACCGTATACTGAAACGATACTTATTTTAAGTATGTGTCAATCTATTGTCAAAAGTCATCTCAAATGTACCGGAATACTGAAACATTTGTTAAATATGTAACGGCTGCTTAAATGATTGAGCAGCCCTCAAATTCTAGTTTTGTATCATGAATTGTCAGTTATTCTTTTGAAGGCCTGTTACATTTAAGTCGTGCTCAATGGTCCAGTTAAATGAAAAAACCGTATACTGAAACGATACTTATTTTAAATATGTGTCAATATATTGTCAAAAGTCCACTCAAATGTAAGAGTGGTCTGAAGGCCTTCTAAACGGTTTGAGCGTTGTAGAAATTATAATTTACGTATAAAGTCGTTTGTTTAAAATGTCTCTATCAACGCTATCTTCTCTTTTGGCTGATGAAAGTCGTCCAACACGACACAATGAAATGAAATTGAACGCATTTGAACAACTAGCAAATGGGAATATTTATATATATTTTATTCCGCTGAAGAACTGAATGAACGAAGCACGGAGTATCCTCAGGAGTTGTTGACTCGGCAGCTCCCGCGGCCGCGGTCGAGCGAAAAATATATCGAGTTTGGTTAGAGTGGTTTATTGCGTATCGTGTGTGTTTTGTGTCGCATCTCTGCTGCATGAGCGCATATCTGCGGGCGGGAGGTCGGTGTTGCATACTACATGCATCATACATGCCATTATTTGAACCTGAACAATAATTATATGAATGCCCTAGGCATTAAGCCCACCTTGTACATAAGTTTGTGCATGAAGTCTTTTAAAATTAAAATAAAATAAATTATAATGATGTGGAATCTCGTGTAAACTTCTGTGTTTCCAAAGAAACAGTTTAGTGCTTGAACTCGGTATTAGAGGACGATGTTCAGAGTCTCTCTGAAGTATGGGATCCGTAACGAGTTAATCCGATAGAAAACTGAAGTTATCATCGTAGCACAAAGGATTATCAAGCTGAAATGGCAGTAATGACCATTTGGGGTAGACGTGTACTGAAGTGGAGAACGCGTCTAGACAGACGTACATAGTGTAGGGCGGTGGAGAGAATTTAACTACTAATAGAAAAATACAGTATCAGTTGTTTCAACTGCCTGCCTGAATTAATCTCCAGCCTTTACATACATTCATCCATCATACCTAAATTACGTAGACATTCATGATGCTTTGTCCCATTCAAACCCTTGGTCAAAACACCGTATCAACGAATATGGCTATGAAATGATAATAATAATAATAAGTGGCTGGCTGCGATTGGATGCGTAGAGTTAAAAATTGACCTCAGTGGCGTGCGCGAGAGGCACATGATATCCAGCAGTGGACGAGAACAGACTGATGATGAAGATTGCACAACCCATAGGTCTGGATAGCAATCAAAACTTTGTATACCTATTTGTATTAGGACTATGCTAATAAATGGACATTTTCAATCATAGTAAAATAGTTTTATTATTATAACTATAAACGTATAGGCGGCGACGGGGTATGCTGCCATGTTCTGGACAGCTACATCATGATTATAGAGGTAGTGCTGACACATAGAATCTCAAGCATCTTTTTTTTTCATATGGGCGTTGGTCTCTTTGTTCTCTGTAATATCATTATGCCTGCAAAAATAGCAAGAAGCATATAAATTAACAATAGATCAGATCAGTTCTATGTACCTATACGCATTAAGTTTCATTACATACTTACTTCTTGATCAGCTCTAAAAGGATATCCTTTTCGGTAGTCGTATATATAATTGGACCCACGGTTCTTTTTTTCTTAACGTTAACATTAAAATTGTAGTATGAACTATCTGAAGCCGGAGAAAATTCGTGTTTCATCAAATGCCACTAACGTCTGTATGATTGTCAATTGACTTAAACGTTTCACTACACGACAATCTAGTCGTAATTATTTATTTTTCATTTTAATATTATAATTGTGTGTAGGTACTTGACGGCGCCGCCGTCATTATTTCGTAAACTGCGAATGTAATGGGCAAGCAGTGAACAAACAACTGGCCGACGTGATATATAAAGCAGCGCAAGCGCAAGCTCGGGTAATCGTTCGTCAATCGTTGCCCAGTTCACACGTTACGCAATCGCTGAGTAATTTTATTGTGCACTGTCGAAAGTAAACGTTACTTTAATTACGAAGATTTAATTGTGTTATTACTGCATAAACATACCTCTACCGATATATATGACGAAGAGGGTTCTCGCTTGACATCGCCCACACCATCCTTCCGACATCAGAAGTGGGATGGACCAGGATTATTGAAAATGTTAAAATTATCGGAGCCGGTTCGTGAAGAACTACCTACATGCAAATGCGACAAAGAAGATAGTGCTGCAAGATTGGAAGTGCTTAGCTATACATAGCTAGGTACTCAGTAGTGAAGATTCAACGTGGCTAACGTTGAGGCAGCTACTTCGAACTGAATCGCCATCTGAAGCAGCAAATGAAGACATGACGTGGTCCCAATTCAAGCCGGAGTACATTGGCGTCCAGTGACAGCATGAGATACGCGGCGTTAACGCAGCGTTTGGTGAGCGGCGTGTTGATGTCTGCAATTGGACACTGCTCCCATCGGGATTATACCAGGTGACTTTGTTCCATTTATTATGATTCCGATACCATATGGGTCAAAAACGAGTCAAAGACTTGAGTTTACAATTGTTACTTTTCCAATTTGAAATTTTATTTTATTTTGTCGGGTAGTTATTTAAAGAAAATAGCCGTGATGTTTTAGATCCGAGGTTATACATGGTCATTAGAATTACATCTGATAGTGTTATTTTGTGTTGTGTATTGTTAGGTAATATCTCAAGTAGTTTTAGGCTTTCATTTGGTTGGAACTTGGAGGTATGGTTTCCGCGAGGTAGATGCAGAATTAAACTGTCAGACACCAAGCGGTCACCGGTGACCGCAACCTGTTGTTCTGTGATTGTGTCTATAATGACGGTACTCGACGAGTTAAGTGGTGCTTGCTGTCTAATGCGGTACAGAGTATTGAAAAAAAAAAGTAGTTTATAACAAATAAAGGTCAAAAGCTGCTAATAATAATTGGTAGTTAAAGTCGGAATTGAAGAGTCCTCTTAAGTCCTACATTCATTTAGGATTATTGTTGGCTTGGAAAATAGCGCTAAGAATACTCTGATGAGAAATATGCTTCCCTTGATCTTGCCATTAGGATTTGTTATAATTAGGGCCTTTCAGTACCTAGTGAGTTAGTAATTGTAAGGGTAAAACTTCTCATTTATTCTACTGTATCGTGTGTGCTAGTCATAGTCGTTACTGGGGCAGGGACTCGAGTCCATATAATGAAACTACAGTCGTGGCTGACTTGTGACTCTGGAATACTGGAGTGACTATCCATACTTGTGTAGTCTATAAATTGTGGTTACGTTACCTTGAAAATCTTGATGGCTGTTGATCATTTATTTTGATTTAAAGGCCTTGAGATATGTCTTCGCTAAGTGCGTTGTAGTGAGTAGATAGGCTGTTCGGTGGTTATTCCAGATGTAGTGAAGTCGGGTTTTGTCTAGAGGTAATAGAGAAAACGCGGAGTACCGAGACTCTGCATTTCATTATTATATTGCGTCTTACAAAAAATGTCTATCGCAGCGCCTATAAGTTACGTAAAATGTTAATTTTAACAGATGAAATTGAAATACAGTAGATCTGAGGACTAAGGATGAGGAGAATATCTGATCACCAGGTTCTTTGAGAATTTTACGAAGTGTCAATGTCATGAGTTGCACTCAACACCTATAACTCACATACCCACACTTCATTTTTCATTTTTTTTTTGGATGGATCGAACACATATAGAGGTAGAAAGATAAAGTGTTTAAAGAGACATCCGGCGTCAAGGATTTAAGACCAGCTCCTTGATCACTGGTTTCCTGCCTAGATAACTACACCCAGTTGTACGGTCCCTTCTTTGTGCCTTCAGGCTTAATTCATTCTGTCTCCTGCAGTAATATTCACCGAGGGAAGTGGAAACTATAGTTTTTTCTTCTTCTCCTCTTATAATATCTTCTGATTCACTTCGTTGCGGGAACCAAGACAGTTACTCATGTCCCTGGGACGCGCCGGACTTCAATGTTCCGGTGTTTTCATGGTTGTATCTACTGTAGATCCTGGCTTACAGGAGTTGCAGCGGTTTTGGGAGGCTGTGGCGGGCTTGTCCCATCAAAAAAAAAAATACCCACACTTACATCATATTCACGCACTCGTACTCTGACCGCACCCATGAGGATCATGTAGCGATGGGCCTGTGTGGTAAAGCGCCTGTGTGGCAAACCGCCTGTGTGGCAATGCATCTGATTGGTGAATTGCCTTATTGGCAACTGGTCTGTGTGACTTTAGTTAGTATCGTATTGATTTTTATGCAGTTTCAGTTTGTAAGATGAAATGTTTGGTTATCTGTCAGATTATCTTGTCTCTGATTCGATCCTCCAGAGATACTCCGCAGATAGATGTTTCTTGTCTCTCTCGTTCACGTTCTCTTGTGTCCTGTAAGTTTCGCATTAGAAAAGAGTAGCTGTGAGTTACTGGGCTATGCACAGCCGTGATCACTTACAAAGTTTAAATGCTTTGGGTTGCTTGGTAGAATAATATTCTTGTGAGATTGTGAAACGTTAGTTTGTCTATAAGTTTTCTGGTTATTGATTTTGCTACTGAAACGTCGTAACTTTTTAAACTTTTAACTGTAAACGAATTCCAAAGTATAAAGGTTCCTACAAAATCACTGATTTCTTAGAAAACGATAGGTACGAGTAGAAACTCGTTAATGGTTCTAATCAAACGTACAAGGTCGCCCATGAGAACTTACGCGAGGTACCCCGCGGTCCATTAGGTTTTATAGAAATAGCCGAAAGTTATGATGATGACGTGACGGCGGATGATAGCCAGAGTGATTTTGTCCATGAAACTGATCGACTGACTGGTAATAATATACTGTGTGACATAGCTATGATTGATGATGCTGAGGATGAACTTTCCGATAGCGACACTATATCTGTTAATAGCGACACTATATCTGTTAATAGCAGCACTGTATCGGCTAGTTCACGTACCTAGCGCTATTAGTAATAGTATGGAAAGTCCATCAGCAGTTTTACCAGAGTGAATGAGTGTTGTAACTGATTACTTATTTATAAAATTAAAAAAAAAGAAAAAAAAAAGAAAAAAAAATTGTAACAAAAAAATGTATGAAAGAGTCATTGAAGGGAAAATCCAGTCCAATGACTCAGCTAAAGGGGTTGCGATCCGACCATAAGGATTGCAATCCGGTCTAGCATGTTTCGCTATAGGGACTGTTGTCCGGTCTAGCATGTTTCGCTATAGGGACTGTTGTCCGGTCTAGCATTTGCTAAAGGGACAGATGTCCGGTCTAGCATACGCTAAAGGGACTGATGTCCGGTCTAGCATTCGCTAAAGGGACTGATGTCCGGTCTAGCATACGCTAAAGGGACTGATGTCCGGTCTAGCATACGCTAAAGGGACTGATGTCCGGTCTAGCATTCGCTAAAGGGACTGATGTCCGGTCTAGCATACGCTAAAGGGACTGATGTCCGGTCTAGCATTCGCTAAAGGGATATTTATCCGGCCTAGCACAATCGTCTCCAGTTCTAATACTGATGAGTGATGATAACGTAGTAGTTGTGGTAAACTGAAGGGTTTACCGAACCCGCACAATATTGAAAGCTTTTGTTAAAGGTTATACTAGATAGAGATTAGAAATGCCAGGATGAACGAACGGGTTGTTATCTTGTTCCCAGATGCTCGGAAGACGCTCGAGGACGAGCGTACGTCAGTATGGCCGTGACGGCGCCGCCGTCATTATTTCGTAAACTGCGAATGTAATGGGCAAGCAGTGAACAAACAACTGGCCGACGTGATATATAAAGCAGCGCAAGCGCAAGCTCGGGTAATCGTTCGTCAATCGTTGCCCAGTTCACACGTTACGCAATCGCTGAGTAATTTTATTGTGCACTGTCGAAAGTAAACGTTACTTTAATTACGAAGATTTAATTGTTTTATTACTGCATAAACATACCTCTACCGATATATATGACGAAGAGGGTTCTCGCTTGACATCGCCCACACCATCCTTCCGACATACTTAAATTGTTATTTTTATTATGATATTAGAGGTATATGTTAATAAAATTAGTAATAGAATATAATAAAATTCATAAATTATAAATACTATCAAGAGGAATTTATTATATTACTTACTATTATTAATTATATTACTTATAAATTCCTTCAAAATTACTGTATAAGGACAATTTAATAGAATCGGCTGTTGGTTGTCAACAAGGAGACCCCCTTGGGCCTGCCATTTTTAGTTTAGCTATAAATCCTATTATTCGTGAACTAAATTCCAAATTTAATGTATGGTATTTAGACGACGGAACTCTAGGAGGTGACGTTGACATTGTTTTAAAAGATTTGACTATATTAAAAGAAAAACTGAGTTCTATTGGCCTTGACCTAAACTTATCAAAATGTGAACTATACATTCCTGACTCTACAGACAGACTAACGACTCTAGCAAAATTTAATCAAATAGCTCCAAATATCAAAATTATTGATAAGTACTCACTTCACCTCCTAGGTTCACCAATATTCGATGAATGTTTTCCTAAATTCATCGAGGACAAGATACAAAATTTCAATCACATTTCGGATAGATTACACAAAATCAACACACATTCGGCTTTCACCCTAATTCGGTACTGTTGTTTTGGACCAAAATTTACTTATATTCTCCGCGCTTCACATCTATGGAAACATTCACACATTTTAGAAAACGTAGACAAAATTATCAGACACACATTGTCATCCATACTTAATGTGGCTTTGGATGACCGAGCTTGGCAACAAGCTACTCTTCCTATTCGCATGGGAGGGCTCGGCGTCCGCAAAATTTCAAGTATTAGTTTACCAGCTTTTCTGTCTTCGGTCCACAGTACCTGTGAATTGGTCAGGAAAATTCTTTCTTCGTCACTGACCAGTTTTGAGGTGCCGTGTTTGACTGATGCAGTGGAACCGTGGAAAATGGCTTGCCCACTTACGGATTTACCTGTTCACCCGTCTTCTCAGAGACAGTGGGACGTGCCGCTGTGCAGTGTTATTCGTGAGTATTTAATCAACTCGTCTCCTAATACTGCAGAGCGAGCTCGCTTATTGGCTGTGGGAGAATGGCACTCCCGTCACCCTTCATAGGTACTATGTTGGATGACATACCGTTCCGCCTAGCTGTATGCCTACGTTTAGGTGCTCCTTGTGTTTCTCCGCATTATTGTCACTGTGGAGAAAGAGTCGATGGCTTGGGACACCATGGTCTTTCTTGTTGCAGAAGTGCAGGCCGCATAGCTCGCCATGCCAGCATCAACGACATCATTCGTCGTGCTCTTGCCTCAGCCGGTGTACCAGCCGTATTAGAACCTAATGGTTTGGTACGTGATGACGGCAAAAGACCAGATGGTATGTCGTTGCTGCCTTGGAAGATGGGTAGGCCTTTGGTGTGGGACGCGACGTGTGTAGACACCCTTGCGCCATCACATCTTTTAAGCACCGCTGCATGCGTTGGTGCAGCTGCTTCCGCGGCAGAGGCCCTCAAACGGCGTAAATATTCAAATCTAGTGGGTAACTACTGTTTTGAGCCGTTTGGGGTCGAAACACTTGGGCCATGGGGTCCCAGTGCACACTTTGTGTTTAAAGACATCGCCCGTAGGCTAATCGACTCTACACGTGACCAGAGGGCTGGCTTTTTCTTCGGACAGAAAATAAGCATTGCCATTCAACGTGGCAATGCTGCCAGTCTTCTGGGAACTTTCCCCTGTGATAGTGATGCGGACGAATACTTTGACGCCTAAATTAAGGGTATAATTTTTGTTGTTTTCTTTTACTTTCTTTTTATTTAATAGTTTAGTTGTAGTTAATTTTAAGTTGTAAATATTTATGTAGTTATATAAATTATGATAATTTCCTAAGCATAAAATTCATTACAGTGAAATTCATTAAAATATAGTACATAAATTATCATCGAATTAGCTATTTAATCAAATCATGCTGCATGAAACGAATACGTAAAAAAACACAATTTATTTTGTAATCGAGAATATTTTTAGGAAATGCATATTATAGAATGTTGCCATAAAGCAAACATTTAACATTTGCGATTAATTGAGAGCTGTATTTGACAGACGTGACAGACGTTCGAGTGTCAAACGCTTAGAAGTATCTCGTGCATATAATTTGCTTTATAAAATTACTAGCGGCCCGCCCCGGCTTCGCACGGGTACATACACACACACACACATACACCCTTCTTTTTTGCGTCGGGTTTCAAAAAAAAAGTAAAATTATAAAGGAAGTTAGAATTTTTTTGTAATGAATATTTTTTATTCAAATTTTTTATTAATGTTTTTTTTGTTTTTTTTTATTTTAAATTTATTACAAATATCATATTATCTACAAAAAAACAAAAGCCATTAGTTTTAGTGAGTCAGAGCTTCCCTGTAAACGATATTTGAAGTAGTTTCATTTTGTGGCAGCAAAATAAATTGATTTTCAGGAGCTCCGACACGTGATAGGCCATTCTTTTCGTAGATCGATCCCTAATAATTCGAAGGTTTGGCCTTGGGACTTGTTAATAGTTAACGCGAAAGATGATTTGACCGGAAACTGAAGTCGAGTCGTTTAAAAGGGATTGGCAGATCAGTTGGGATCATCGGTATCCTCGGTATATGAGCTAGTTGACCAGCCGGCACGTTATTATATTACATTGACTCAGCCCCCCCCCGCCCCACCGTACCTCAGTGACGCTTACATGGAGCCTACATCGCATGCTGGCTAGCTGAGCGCGGTGAGCGGCAACCACGCGACTTTTTTCTAATACTTGCATTTTTAAACTCATGATATCTTCCGAATGAAATGTCCGAATTGAATAAAAAGGTATTGAAGCCGTCTTCTTGAATATAAGGTAATGTATTTTGATAAGGATTAATACCAAGGTACAAATAAAGAGCCTTTTCAAGCGGCGGCATATAAATTAAATTTTTAGAATAAAAAACCGCTTACTGTGACATAACTATAATGTTTACACATGCTGTCGCGACACTTTTTGTAGATAATGATGAGTTCTGCAAAGTCCGTAGTAAATGATTTTGTTCTATCATCAATAGTTTTCGCAGTGCACGCGACGTAAGGAATTTTTCAGGTCATTTTTTTACACCTTGGATTACATTATTGGAATTTTAGGAAAGATCCCTAATTATTTTTAAAATATAATATAGCCTATGTTACTCGGGGATAATGTAGCTTTCCAGAGGTGAAAGAATTTTTGAAATCGGTTCAGTAGTTTCGGAGCCTATTCATTACAAATAAACAAACAAACAAATCTTGAGGTATAATATTAATAGATAAATTAGTGTGAAATGTCTTTATCGTCGTTGTCCTCTCTTTCCGATAATGAAAGTCGTCCAATACCGACCCAATGGAGTAAAATTAAATGCATTCGAACTAGGTATATGATGGTGTGAAATTCCGTGCACGCTTTCGTGTTTCCAAAGAGACAGTTTGAATTCAGTATTTGGAAGCAGCATCAAGTCTTTCACAAAGCGAAACCGAGCGCTGCAGCCAATAGACCAAATCCTGATAACTAAAGATTTTAGGCGACAGGCAGTTACCAACGCGTAATAGGAGACATTTTTCATGTAGAACAACCAACTGTTCACCGGGTTGTGCACAAGGTAACGGCCAAAATTGCGAGCATGAAATCTTTATTCATTAATATGCCAACTTCTGAAGAATTTGTGGACATTGCAAACGGATTTTATGCAATTGCAGGATTTCCCAAAGTAAGTGAGGCTGTTGACTAGACCAGACCTGTTGCACCCATATTAATTAAAAGCAACAAGAAATCCAGTAGAGAGTAGAAGTAATTTTGAAGGGTTTCGATAACATTGTCAAAGAAAATTGTACATTTTGGGAATTTGTTTTTGTATTTACACATTTTTAGGAGGAGGGTTAGGAGTTAGTTTTAATTTATTTGAAGGTCTCTTTTTATTTTTAATTTTTATTTTTAATTTAGTTTCTATAGATATTCGTGACTTATATAAGCTATTAAAAATGAATAAATTGTAAAAATAAAGAATTGAAAAATAAATCACAATAAAATAGTTTTATTATTACAACTCTTTTTATATAGAGGTACAAAGTCCTAGTGTGGAGCAACCACACTAGGACTTTTTACCGTGTCGTGGGTGCGTTTTCAAACATACAATTTCATATACACATGACACCCAGACCCACAAAAAGTGTTTGAAAGGTTCCCCTCGGTTTCCATAGGATTCCATCCTCAGATCCTGACCTGGTAGAAATAAGACCAACCTGAGAATATGACCTTACTAACAAAAAAAGATCATCAAAATCTGTCCACAAATCAGTAATCAGAGTAATCGGGTAAAAAGCACACAAAAAAAAACATACAGCCGAATTGATAACCTCCTCTTTTTAGGGAAGTCGGTTTAAAATGAATTCGGTCATTATTTTTTAAACTAGCTGTTCCTCGCGACTTCGTCCGTGTATAATAATGACTTCTGGCAAATTTTGTTTTTTTTTAATGAGTCTTTTCCAAGGTTAATTCCAATGGTATGGACCAAATCTCATCAGCATCGATTCAGTTATATTTATTGTGAAATGTTGTTCATTTTGGTGATTTCAAAAAATAAACAATCTCACTGATATTTCACCCGTATATTATCCATACCAGAGGTTTCAGTGTTTAAAACTCCATTGGAATTCCAATCGAATAGTTACAGCGGTTGAAATCTCTCAGGCGTCATTTTCCGAGTCTCAAACTATCGTTGCGTCGTTGTACCGAATTCCACTCAAATAATTTCAATGGTTTAAAAAATAGAGTGACCCAGAAGATAGAGAACCCAGATTTTCAAGAAACCTAAAATGGTATTACATTTGTGAGCAGTAAAACATCGGGCACCAAATATTTTTTATCTTTTGTAATCCTGCTCTCAATACTTTAAAAGAGCGCAAGCGAAACCATGGACAGAAGATAATCCATGAATAAAATGTATTTAGTTAATTCAATTTATACTTTTTCCATAAAATTCTTGTTTCAGATGCAGCTAAATACTATTATTAGTCCTTGAAAACAGTTTTTATTGGTAGTCAAAGGCTTAAGCAATATTCTTCCGAATCCTTTTTTAAGATTTTCATGCTGCCGTGTTCTAATGCCGCTTACTGCTACAGCATTATATCACAGCATTATATAACAAGCATCTCTGTTTTTTCGTAATATATGGGCGCTGGTCGTTTTGTTTTCAATAATATCTGCAAATATAGCAATAAGCCATCAGCAATAGATCAGATTACCGTTATATTATATAAGTACTAGCTGTTACCCGCGACTCCGTTCGCGTGAAATTATTCATATTTCTTGTTAATTTATAGATACTTTTTTGACGCGACAACGTGTTGATTGGCGAGGCGTATTTGAGAGCTACTATGAAACGGAACGTTTATTGTCTACTCAAGATGGCGACTGCGGTTTGTCTGTCAATGTCATTAAAATGAATTAATAAAACGAAATAATCTCCGTAATCCGAATTTTGCAGATATATGTTGTCGACTCGAAATTGATATTTTTTTAAATTTATAGATACTTTTTTGACGCGACAACGTGTTGATTGGCGAGGCGTATTTGAGAGCTACTATGAAACGGAACGTTTATTGTCTACTCAAGATGGCGACTGCGGTTTGTCTGTCAATGTCATTAAAATGAATTAATAAAACGAAATAATCTCCGTAATCTGAATTTTGCAGATATATGTTGTCGACTCGAAATTGATATTTTTTTATGTTTTGTTATACAGGTAATGTTTCGGTCGAGTCTACCGTACCCCTTGACGAAATGATTAATATAGATTAAGTTTCATTGTATACTTACTTCTTGATCAGCTCTAAAAGAATATATTTTTCGGCGGTCGTATAATTGAATCCACATTTCATTATTTTCTTCCATAGAACTTTTAGTAACGCGTATAATTGAAATATCGCGCTTTGATTCGTTGTTGTCAATAATGTCAATTCAATTGACTTAAACGTTTCACTACACGACAATCTAGTCGTAAAATGTTCCATTTTCATATTATAATTGTGTGTAGGTACTTAAAAATATTTTTGTTATGATATACATTAATAAAATATGAACAAGACTGTGAATTCATAAAATTTTAGTTCATAAATTATCATCGGATTTAGGTATTTGATCGAATCATGCTGCGTTAAACGAATACGTAATGTAATAAAATTATTTTGTAATCGAGAACATGCTTTTTGTACAGAATGTTGCCATAGAGCAAACATTTAACGGCTGCTTACCTAAGTACACCTTAATACAAATTGATGGACGTTTCAGTATACCAGTTATATTTGAGGCGTGCTTAAATTTGAGTAGCGATTAACTCGTCGAGTACCGGTTTTGTAGACACAATCATAGAACAATAGGTTGCGGTCACCGGTGACCGCGCGGTGTTTGACAGTTTAACTGAGGGCTATATTTAACAAAGATTTCAGTATTCGGGCAAGTCAATTAGAATTCACGACCGACTTTGGTATTATAATTCAACCCTTGTAATGAACCTCTCTGTTACTTAGACATAGCTAGATACAGTTTAATTATTTAGACATAAGTAACAAGGATACCGAATACTAAATACTAAATAACCGGTCTATATATGTTAAATATGATAATATCAATAATTTAGATACAGTACCGATATGCCTACAGTTACAGATACAGACATAGGGACAGCCCTATGTCTGTATCTGTACCTACGAGTATATGACTGCCTCGTTGGCAGGGTCGCAAAGAATCTCGGGTCCGATTCCCGGGTAGGACAAAATATTTCTTACTTGGTTTTTTTAAATTCAGTGGTATCAGGAATTGTGACCGGTATATGGCAATAGGATCACCCTCTATTACATGGGACTCATAACATAAATAGTGAAAAGTGGGTGTTATATTGTACACTGGCACAAAGTGTCGTAATGTGCACCTCTGCCTGCCCCTTCGCGGATAAAAAGCGTGATGTTATCATTTTACTACAATGATTAATGTTAACTTGATCGTAAAAAAATATAGGTCGCTGCGGGAAAATGGAAATAGAATAAACCTGAAATAATTCGCGTTATTATAAGAAATATACAAAAAGATTTTTGGAAACTTAAAACTATATTTCTTCTTCTACATACACAATTACATGATTTAATATTTTGTGCAAAAATTTAGGTACTCGAAAACACAACAGACAAGCCTAGTTAGAAACTAACGGGTAACCAGGGCTCCGGCTCGACGTGCAGGAGAAGGAACGGTGGTTTTTAGTTAGTCAAGAGCACAGATATATTAAAGAAGGCGATATGGTGTGGAGTCAAAAATGTATGCAAACCCGTGAAGCCACAACTGCCCCTCCATAAAACTAATATTACACACACAGTTCTGACAAAACAATACTACGAATAAGTGCACACACGAGGCATCGATAACTCAGTTATTCAAATATAAGCCTTATTCTTTAAACGACAGCGCACATTCTCCTATGATTTACTCACACTAAAACAATTTGTCACTGTGTGTTAGGAGCGTCGCCGTAGTGACTTGACGATATCGATAGCCCCCGATGAATTTATCGATAAATCTATTACAAAGGTTTTGGAAATAATGTAAAAACGACATGAAACCAACAAAATATTATTTTATTATAAAAAATGTTTTATTTAAAAAATAATTACAAATCAAACGACAAGTTGTATGTAGTTATAATGATTTAATTTGGATAAGAAGGGATCGCATTCTTGGTTAATTACTGAAGTCTTAAAGTGGTATATTTTTCCATGACTGCTTTTATTAAAAATATTATGTGGTTATTCATTGGGGACTGCTCCGTGAGTACAAAATTTCGACTGTGTGATGCTGATCATTATTATGCATACAAAGCTAATGGTTCATTTATGAAGATTAAAGTAAGCCCAGTTTTACATTAAAAGATCAGATAATTACTAAGAATTTAGTTTGTTTTAGACCTATATATAATAAGTATGAGAATGTCATCTAATATTAAAAGGTAAGTTTGAGCAAATGTTAGACTAATGAAACGACAGGTCGCTTAATAAAATTATCCTGACAAACTTAGTTAATTGCTTGCAGGCGAATATCGGTGGCGTAGTAGCTGTAGAAATAGATTGTAGAAAAACTAATAAACGGGCTACTTAAATTGTGTTTTATAGCATCACGATTTTTATTGCAATGCGATAGATAGAGATGTACCTACCTACATTAAGGACCTCTGAGTTTGTTTCGGCATTTCTTCTAAGTAAAAGTGCTGTCTTGTAGCCTATTTCCAAAATAAATTTACTTGTTTCATTTGTTCATTAAAACACTTCACCGGCTCTTTGTTCTGAGCCTCATGTGAGAACGAGCCTAGATATTTGTTATTTGACAAGAAGAGACTAATGAGAAAATTTTTAGACCCTAAGTCCAAGTTAAAGTCAAAGTCAAAATCATTTATTTAAATTAGACCAGGAAGGCACTTTTGAACGTCAGCAATAGAAATTTAAAAGTGAAGCTATTTGCTCATTCCAAGGTGTAAATTCCTATAGAGAAAAACGAGCAAGAAACTCTATAGGTTACTCTTTTCCAATCAGTTTCACAATACAATTCTTCAGTTACACAGTTTTATTGGTTTGATTGTGCGAGAACAATGTAACACCAAAATCCAGCCAAAGAGATCGAAAAAGAAAATAACCTTAAAGGCAATAAATAATACAGTCTATATTAGGCTGTCGAGTTCACAACCCGACCTACACGATCAACAAAGTTGCGCTCTTCATTGAAAAGATTGCAAAGTCATTATTCCACTCTGACGTACATGGATAGTACGGTATCCAAAAAAAAGTAGCGTCATACGCCCGCGGATACTGTAGTATCCAAACGACAAATTGTATTTAACTCCATCTAGTTTAAAATACGGTTTTGTTTGGTGAGTTTTGACAGATTATCTATACAGCCAATGAAATCTATACCCAAAGGATCAGTAACTGATGTGGCAGTAAGCCGGTCACATTTGTCGAAGAACGCAAAGCAAATGCAAATGTAGTGTAGGGCGCCCTCCAGCTAGGTGGAGTGACGATATACGTAAAGTAGCTGGTAGTGGTTGGATGCGTAGAGCTGAAGACCGAGCTTAGTGGCGTGCCATTGGAGAGGCTTATGTCCAGCAGTGGACAAAAACAGGCTGTTGATGACGGTTCTTTAAGGGGGAAAAATCATCGAATATCGTCTCCCGCCTAGATGAGGCGGGAGACTTTTACAGACTAAAAATCAATTCGTTCCTACTCCTGCACTTCAAGCCGGAGCCCCGGTAACCTTAAACGTTTTCCGCGGCTCCATATCGATATCAGCTCATCATCAAGTAGCTAAATTTTTATTCAGTAAATATGTAATGTCCCTATTACATTAATAGGGATAGGGCTCATAACATTAATAGAGAAAAGTGGGTGTTACTTCTGTGTGCACCTCTGCCAACCCCTTCGGGGATAAAAGGCGTGATGTTATGTTATGTTTTTATGTAATGACCTTTTTGACAGTCTCATTGATCGAGATGTTGCTAGTGTGACTACCGAAGAAGTCATCTTGGGTTGGATTCTAGTTTAAGACAAAGAAATATATGTGTATTTTTAACCGACTTGAAAAAGGAATTTCTCTGACCTGTATATGTGTATGTGTGTTTGTGCGAAATTATCTCTTGATTGGCTGAATCGATTTGTATGTGGTTCTCAGAGTTTGTTACACTTAGGAGAAGGTTTTTGTATATCAATTAACGGACTTCAAAAGAGACTTTATTTTATCGGGAAACATCAAAAGTGAAAAGTAAGTCAAAAAGTCAAAAGTCAAATACATTTATTTCAATTAGACCAGAAAGGCACTTTTGAACGTTAACAATAAAATTAAAAGTGAAGTTGTTAGCTCATTCCAAGGTGAGGATTCCTATGGAGAAGAATCGATTGACTGCTTCCGCCTGGGTGAGGCGGGAGGGAGTGTCAGACTACAAACTAAAAACCACCGCGTTACTTCTCCTGCGCTTCGAGCCGGAGCCTCGGTAACCCGTTTGTTTTTCCGCGACCAAGAGAGGGGTTAAGGTCGGTTTTGTAACCGTAGAGTATAAAATAAATATTTAATTTACCGTCTTAATAGTGAATGACATAAGTACCATTCTCTAATGAGACTTATCACATAACTGGTGAAAGTTGGTATTACATAGTATATATTATGTGCCCCTTTACCAACCCTATCAGGGTTTAAAAGCCGTGAAGTTATGGAATGCTTATGAGTTCTGAACCAGTTTAGCAAGTTTTGTTTTGTCTTCCCAAATTCTGAGGCGAAGGGATCTTTAAACATGTCGGCTAACCAGTCTGTGTTTATGTTTTTGTAAAAATATTTATAATCTTTCTTCTCCCTTGTCATGAAAGGTTTTTAATATTTTACCCGTGTTTTCTTTCGCATCAATCAACGGAATATGCTTGCTCACATAATGGGTCACATTCTTGTAATCACATATTTCAAGAATCAAAGTAAAAACCTAAGTAATAGAGCAAGCGTATTCCGTTGATTGACAGGCTGTTCTTGGTAGCGATAATTCGCTACCAAGAACAGCCTGTTTTATATTACCAAATAAAGAAAATATTTTTACAGGGAGTGTATTAAAATGTACGTAAAGGAATAACATAACATAACATCACGCCTTTTTATCCCCGAAGGGGTAGGCAGAGGTGCACATTACTGCACTTAATGCCACTGTACAATGTAACACCCACTTTTCACTATTTATGTTACGAGTCCCATGTAATAGGGGGTGAGCCTATTGCCATATACCGGGCACATTTCCAGACTCCGTGCTACTACTGAGAATTTTTTAAAAACCCAGTAATACTTTGCCCGACCCGGGAATCGAACCCGAGACCCCTTGCCCGGCAGTCGCACTTGCGACCACTCGGCCAACGAGGCAGTCAACGGCCAACGTAAAGGAATCTATTAAATATTGTCTTTAAACTTTTGAAATCACGACACTGCAACGGTCCTTGCTTTCACAAGTTAAAATTGTAGTTTGATAAAATAGAGATTATTAAAATTATGACATAGTGTCCATTTCAGTTGAGATACACAATAAACAAAGTTAAATTGAACTTACACTTACAAATGTTAGCAAAAGCTAGAATTAATTTAATACTGATAAAACCTGCCCGGTATTATCAACTCATATTTACTTACGTAGCGCTACGGCGTAGCTTCGTAGCGGCAGTCGTAGCTCCGTAGCCGCGTAGACAAGTCGCGTTCGAACTGCGATAGCGACTGCGTCCGAAGTGCGACGAAGTGTTAAGAACTTTTCCGAAGTTAATATAATATAATAAATATTTTTGGTTCGTTAATGGATATTTTACAATAAAATAGTTTATTAATATTATGTTCGTACGACAAAGTTCCTTGCATAGTTTTATTGTTATAAAACTTTAATAAAATTCAAATTACACAATTATGTCAATGTGAGTATCATAAATACCACTTTAACACCTTTTAATAGTATACATTATCATGTAAAACCTCACAATGTTACTAAACAACTATGATTACGAGGACGAAACTCTTCAAATCACCACTTCTGTGATCGACCGACAATTTTGGGATTATTTTGATGGTGCTACCACCGCCAGTACTAATATAACGGAGACTGTGTTGAGGGACCAGGGGCCAGTTTTGGTTATTTATGGGATCCTGTTGGCTGTGGGGGGAGTGGGGAATGTGGCTGTGCTGGTCAGCCTCGCCAGATCGAGGAGGAGGAAGTCTCGAGTGGATCTGATGATGACACATCTGGCGCTTGCTGATGTCTGCGTTACTTGTGGAGTTATTCCTTTGGAGGTGAGTGACTGTGTTTCATTATTTTAATGTCATTGATGCCCGAATACTGAAACGTTACTCAATTTTAAGTCACGCTTAAGTATAGTTCTGTCACCACTAATTCTTTGTGAAATGACAGAGATGGCACGATATTTAATCACGACTTAAAATTGAGTAACGTTTCAGTATTCCGGCATTAGTCTGTATATTTTGATTGTGTGAAGCAGTTGCAGCAATTTATCGTTCTCGTGATTATTGCGGTTTGTATTATCAGAAGTGGCGCTCGAGTAATTAAGTTTGGAGTTGTAAAAATTTCTTCCGATTTTTTATTTGCCTTTGTTTTATCTGTTACTTATTACATATTTTATTGTAATATATTTCACAATTTATAGACCAATAAAAATTGTGTCATTGTAATTTGGTAGGACAGAAAGAAGTTTCACGTTACTCGAGTGAACATTTTGGGAAAAGCTGAGTATTTTTAGAATTATTGTTATCCAATACCAACGTTAAGTATTGATAAATCACGACATTAAAACGCAGTTTTCAAATGAACATAGAAATACCGTTTTTTTGCGGAAATCCGGAAAAATATAGGTACCTAGATGTAAAATAATCCATTCAATTTATTAACCAAAATTTTGCTTTAAAGCAGTTTTGTTTGACTAAATATTCTGGACCGTCATTTTTAACGCCCACGGTACTCTGTATCTGGCCGAAATATTTTCATCAAAAATCATCGAACCGTCATTAAATTAAATGGCGCTTAAAACTGTTAGCCAGCGTTTCACGGTACCTAAAAATAAAGAAATGTGATTTCAGTCACATGAAAATATTTAGAATTTTATACTTACCTCTACATATTTTATCTTATATTTTCATTCTTTCATACCTATTCATCTTGAGTCTTTAGATAGACATTATATTTATGAGTTAAATATTATTTGGTTTTAAATACATCCATCTTCTTGTAACTTAAAGGTATTACCTACATAGATTCGTAATACTTTTAAGCAATTTTTGATGAGCTTCCTTTGAATTTGCTTCGGCATTTCGTTTCAGAGTTGCAAGTTAGGAAATGTGGACCTCATCGTTCGCTTGAAAAATTGACGTGTAAAAGTACTGCCTTGTAGCCTATTCGCAGAAATAAATTTACTTGTTTCACTTGTCTCCTTGTTTATATATCAACGATCTCGGAAACGGCTACATAAAATTTCTTAAAGTTTTGTACCTCTATTTGGGGGTTTCGGGGGCAAGAAATCGATCTGGTTAGGTTTACTGGGTATCTGATGGTGATCAGATTAAACAATGTTTGAGTGAGATTGTACCATACGTTCCTTTTTCAAAATAACGATGAAGTTGCTTATTCGTTCTTATTCTCTCACGAATCTCGACACGGAGAATGAGTTTCACTAATGGAAATTTATATTTTAATGTTTTAAAAGTGTATACATGTGTGTTAACACTGATAGACATTGTTATTTTGAAAATTTCATTGGATAAATTGAAACAAAATTTTACTTAGGTATATTAAGAGCTTGTTGAGAAAATTATCTGTTGACAACGTTTTTCAGAATAATGAGAGAGAAAATAATTTCTTAGAATTTTGTTTGGGCTGGAGGCCTTCGTTTTAAATGATACCGGTTATTATTGTGCTCAATACCCGAGAGTTCAAAGTTCATGCTCCGGGTAGATACGACCTTAAGCCTAAAAAATAATAATTACATTTCAGCAGAAAGTAATACGTTTTATTTATCATGAGTTACATACACATTATTATCATGTATTTGTCGTCAAGTAGATACAAGAGTATTTGGTTTGTAGGTTAATGTCGAATGAAAGACTCATAATTTATTCTCCTTGCACGAAGAACACAAGTATTTAAAGCTCAAGACTGAATAAGTGGTGAATCAATCATCGGTTATGGTGTACCACAGGGTAGTATTCTTGGTCCTTTGTGGTTTCTCATAGTTACATAAAAGATTTATATAAAACGATACGACCTTCAAACCTTCAAGAAAGGAGCGTATCCTTTTTTAAAAGGCCGGCTATGCACCTGTGACTCCTCGGGTGTCCATGGGCGGCGCTGTTCGCTTACCACCAGGTGATACGTCTGCTCGTTTGCCTTCTATTCTAAAAAAAACAAAATTAACGAATGGACTAATCTTATATCTTATATTCACTGATAATATCGCCGTACCATATCACGTCGATATAAAATTATAAAAAGGTATGAAGGTATAGTTAAAAGATTTATTAAAAAGTAGTTGTTCTAGATTCTCTTTTTAAACATTTTATGGAAGTTACCTCATCATTTTATCCAGTGCAAGCCCGTATAAAGTTTCCTAGGTCAGCTAGTTTGTAATAAGTACTTAAGTAGTGGAAAATCTTAAAAGACCACCAACAGGGAGCGCTGACGTAGTCTTCTTAAAATCGCTGTCAGTTATAACTTTGTTAAGTATCAAGTAACAATTAACTTAAGTCTTTTGTGGAAAAGAGGAGTTCAAAAATATAGTAACATGAATTTCAATAATGTTATGTTAAGTTATTTAATGTTCGTGTTGTGATGGCCTGAAGGTGAGGTTTCGAAACCTACCAACGTAACGGCAAGTTTCAATGTGACTTTTTGCCGAGTTATATGTACTTTCTAAGATTATTTAGACACCACTGACAAACGGTGAACGAAAATATTGTGAGGAAGCCTGGGCTTATAATTTCTTATTATCAATTTGAAATCACCAACCTGCAATGAGCAAGTGTGGTGATTAATGCTTGAACCTTCTCCGTGTTTGAAGAGGCTTCGTTTAGCAGTGAGTAGTACTTATAGGTTATTGATGTTAATTGTATGTTGTTGATTGTATGTGTTATATAAGTTACATATTTACAGACAGCATTAAAAGGTAAAATTGTAAGTTTATGTTACTTACGTCAAGTTTTTTCAAACTTCATTTGTTTTCTAGAGTGGTAGTTAAGATAAAAAATATGAATATCGATACTATTTCAAGGCTTTATGCTTGGTATTTGAACTGCTAATATTTTAACTAAAAGAACAGTCCAGAAACATTTATATTATCAGATATTTGTCCACTCCTGGACGTAAGCCTCCTTCAGTTCCCCAGGCTTCTTGATCTTATGCCTACCACGAAAGACTGAACTGATTTTAGCATCAGTCCATGCATCTTTCAGATGATCGGCGCCGTGGTCTCGTCCGCGGCAAACAACAGTAATACCGGTTATCTTTATATATATAATTCTGCTGTACGTGTGTATGTCATTCAACTCCTCCTAAACGGTTTGACCGATTTAAATGAATTTTTCTGTACGCGTTTGTATGGCACCCTGGATGGTTTAGATTCACAAATCAGCCCGGCAGATGGCGCTGCAGTCGGTATCTAGGTTATTTATCCATACCTATTATCATATTATATGCAGGGCAACGTCTGTTGGGTCCGCTAGTATAGGTATATAAAGTCTCTCTGAACAGTTAAAGTGACTCATAATTTTAAGTGTCAACTAACTCCGAGGGATGTTCGCCTAAAGACTAATATCTTGTTTATGTTTTGGTTTCATTTTAGAAACCCAACTAAGAACTTGTTGCGGTTAAATTTAGTGACGGGTGATAATAATTGTTAAACGTTTGTTCCCAAGGTTCTTATGTTAAGCTTGTTACATTTTCCAATTAGAATTAGGATGATGACAGAGTATGAAAATTAAAAATCTAATTAGTCCGTAAGCTAGGTAATGAAAAAAATATTAAACACGTATTTTTTTATTTTGTCGTATAATAAAATTATACTTAGATATAACGAATCAAAGTTTAGGAGTGGAGGCTAAAACGTCATTCCTACGTATAAAATGTACATAGAAGTGACGTCACGCGACATTTCAAATCAATATATCGTCGAAAGTATTCGTTTCTGTAAGAAAATGAAATATACGTGTGTAATTATTTAAAATAATCTACCAGACGGACATTCAAATAAAAATTAGGCATCTATCGTATTATTAAACCTTTGTTCCCGAGGGTTGAAATGTGAAAGATACTTACGAGACAATTTCAATATTTTCTATACTAATTGCAGGAGTTATATTTTGTACTAGCTGTTGCCCGCAACTTTGTTTGCTTAAAATATAAACTTTAGGACATAACTGATTTTTGTCTCAATTTTCCAAAATAAAAGGACTTGTGTACATATTGTATGTATGTATCTAAACTGTTCTGTCATATCCATTGTATTTAATTCAACACTATGAACTACCCACATGGTATCTGCTCTCACGGTTATTTATCCATCTTAAGGTTGCCTTTTTTTTTTTTTTTTTGAGGGGGGAAAATCATCCAATGACTTCTCCCGCCCGGGTGAGGCGGGAGGGAGTGTCAGACTCTTACTGACTAAAAACCACCCCGTTCCTACTCCTGCACTTCGAGCCGGAGCCCCGGCAACCCGTTAAGTCTTCCGCGGCTCCGTATATCTTAAGGTTGCCTGGAAGAGATTGCTGTAAGCGATAAGGCCGCCCATTGTACAACATGCCAAAACTATTTTTTGTTACCTACCTACTATTTTCTTGTTCGTGTCTTTTGTAAGTGGTGTACAATAAAGTGTTTATTATTATTATTATTGTGTATTGGACTTGGACGTGTAGATGTATGTATTTGATTAAACAGATTCGGCGGAATATCTGCTGTATATTTAACTAAAGCAACTTCCGTCTGGCGTTTACCTACATTTTATTATAAATGTTGCACATTTAAGTAAAATAAATTCAATAATGAATGCAAGAAAGTAAATAATATATTATCCCTCATGTCGAGAAGTCTAATGTTCTCCTTATGTTCGATTGCTAGCTTCTGCCCGCGACTTCGTACGATCAGCCAAATCGGTCTAGCCGTTCTCAAGTTATGGCGTGACCTACCTATTTGCAGCCATACGGCCAACGAGGGAGTATCAATAAAAGAACGTGGGCTGGTTCGCTCCGTTCCCTACGAAATGGTTGATCGGGCCGATTGCTGGCCCTCACGTCATGCTCGTGAACGGGCGCCTTCTGCTGGAGCAGGTCGGCTCACTCATCGCGCGTGTGGGTCGATCCAGTAAGGTTAGTGTAAATGTAATAAAACATGTATTGTGTATACAGGGTTACAGGTTAAGTCGACCTAAATCCTTTAAGAGGTGGTAGTTGCCATCATTTCTGACTGATTTGACTATGGAACCCCCTAGCCCAAACTTAATCGTTCTCAAGTTATGGGACTTTGAAGATTTTTTATAAAACATCCAGATTTTTTGTCTATTGTCCCCTTTTTTTGTGTTTTGTACCTCTAATGTTTTAGTTTTTGTATTTTTTGTGTAGCAGATTAGTTGTTCCATTATTTTAAACACAAAAACTGCAATTAACTATACCAACTGAATCGTATTAGACGACTAATTGTTAAAAAAAGAAATAAATTTCTGAAAAGTTTTTTTTCTTTGTAAGATATTAAAAAAAAAGTCTATGACAGTTGTGCTGCAGATATGCTTAAAAATATCTACGCTTCTTCAGCTTTCCGATAAGGTATAATTTGCTAGGGTGATATCAGGATTCTCGGAAAAAACATCGATGAAAGAGGTAATAACAAAAGTAACGGTATTTCGTACAGTTGGTCGCAGCGCCTATTGTCCTGCAATCATTAGGCTCCGAAAGCAGGAAAAAATCCTAATAAGAAAAGGGTAAAGGGGTCACAGAAACGTTTCAGCCTTAACGTTTGAATGGGAATAATATCAAGCTATCTAATTGGGCCTTACTTTCTTCCTCCAAATTTTTTAAGACAAGATTTACCCGATTTGCTCGACGACATACCATTAAACCTCATTCGAGACATGTGGTTTCAGCACTACGGGTGCCCCGCGCACTTCAGAAGGAGTGTCAGAGAGTGGCTAGATACTAATTACTCAAATAAGTGGATCGGAAGAGGTGGGCCCATAGGCCCATAGGCCCACCTCTTCCGATCCACTTATGTTTAGTAGTGTAGTTTGGACTTCTAGCTGGCCACGGTATACCGTATACCGTGGCCAGCTAGAAGTCCAAACTTGACACCCATGGATTTTTATGTGTGGGGGCATGAAAAGTTAGGTTTACAACGAACCTAACCCAATAACATCTGTTGATGTTTTGAGGCAGAAAATTATTGATGCTGCTAACGAAATAAGAAGAGGACTAACAACTGGGATAGTGAAAAGTGGCTTAAGACACAGAATGCGTGTATGTGTGCGAAATAGGGGTGGACATGTGGAACATGTATTGTAAAAATTATTAATAAACCTTATTCGTTTCCTATTTGGATTGTTTCATTTTGTTTTCTGACTAAAGTTAAATTTGACGCTTAAGTATCGTTATTTTTTACTACTACCTGGTAGCATATCATCGATGTTTTTATTAAAAAAAGCTGAAGAAGCGTAGATATTTTTAAGCATATCTGCAGCACAACTGTCATAGACTTTTTTTGCAATATCTTACAAAGAAAAAAACACTTTTCACAAATTTATTTCTTTTTTTAACAATTAGTCGTCTAATACGACTCAGTTGGTACAGTTAATTGCAGTTTTTGTGTTTAAAATAATGGAACAACTAATCTGCTACACAAAAAATACAAAAACTATCATTAGAGGTACAAAACACAAAAAAAGGGGACAATAGACAAAAAATCTGGATTTTTTATAAATAATCTTCAAAGTCCCATAACTTGAGAACGATTAAGTTTGGGCTAGGGGGTTCCATAGTCAAATCAGTCAGAAATGATGGCAACTACCACCTCTTAAAGGATTTAGGTCGACTTAACCTGTAACCCTGTATATAGATATTAGACACAAACTTCTTTGTGAAAAAAAAACAAAAAAATGTGGTTAATGTAGCACGTAAGATTTCTGTAACAATTAATTTAGACTGTACATTAAAAGAAAATGTAATGGAATGACAAGGGCACGGACAAGAGTCCGTGGAGAATAAGAAATGTAATATTAAAAAAAAAAAAGTACGTTAACCTAGTTATCTACCTTCTCAACTTGTTACGACAACTATTGGACTATGTTATCGGAACTATACTTATAGGTACGTGTCACTAACGGAGGTCGTCTCGCAAAAGTTTTTTCCTCGACATTGATTCAGGAGAGGAAATATTTTTTCATTACAGTGCTACTTTGCGAGCTTGTCATTCTTATGTTAGAAGTAATAAGGTGGATAATGCTTCTCGTTTCTAACATTTAGGGGTAAGCAGAGTTGCTTAGTGTTTATACACCGTGAAATCTATTTCGTTTTCGTCCCGAAGTAAAATGGTTCTGTTTTAGTAATACACTAGTTTTAGAAATAAATAAAATCTTCAAGAAAGAAAATAGCTGGTGAACCATTTTGTGACATGCATATTTCGAAAGCGCATACGAACTCATAGTAATTACCAAAATATCACGCCATGTAATTCTCGAAGAGGTATTTCTCGTCTGGTGTTCGCACTATTCGATGCGAATAGTGCCTACAAATTTACGTCTAGTGTTTCATGTGCGCATTTACATGATTTGTTTTTTAAACTAAAAAATACTCATCTTTTATGTTGTTTTTACTTTGTACGTATAAAAAGTACTCCTTATGGCAAGTTGTTTTGCCGTGAGTCGAAAATAAAAAAAAAATCATGGTGTACACCACAACATAATACAGGGTGTCTCACGGCAGAGTTAGGATTTTGAAATGAAATAAAAGTCAATTTGCATATTTTTGTGAAAAGATTTTTATTGAAAACTATTGAACTATAATGCGCATTTTATTTTTTAAAGATTGCATCTTCCAGATGTCTTCCATTTCCTAGCACGCACTCACGGAATCGATTCATCGCATTTTGCATAACGCGCCTAAGCATAGCCGGCTCGATGTCGCGTATTTCGTGTTGGATATTTTGTTTTAGCTCAGCGATATTCCTCGGAATATTGACGTAAACTTTACTCTTAAGGTACCTCCATAGGAAAAAGTCCATGGGGGTCAATTCTGGTGATCGCGGAGGCCACGCAATATCACCAAAGCGGGATATCAATTTTTGAGGAAACAATTCACGAAGTTGGTCCATAGTGGCTCTTGCAGTGTGGCAAGTGGCTCCATTCTGCTGAAACCACGTTCTTGAGCTGTAGGCTGGATGCTCTCGAAGTTGGGGTATAAAATAATTGGATATCATTTGCCGATAAGCTTCACCAGCAACAGTTATCGCAGCACCTGTCGCATTTTCAAAAAAATACGGCCCGATTATTCCATTTACCGAAAGAGCACACCACACTGTCACTTTTGGGCTATGCAGCGGTCTTTGATGTTTTTGTCTGGGATTGACTTCTGACCAAAGCGACAATTTTGTTTGTTAACAGATCCATTCAAATGGAAATGTGCTTCATCACTCCAAAATACAGTATTGAGTATTCAAAGTGCGAAATCTCTCAATGATTGTCTGGCAAAAACTTTTACGTAAATTGTAGTCATTTTCATTTATTTCCTGCACTATCTGTATTTTATAGGGATGGAATTTCAAATCACGTTTTAAAATCCGCTCTACGGTTGATTTGGTGACGTTTAAAACCGCTGCTCTTTTGCGTATTGACAAGCGTGGATTACGTCGAACGCTCGCTGCAACTTCGTTTATTGTTTCTTCCGTTCTTGAAGTTCTGCTTGGGCCCGGACGCGGTTGATTTATAGCGGAACCGGTAGCTCGAAACTTGATAACCCATTTACGAATCAAATTTTCGCTTGGTCCATCGCGTAAACGTCTGATATTGTAGTGAGAACAAAACTGTCTTCGAGCCACGACGTACGATTCTCCACTTTTCAAAAACGGTTCGATAGCGAACGCGCGGTGCTCCACTGCGACATCGTGACTAACGAATCCGCACGAATGATAAAGCTACTGCGTTTCTCCCTCGCGCTTACTTGCAACGGTTTTTAAAATATTCAAATTTAAAATCCTAACTCTGCCGTGAGACACCCTGTATAAAACAAAGTCTGCCGTCTGTCTGTCCCTATGTATGCTTAGAACTTTAAAACTACGCAACGGATTTTGATGTGGTTATTTTTAATAAATAGAGTGATTCTTCAGGAAGGTTTATAAGTATAATATATGCATAATATAGTATAGAAACACTGATAAATTTAGAGGTTTCTAATTTGCACCCGTTTGAAGCCGGGGCAGGACGTCGTCGATATAAATAAAAAAAACCTTTTATATGACGTTTATTTCCTTTAAACATTGCGCCAAAATTATATCATGGTTAGAAATTGAATCCCAAACAGTAGAGTTAATTACATGGTTAATACTATGAACCAAGTAACAACGACTCCCTGTTTTCGTCCACTGCTAGACATAAGCCTCTCCAATGGCACGCCACTGAGCTCGATCTTCAGCTCTACGCATCCAACCACTACCAGCCACTATACGTATATCGTCACTCCACCTAGCTGAAGGGCGCCCTACACTACATTTGCCTAGACGCGGTCTCCTCTCCAGAACACGTCTACCCCAGCGGTCATCGGTTCTTCGGCAAATGTGACCGGCCTACTGCCATTTCAGCTTGCTTATCCTTTGGGCTACATCGGTGACTTTAGTTCTTCGTCGGATCACCTAATAACGATTATGTAAAATTAATTTATGAAAATATCATGTGACATTCGATAATATTATTTAGAGCATAAATCCATCTGTCTTGTCTCAAAAATAGTTTTAATTGAAATAAGTGCGAGAACTTTAGCAATAAATAAAAAGTATAGAATTATACTAGGCTCGACACTCTACAACATAGAAAATCTAAATAATTACCTTTATAATAAAATAAAATGGAGTAAAATAAGGAAGAAACAAAGGAACGTCGGAAACATAAAACAGAACTTCTATCGGAGCAGTGCGGAAACAAAATTGTCTATTTATTTTATTATCATGGTCGAAACCACGAACGTAGAAAAAAGGTGGACATAGACTCTTGATACAACGAGTCTGGCACCAGTAGCTGTAGCCAAATGCCATTTAGCGCTTGTCTATTTGTACAGTAGAAAACCAAATACTACGCATTTCCCCATACATTTAGTTTTCTATTCTCTCGGTAGACAAGCGCTAAAGTGGCGTTTGGCTTAAGCAGTGGTTACTATAGATTTACACGCAGAACAAACACATTGACACGAAGGACATCTGTCATTTTCTTAAGTCTGGTAACGTGGTAACCCATTACACACACGCACACATAAATGTAGGGTCTAGGGTTTCAGTAAAACTAATTTTGAAATAAAATAAAATATGTATTTAAAAAAAATAACCGTCTTTTACAATATCATTAAATAGAGCAACGTCTTTGCTAATCAACTGTCCGTCATCTTTATATACATAACATCACGCCTTTTATCCCCGATGGGGTAGGCAGAGGTGCACATTCTACCATAGTACAATGTAACACCCACTTTTCACTAGTTGTTATGAGTCCCATGTAATAGGGGGTGAGCCTATTGCCATATACCGGGCACATTTCCAGACTCCGTGCTACTACTGAGAATTTTTAAAAACCCAGTAATACTTTGCCCGACCCGGGAATCGAACCCGAGACCCCTTGCCCGGCAGTCGCACTTGCGAATACTCGGCCAACGAGGCAGTCTCTCAAACGACTGGCCGATTTTGATGAAATTTTTTGTGCGTGTTCAAGGGGATCTGGGAATGGTTTAGATTCACAAGTCTTCAAAATAATAAAATAAATATTTAATCTAAATGACAGTACATTCATAAATTACTTCAATAAAAGTAAGAGACAATAAAATTCAGACTAGCTCCGTACAATTTAACAATAATTGCCACTTTGTCCTAATTGGTTTAGTAGACGATTCTAACAAGCAATATGGAGCCTAATTTTTGGATTCTGGAATTTATTGGGATTATACTAATATTTCCGGATTTAAACAAGAATCCTGATAATATTTAGAACACTTTTTATTCTTTCAAGAACCGATCTGACACAAACAAAACAAAAGTCAGAAAATAACGCAAACCGTTGATAGCAAGGAGAACACAATATTCTATAGAGGTAATTATAAAAGCGCCTCTAGCGGCAAAACTATAAAACAGTAATAATACAATTTATAACTTAACAGAGTTCTTAGTGAGATGGCGATTACAATTTGATTAATTAATTTACGGGCTTCCCTACTCTTGAATCCAATTCCGATTGATCGACATTGGTATTGTGAAATTTCGTACTCTCGAGTTACAACACTAGCGTCCATTGCATCCGTATTGCGTAGATATTTAATGAACTAAATGGTATCGAGTTTGGCTTTATATTCCGTACTCTGAATGCTATTTTAACAGCTACAATTGTGGTTGTATAGTTTTGACATTCAATAATTATTGAGATTTTATTGGATTGAAATTGCATTAACATTGAGATTGGTTTCAAGAGTAAGCATTCAGGTAGGTACAATATGTCGGAAGGTGAATTTTGACATTCATCATCTATAAGTGGCCGCTGCTGACAAAAGGCCAAGTCTCTCTGGCTTCGCGATTACAACTTTATAATTAGTATATAGTCCTCCTTACCGACTTCAGTAACGGCGACCCTTAATAGCTATCTCCTGTCGTGTGCCTTGATGTGACTGGCCAGACCGAATTTAGTTTCGTAAATCCGATTACAACTAGAGCAGTAAATCTGCGAGCAGAGTTGTACGTGTAAGTGCAGAAAGGTTTAGGTCTGTCTTTACGTAATAGAGGTATTATAATTAGTAGTTAAGTGCCGTAATGTGCATCTCCCCTTCGGGGATAAAAGGCGTGATGTTGTGTAATTATTAATTAAAGCCCAGGTTTCCTTTTTTTATGGCATTAGCCGGCAAACGAGCAGACGGATCACCTGATGGTAACCAATCAGCGTCGCCCATGGACACCTGGAACACCAAAGGCATTACAAGTGCGTTACCGGCCTTTTGGGGACTTTAAAAATCGTTAAGGATTCAGGAATTTGGGCCTCCGGTAACCTCACTCACACGACGAAACACAACGCAAGCGTTGCTTCACGTCGGTTTTCTGTGAGGCCGTGGTATCACTCCGGTCGAGACGGCCCATTCGTGCCGAAGCATGGCTCTCCCACACTCCTTACAATATTTCCTTCACCGGTTGTCAGTGGTGTCTAAATAATCTTAGAAAGTAGAATATGACTCGGAATAAGTCACATTGGTCCTTGTGGTTGGTGGGTTTCGGTCTTAAAGCATGACATAGCAGTCTGTATATTTCTATTTAAATATTTTATTTCTTTCAAAAGTAAAAGTAATCTCTTGCAATGAGTTGGCACTCAGACAGCGCACGTTTCATTTCTCTCTCAACACAACATGAAACCCTACACTTTTTACATTTATTAAACGATTTCATATATATAGGCGATAACAATGTACCTATGCATCCCAACAATTTCTTCAGATTACGCAAAAAGGTCAATTTTCCAAAGCATTTATTATAATGATTGATTTCCAAGCCTCCTTAGAAGTGCGTATTTTATGGTAATGGAGGTTCCCGTCCATTAACTTTCCTTCCGTTTCACCGCAAAACTGAAGTAAATACTAAAACCGAATGTTTTATTAATCTCTATGAATAAAACGGTTTGTTCTGATTCGAGTATTGGTACATGTTTAGTAGCTGTGTGTATGTAACATAGAAAATGTTTAAATGTTCGTTTAAAATATTCAACACGTGAACCATTAAAGTCACTAAAATAAAAATATAAATAAAATGTGTTTATATTATAACTTCTGTGAGGCATACCTAAATTAATTATTATGTTTTTCGGCTTTCTCACGTAAGTAGTAGCAGCGCGACGGTCGCCGTTACGCTCGCGGAATGCTGTTCATAAATATGAGCCTCTAGCATGGCTTGAAACTACTCGAGTTCCTCGTCAAATAATTATGTGAGTAAGCCAAAAAACAACAATTAAATAAAATATGTTTTCATTTAAGTAGGAAGATCCAAAAGGTTTCGTTTGACCTTCCTTCTAAGCTTCGTATTAATTCCTAGTAGGAGACAGGTCAAAAATTGAGGTTTCTTTTTTTGAGTTTTTACTTTGTACTTTAGTCTAATGTCCTCATAATGTAATGGGTCTTCCCCCGACGGAAGTGACACTCATTAACTTCACAATCACTTTATAAATAGACAAGTCCTTGAGCCTCACAGTTGAAGGGTTTCGACCACAAACGGTTGAAAAGCTTGACTGCCGACATTACGCAAACGTAGTTTCAAGTTCTTTGAAATAAATAATCATTTAAAGATCTTCTGTTGTTCAATGACTGACAGAAGTAAAGAATGTTGTAATGTAGTAAAAAGTATTATAATCAAAGTAATAAAAACAATGGGAAAATTGTATTAAAATAATCTTTTTAAAATCAAAGTTTAACAATGGCTGATTCGCATAAGAAGTCTTTTTTATGAGATATTTTGGTAAACGAGCAGATGTAATGGCACCTGATGGGAAGCAATCGGCGTCGCCCATGGACACCTGAAACACCAGAGGCGTTACAAGTGCGTTACCAGCCTTTTAGGAATCAGGAATTTGAGGATTGTTGAGGATTCAGGAACTGGGAAGATTGAGGAAGTGGGAAATTGGGCCTCTGGTAACCTCACGCACTCGGTGAAATACAACACAAGCGTTCGAATCATGTCATTTTATCCAAAAAATAACAAATACATACAATAATACATACAATCATAATTCTATATCTATAGGTAAGTTAAAATAGAGTCGTGTTAAACTTGATTTAACTTAGAAAACGTGTTGTAACATATTTAATACTCTTTTTAAAGCCGAACTTTTTTGTTTTCTATAGAGTTACGAGAGAAAAGTTGTAATATTTTACTGAAATTGTGTTTAAATCTATCATAGAACAATTTATTTACAGACTCCGTGCTACTACTGATATATTTTTTAAAACCAGTAATACTTTGCCCGACCTGGGAATTGAACCCGAGACCCCTTGCCCAGCAGTCGCACTTGCAACCACTCGGCCAACGAGGCAGTCATGTATGAGAGGCGTTGTAAAAATTAAATTAGTTTTAACTTAATCTAACAAATTTTTTTGTGTAAACGAAGCCGCATGATTGCCTAGTAAAACAATTATTTTGAAAATCGAACAGAACTTGATAAGTCCTCTCACGTACAAAAAACGTTATTTTTTTACGAAAACTCGGATAAGATTCGGAAAGTAAAAAACTTTTTTTTCTCTTAAAGTTATCCGGTTTTCGACCGAAATAAAGATATAGAAGGGACATTATAAGCTGTTGGTATCTCAAGTTGTTGTTTAGCCTTTTTTGTAGGATATTTTGTTATTAAATGGTCTTCTACTTTTGATATATTGCTATGTAAACTTGATAGGTTTTATGTTTTTTGTCTAGTATTTAGTTTGATTTATGAGACACTGAGTATCAGAAGTCGTGACAGCTTTTCCCAGGAAGCTGGTTACAAAGATGTATTTAGATACTAAGTATTGGAATAACAAACAATCTAAAATTATCAAATTAGTAGGATAGAATTAGGTACCTACCTATGAATGCCGATATTTATAATGAAGAAAAAATCCATGTAGGTATGGGAACTTGTACTTCCACTGTATATCTTGTGATCGGCGACGGTGACCTCTCGCGTCCGGCTCTGGTTCAGACCAGAACCAGACCCAAGCGTATTGCGCGACGCGGTCCGCGCGCGCCTCAAAGAGCCATCAGACCACCACATATGGGGAACAACAGGGCTGATGCTGACGGAACCGCCGAGGTCTTAACGGGTTGCCGCGGCTCCGCTCAAAGTGCAGGAATAGAAGGGCTGGTTTTCAGTCAGTAAAAGTCTGACATTCCTTCTCGCCTCACCCGGTTTGGAGAAGTTATTCGATGATTTTCCTCCCTCAAAAAAGCCAGTGCATCTGTCACAACAATGTATTTATTCGTGAAGCCTGAATATATATTTCTTTCTTTGATTATAACATAACAAACAGTAGTTACTTTGATTGACAGGCGTACAAACTCAATTAAACTCGTCGTTGTACTTTGAGTACAACGAACAAAGTTATCTCAATGATACACACACACACACACACACACACACACACACACACACAAACACTTTATAGTTCGTGACAAGCAGAACTTTACTCGTCACATACCACAAGAGTAAATATCTGAAGTCCGGCAGCAAATAAAACCTCCTAATAGTATATTGTGTACATACATGTTTTGAAGTACCAACGGCAAGTACCAATGTGACTTTTTCCGAGTTCAGTGTACTTTATAACATTATTTAGACACCACTGACAAACGGTGAAGGAAAACATCGTGAGGAAACCTGGGCTTGTAATTTCTAATTAGACGTTGGCCGAGTGGTCGCAAGTGCGATTGTCGGGCCAGGGGTCTCGGGTTCGAGTCCGACTCGGGTCGGGCAAAGTGTACTACAGGTTTTTACAAAACTTTCAGTGGTAGCATGGAGTCTGGAATTGTGCCCGGTAGATGAAAATAGGCACACCCCCTATTACAAGGGACCCACAACATAAATAGTGAAAAGTGGGAGTTACATTGTGTAGTGGTATTAAGTGCACCTCTGCCTACCCTTTCGCGGATAAAAGGCGTGATGTTTTGTTATGTATACGTTTGAAATCGCTAACCCGCATTGAGCAAGCGTTGCGATTAATGCTGAAACCTTCTCCGTGTGAGGAGAGGTCTTTGGTCTGTATAGGCCACTTATAGGCTGTTGATGTTGTTATTGATGATGTATAAAAATAGTATAATTTACGAGTGCTATTTGCACCAACAAACTGTTGAACAGTTTGGTTAGTAATTAGTTAAATGTCTCGTTGGCCAAATGATCGTAACTGCCTGGCAACCCGAGACCAAAGTATTACTGTTTATAAAATTCTCAGTAGAAGCACGGATTCTGGAATTGTGCCAGGTGTATGGCAATAGGCTCGCCCCTATTACACGGGACTCGTAACATAATTAGTGAAAAGTGTCTGCTACATTGTACAGTCACGAGCAATAACATATATACATTGTCACATTTTCTAAAATATCTTTACTTGTACCATTCAAAAAATACGGGTACGGATTTTTTTTCCAAATTATCTAACCATCAAACTGTGTCAAAACTGGGTATACTTTGGTTTCACAGTAATATAAACAAAACAAATCAGTAAAAAGTTTACACTTCCAATATCATTTTTAAGTATATGACGGCGCCGCCGTCATTATTTCGTAAACTGCGAATGTAATTGGCAAGCAGTGAACAAACAACTGGCCGACGTCACTTCAACTCCACCACCGAGTGATATATAAAGCAGCGCAAGCGCAAGCTCGGGGACTCGTTCGTCGATCGTTGCCCAGTTCACACGTTACGCAATCGCTGAGTAATTTTATTGTGCACTGTCGAAAGTAAACGTTACTTTAATTACGAAGATTTAATTGTTTTATTACTGTATAAACATACCTCTACCGATATATATGACGAAGAGGGTTCTCGCTTGACATCGCCCACACCATCCTTCCGACATCAGAAGTGGGATGGACCAGGATTATTGAAAATGTTAAAATGATCGGAGCCGGTTCGTGAAGAACTACCTACATGCAAATGCGACAAAGAAGATAGTGCTGCAAGATTGGAAGTGCTTAGCTATACATAGCTAGGTACTCAGTAGTGAAGATTCAACGTGGCTAACGTTGAGGCAGCTACTTCGAACTGAATCGCTATCTGAAGCAGCAGATGAAGACATGACGTGGTCCCAATTCAAGCCGGAGTACATCGGCGTCCAGTGACAGCATGAGATACGCGGCGTTAACGCAGCGTTTGGTGAGCGGCGTGTTGATGTCTGCAATTGGACACTGCTGCCATCGGGATTATACCAGGTGACTTTGTTCCATTTATTATGATTCCGATACCAAGTACTTTATGGGTCAAAAACGAGTCAAAGACTTGAGTTTACAATTGTTAGTTTTCCAATTTGAAATTTTATTTTATTTTGTCGGGTAGTTATTTAAAGAAAATAGCCGTGATGTTTTAGATCCGAGATTATACATGGTCATTAGAATTACATCTGATAGTGTTATTTTGTGTTGTGTATTGTTAGGTAATATCTCAAGTAGTTTTAGGCTTTCATTTGGTTGGAACTTGGAGGTATGGTTTCCGCGAGGTAGATGCAGAATTAAACTGTCAGACACCAAGCGGTCACCGGCGACCGCAACCTGTTGTTCTGTGATTGTGTCTATAATGACGGTACTCGACGAGTTAAGTGGTGCTTGCTGTCTAATGCGGTACAGAGTATTGAAAAAAAAAGTAGTTTATAACAAATAAAGGTCAAAAGCTGCTAATAATAATTGGTAGTTAAAGTCGGAATTGAAGAGACCTCTAAAGTCCTACATTCATTTAGGATTATTGTTGGGTTGGAAAATAGTTAAAGCGCTAAGAATACTCTGATGAGAAACATGCTTCCCTTGATCTTGCCATTAGGATTTGTTATAATTAGGGCCTTTCAGTACCTAGTGAGTTAGTAATTGTAAGGGTAAAACTTCTCATTTATTCTACTGTATCGTGTGTGCTAGTCATAGTCGTTACTGGGGCAGGGACTCGAGTCCATATAGTGAAACTACAGTCGTGGCTGACTTGTGACTCTGAAACACTGGAGTAACTATCCACACTTGTGTAGTGTATAAATTGTGGTTACCTTGAAAATCTTGATGGCTGTTGATCATTTATTTTGATTTAAAGGCCTTGAGATATGTTTTCGCTAAGTGCGTTGTAGTGAGTAGATAGGCTGTTCGGTGGTTATTCCAGATGTAGTGAAGTCGGGTTTTGTCTAATAGAGAAAACGTGGAGTAACGAGACTCTGCATTTCATTATTATATTGCGTCTTACAAAAAATGTCTATCGCAGTGCCTATAAGTTACGTAAAATGTCGAGTAATTTCAATTGTAACAGATGAAATTGAAATACAGTAGATCTGAGGACTAAGGATGAGGAGAATATCTGATCACCAGGTTCTTTGAGAATTTTATAAAGTGTCAATGTCATGAGTTGCACTCAACACCTATAACTCACATACCCACACTTCATTTTTCATTTTTTTTGGGGGGATCGAACACATGTAGAAAGATAAAGTGTTAAGAGACATCCGGCGTCAAGGATTTAAGACCAGCTCCTTGATCACTGGTTTCCTGCCTAGATAACTACACCCAGGTGTACGGTCTCTTCTTTGTGTCTTCAGGCTTAATTCATTCTGTCTCCTGCAGTAATATTCACCGAGGGAAGTGGAAACTATAGTTGTTTTTCTTCTTCTCCTCTTATAATATCTTCTGATTCACTTCGTTGCGGGAACCAAGACAGTTACTCATGTCCCCATGTTCTGGTGTTTTCATGGTTGTATCTACTGTAGATCCTGGCTTACAGGAGTTGCAGCGGTTTTGGGAGGTTGTGGCGGGCTTGTCCCATCAAAAAAAAAAATACCCACACTTACATCATATTCACGCACTCGTACTCTGACCGCACCCATGAGGAACTTGTGGCTATGGGTCTTCACACACCAGACCACATTCATGAGGATCATGTAGCAATGGGCCTGTGTGGTAAAGCGCCTGTGTGGCAAACCGCCTGTGTGGCAATGCATCTGATTGGTGAATTGCCTGGTGGGCAACTGGTCTGTGTGACGTTAGTTAGTATCGTATTGATTTTTATGCAGTTTCAGTTTGTAAGATTAAATGTTTGGTTATCTGTCAGATTATCTTATCTCTGATTCGATCCTCCAGAGATACTCTGCAGATAGATGTTTCTTGTCTCTCTCGTTCACGTTCTCTTGTGTCCTGTAAGTTTCGCGTTAGAAAAGAGTAGCTGTGAGTTACTGGGCTATGCACAACCGTGATCACTTGTAAAGTTTAAATGCTTTGGGTTGCTTGTTAGAATAATATTCTTGTGAGATTGTGAAACGTCAGTTTGTCTATAAGTTTTCTGGTTATTGATTTTGCTACTGAAACGTCGTAACTTTTTAAACTTTTAACTGTAAACGTATTCCTAAAGTATAAAGGTCCCTACAAAATCACTGATTTTTTAGAAAACGATAGGTACGAATAGAAACTCGTTAATGGTTCTAATCGAACGTAAGTACAAGGTCGCCCATGAGAACTTACGCGAGGTACCCCGCGGTCCATTAGGTTTTATAGAAATAGCCGAAAGTTATGATGATGACGTGACGGCGGATGATAGCCAGAGTGATTTTGTCCATGAAACTGATCGCGGTAATAATATACTGTGTGACATAGCTGTGATTGGTGATACTGAGGATGAACTTTCCGATAGCGACACTATATCTGTTAATAGCGACACTATATCTGTTAATGGCGACACTATATCTGTTAATAGCAGCACTGTATCGGCTAGTTCACGTACCTTGAGCGCTATTAGTAATAATATGGAAAGTCCATCACCAGATTTACCAGAGTGAATGAGTGTTGTAACTGATTACTTATTTATAAAATTAAAAAAAGAAAAAAAAATGTAACAAAAAAATGTATGAAAGAGTCATAGAAGGGAAAATCCAGTCCAATGACTCAGCTAAAGGGGTTGCGATCCGACCATAAGGATTGCAATCCGGTCTAGCATGTTTCGCTATAGGGACTGTGGTCCGGTCTAGCATGTTTCGCTATAGGGACTGTTGTCCGGTCTAGCATTTGCTAAAGGGACAGATGTCCGGTCTAGCATACGCTAAAGGGACTGATGTCCGGTCTAGCATTCGCTAAAGGGACTGATGTCCGGTCTAGCATACGCTAAAGGGACTGATGTCCGGTCTAGCATACGCTAAAGGGACTGATGTCCGGTCTAGCATACGCTAAAGGGACTGATGTCCGGTCTAGCATACGCTAAAGGGACTGATGTCCGGTCTAGCATTCGCTAAAGGGATATTTATCCGGCCTAGCACAATCGTCTCCAGTTCTAATACTGATGAGTGATGATAACGTAGTAGTTGTGGTAAACTGAAGGGTTTACCGAACCCGCACAATATTGAAAGCTTTTGTTAAAGGTTATACTAGATAGAGATTAGAAATGCCAGGATGAACGAACGGGTTGTTATCTTGTTCCCAGATGCTCGGAAGACGCTCGAGGACGAGCGTACGTCAGTATGGCCGTGACGGCGCCGCCGTCATTATTTTGTAAACTGCGAATGTAATGGGCAAGCAGTGAACAAACAACTGGCCGACGTCACTTCAACCCCACCACCGAGTGATATATAAAGCAGCGCAAGCGCAAGCTCGAGGAGTCGTTCGTCAATCGTTGCCCAGTTCACACGTTACGCAATCGCTGAGTAATTTTATTGTGCACTGTCGAAAGTAAACGTTACTTTAATTACGAAGATTTAATTGTTTTCTTACTGCATAAACATACCTCTACCGATATATATGACGAAGAGGGTTCTCGCTTGACATCGCCCACACCATCCTTCCGACATCAGAAGTGGGATGGACCAGGATTATAGAAAATGTTAAAATTATCGGAGCCGGTTCGTGACGAACTACTTACATGCAAATGCGACAAAGAAGATAGTGCTGCAAGATTGAAAGTGCTTAGCTATACATAGCTAGGTACTCAGTAGTGAAGATTCAACATGGCTAACGTTGAGGCAGCTACTTCGAACTGAATCGCTATCTGAAGCAGCAAATGAAGACATGACGTGGTCCCAATTCAAGCCGGAGTACATAGGCGTCCAGTGACAGCATGAGATACGCGGCGTTAACGCAGCGTTTGGTGAGCGGCGTGTTGATGTCTGCAATTGGACACTGCTGCCATCGGGATTATACCAGGTGACTTTGTTCCATTTATTATGATTCCGATACCAAGTACTTTATGGGTCAAAAACGAGTCAAAGACTTGAGTTTACAATTGTTAGTTTTCCAATTTGAAATTTTATTTTATTTTGTCGGGTGGTTATTTAAAGAAAATAGCTGTGATGTCAAGTAGTCTTAGGCTTTCATTTGGTTGGAAATTGGAGGTATGGTTTCCGCGAGGTAGATGCAGAATTAATTGGTGCTTGCTGTCTAACGCAGTACAGAGTATTGAAAAAAAAAGTATTTTATAACAAATAAAGGTCAAAAGCTGCTAATAATAATTGGTAGTTAAAGTCAGAATTGAAGAGTCCTCTAAAGTCCTACATTCATTTAGGATTATTATTGGGTTGGAAAATAGCGCTAAGAATACTCTGATGAGAAACATGCTTCCCTTGATCTTGCCATTAGGATTTGTTATAATTAGGGCCTTTCAGTACTTAGTGAGTTAGTAATTGTAAGGGTAAAACTTCTCATTTATTCTACTGTATCGTGTGTACTAGTCATAGTCGTTACTGGGGCAGGGACTCGAGTCCATATAATGAAACTACAGTCGTGGCTGACTTGTGACTCTGGAATACTGGAGTGACTATCCACACTTGTGTAGTGTATGAATTGTGGTTACCTTGAAAATCTTGATGGCTGTTGATCATTTATTTTGATTTAAAGGCCTTGAGATATGTTTTCGCTAAGTGCGTTGTAATGAGTAGATAGGCTGTTCGGTGGTTATTCCAGATGTAGTGAAGTCGGGTTTTGTCTAATAGAGAAAACGTGGAGTAACGAGACTCTGCATTTCATTATTATATTGCGTCTTACAAAAAAATGTCTATCGCAGCGCCTATAAGTTACGTAAAATGTCGAGTAATTTCAATTGTAACAGATGAAATTGAAATACAGTAGATCTGAGGACTAAGGATGAGGAGAATATCTGATCACCAGGTTCTTTGAGAATTTATAAAGTGTCAATGTCATGAGTTGCACTCAACACCTATAACTCACATACCCACACTTCATTTTTCATTTTTTTTGGGGGGATCGAACACATATAGAAAGATAAAGTGTTTAAAGAGTCATCCGGCGTCAAGGATTTAAGACCAGCTCCTTGATCACTGGTTTCCTGCCTAGATAACTACACCCAGTTGTACGGTCTCTTCTTTGTGCCTTCAGGCTTAATTCATTCTGTCTTCTGCAGTAATATTCACCGAGGGAAGTGGAAACTATAGTTTTTTCTTCTTCTCCTCTTATAATATCTTCTGATTCACTTCGTTGCGGGAACCAAGACAGTTACTCATGTCCCTGGACGCGCCGGACTTCAATGTTCCGGTGTTTTCATGGTTGTATCTACTGTAGATCCTGGCTTACAGGAGTTGCAGCGGTTTTGGGAGGTTGTGGCGGGCTTGTCCCATCAACAAAAAAAATACCCACACTTACATCATATTCACGCACTCGTACTCTGACCGCACCCATGAGGAACTTGTGGCTATGGGTCTTCACACACCAGACCGCATTCATGAGGATCATGTAGCGATGGGCCTGTGTGGTAAAGCGCCTGTGTGGCAAACGGAATACCTACTTGAGTGCGAAAGCCGTATCATCGAATTTTGTTTCTTCGAAAACCTTTCAGCGATATCTTTATACTGCGACACCTTGTTCAATCGACGTCTTTTTACTGCGATATTTCGTTACATCGAAAAACTGTACTGCGAACGATTTTACTGCGTAAATATCATACTGCGAAGCCTTGTTCAATCGACGCCTCGTTACTGCGATGTTACTTAGGAAAACTTACTTCGGACGACCTTGCGGCGATAACAAAGTACGTCGATTTTCTTTTTCAAAACAATACTAGGTTTTATTGGGAAAGGAAATCTTTTACAATAGATTTCTTTAAAAACAGAGAGCGCCATCTGTCAGGAATAATCAGTATTTAAGTAAAGATTGTTCATCTGTTTTTTTTTTTTCTAGCTATAAATAACTAGCTTCCACCCACGGCTTCGCCCACGTAGAGATCGGAAATTATCTAAAGGGAACGTATAACTGGGATAAAAAGTATTCTATTCCAGGTAATGATCTACCCATGCGCCAAATTTCAGCCAAATCCGTTTTAGCATGAAAGCGTAATAAGCTAACATGCTAACATTCAAACAAATAAACAAACTCACTTTCGCATTTATAATATTAAGTTAGGATTAAACTTTAAGTAAATACATTAACATACACAAATTTGTTCCTTGTTATTTATTATCTAATCAACGACAAAATAAGGGTACAACCATGTACAATTACAGAAAGTGAATAATTAGAAAAATAGATAATCAACGTTAAACGAAAATAGATGTACTATGCGTACCTAACGCATAGTACATCTGCACTAACAAATTTCGGTATTGTTTGCCACACCCCTTAAAAACGTAAGTAAATCCATAGTATGCCTTTTTTCGCATAGTTTCGATAGTGCATGTGAACGATGTCTCAATTTTTTTCGGGGCGCTGTCCTCGGAATACACGATAAGGCTTTTTCAACGGCATGGTTGGTAGCAGTTTGCTCTTTCATCATTTCCCGAATAGTTTCATATAGGCCATGTCGATTATTATTTAATAGACTATTCCACCTACGATGCCATGCCTCAACTTTATTTTGGGTTCTGGGCAATCGCAGTTCATTGTTCGTATTTATAGACCACAACTGAGGGGGAAACATTGGGGAAGATCTTGAAATGGAGATTGAAGTACTAGAACTATTACTGGGTCGGCACATAAGTTTTCCCAAAACATAATACGTTTCAAACCACTCTGTAATGCTTTTCGCTTCTTCTGGTAGCACACTTTCTTTAAGAGTTTTGAATGCTTCAGGAATTTCTTCAGGCGGAAGATAGGCCAGAGCAATTAAGTATCTTAATTTCAGTGAGAAGTCACTGTCACTGCCATAGCGCGAAGCTAACCCAGATTTTTGAAGTTGCCTCCACACATTTTGACCAAGGTGGAATAAACAACCTTGATGATGAGCGTCAGGGAATTCAATCCTGATCATGTTTATGATTGCAATCTCGAAATCTGTTACAATATGCTGTGGATTCAAATCATATTCATATTCTGCAGCATATAGTCTGAGTTCTCTTATAAAAGCCAAATAGCTCTCCTCTGTTTTGTCGGTCAACAGACAGTAAACCAACGGTACTGACTTTTTGGTTTTATCATCATGTCCAACTATAGCGTGAATAGAATAAATCTGACGAAACAAGGCCGGACAAGTTTTAAAAGTTCCGTCCATCAACCAAACTAATGAATTAGAAAGTATCTTGATATTTTGTTTAGTGCAAAATAACAGCAAGCGGTTTTTATCACCGAATTTAGTATCACGAGCCAATAATCGTTCTCTTTCGACGAAAGCATATGCAGACGGTATTTCAATTTCATCTATAGTCTGCGGTTGTTTAGGCTTATGTTTTCTCCTGACACGATGAATTATTTGCCTCAAAGCATTTTTATTCGGCAGACCAGATGCACTTGTACTGGGAACAGTCTCCAAATTAGCCTGAATGATCTGTACAGGTGTCATCAAAGTGGTAGCCGCAGCTTGTTTTAATTTGTTTTTAAATGATATTGATTGCAACAATGAAGCATTAGGAGCGTGAGAATGTTCAGTCATATTTTTAATTATGGAATGCCCATTACCTGTACAAAGTTCGGTCGTCATAGTACTTGAACACTGCTTCCTTTGCTTAAGCACACAACACCAATAACATTTGTCATTCATTTTTTTATTCAAACAAAACTCATATCCACTTATAATCAGTATGTCATTTCCGCGCTTCGATTTTTCTATGATAACAGAGTCAGTCATTTTAGCAATAAACAATTATAATCAGTGAACTCTTCTATAACACTAAACGACGAACACTATACCAATGCAATTACATTTCATTATATTTCTTGTCATTACAATTTTTAATCTACCCACATATTGTTCATAAAACCCAGCAACCCCAAGCAGTTGATATATTAATTATAGCAAAAAAACCTCGCATACCTCTATTGCTGGAGAATTTTGTACAGGCACTCTACTTTTAAAGAAATGTTAAGAAAGTAGGTATTGTTTTGAAAAAGAAAATCGACGTACTTTGTTATCGCCGCAAGGTCGTCCGAAGTAAGTTTTCCTAAGTAACATCGCAGTAACGAGGCGTCGATTGAACAAGGCTTCGCAGTATGATATTTACGCAGTAAAATCGTTCGCAGTACAGTTTTTCGATGTAACGAAATATCGCAGTAAAAAGACGTCGATTGAACAAGGTGTCGCAGTATAAAGATATCGCTGAAAGGTTTTCGAAGAAACAAAATTCGATGATACGGCTTTCGCACTCAAGTAGGTATTCCTAAAAATGATACTGGAAGTGTAAACTTTTTACTGATTTGTTTTGTTATTTGAATTTGTATACATGTTGTAGAAATTGTCATGTATACTTAAAAATGAATATTGGAAGTGTAAACTTTTTACTGATTTGTTTTGTTTATATTACTGTGAAACCAAAGTATACCCAGTTTTGACACAGTTTGATGGTTAGATAATTTGGAAAAAAAATCCGTACACATATTTTTTGAATGGTACAAGTAAAGATATTTTAGAAAATGTGACAATGTATATATGTTATTGCTCGTGACTGTACAGTAGCATTAAGTACCGTAATGTGCATCTCTGGAATACCTACCTACCCCTATAAAGGGGATAAAAGGCGTGATGTGATGTTATGCGTCAAAATATTCATTATATTTTAAGAATAATCTTCTTGTTTATAGATAAACTTTAATGATTTTGTAATTTAGTAACTGTTACTAGACTATTCAGTGGCCTTAGCTATTTCAAAATTCAGGTTTTCCCACCATTTTTGTACTCCAAGTCAGCGGTATAACGTACAATAAATAACAGATCAAAAGGGCATACAGACAAAAATGTGTTAAACTGAATATATGTGTCACTGCTATAATAAAGAAAAAAAAAGAACAGACACTATTAAAGATGGCGGATGACAGCTGTCAAACGTTTATTCACAATCAAAGATCGTTATTGAGATAGAACAAATCAATAATTTGATTCACATTTCTTAGACAAGTTGTGTTAAGAAATTACTTTGTATGTAAATATTTGATTTAGAAATCTACATTACATACGTAGTAAATAAATTACATAGTTACATGTGTTTATACTTAATATCACACCTGATGGTCCACAAAGGGGGGTAATACATAGTTTGCAGAATATAGGGTGTGAGAATGTGCATAATCCACTATACTTCATGCTACAAAAAAAAACTAAAATTAAAGAAGCTGTTTTGTTAATAATAATAAACTCTTTAATGTATAACAATCACGCAAATTATAATACAAGAAAAAGAAATGTTATCATCTATTGTTCAATAGGCAACCTTATCGCTTACAGCAATCTCTTCCAGGCAACCTTAGAATCCATGTAAGTGTGGAAAAATCCATAAGCGAAACTCTCCTTTAACAAGCGAAAGGCGTGAAGCGTCACGTATTTACGTAATATCTTTTAAAATTCCCTTTTATGTCTTATTCCTCAAACATATTCTTCAACATTTTCCTTGCAATTTATCCATTTTTCCTCTTGATTTCATTGCGAAGTAACGGGTTTCATTTGCTTTGACTTAATAAAATTTCACCCCGCAATATAGACTTGTGAAAATTAAATAAAACATTCTGTTTACAACAAAACGTTAATATGGTAATATAAACCTTATTTTTTATTTTTTTATAATCGTTTATTCACTTATAAATTTAGGCCTGGCGGGCAGTTACGATCATTTGGCCAACGAGGCAGCCTCGTTATATATTTTGACTCGTAGAACATAAAATGGACGTCAAAAGTCCTATTTGTTTTACAAACATCTGGGTATAACAGTAGTTCAAACTTCTACCTGTCCGGAAAGTTAGATATGGGATTTCACAAGACTCTATGTAGAATGTATCTCGACATTCGATATGGGTGCAAAATTCCAAACTAAGTTCCAAGCTACTTTTTTTCATAAGCTTTAATTTAGTTTCACACTTTTGATGTGATCAAATCTTGCAAATATATACAGTGTGTTAAGTTAAACGAGGGACTTATTGAGGGAGGGTATTCAGTATTCGATTCTCGTCCCGAATATGTAAAAAACCTATAACCAACATTTTTGAAGTAATTGTCCAATAAAATAAATCATCATGAACACTGAGCGCGCAACAAGTGAACTTGTAAACAGAAACAGTACTTACATAAAGTAAGTCGCGTTGCAAAACATGCGCCGATCTCGCCGAAAAGGATAGAGTGCGCTTAAGCCCGCTAAGCCGTAACCCGTAAGCGTAAGCGGAAGCGTTTTTATGGTCCTGTCTGTTATTTATTAGTGTTTTCGTTTCGTTTATATGTTTGTTAGGTTCATGTGAGTATACACTATTATGGGTTTGAATATGTCCCTCGTTTAACCTAACATACTGTATATATAAGGTGCTCTATAATTTTATGCCACGGCTTTAATGGGAGGTAGTGTTATGTTTACAGATTACAATTGTGAAGAAATTTCGTACCCCGGACCAGTTAATTACATAAAGTAATTAAGTAAAAATTGACTACATTCTGCATAATGTGGTTCACAAATTACGCGCGATGCGTCGCTTAGTCAATGAAAACAATTGCTATCTCTTTCCACGTGTACTAAGAATGAAAACGGAAATCAGCTGACTAGTTCGTCACTTCACTATCTAATCTACTAGATACTCAATAAGCAGGCTAACAAGGGTTTTAAAAGTGCAATTACTTACCAAGTACGGCATTCTTCCGAAAAGCTGATGTAGGTAAATAAGATTATAAACTTCCCATCACACTTAAAACAGCTTTTTACACACTTTTACAGTTATTTACACACTTTTACAGTTCACACACTCTCTACATACTTATCTACAAAACTGTTGCACAAGTCCACCTTCGCGTTGCAAACAAATGAAGGCACGCTTCCAAACATGTCATGTCACATTATTTATGTGTCCGTTTCACTTTTACCTTGTTTCGCGTTTGATTTAAAAGACCGCTCGGCGCCGGGCGGCTAGGAGCACGCTGCACACCCCCGCGCGCCCGCACCCTCTCCCGCACTCGTCGCACGCGCTAAGTAAATAAGATTATAAACTTCCCATCACACTTAAACAGGCTTTGGACTGTCAAGTTAGCGTAAGAATCGTATTTTTTTCTATTTTTTAACTTAAATTAATATCAAATAACGATAAACTGTAACTTGGCGTGTTTAAAAGTTAATCATCTTATTTACAACAATTGCATCGTATTTATACACTCCCTTCCTACTTATCTACAAAACTGTTGCACAAGTCCACCATCGCTTTGCACACAGATGAAGGCACGCTTCCTTACGTGTCTTTTCACTTTATTTAATGTGTCTGTTTCATTTTTCACTTGTCTAAATGCGCGTTTGATGCGCCTTTTTAGTTCTTCCACACTTCTAATATCATGTCCAGTTTGGCCGTACAAGGTCCTTTACACGACCCCACAAAAAAAAGTCTAGTGGAGTTAAATCCGGCGAGCGAAGAGGCCATGGCACTGGGCCACCTCTGCCTATCCACCGGTCACCACCGTACCACACACCGTTTAAAAATTCACGCACGCTGAGTGCGAAATGAGGTGGTGCTCCATCGTGTTGAAAAAGCAGCCCTCTTACCTCTTCAAGAGGAATACGCTCCAACATTCTTCTCACGCGAGTTTGCAATAAACGCAGATACGTGTCTGCATTCAGTCTGTCTAAAAACACTGGCACTAAAATTCGGTTGCCGAGTATTCCAGCCCACACTTTAACACTAAAACTAACGTCCGGGCGGACGGGAGCTGGGCTACTGACGGGCGGCCGGTTGACCAGCGCGTGCGACGATTGCAGGAGAGGGTGCGGGCGCGCGGGGGTGTGCATCGTGCTCCTAGCCGAGTCCTACCTGTGTCGGTGCTGAGCGGTCTGGCAACAGTGTATGACGGGGTGGCGCTTGCTTATTAATTATACAGATAAACCATCACATGTTGCCGCACTGCTCCGAATTCATTCAATTCGCAAAATGCGGGTGCTGCTCCGTCCTACACTGTTGCCGTTCTTATCCAACGAGACAACTCGGCGCACGCGTCGCCCGGCCGCTAGTACCCCAGTCAACCCCCGCCGACCCGGACGTTAGTTTCAGTGTCGGGGATATGCGAGCGTTACGTAAAAATACCTCTCAGGTGACGAAATTCAAATCAGAACTGTTAGAGTTCTTTCGGTGTCATCCTCTTGCAAGCACAAGGGATACTGCCAATCAAACGCGAAACAAAGTAAAGGTAAAACGGACACATTAAATAATGTGATATGACATGTTTGGAAGCGTGCCTTCATTTGTTTGCAACGTGAAGGTGGATTTGTGCAACAGTTTTGTAGATAAGTAGGTAGAGAGTGTGTAAATAACTGTAAAAGTGTGTAAATAACTGTAAAAGTGTGTAAATAACTGTAAAAGTGTGTAAATAACTGTAAAAATGTGTAAATAACTGTAAAAGTGTGTAAAAAACTTTTTTAAGTGTGATGGGAAGTTTATAATCTTATTTACCTACATCAGCTTTTCGGAAGAATGCCGTACCTGGTAAGTAATTGCACTTTTAAAACCCTTGTTAGCCTGCCTATTGAGTATCTAGTAGATTAGATAGCGACGAACTAAACAGCTGATTTCCGTTTTCATTCTCAGTACACGTGGAAAGAGATAGCAATTGTTTTCATTGACTAAACGACGCATCGCGCGTAATTTGTGAACCACATTATGCAGAATGTAGTCAATTTTTACTTAATTACTTTATGTAATTAACTGGTCCGGGGTACGAAATTTCTTCACAATTGTAATCTGTAAATATAACACTACCTCCCATTAAAGCCGTGGCATAAAATTATAGAGCACCTTATATATATATATATTTTATAATATTATTAGAAAACTTAAAAACTCGCCATAGAGTTTACCTTACTCTTTGATATTAGAAACTTATTGGTTTTAAAACCACATTTGATTTTAGAAACTCAGAAGGCAGGAAAATTAAGGAGTACCACTACTATAATGCACCTTTTATTTTTAACATCGAAATCAAATTACAAAATCAGGACTAGCTAAACCACAACTATTAATTGGAAAGAAAAACAACAACAACAACACATAAATAGGCAAATTGACTTTCAAATAGAATAAAATTCCCTCAACATCAAATACGCCGTCTCAATAACTTCCGAGTTCCCACCATCTTGACCTTTTCATTTTTCGAACCACAGATTAAGTACATTTTGCCCATTACGCGATGACGATTCGTTTTTTTTGTCTATGCTTCTAACAATATTCTTTTTTTCTTTTAGTGATTTAGGAATACCGGTTAACAGTTAAACTTTTGATTTTATTTTTGCGACAGACGAAGGGTAGGTACATTATACATATACATTTTTGATTTAGAATTTTGTAGCATACTGAGTTAGAAAGGTACATGGTAAAGGTAGGTGTGCAATAGTAGTGCTTGTTTTCAATTGCATAGAACTTTAAATGTAATTGGCAAAAGATGTTATACTAGCAATTCTGCTTACTGGGAGATTCGCAATAATTTGTTTTATTTATATTAATGTCATCAGTAAATAAGTATATGAAAACTGTTTGTTTTTCGTATAAATCTTTATAGTTTCAGTGGCTGAAATAACGATGCTATTCCCTGGAAAATTTGATGCTTTGTCAATATGTACTGTAAACGAAATATGAATGTTTGTTCGTTATTTTATCTAGTTTCTGTATTTGATATATACGAGTTAATTAAAAATACGCTGTGTACGCAAAATGTATATAGAGGTATATACCTAAATTGAGTATTATATTCGTTTGAAAGTTGTCTCAGAGATAAATGATAGATATACTTGTGCCTGCGCCTGCGTTATCTACTCATCAGCTGACGGCGGGCACCGAGACAAAATCAACACATGTACTATCTTATAGAGATATCGCTAGTGCACCTCCGATCGAGGCGCACGTAAATAATGATGACGACGATTTACACTTGTTTCCCGAAAAAAAACAATGCCGTACAAGTACAAGAACACTAGAGGTACTCTTCAGAATTCGAAGTTGCTGGCTGCGGATGCATATGCGTATGTCTATATTTCACGAACGCACAAAAGTACTACTGTAGAAGATATTAAGGAACACATACAAGACCTAAAGGAGGAATGTATAGACGTGAAAAGCTGACACAAACAAGAGAGACAAATTTTAGTTCCTTTAAAGTTAAAATTTTGTCTACAAAGTTGAAATCATTTTACGAAATGACTTCTGGCCGCAGGGTTTCGTATTTAGAAGATATAGACAATCGCGTTCTATTAGGAATGATACAGCTGCCTCTAATTTTAGTAATCTATACATATAATAAAATTGTAGAAAAGTGCTGTCTGTACATTGAACATAAAAATAAAAAAAATAGCAGGGGCTATTGTTATGTCGATGTCGAACCCAAAAATGTAACTAACTTTTTTTTTTGTCTGTTTGTCTGTTTGTCTGTTCACGCTAATCTCAGAAACGGCTGATCCGAGTTGGATGCGGTTTTCACGAATATATTGTGGTATTCTTCAGATATGCTTTAGTGTTTGTTTCATGTCAATCGGTTCATAAATAAAAAAGTTATGTCAAATTAAAGAATCACGTCGAACACTATTCTATGCTTATACATACATCTATCTATATCTATTATATATAAATATATATTTAACAGGGTGCGGAAAAGGTGATAGTGATTTTATTCCTCAGATTCCTCTCATTCCAAAAAAAATTCCGTTTAATTTTAAACGAATTCAGTTTCCAGTGAGCCTATGTTTCGCCATGACAATTAATAAAGCTCAAGGTCAGACTCTAAAAGTTGTGGGTGTAGATCTAAGTATCAGCTGTTTTTCGCACGGTCAATTGTATGTGGCTCTGTCCCTTGTTAGCAATCCCAGCAGCCTGTATGCTTTCACCCCCGATGGCCATACGTCTAATATTGTATATAGAGAAGCATTACAGTAAAGTAGGTTTTTTAGCTACCCAAAATGACTGTGATTATGATCCAAATCTAAAATAAAAATAAGTATATATTTAAAAAAAAAACGCTGCTCATAGTCACTATTCTACGCGAACGAAGTCGCGGGCACAGCTAGTGGATAGTATAAAAACCCCGCGCGAAAAAAATATAAAACTAGTTTCTTTTAACTGTCATGCAATCAAGAGCTGTCTTCCTGCTGTGAGCGATATCTGCAGATCTGCAGATATAATATGTATACAAGAACACTGGTTGATGCCGCATGATCTGGGCATCATCAACAAAATTGATAAGGAATTCAGCTGCTGCAGCAAGTCTTCGGTGGACCCCACGGTGTTGCTACGCGGGCGCCCTTATGGAGGGACGGCGCTAATGTGGCGAACAGACTTGTTTACGCGATCTGACGTCATTCCATGCAAAAGTGATCGCGTTATTGCCGTGCGCTTATCGCAGGGTGATCGAAGTCTCCTGGTGTTTTGTGTTTATATGCCAACTGACGACTTAGAAAATCTACCAGAATTTACTGACTGCTTAGCGCAGATAAGTGCGGTGATCGAGTGCGCTGAAGTCGAGTGTGTCCTTGTGCTGGGTGATTTTAACGCGCACCCAAATACTCTTTTCGGTAAAGTGTTGATTGACTATTGTCGCGAGCAATCACTTGTGTGTGTGGACTTAGATAGGTTCGATCCAGATACATTCACGTTTGTGAGCGGAGCACACGGATCGTGCCGCTGGCTCGACCACTGCCTTGCAACTGAGGCTGCGGCTCGATTGGTGTCGTCGGTGCATGTTTGGCACGACTTTACAGGTTCCGACCATTTTCCTCTAGTCGTAGATTGTAACTTCAATACAATTAGCCGTAAGATAATAAACTGTGATAGTAACGATAAAATTAAAAATAATAAAAAACATACTTGGGGCACCAGGGACAGGGAACAAACGTTAATGTATTCTGAATTATGTGACGAAAATTTTTTTTATTTGATGGATAGATATGACAATGATTGTGAACTGAAATGTATGAAAGCGGATATATTATGTAAGAATGAATGCCATTTTAAACGTATAGATTCATTCTACCACCGTATTATCAATACGCTGCAGTCATCAGCAGAGCGCATCGACAATTTTGATAAAAAAACATAAAGGTCGTAAATCAGGTAAAGTATTAGGTTGGAACTATCACGTCAGGCGCTACCACACCAGGGCCAGAAAAATGTTTTCTCTATGGGTGATACATGGACGGCCACGCTCGGGATATTATTTTGATAACATGACTGCGTCACGCAGGGAGTTCAAAGCCGCGCATAAATATGTACTAAAAAACCAAGATAAAATGAAAATGGAAATATTAGCTAGGCACCGCTCAAATAATAATTTTATAGAGTTTTGGAAGGAAACAAAAAAATTAGACAATAGAAGTAGCATACCAGTAAACGTAGAGGCAGAAAATAATAAAAAAAAAATGGCAAACATCTTTCGGAATCATTTCAATAAAAATAATGTTAATAATAATAGTAAAACGTTTAGTAATATTGTGAGCGGTCGAGGTTCGGAGCCTCTCTGCGTTAACATAAGTCCGAAAATTATTGAAGATATTTTGAAGAATATGAAGCGCGGAATGTCTCCGGGCCACGACGGCCTTAGTATAGAACACCTACTTTTTGCTGGCAGATATATATGTGACGTCTTGGCGCGGCTCTTTAATCTCTGCATGAAGCATTGTTACTTACCGGAGGCTTTAATGCGTACCTTAGTGGTGCCTGTGCCAAAAAACAAGACTGGTGATATCTCGAGCGTGTCCAACTATAGACCCATCTCCCTGGCGACGATTGTGGCCAGGATCCTTGAGCGAGCTCTTCATGCACACATCACAAAGTTGGGTATTGATGATGGCCAGTTCGGTTTTCGGCCTAAGCTGTCGACCGACCTCGCTATTTTCTCGCTTAAGGAGGTTGTTAGGTATTATACCGAAAACGATACCACAGTCTACGCATGTTTTTTGGACCTGAGCCGTGCATTTGATACTATAAATCATGACCTTCTATGGTCAAAAATGCGCTGGTCGGAAGTTCCCTCTGAGGTTGTTGGTCTGATGGCATACTGGTATAGTAATCAGACCAACAGCGTCAGATGGGACACTGAAGTGTCGGATCCATACAGACTGTCATATGGTGTGAGGCAGGGCAGGGTGACCTCACCTGACCTCTTTAACTATTATGTTAATGATTTGGTCGTGGAACTGAGCGGTATTCCCGTCGGACTGAGATTGGATGGCAGAAATTACGTTATATTCTAATTAAATTATAGATATTAAGTTGACATAGACATAGAAATTACTGTTTTATTGACCGTAAAAGTATCTTAAGTTTTATTGTTTTCTCTGTCTCATCTGTCCATTTTTTCAGGTTTTAAGAAAACGAATTCATGTCCAACCGTCATATCCGAGCGTCATATACGACCTCTTTAGAAATACTAAGATTGTACTAGTTGCAATATTCAAATATCTATAGGACCTCTACAGTCTATAGTCACACCTTAACTTAGCTTTTAGGAACGGGTTTCTATTTGCTCTTAGCTAATTTAACAGATAGGTAATTTTAAGAGAGGTAGGGCACAGTGGGTATACCCCACTCAATTTGGAGCAGCCCGACTGGGGAAGGACCTCCACCTTACAGAAGACCGCAGCCAAATAACACTGTTGCGGCAGTGTTGTGTTCCTGCGGTAAGTAAGGTATCCAGTTCTCCAGAGGATTTTTTTGTGTTGATAGCGGGGGACCGGTGAAGCAAATGATGCGGTCGCATGTTAGTGCAGGCGCGGTTGTGGACGCAGCGGTCAGTGAGACCCAGTGAAACGGTTCGTCGCTGGCCGCCCGCGGGTCAGTAGAGTTCCCGAACCCAGGGATCACATTATCTCCGCCCTGGGAGGCTGAACTGCCAACCCGTGAAAAATCCCTATTGTAGTCGTCGTGCCGGAGAAGGAGACCGGAGTGGGCCCGGCTACTGCAGTGGGGGGGGACTGGGGGCCCTCTCGTACGCTGCGTCGATAAACTGCACCCCTGTGCTGGCCTGTGGCAGGTCGGCATTACAATTTTGTCTCCTAGACTATCAACACAATAAATCCTCATCAAACCTATTCAAACCCCTCCATAAAAAATAAAATGAAAAAGAAGACGAAAACCAAAAAAACACGATTTACAGCGGCACCTCTATCCACCCAAGTGGACTATTGCAACATTAGGGGACTTCATGGAAATCTTAACGCAGTCCACCAACACCTTGAGACTGCGAAGCCGACTCTACTCTTTCTCACGGAGACGCAGATATCCTGCCCGGCCGATATATCGTACCTCAATTATCCTGGCTACAAACTCGAACATAATTTTCTGAGACGTGCCGGTGTATGTCTGTACGTTCGGGAGGATGTCTGTTGTCGGCGTCTTCGCCATGTTGAAGACAGGGGCCTGTCGATATTGTGGGTGCGCGTAGACTATGGTGGCCACACCCGTATATACGCGTGCCTATACAGGCCTTATAGCGGTGACAGGGAAACAACGCGACTTTTCGAGCACTTAAAATTGACGACTGATAGAATTATTGAGCAATACCCTTTTGCGGAGTTAGTGATCTTAGGAGACTTCAACGCCCACCACACCGAATGGCTTAGTTCTCGGTCCACTGACTACGCTGGGAGGTGTGCTCACGAATTCGCTCTGGCCTATGGTTTTTCACAACTGGTACATTCTCCAACAAGAATACCGGATATTGAGAACCATACAAGTTCCATATTGGACCTTCTGCTGACCCAACGTCCGGATGGATATTCCATATCAGTGGATGCACCACTCGGATCTTCTGACCACTGTCTTATCCGGACTCTAGCACCATGCGCACGACAGAATCCACCTCGACCAACTAACTTGCGGCGCATGTGGCAGTATAAGTCAGCAGACTGGGATGGATTGCGGGAGTATTACGCATCGTACCCGTGGAGACAGCTTTGTTTCGCATCAGAGGATTCCGACACCTGCGCAGCTGCTGTCTCTGAGGCTATACTGGCGGGTATGGAAAACTTTATTCCAAACTCGCTGGTCGCTGCAGGGACGAAGAAGCGACCGTGGTTTAATAGGTCCTGTAAAACTGCTAGACAACTCAAGCAAGTCGCGTACAGGGCTTGGACCACGGCTCGTAACAATCGCGATCCCGATCTTTCTGATGTGAAACGCGAACTTAATGCTGCCTCGAGGTCCACGAAAAGGAAAATTGCCAGAGCAAAATTCGATTTCATCGGCAGAATTGGCGAGAAGCTAATAGGCTATCCCTCTGGGAGTCGTGCTTTCTGGTCACTTGCCAAAGCTGCCGAGGGTAACTTCTGTCAGTCGTCCTTACCGCCACTGCAAAATACCGATGGCAACCTGGCCCACAGTGCAAAGGAGAAAGCCGATCTGTTAGGCACTCTTTTTGCCTCTAACTCGACCTTGAACGTCGACGAAAGCACCATACCACCTACCATCCCGCAATGCGGCCACTTTATGGCGGAGGTTCGCTTCTCACAAAGAGACATTCGGCGGGAGTTGCTAAGTCTTGATGTTCATAAGTCGAGCGGGCCCGACGGCATACCGGCAGTGGTTCTAAAGCAGTGTGCTCCTGAATTGTGCCCTGTTCTAACGCGTCTTTTCGCTTTTTCTTACCACACTAGGCAAGTACCGTCTTCGTGGAAGACCGCCTACGTGCATCCGGTGCCCAAAAAGGGCGATAGAACAGACCCGACGAATTACAGGCCTATCGCTATTACCTCCCTTCTTTCCAAGGTGATGGAGCGAGTAATCAATACCAAGCTCCTTCGATACCTAGAGGAGCACGACCTGCTCAGCGACCGTCAATACGGTTTTCGCCACGGTCGCTCGACTGGTGATCTTCTAGTGTATCTCACACATCGCTGGGCCTCGGCCATTGAAAGTCAAGGTGAGGCATTGGCAGTTAGCCTAGATATAGCGAAGGCGTTCGATAGGGTCTGGCACCGGAGTCTTCTGACGAAGTTCCCATCATACGGACTGCCCGAGGAATTGTGCAAATGGATTGGTAGCTTTTTGTCCGGCCGACGCATAAGAGCCGTCGTAGACGGTAGTTACTCTGAAAGCATGGACATAAACGCTGGCGTCCCACAAGGCTCCGTACTTTCTCCGACGCTGTTTCTTCTGCATCATTGTTATGCTGATGATAGCACCGGGGACGCATTTTACACGGGCCGTGCAAACATCCCTCGTTCCGTTGTGGAAGAAAACCGCGTAAAACTTGTGTCTCAAATCGAGAGGACCTTATGTCGAGTCTCCGATTGGGGTCGGGACCATATGGTCCGGTTCAACCCCTCCAAGACACAAGTTTGTGCGTTTACCGCTAAAAAAACCCCATTCGTTGTGGCCCCTAAATTCCAAGACACTACCCTTAACATCTCCAAAAGTATAGGTATCCTTGGTGTCGACATATCTAGTGACGTCCAGTTCCGTAGTCACTTAGAAGATAAGGCCAAGCTGGCATCTAAAAAACTCGGTGTACTAAACAGAGCGAAGCGGTACTTCACGCCGGGACAAAGACTGCTTTTATATAAATCGCAAGTTCGCCCCCATATGGAGTACTGCTCTCATCTCTGGGCAGGAGCGCCAGCATACCAGCTTGGACCTTTTGACGCGGTCCAAAGGAGAGCTGTCAGACTTGTTGATGATCCTATACTTACGAGCGGTATCGAGCACATAAGTCTAAGGAGAGATTTTGCCTCCTTGTGCGTGTTCTACCGCTTGTATAATGGGTTATGTTCTGCGGAATTATTTGATACGATGCCCACGGCCACTTTTTATCATCGCACCGCTCGCCATCGACAGGGGGTTCACGCTCACTCATTGGAGCCAAAATGGTCCCGTACAGTTCGGTTTCAGAGGAATTTTCTCCCACGGACCCTCCGATTGTGGAATGAGCTCCCTGCCGTGGTTTTCCCAGTGGGCTACAACATGAGGTTCTTCAAGAGGGCGGTGAATAGGTTTTTTAAGGGTCGGCAAGACGCATGTAATGCCCCAAGTGTTGCAGGCGTACATAGGCCACGGTAACCGCTTACCATCAGGTGGGCCGTGTGCTTTTTTGCCACCGTCGTGGTATAAAAAAAAAAAAAAAAAAAGATATGTAGAAGACAGTGGAAAAATAACCTTGGTGTTTTAGTTTTAAATGTCATATTCCAATGGACAAAAGTTTTAGTAGCCAGATATTTTCCTCTGAGAGACGGGAGCCTCGTTTGTTTACAATATTCCGGTTACTTAGATTTCCAGCATGGTAAAATTATCGTAGAAGCAAAATAAATGGAAATTATTTGAAAAAAAATGATAATTATTTCACATTTTGTCACTACGTAGGTCTGACACTACACTCGGACTGGAACGATGAGTTTGCTTCGGTGTCGGCTCTCATATCTCAACCGTGCTTTATTTCTTGTAGTCAAAGTCAAAATATGTTTTTATAATTTATTTATTCCAATTTATACATGCACACCTGTCGGAGGACTTAACGGGTTGCCAGGGCTCCGGCTCTAAGCGCAGGAGTAGGAACGGGGTGGTCTTTACAACAAGCAAGTCGGGTCAAAGTCGCCATCAATCGCTAACAATCCTCAAACTCCTAATCTCCAAAATCCTCAAAGGCCGGCAACGCAGTTGTAGCGCCTCTGGTGTTCCAGGTGTCCATGGGCGACGCCGATTGCTTACCATCAGGTGATCCGACCGCTCGTTTACCGCCTTATCCTATTTAAAAATAAAAGTCATTGACAAAGGGTCTTCGATTTCCAGGTAAAATAAAGTAATGTGGAGGAATTCCCGAAAATGTTCGTTGTACACAGCTTTTCGAACTTTGTTCGATATATCGCGGTATACTTACCCCTCTTACACCCAAATACTGAAAGGCTACTAAATTTTAAATTGTCCTTAAATATCGTGCCATCTCTGTCATTTTACAAAGAATTTGTAGAGACAGAACTATTTATTTATTATTGTATGACTTTGGGTATATATTTCAGGACAAAATTAAACCTTCATTTTACGTACGATATCGTTTCGACTAGTCGTGTGTTGTAAAATGGCCTCGAAAGTTCAATATTCGAGGAACTTTATTACTCCACTGTCATTTGATACAACAAAAAAAGAACTTGGTTTGAGAGTCTATAAAATGAATTTAGATCTAGGCTAGGGTCTAAATTGTCCGTCGATATTGTAGTTTGCTTGTTTATTTTTTCATTTTGCTTTTCTACGTTTTGGTATTTTATTTGGTGATTTGCTGACATGCATTTGCCATTTTTTGTTCCTGGCTCAGGTTCCTCAGATTTTTACGGAGCTTAACGGGTTGCCGGGGCTCCGGCTCGGAGGGCAGGAGTAGGAACAAGGTAGTTTTTAGTCAATAAGAGTCTGACACTCCCTCTCCCCTCACCCGAGCGGGAGAAGTCATTGGATGATTTTCCCACCTTAAAAAAAAGTTACTCGGATTTTTGGAATTTTATATAAATACATTGATTCTGGATGTTTACGTATGTGCGTTATATGGTATTAGGCTTAATTCCTCTCCATTATATTAGTGATTGTGCAATGTATCATGGATTCGATTCTCACCCAGGAGGGAAGAATCATTTGATTGATTTTGATTTTTTTTTGATGATTTTCCACTATAAACGGATTTTCTCCAGTGTCATGGGTACGTTTACAAACATAGAATTTCACTTACACATGACACCATCACCAACAATTTGTGGATCACATAAAGTGCCTTGTTGTTCCGTGCGGGAATCGATCCCGCTACACGTTGTGTGGTAGCCAGTTACCAGTCACCGCGTCAACTGTGCAGTCAACATAACTTTATCCACCTATCAACTTATGTTACACTGCTACAAATTGAACGAAACGACGCCGAAATAATTTGATCAAGTTACATATTATTATTGATGGCTTTGACCTTCATACCCTCAGTAACCTAGTAACTCACTTGTTTATTGGTCCCACGGGCAAACCCGGGACACGGTCAGATGGCCACTTATTTACGCAATCTGTACTTTCAGTAGTGAAATTCAGTGAGGATTTTAGTGTCGACTGAAAGGATTGGTTTCTTAATGTCGTAGAGTTCTAGAGGTAGTTTATGAGTTACAGCTGATATAATCAATATATCAGCGAAAGTATTCGTTTTTGTAAGAAAATTAATGATTTAAAATAATCTATCAGACGGATATTAAAATAAAAATTAGGCATGTACCCTATTAATATGGCTGTGTTATAACAATGTTAGTTATAAGTTTTTATATAATATCTCCCGCTATGGCTATGGGAGCTCGGATATAAATGTACTGAAATCTGAGATCAAGGAATTAAAAACCTTAATTCGTGGGTTGCGCGAGGCTCACGCTGCAAGTGATGGAAAGCATATGGACCACCTATCTCTTAGGCCTTATCATAGTGATAAAGACACAAGAAATACGCTGAATAATGTACAAACCACTACTAACTTCGTCACAGGTGCGAGTGAGTCTCGTTTCGATGCAATTGAGGGTGGTTCGGATATAAATGCGGCTATTGTGAGCGAGCGGCATGGAGGGCCGCTTGATACCTGCGTAATAACGAGTGCACGCGCACTGACTCGGACCGGCTCCGCGCGCGCGCGGCGTCCCCTTGTGTATGCGCCTGCGTTATCTACTCATCAGCTGACGGCGGGCACCGAGACAAAATCAACACAACATGTACTATCTTATAGAGATATCGCTAGTGCACCTCCGATCGAGGCGCACGTAAACAATGATGACGATGGGTTTACACTTGTTTCCCGGAAAAAAACAATGCCGTACAAGTATAAGAACACTAGAGGTACTCTTCAGAGTTCGAAGTTGCTGGCTGCGGATGCATATGCGTATGTCTATATTTCACGAACGCACAAAAGTACTACTGTAGAAGATATTAAGGAACACATACAAGACCTAAAGGAGGAATGTATAGACGTGGAAAAGCTGACACAAACAAGAGAGACAAATTTTAGTTCCTTTAAAGTTAAAATTTTGTCTACAAAGTTGAATTCATTTTTAAGAAATGACTTCTGGCCGCAGGGTTTTGTATTTAGAAGATATAGACAATCGCGTTCTATTAGGAATGATACAGCTGCCTCTAATCTTACTAATGGATAGTATAAAAGCCCCGCGCGAGAAAAATATAAAACTAGTTTCTTTTAATTGTCATGCAATCAAGAGCTGTCTTCCTGCTGTGAGCGATATCTGCAGATCTGCAGATATAATATGTATACAAGAACATTGGTTGATGCCGCATGATATGGGCATCATCAACAAAATTGATAAGGAATTCAGCTGCTGCAGCAAGTCTTCGGTGGACCCCACGGTGTTGCTACGTGGGCGCCCTTATGGAGGGACGGCGCTTATGTGGCGAACAGACTTATTTACGCGAACTGACGTCATTCCATGCAAAAGTGATCGCGTTATTGCCGTGCGTTTATCGCAGGGTGATCGAAGTCTCCTGGTGTTTTGTGTTTATATGCCAACTGACGACTTAGAAAATCTACCAGAATTTACTGACTGCTTAGCGCAGATAAGTGCGGTGATCGAGTGCGCTGAAGTCGAGTGTGTCCTTGTGCTGGGTGATTTTAACGCGCACCCAAATACTCTTTTCGGTAAAGAGTTGATTGACTATTGTCGCGAGCAATCACTTGTGTGTGTGGACTTAGATAGGCTCGATCCAGATACATTCACGTTTGTGAGCGGAGCACACGGATCGTGCCGCTGGCTCGACCACTGCCTTGCAACTGAGGCTGCGGCTCGATTGGTGTCGTCGGTGCATGTTTGGCACGACTTTACAGGTTCCGACCATTTTCCTCTAGTCGTAGATTGTAACTTCAATACAATTAGCCGGAAGATAATAAACTGTGATAGTAACGATAAAATTAAAAATAATAAAAAACATACTTGGGGCACCAGGGACAGGGAACAAACGTTAATGTATTCTGAATTATGTGACGAAAATTTCTTTTATTTGATGGATAGATATGACAATGATTGTGAACTGAAATGTATGAAAGCGGATATATTGTGTAAGAATGAATGCCATTTTAAATGTATAGATTCATTCTACCACAGTATTATCAATACGCTGCAGTCATCAGCAGAGCGCACCGGCAATTTTGATAAAAAACATAAAGGTCGTAAATCAGGTAAAGTAATAGGTTGGAACTATCACGTCAGGCGCTACCACACCAGGGCCAGAAAAATGTTTTCTCTATGGGTGATACATGGTCGGCCACGCTCGGGATATTATTTTGATAACATGACTGCGTCACGCAGGGAGTTCAAAGCCGCGCATAAATATGTACTGAAAAACCAAGATAAAATGAAAATGGAAATATTAGCTAGGCACCGCTCAAATAATAATTTCATAGAGTTTTGGAAGGAAACAAAAAAATTAGACAATAAAAGTAGCATACCAGTAAAGGTAGAGGGAGAAAATAATAAGCAAAAAATAGCAAACATCTTTCGGAATCATTTCAATAAAAATAATGTTAATAATAATAGTAAAACGTTTAGTAATATTATGAGCGGTCGAGGTTCGGAGCCTCTCTGCGTTAACATAAGTCCGAAAATTATTGAAGATATTTTGAAGAATATGAAGCGCGGAAAGTCTTCGGGCCACGACGGCCTTAGTATAGAACACCTACTTTTTGCTGGCAGATATATATGTGACGTCTTGGCGCGGCTCTTTAATCTCTGCATGAAGCATTGTTACTTACCGGAGGCCTTAATGCGTACCTTAGTGGTGCCTGTACCAAAAAACAAGACTGGTGATAGCTCGAGCGTGTCCAACTATAGACCCATCTCCCTGGCGACGATTGCGGCCAGGATCCTTGAGCGAGCTCTTCATGCACACATCACAAAGTTGGGTATTGATGATGGCCAGTTCGGTTTTCGGCCTAAGCTGTCGACCGACCTCGCTATTTTCTCGCTTAAGGAGGTTGTTAGGTATTACACCGAAAACGATACCACAGTCTACGCATGTTTTTTGGACCTGAGCCGTGCATTTGATACTATAAATCATGACCTTCTATGGTCAAAAATGCGCGGGTCGGAAGTTCCCTCTGAGGTTGTTGGTCTGATGGCATACTGGTATAGTAATCAGACCAACAGCGTCAGATGGGACACTGAAATGTCGGATCCATACAGACTGTCATGTGGTGTGAGGCAGGGCGGGGTGACCTCACCTGACCTCTTTAACTATTATGTCAATGATTTGGTCGTGGAACTGAGCAGTATTCCCGTCGGAATGAGATTGGATGGCAGATATGTCAACAATCTGAGCTATGCCGACGATATGGTGCTGCTCAGTCCTACGATCAAGGGGCTGCAAAGGCTAGTTAGTGTTTGCGAGAGGTATGCGCGAGAGCACGATCTTGCTTACAATGTAAGGAAGACGGAAATGGTCGTCTTTGGATCGAGACAGGGGCCCGGAAATGTGCCGGAGCTGCGCTTAAATGGGCATACTGTGAAAGTTGTTCAGCATTTCAGGTACCTGGGTCACATTGTAACCTCCAACCTGAAGGATGATGAAGATATAGAGCGACAGAGACGAGCTCTGTGCGTGGTGGGCAATATGATCGCCAGAAAATTTTGTAGTGCTGCGCCTGACGTGAAAGTAACACTGTTTAAATCATTTTGTCAGACGTTCTACACGTGTCAACTCTGGACTAATTATACAAAAAAAACGCACAATGCCATCAGAGTCACATACAACAACGTCTACAGGCAACTCATGGGACTACCGAGAGGTTGCAGCGCTTCGGGGATGTTTTTTGACGCTCGTATTGACACCTTTAATGCCATACAGCGCAAAAGGATAGCCTCCTTTATGTCCAGAGTTGGCATGTGTAAGAATGGTATTGTTAGGAGTTTGGCTGACCGCCTGCATTTGACTGCCACGTACAGACGATGGTTGGCTATGGTCACCTAATCTGCATTTTTTTCCCAATTATTATATTATTAATCAATTTATTTACATATACAATTATTAATTTGAATTTTTATTTTAATTTTTTTATTTTGTTATATTTTATAATTCTATTTGTATTAATCAACTACTGTGCATGTAACTATGGATCTTAGAGTCTGAAATAAAGAGTTATTATTATTATTATTATTATTATTATATATTGCTTGAAAACATTATAACATTGGGTGTAGCCTGTTAGGATGTGTTGATTTAAAAAATAACAAAAAAAAGAAATAGACGTGCCATGTGGCGGTAGAGTCTGTGTGGGAGGGCCATGCACGGCACGGGTCGGCACGAATGGGCTGGCTCGAACGGAGTGTTACCACGTCCTCGCAGAAATACGACGTACAAACACGATTGCATTGTGTCAAGCGGGAGATAGGGTGATTTGCAGCGTCGACGGACAGCCGTCAAGTATGTTACACAATCTATGCATTGTTTAGGATGAACTAAGTTACAGCTGCGACATCCTGCGTCCTCGCAACCCTATTGGGAGGTACAATGCATTGTTCCGTTGCGACGATGCGACGCAGCGCACTAATGAGGCCTTGCACTAACTTTCCCGTAAACAAAACGTGTGATACTGAGTTAAAATGTATTATAATAAATGTAAGCCCAATTTCTGTAACAGATTACAACTTTTCACTCGTAACAATATGGTGACAATTTCATTTTGTTTCGCAACAATTCATAACTCTTTAGAATACAAGAAAGTTAATTTTTGTAAAAGCTCTAACGTAAATTGAACATGTTTTCAAAGTCGAAAGAACTTCAATATCAATGTGAAATGAAAAACTAGGTTTAAAACACGACTCTATTTTAACTTAGGAATTGTATTTTATAATCATAATTCTGCTACTATTGTGTTACTACTTATCCCCAAATCGCCCTCTGCAAGATTTCGAGGATTTCCTCGGAGTCCTCGCGGCTGTTGTCGGCAGAATGTCGCCTCGACAGGTCTCTGTACTGGGGGACCTGAACGCCAAGTTGGAGACGTGGGGCAACCCGACGCCCGTAGGCGGGCGCTTGAGGCGTGGGCAGCCTCCTCTGGTCTCTCCCTTCTAAATAGGGGGAGAGTTCAAACATGCGTGCGGTAAAAGTAGAGCGATTTGGGAAATTGTGTTACTAACACGTATTTGACTTTTTAGTGTTAAATGACATGACTTTTTATGTGAAGCAACTATTAATGTTTAATTTTAAACTGTTTAGTACAATTTTTCACTTATTTTTCTAACCGACTTAAAAAAAGCAAGAGTTTTCAGTGTGTATGTGTGTGCGAAATTATCTAGCAATTGGCTCGATTTTGGTGCGTTTTTCAGATTGGTGTTTATTATACTTAGGTTTTAGTTTATTAATTTAACGACTTCCAAAAAGAGGGCGTTGAGGTCGGTTTTTTAAACGCAGTTTATAAAGGAATTATTTGTTTGTTTGATTCTTTCACTTCCATTTGTTTTCCTTTTTTTTACATTCTTTATATTCCTATCTGGTATGACACTTATATTGTTACTTGTATAGGAAAATTGGACAAAAAACAAAACTTCAATTATAAAGTTTGGGTCCTTTATGGCAGCTTTTTCGAGAGGCCAAACTGTTTATAAATTTCCAACTAATTTTTCCACGAAACTATAATGGCATACTTTAATAGAGCTTTTTGCTAAAGTGTAAAGTGTAAGTGTGGGAGAGCCATGCTTCGGCACGAATGGGCCGGCTCAACCGGAGTGATACCACGGCCTCACAGAAAATCGACGTGAAACAATGCTTGCGTTGTGTTTCGTTGTGTGAGTGAGGTTATCGGAGGCCCAATTACCCCCCTTGGGGAGGGATCACCGTCTCCCGAATCGCCGAATCCTTCACAATCCTCAAATTCTTAATCCCAAAAGGCTGGTAACGCACTTGTAACGCTTCTGGTGTTCCAGGTGTCCATGGGCGACGACGATTGCTTATCATCTGGTGACCCGTGTGCTCTTATACTGGCTTATCCCATAAAAAAATTAGGCAATTACTTCCCAGAATATGCTGTACAATGGTTGGTTCCATCTGAGGGCCTTGTGAGTTTCTTTTTTAGTTAACGTGGTCGAAACAAAATCGCTTTAGCGTTTTTTTTTGGGGGCATCATCCAATGACTTCTCTCGCCTTGGGTGAGGCCAGATGGATCGTGTCAAACTCTTACGGACTATTAACCACTCCGTTCCACTTCTGCTCTTCAACCCGGAGCCCCAGCAACTCATTAAGGGCTGATTTATCAAACGCCAGTTCAATTTGAACTGAGGCATAACTTTGAATATTTGACATTTCTTCCATACCAAAAACTTTTTTTTATTTTAGTACGTTCTGTTATTTGTATGATGTGTCAGGTATGTCTTTACATTATTCTCATATGTGTGTACAATATTGGAATATGCCAATCAGAACGCCGGACGTCATAACTGTTTCGATGGCAATAGCGTAACACAAAACTTGAACTAAGTCTTTTGGTATTAACACCTCAATTTTACCCAAGTAGTGCTTCTTGTCGTCGCGCTGTAGCATCGAGGCTGTGAAATAAAATACCATGTTTTAATAATTTGCAGAGTATTTCCTCATTTCCTTTTATATTTTCCTGCAAAATTTCCTTGTCAAAGAATATTAATTTAAAATCCTTTTGCACAAAGCATAGTTTTTCTGTGTCCAAAGGAGAAAATTTCTAATAAATATTACAAGTTTAGTTGATAATTTAATAATAACAATATATTTTTATTTCATTTTTTTTTGTGAATAATTTACTTGTGACTTCGTCCATAAACACTGACTTTTTTTTCATTTGCTTCATATAATTTGTCCACGTTCTTTAATTGGGCTGCCTCGTTGACCGAGTGGTTGCTAGTGAGACTGTCGGGCAAGGGGTTTCAGGTTCAATTCCCGGGTAAAGCAATGTATTACTAATTTAAAAAATAACCTCTGCCTACCCTTTCGGGGATAAAAGGCGTGATGTTATATTATATGTTGTTATGTTATTTCTTAAAGGGTTAATATAAAACGCAATTTTATTAATGGTGACTATCGTATTTTCAGTTGCCAAATCCACTCACTGCAATTGTCAAATGTTAAAGCTAATTTCTTATTAAATGAAAAATGAGAGGGTGTCACTAGCGCCACCTGTTGAGTAAAAATACACTAGCCCCCATTATTTTAGTAGTGTAATAGTCTAGAGTAGAGCTTATGGCCATTCATAATACCATGTTTTTTTAATAGAATGAAGCCCTACACTTGGATTTTCTACCAGATAGAATATACAGATCCATAACAACAATTTGCACTGTACGGAAATCGAACCCAGAATTGAAATCGAAATCGAAGTCAGTTGCCCAGTCACCGCGTCATAGGTGTACATACTTAACAATTTTTTTTTTAAGTCGAAGCCAAGACTCCTAGGCCAGCAGTCTTACTCACAACCACAGCACTAACAAGGTAGCAAAGTAATGACCTAACTGATATCATCTCCTCTTTGTTAATATGTACATAGAACTAATAGAAACTATCGGGTAACCGATCAAAGTCTAATTTCCTTTGCGTTACATGTTTATTAATTCAAACGAAATTTCCTTTCTCTTTGTGTCTAGTTGACGTTCGTTTTTGGGAAAATTCGCCCTTATGTACTTGTGTCTTTATCAAAAGAAAATAGTTCATATTTTCTATCATAGATATCTTTGTATATTATATATAATTACACTATTTATCTGTTCCAAATTAACTGTAGTACGCGATCAGTAGGCTGCTCATGAGGAAGAGCCCCTCTGTGGCTCGAAACTAATGGAGCTTTTCTCAGTATATTGAGTTTTCAAGTTGGCTATGGGTTCGCTGTCATTGCAGCGGCAAGTCCCCTCTTTGAGGAGTGGCTTAGGAGACGCTACGGCGTCCTCACCTACCGCCTGACGCAGGTCCATCTGCGGACATGGCAGTTTCAAGAGATACTTGTGTCTGATGGGGCAGGAGGAAGTGCCCGGGTGTCTTCACTGCGAGGACCGCCCTGAGGACATGGTGGAAAATACAGTGGTGGAATGCCCTGCGTAGGCTGAGCACCGCCGTGCCCTCAGGGACGTGATTGATAATGGCGACAGCTCGCGTCCGGCCCTAGTGCGGGTCATGATCCGGGGCGAGGGGGACTAGGATGCCGTCTACTCCTTTTGCGAAGCAGTCACACTAGCTAAAGAGGAGGCGAGACGCGTAAGGCAGCAAAGCGCTGCCTCCTCGCAACCTACCGGGACGATTTCCGACCACTACCGTAAGCGCGGGCCTGAAGACGGCGAGCATGGATGCCCGTCCAACCAGAAACAGACCCGAGCGTACGGCGCGTCGCGTTCAGCGCACGCCTCAAAGAGCCATAAGACTACCATGGATGGGGCCAACGGGGTTGAAGCCGATTTGGAGTCGCGGAGAACCTAACGGGTTACCGGGGGGCTATTGTACAGTAACATCCAAATTATGTTTTTAAAGAAAAAGGTACTTAAAATTTCTTTTAGTTGTTAAAATTATTTTACTTTAACTTTCTTTAATACACTTTACATAACTTGAAATATTCTAACCCTTAACCCTATTGTGTGGATTAGACCCTTCGATTGAGTCTTTAAAGTTCAAACCCTTTTACAAACAGGGTATTTCGTTTATTATCTTGATGAGATATTTTTTTTTATTTTATTATTTTTTTTAAAAACGTTGCCCCACACTAGGATTTTCTCCTGTGTCGTGGGTGCGTTTACAAACATACAAGTTCACATACACAATGACACCTAGACCCGAAACAACACTTTGTGGATTACACAAAGTATTGTTCCGTGCGGGAATCGAACCCGCGACACGTTGCACGGCAGCCGGTTGCCCAGCCACCGCACCAACCGTGCAGTCACTTTTTCATTATTTTATTCTTTCTTATTCATTCAATATTTTCTTTACGATTTATTTTTTGTTGAAAAGTTACTTTTTTGCTTGGTGAGTGGTATAAGTAAAGTCATTTAGGACTTAAGTGTGGGGTTCCTTCAGGTTGTGAACATTTGCATTGATGAGATTTTTGATTCTGAGAATTAGGAAGAAATGTCAACCATTTTTTAAGGAGGTCTTACTACTAGGCGAGAGATGGTGGCGAAATGTCAAACTATCAAGAATAAAAAAAAAAAACAGTTAAACTGCTGTACAGTTTTTACTTGAAGGTGTGTGTAATAGGCTTTATAGACCTACGATACAGTATACTGTTACAACTGCACTGTAAACACAGAAGGCGTACAGCCTGCGTCATGAGCTTTAAACTGTCAAACACCAAGTGGTCACCGGTGACCGCAACTTATTGTTCTATAATTGTGTCTATAATGACGGTACTCGACGAGTTAAATAACGAACGACTTATTATGTACAGCGTGATCGTATTTTTACTATATTCGTTAACAAGCTCTGTTTCTAGATATAAATACTACCTCCCACCACATTACAAATTGCGCCCTGTGGGTAAAATATGTCTGCTTTTAATGGCTGGCAATCGGCTCCTAAATTATAGAGGTATATATAAGTACATTTTGTAAGGATTTCATCAACAGCCTATAAATGCCCACTGTTGAGCAAAGCCTCTTCTCACACGGAGAAGATTAGAGCATTAATCACCACGCTTGCTCAATGCGGGTTGGCGATTTCAAACTTATAATTAGAAATTATAAGTTCAGGTTTCCTCACGATGTTTTTCATTAACCGTTTGTCTGTGGTGTCTAAATAATCTTAGAATGTACATATAACTCGGAAAAAGTCACATTGGTACTTGCCGTTGGTAGGTTTCGAACCCGCACCCTCATGCATGAGAAGTGGGCGTCTTAAACCTCCGGGCCACCACGACATTGTATTGTATGTTGTTGTAAGGATTTGGCTAACAATAATGTAATTGCTTGAAATGTATTAGTTAAATAGTAAAGCTATTTTATTTAATATCGATACACTAATTTGTTGATAAACTATATTCGACTCCTCACAAGTTAATTATTAGCTAAATTACTTTCGGATTGCACAAGGTTTGAAGTTATCAATATGACGATATGCATCGTTATCATCATCATCATCAGCTTATCTACCCACGGCTAAGCAAAGCCCTCTTCTCGGACGGAAAAGCTACAATGAGCATTAATCATTACGCTTCTTCAAGGTAGATTGGCAATTTTAAACATAAGTCGTGGTGGCCTGGAGGTTTAAGACGCTCGCTTCTCATGCATGAGGGTGCGGGTTCGAAACCTACCAACGGCAAGTACCAATGTGACTTTTTCCGAGTTATATGTACTTTCTAAGATTATTTAGACACCACTGACAAACGGTGAAGGAAAAACATCGTGAGGAAACCTGGACTTATAATTTCTAATTATAAGTTTGAAATCGCCAACCCGCATTGAGCAAGCGTGGTGATTAACGCTCTAACCTTCTCGTGTGAGAAGAGGCTTTGCTCAGCAGTGGGCATTTATAGGCTGTTGATGATGATGATGAAACATAAGTTCAGATTACCTCACGGTGTTTTCCTAAACCGTATTTCAGTTCATACTTTGGAGTACATTGAATTAGTCATAATCCCAGTTAATGCCTCATTTAAACATAAATTAATTTCACTTCACAAGTACTTAACATAATAACATGGATGATGAAATCGATAACAAAGCCGGATTACTGAAGTAGGGATTGTGGTTATATTCAGTGGATTCATGATTCATGATTAATATTTCGATTGTTTGGCTGGACTACTATTGCAATTTATCCCAATTTATATTTCAATACATTTTCAAGTTTATTACAAAATGAATAAGATGAGAATCCATTAAAGTTCGACGTCATTGTTGATCTCTGCCTCGTTGGCCGAGTGGTTGCAAGTGCGACTGCCGGGCAAGGGGTCTCGGGTTCGATTCCCGGGTCGGGCAAAGTATTACTGGGTTTTTAAAAATTTTCAGTAGTAGCACGGAGCCTGGAAATGTGCCCGGTATATGGCAATGGGCTCACGCCCTATTACATGGGACTCATAATATAAATAGTGAAAAGTGGGTGTTACTTCTATGTGCACCTCTGCCTACCCCTTCGGGGATAAAAGGCGTGATGTTATGTTATGTTATGTTATGTCATTGTTGATGTAGGTATAATATTGTGTATAGTTGATAGTATCACAGAAAAGAGAAAATGCACAATAGGGTAGATGATTAATGTATTTATTTTAATTACCGTCTGGTAAATTATTTTAAAACATTACACATGTATTTTTATTTTTTTTACAGAAACAAATACTTTCGACAGTATACTGATTTGAAATGTCGCGTGACGTCACTTCTATGTACATTTTATGCGTAGAAATGACGTTTTAGCTCCCAGTCCTAAACTTTGATTCGTTTTATCAACGTATCATTTTATTATACATCAAAATAAAAAATACCTAATATTTTTTCATTACCTAACTGACGGACTAATTAGATTTTGTAACGCGCTCCTGTATTTAGAAAATACGCGTAAGGCCAGCACGGGTAGGAAGTATGCGGGAGGGGCGGGAACGCCTCCACCCCGCCACGCTGTTGCGGCGGCCGGCGTTCGCGCCGCTCGCCAGTTAGCCAAGGCCACCAATAAGGGTAGACGCGCGCCTAATTCGCGGGTGCCGATCGCGTCTCCGCGACCCTACGGTGTCTCATTAGTAATATTTGTATACTTACCTCATGTTCTGTACTGGTTCGATGTAATTTGTGTGTAATGTGTCAGGAATAAATGACTATAGACCATTATAAGTGGCGCTTCCAACTTGCGGCCCGAACCAGTCTAAACCGGTTTGTAACCGACCGCGCCCCCCGTAAATTCGTGTTTCGTGGTCCTGCTGCGTAGGAAAACGGTAAAGAAGATGCCGCCACGCAAACCACGTACGGCAACGGACGCCAATGTGAGTGACGCAAAATCGAGCTCCGAAGATGAAGCCGCGAGACCTTCGTCAGTACTCATGTCTGGGGACCAGTTGACCTCATTCCTTGCCGCCTTCGCGAAGACTCAGGCGGAAGCGAATCGGCAACTCGTCGAATCCCTCATGGCATCGTATGCGAGAGGTGAGCCATCAGCGGCGCCCCTCGCGGGCTCCGGCGCTGCGATCGCGTCAGCCTCACCGACGCCGTCGGTGGCAACAAGTAAGTCTGGAAACATGTCTAAGTGTACGTCACGCTTCGATGGTCAGAGCCGAGAGCCTGAAGTCGTAGAAGCGTTCATCGACTCTGTGGAGATATTTAAGGAGTGTTCGTCGGTCAGCGACGACCATGCACTACGTGGTCTACCCATGCTGCTCCACGGCGAGGCTGCAGTATGGTGGAGAGGGGTTCGGACCGAGGTGTCCTCGTGGCCCGAAGCCGTCAAAAGACTCCGATATATGTATGGTGTTCCACGTCCTGGTTACAAGATGTTCCGTAGCATATTTGCTGATGAGCAACACGGAGAGCTTGCGGATACTTTCATTATCAAAATACGCGGTATGATATCCAAATTACCGTACGTGTTGCCCGAGGAAGCGAAGTTGGACATTATATACGGCTTACTACATAAGCGTATTCGGAAACGGTTAACACGGGACGCAGTTAACAGTATCGAATCCTTGATCGATAAAGCGCGATCAATAGAAGAATCGCTCATGGAAAATTCAAATACGCAGTCGGCGCATGCGCGACCGGAGCGCCCTATGCCGCCGCCCGCGCCCTGCTCGCGAGCTTCGCGCGTTGCATCGGAGAGCGTGAATTTGGCGGGAAACACTTCAACGTCCGAGCGTCCAAGGAATAATACCGCGGTAGCTCAGCGATCGCAGGTGCGGTCTCCGCAACGTTCGTCGTCGCCTTCGATTCCAACTAGTGCCGGTAATAGTGAGTGCGCGGAAAAAGTGAAAAAGTTATTTTGTGCGTATTGTAAGTCGCGGGGGCATACTCGTGATTCGTGCCCGAAAAAAGACTCTAAAGACTCTGTTAGTAATAAGTCAAACTTACATTGCTATGGTTGTGGCGAAAAGGGCTATATTAGAGCGAATTGCCCAAAATGAAAAAATAATATTTCAACTTGCGATGTTGTAGCGGTAAATACGTCGCATTCACCAAATAATGTATTTTACTCGCTTAATATGATATGTAATGTTAAGTGTGACGAGCCCAACACTGTAATTGAAGGCCGTCCTATTTTGAATATTGAGATTTGTGGTTACAGCGGTACCTACAGCGCTTATAGATACCGCCGCGCGACGCAGTATCGCAGGTTCGACGCTGTACTCACTTTTGTTACGTTTAGGTATTCAGTTTAATTCGCAAACTATGTCGGTAAAGCTTGCTGATGGTAGCATACGTACCAATAATATTTTGTTAGCATGTGTTAATGTTATTTGTATGTCTGTATGTGTACCTATAGAATTTATTGTGTTCCCCGATGCCTCAAATAACGAGACACTTTTAGGAATAGATTTTATTTCGAAGTCGAAGTTAGTTTTGAATTTTTCTAATATGACGTGGTTCACAGCTGATCGACCTCAGGACATTCACCCTTTGCTAACAGAGAGTTCACGCGAAGTGGTGGAGTGCGCTTCTGTCAACTTGTTGAGGGAAGATGAGGGCACTCTGTTGACTCAGGAGGAGCGTTCCAGCTTGGAAGAACTACTCGGTGAGTATTCGGATATTTTTGACTTAGTCGGAGAGCCGACGCCGTTTGCCGAACACCATATCGATACGGGGGACCATCCTCCTATTGCTGTTCCGCCATATCGAGTCACGCCGGCGAAGAGGGAAATTATTCGTGCGGAACTCGATAATATGTTAAGGGAGGGTATATCACCGGATGAGGACAAGGTACGTGCTGTTCTGGATATGAAGGAGCCTACGTGTCTTAAGCAGTTGCGCACTTTTCTTCAAACGTGTTCGTGGTTTCGCAAATTCATACCGGACTTTGCGAAGGTAGCTGAACCACTCACGCGTTTAACCAAGAAATCGCACGCGTGGGAATGGAGTTCGGAGCAAGGTAAGGCTTTTGAAGCTCTTAAAAGGCTGCTGACCACGTCTCCTATTCTAGTGCAAGCGGATTACACGAAACCATTTCTGTTGAGGACTGATTCGAGTAATTATGCTTTGGGTGCAGTTTTACTCCAGGGGGAGTCACCTCACGATGAACATCCAATCGAATTCGCTAGCCGTCTGCTTACTCAAGCCGAGCAAAACTACTCAACCACTGAGAGAGAGGCTCTCGCGGTAGTTTGGGCTGTCGAGCGGTTCCGCGGCTATATCGATGGTCATCAAGTTCGGGTGATGACGGACCATCAACCATTGAAGTGGCTGTTCTCCCTCAAGTCTCCGAGTGGTAGGTTAGTGCGCTGGGCCATGAAGCTGCAAGCTTTTGACTTGCGTATTGATTATACACCAGGTAAAGCCAATGTACTAGCCGACACTCTTAGTCGACCCGTGACTGAGGATGGTACGGCGTCACCAGGGTGTGATGTCTGTCCTGTTGTCGTAGACTTGCCACGCTGGGATGCAACTTCGACCCGGGAAGCTCAGTTGGCTGACCCGGAAGTTGCCAAGATTATCCAGGACTTGGAAGGTAAGGATGAACTTGCTGTCACACGCTGGACGGAGAGAGGTTATCTCTTGAATCAAGCTGTTCTGTATAGGTATGTACCTGATACTGACTCCGAGGAGCCGCAGCTCGTGATTCCAGAAAGCCTGCGAAGTAGAGTCATGTTAGAGTGCCATGACTCACCCACGGCCGCTCATGGTGGAATCGAGAGGACCTTGCATCGTATCTCGCAACGGTTCTACTTCCCTGGTATGAGACGGTTTGTTACTCAGTATCTTAAGACCTGTGTAGAGTGTCAGCGGTATAAGCCGTCAAACATCAAGCCAGCTGGATTGCTGCAGACTCCGGTCCCAGCTCAAAGATTTGAAACCCTCGCAACTGACCTCTTTGGTCCGTTGCCTAGAGGACCGCAAGGTGAGAGATGGATCCTCATTGTGGAGGACACTGCCAGTAAGTGGGTAGAAGTCTTCGCCCTCACGGAAGCTACGGCAGAGATATGTGCTAAGACTCTGGTCAATGAGGTATTTATGAGGTTTGGTATCCCTCGACGTGTGATCTCTGATAACGGCGTGCAATTTGTAGCTGACGTCATGCAGAAGGCTATGTTTGTTTTAGGTGTAAAGCAAAGCCTGGTACCCTTATACCACCCGGAAGCGAACCCGGTGGAGCGAAAGAACCGGGACCTCAAGGCTCAACTAGCCATCTTGGTTGAAGGTCGTCACCAAAACTGGCCAGAGGTATTGCCGTTTGTTTGTTTGGTATGCTTTCAATAGTTCACTCACCAGTTCTACGGAGTACACGCCTGCTTATTCGAATTTCGGTCGTGAGCTACGGTCCCCTTTGACTGTCCAGGCGGATCTGAGAGCTATCGTAGAGTCAGAAAATTTTGTACCTCAGATTACCCCATACTTGCTCAAGCTCGCAGACACCATCTCGACAGCCAGGGAGAACCTTGAGCGTCACCAGGACGTTCGCAAGGTTTACGCTGATCAGGGCCGGTCATCTCCTGAGGAGTATACGGAAGGGGACTTGGTCCTAATGAAGACCCATGTGCTCAGCAACGCTGCAAAGGGTGTAACTGCCAAATTTAACCCTAAACGTGATGGACCTTACGTGATCACTAAGAAGGTGAGTCCAACTACTTACCTATTAGCTCATAAATCTGGCGAAACTGTTGGTAAATATCACGTCTCGGACCTAAGGCGCTATCATGCAAGGGGGGGGTGAATGTCCTGAGCCGGTTGTACCAAAGCGTGGCAGAGGTCGCCCACGCAAGTCTATAAGTTAGATCGCGTTTCTCGTGGTTGTTTGACCCGGTGGGAGATCCCCACCTGATCAAAAGGGGGAGTGTGTAACGCGCTCCTGTATTTAGAAAATACGCGTAAGGCCAGCACGGGTAGGAAGTATGTGGGAGGGGCGGGAACGCCTCCACCCCGCCACGCTGTTGCGGCGGCCGGCGTTCGCGCCGCTCGCCAGTTAGCCAAGGCCACCAATAAGGGTAGACGCGCGCCTAATTCGCGGGTGCCGATCGCGTCTCCGCGACCCTACGGTGTCTCATTAGTAATATTTGTATACTTACCTCATGTTCTGTACTGGTTCGATGTAATGTGTGTGTAATGTGTCAGGAATAAATGACTATAGACCATTATAATTTTTAATTTTCATACCCTGTCATCATCCCTATTTTGATTCACATACATATATACAAAACCTTTGTTCTATGTCATTATCCCTACAGTTTAAAAAAATATCAGTCTTGTCTATGCGTCATTGGGCGACTATAGTTTAGCCTTATTGATTGCTGTAACTTAAACCTAAGGGTTAAAATGTAAGGATGGGCCAATTATCGTATCAGTTTCCAATAAGTAATATGGTATGGACAAGTAAAATTTCAGAAGCTGTATTCATTGATTGATGAATACCTGAAATGTTATTTGTCACATTTCAGGATGTTCGAAATATCAAATTAGAATAAATGGAAATGACATTAGACTGTTGGAAATGATATTTAACTATATAATTTATAATATTGAGTTTAACAAACTTACATAATATCTATATTCTATTCCTCTAGGTATCAAAGTCAAAGCATTTATTTCAATTAAACCATAGTTTGGTACTTTTGAAACGTCAACAAATACAGAATAAATAGTCTGTCAGTCAGTCCGTCAGTGAAACTAGGTGAAGCTAGGTGCTCATTCCAAAACACAGATTCGGATGGAGAAGAACGAGCAAGATACTCCATTCGTTACCTACTCTTTTTAAAAAAAGTATGTTCTACAATGTCTCTGATACATATTTCAATACTGTACGCATATGTAAGAACAATGCAAAGACACGCTTGAGGCATTATGCTAATTACAAAACTTACTAAAAACAAAACAAAAAATTCTAAACCAAAGAAAAATCTTGTAGTCCAACATGGTGCTCACATATGCATACTGACAATCCATAAAAATAGTGCTTCTATACAAGAAAAAGGAAACTCTTTGTTTAAATAAAGAAAGAAATGCTGTAAGGAAACTAGTATGTAAACATTGTACGCTAATTAGTTAATTATTATACCTTCTTACTAAGAAATAAAAGGTAATATAATTATTTGACTTTGTGACTAATTAAAATGCAGGTCTGCGTGGTCAAAAGAAAGAAACGCGAATTTGTATTTGTTTTTCTTTCACATTGCAACAGAGAAACTTAGGTATGATATTTATATCTGGAGATAATTAGATGGAATTCCAAGCTGCTGGTATGTAACAGGTTATCTGAATGAAATAATCATTTAAACTGTCAAATACCAAGCGGTCCAATGAGATTGTATGTACACAAAACACCGCTAATTAGTTACTAGCGCCACACATCGACACTAGTATGACTACACAATATACATGTGTGGGTAATTTCATATTAATAGATATGTATAGAAACATTCGTCTATCACACACATCTTGGTATTTAAATATCATTTTTGTGTCGGTATACGTAATTATTTAGTAAATAAGTTTAAATAAAAACGAGGGTAAAGATAAAAATAACTTATAACAAACTTGGAATAAATCGAAATCAAATAATGAGCAATCGAGCCATACAATACCCATATAAATATAGTGTTTTCTCATCGTATTTTTATGTTACTGAATGGTATACAATATTTCGATGATCTCATTCACAGCGCGTTTGGCGTAATGGTTATCACCTCCAGTAAAGTGCCGCCGGATCGATTCTTGTTTCAAGAATTCATTAATCAAATATTTAAAATTTGATACAATGTTTTAATCTTTTCTTTTTTTTCTATCCTATTTTTCTAAATCTTCTTATGTTAATTTTAAAAGTATAAACTTTATCGCATGATATTTCCCAATTCGACTATAAGGTTTATTGGCATATTGATTAATTATTATTTAAAGAACTTTAAGAACTTAACTGTGGTATGATAATTAATCATTATAAATAATGAATATAAAACCACTTATTTGTATAATAAATAAATTAATTGTAATAAAAGATAGTATTGTTTTATTTACCGACTTATCTGCTTCTTTTATAGCCTGATCTAATATTTCAAAAAACAAAAAAAAATAATAAGAAAAACTACCTAGTAAAATAAAAAAAGAATCTTTCAGCTGGAATAGAACTCACATCATCATTGATCATTGAAAGACGATAAAAGCGTGCTCATTAACCAGTCGACCACGAACACTACGTTAATACCCGTCAAAATGTCGGGTCATATCAATGATTGTAAATAGTTTTAACCTTACCCGTGAATTAAATTATAAAAATACATATACCGACACAAGAATGAAAATACCAATGTGAATGTGGTGGACGAATATTTTTATACACAGTAATATGAAATTACCCACACATGTTCACTGTGTAAAAGATAGTAGTGTCGATGTGTGGCGCTAGTAACTAATTAGCGGTGTTTTGTGTACTTACTGGTTAGTTAGTTCACAGTGAGTAAGCTGCGCGACGTCGCTGCGATTGCGCACTCACTGAGGAAGAACCCCTCCGTGGTTCGAAACTAGTAGAGCTTTTCTCAGTATATTCATGTGAATAGCTCGCGATTTTAGTTAATGAAATAATCATAGTTCGAAAAGACTAAAAACATATTTTTAATTATATGCCCTGCTCTTCAGGAGAGTAATATTATTTATTGAGTCCAAACTTGATATTATGTTAACCACTTAACCAGTACGTATCCGAAGCTTCATCAACCTTAAGTGTGCCATGCTTCAGCAAGAATTGACCGACTCGAAAGACGCGCCAGAAAAGCGATGTAAAACAACGCTTGCGTTGAGTTACATCGTGTGATTGAAGTTACCGGCCTAATTCCACCCATTCTAATCTCCCCAATCCCTGAACAATCCTCAAATAACTAAACTCCAAAAGACCAGCTTGTAACGCCTCTAGTGTTCCAGGTGCCCATGAGAGCGGTGCCAATTACTTACCATCAGGTGATCCATCTGCTCGTTTAGCGGCTTATCACCACCTTCTAATTCCATCATCAAAGCAGTTTGATGGTATAATGATATTGTATGGTAATCTAAACTACATACTTATATGCAATTGCTAAGTTTTCTGATTTTACAACAAAGAGAAAGCTATGTAGTCGTGACTGTTAGATTTCGTTACATAGTTTGTAATATATAGATCCAATAGTAGCGTGGTAAAAAGGAAAACTATGTATGTAATGTTTATGTGTGGGAGAGCCATGCTTCGGCACGTATGTGCCGGCTCGACCGCAGTGATACCACGGCCTTACAGAAAACCGACGAGAATCAACGCTTGCGATGTGTTTCGTCGTGTGAGTAAGGTTACCGGAGGCTCAATTTACCTCCCCTTCCCCAATCTCCCCAATCCCTGAAACCCCAACGATCTTCAAACTCCTAATCCCCAAAAAGCCAGTAACGCACTTGTAACGCCTCTGGTGTTCCAGGTGTCCATGGGCGACGCCGATTGCTTACCATCAGGTAATACGTCTGCTCGTTTACTGATCTATGCCATAAAAAATGTAACTAAGCAACGAACAAGAAAATAACAATTAGGAGTATTAATTGGTGTCAATTAATGCGGTCCGGATATTCTACAGTTTTGTTCCCATAGCGATGTGTGTGGTCCTAATGATAGGGATAATGGGAACCGTAACTGTTTAATTAAGTCATAACCATTAATGTCAGACGGAATGGAACTTTTTGTTCTGGGCCGGAACACATTACATGAAGAATGTATGTTATGGGTCTCCGCGTACGCGTGTGTGTGTTTAATTTTTTATTACATTTATTTCACTTTTTTTAAACTCATTAATACTTTACCCGACCCAAAAATCGAACCCGAGACCCCTTGCCCGGCAGTTGCATTTGCGACCACTCGGCCAACGAGGTAGTCACACCATAATAATCAGTACAAAATTTATGAATAAACTTAGAAATAAATAAATTTAATTAATCAGTCACCATTTTAAGAAATTGTGTGTGTAGAAATGAGCATTACTGTGTTTGTATTTACTTAGTGATCTGAGTCTTTGGAGAGACATGAATTACACTCGAGGCACATTACCATATATATAAAAAAATCCCCAGTGAACTTTAATAGATGGCAAACATTCATATAAAAACTAATATTAAAACTTCAATCTACTTCATATTCAGTCTCGACCTTTTAAGTATTTTGAGTATTAAAAGGTTAAAACAAAGAAAATTATTATTTCTTAATTCTTTTACAAACTATATTTAAAAAAACTGACTGACTGCCTCGTTGGCCGAGTGGTCGCAATTGCGACTGCCAGGCAATGGGTCTCGAGTTCGATTCCCAGGTCGGGCAAAGTATTACTGCGCTTTTTCAAAAAATCTCAGTAGTAGCACAGAGTCTGGAATTGTGCCCGGTATATGGCAATAGGCTCACCCCCTATTACATGGGACCCATAACATAAATAGTGAAAAGTGGGTGTTACGTTGTAAAGTGGCATTAAATGCCGTAATATACACCTCTGTCTACCCGTGATGTTATGTTTAAAAAACTGACTTCAACCCCCTCTTTCTTGAAGTCGGTTAATTAATATACTTCCTTCTAAGTGTAAAAAACACTTCTAAAAACAGCATCCAAATCGCTTCGGGCAGTTGCGAGATAATCGCTCACATACAGTCATACATGCAGGTCAAAATGAGAACGTCCTTTTTTGGTTTTGAAGTCGGTTAAAATAGTTAGTATCAAAGTTAAATGTAACGTTTTTCATTTCGTATCTATAGCTAAGCTGGTGATGACAGGGCAGAATATACCTCTAGGATTTTCTTTTTAAGGGGGGAAAATCATCGAATAACTGCTCCCGCCTGGGTGAGGCGGGAGGGAGTGTCAGACTCTTACTGACTAAAAACCACCCCATTCCTTCTCCTGCACGTCGAGCCGGAGCCCCGGTAACTCGTTAGGTTCTCCGCGACCAGAATATAGGACAAGTTCAACTGTTCGCGTCCACTCGCGTCTTATACACCTGTAAGATCAAACAGATGTGTACTAACTACTACTAAAATGGTGATGATTTTCTTCTTTTCGAGAATTTTTAAGTTCATTCCTTAACATTTTTAAGGTTTATTATTTATTAAATTTCCAATAAAAACTTAAATAATATTAAAATTAACTATTACTAAATTAATAATAAAATGTATAAAACTTAAGTTTAAAATTGTATAAAACAAAAACAAAAACAACTATTTACATAAAGTATCGAAAAATTACCCAGAAGGCTGGCAGCATTGCCACGTCGTATGGCAATGCTTAACCTCTGACCGAGAAATAGACCAGCCCTCTGGTCACGAGACGACGACGGACCCCATGGACCTAGCGTCTCAACCCCAAACGGTTGAAAGATATAACTACCAGCAAGGTTGTTATACTTGCGCCGCTTGAGGTTTTCTGTAGCGCATCGGCCGTTACTGGAAGATGATAAGGTGCAAGGGTGTCGACGCAGGTTGCGTCCCATACCAAAGACCTACCCAGCTTCCAGGGCATAATAGACATACCGTCAGGTCTCTTACCATCATCGCGTGCCAAACCCTTTGGTTCCAGAACAGCTGGCACACCGGCGATGATAAGAGCTCGACGGATAATGTCGTTAATGCTGGCGTGTCGAGCTATCCGGCCCGCGCTTCTGCTACACGATAGGCCGTGGTGGCCGAGGTGGTCGACCATCTCACCGCATTGACAGCGATGCGGAGTAACACAGGGTGCACCTACACGCAAGCAAGCAGCAAGCCGAAAAGTTGAGTCTTTCAATATCGTGCCAATTCCTTAACATGGACGTGAACTGCTGAGTAGACACGAACAGGTGAACTTACCTTACGTGTCATCATCTTCACTCTTCCTGCAGTTGTCGTATGACCCAACTAAAGTAAGACACATTTGACAGAACCTGGACTAAACAATTTTGATCCAAGGAAAGAATAGATCAAAGTCTAGTTTTGGAATGCATATATTTCTAAAAAAAAATTCTAGCAGATGAAGTACCTAATTGATAGATCTATCTCTATATATAAAAATGAAACCCGTTTCCCGTTGTCATGCCATAACTTGGACCAATTTCGCTGATCATTTTTTTTTTGTTGTTTGTTATTGTCCGGAGAAGGGTCTTACGATAGAAAAAATCCCGAAAATCCTACGGGAATGGGAGAAAATGGGACTGCAGGCTGAAGTTAACTTGTACCGAAACAAGAACGTTGAAAAAAAGGCGGACACAATGTCACTTAGAAATAATTGAAGCACCAAAATGTCCGTGGTGTATTTATGTATGCGTGTACTTGCAACACCGTAATGTACAAGTGTAATGACGGGCCACGTCATGCAACAGATGTCCTTCGTGTTAATGTGTGTGTACTCTACGTGTAAATCTATAGTAGTCAAGTGTCACAGTCGTTGTTTCAAGAGACTATGTCCTTTTTTCAACATCCTTGTACCGAACATACATTATTATTATTAATTTTTTTATAGCTTAAGCCGGTAAATGAGCGGACGGATCACCTGATGGTAAACAATCGGCGTCGCCCATGGACAATCGAAACACCAAGGCGTTACAAGTGCGTCACCGGCCTTTTGGGGAATTGGGAATTTGAGGATTGTGAAGAATTCGGGAGACGGGGACTCCTCCCTAAGGGGGGTAATTGGGCCTCCGATAACCTCACTCACACGACGAAACACAACGCAAGCGTTGTTTCACGTCAGTTGTCTGTGAGGCCGTGGTATCACTCCGGTCGAGCCAGCCCATTCGTGCCGAAGCATGGCTCTCCCACACTTTAATTATGATATGCTTGTCTCAATTTTACAATGAAATTTATAAACTTCGCCAGAAATCTATGGTTCGTAATGTTACATAAACCGTTTTACATTAATTTATTTTGAACTCGTATAAATTTCATCTGTATTTCAGAGACATCTGGTATTTTCTTTGACTGCAAGTCGACGGCGGAAAAGTTTGGAATTTTCTTCAACTTCACTCAAATACTTTTATTATCACTGAAAACCCACTCGTGAAATTATATTCGAAGAAGGAGGAACAGAAAATTTATATAAGTACGTACGTAAATTGAAATTAAGACTTATTGTGATGATTATATGACAGGGAATCGCTTACTTCGTGATTGCATTAGCTACTCACTCCCGAGTAAGCAGACAAAAAAGCATTTCCAAAGCAAAAAAAAGAGTTTTTCAGGTCAGTTATTGTGCCTCGTATATACGAGGCCAAAAGCTCTTTCTCTATTACATAGGACTCATACATAACACAACAGGTTACTATACCTTGTGAGACCAGGTTATTAAGCATTCCAATTGATTGGGTAGATACCACAAAGCGAATCACTCGCTTATTAGTTCCATGTACGGCAGTATTGGTATATTTAATGTCATTGTAATGTAGGCTAGAGTGGGAGAGCCATGCTTCGGTACGAATGGGCTCGACCAGAGTGATACCACGGCTAAAAAAAAATGTTGCCAGAAATTACTTTGAGAAAAGGATGTATGATCATGGCGACTTGGCGAAACGAATCGACAGATAAAATAAACAGAAATGAGTGTTTATTACGATGGTACATTTTTTACACCTGCAACACCCAGATGTCACACAAGTGCATTAGACTGTGTAGTATTAACTATTTACTATTTTAATTGGTTATCAGCATTTTCACAAAATGCAGGTGCAATAAAACAAGGATGTTTCACTTCAATCTTCAATAATACTTTTTAACTCGTTGAGTACCGTCATTATCCTCTCGCGCGTATCGCGTACACACGGGTGTACGAGACATTTGAGTGCCCATCGCGCAATTGTACACACGGGTGTACGAGAAACGCGCATCGATTGAATATTTTTTCTGTGACGTATATTTTCAAGTTGCAACCCGTTCTTTGTTTGATTGAACAGAATAATTCATTTCGCTTTCTATTAAAATATTTACCCGTGTGTACGAGAACCGCGAGCGAGGTTATAGACACAATTAAAGAACAATAGGTTGCGGTCACCGCTGTCACCGCGGTGTTTGACAGTTTAAACTGAAACAAGGATCGAATTGTTAACTGGCTCATGTGTACTTAAATCACCAGACTAAAAATAAAATAATTAGGTTTACATAACGTAACATCACGCCTTTTATCCCCGAAGGGGTAGGCCGTAACTATTTATGTTATGAGTCCCATGTAATAGGGGGTGAGCCTATTGTCATATACCGGGCACATTTCCAGACTCCGTGCTACTACTGAGAATTTTTTAAAACCCTTTGCCCGACCCGGGATTCGAACCCGAGACCCCTTGCCCGGCAGCCGCACTTGCGACCACTCGGCCAACGAGGCAGTCGTTACGACGATAATTAGGTTTAATACAAATTAAATTAGTAAACACTCCATACATACTCGCTAACATAAAATCCTTAATACCACAAAAGTTTAAAGTTAACGCTAACTTCGGGTTGGGTAAATGGAAAAAAAAACCACGTCAAGCATTGTTTATTAACCGAAGTAACGTGGACTATTGTAGCCTATTGTATTGTACTAATAGGGTTTAATTGAAACTTGAAGTTTCAATTAAACCCTATTTGAATTGAAACTTGAAGTTTCAATTAAACCCTATTTGAATTGAAACTTGAAGTTTCAATTAAACCCTATTAGTAGTTCAAGCACTAATACGAAGTTTCAAACTTCGTATTAGTGCTTGAACTGCTGGTTCATAATATATTTGTTCTGCTTGATCTTAATACATACAAAAAAATACTGTGTTAAGCAAGTCGTTGTAACGAAACCATAGCTTGATGTTAATCGCGGCAACGCCATCTAGTTACAAAAATTGAACTAATTAATCAATATCAATTTTATGGTTTCGTTACTTTGGTTTCGTGTTGGCTTTTGGTCATCAACAAGCATTAATTTCGAAAGTTTCTGTATTTTTAACAAAACCACAAACTCTGTTATTTCACTGTGTAGATACTGTAAACATTTATATTTTTAGAATCGTTAATTATTAAAGTGCAAAAAACCTCGTGACAAAGTGGGTACGAAAAATTTTGATCTTGTGTTGAATTAAAATAAATTGCAACTCTATTTCTCTTTCGCCTAATTAGTGATCATTTGCATTCATCATTTTATTTATTTACATACATACATACATAACTTCACACCTGTCTCCCATGGGGGTAGGCAGAGACTAAGGAACGCCAATTACTACGATTCTTACATACCTCTTTCGCTTCATTAACAGTCATCAATCTTTTCATGCATGCTCGTCGGTTAAGGGTACTTTTAATTTGGCCCTTCTTTAATATATCGCCAATCTGGTCAATATGTCCGTCTAGGGCGCCCTCTACCGCTCTCTCTCTCTCTCTCTTTTATTTATTTAATTCTATTTATTTAGTCTTTAATGTAAACAATTTGATTAAATAGTGTCACATAGGGCAAACTTAATGCCATATGGCGTTCTTTCAAAGTCAAAGTCAAAATCATTTATTTCAATTAGACCAGGATGGCACTTTTGAACGTCAAACAACAAAAATTTATAAGTGAAGCTAGTTGCTCATTCCAAGGCGTAGATTCCTATGGAGAAGAACGAGCAAGAAACTCCATAGGTTACTCTTTTTCAATCAGGTTTACAATACAATTCTCTAGTTACATAGTTTTATTGGTTCGATTATGTGAGAACAATGCAACACCTAAATCCAGTCAGAAAGACTGAAAAAGAAAATAACCTTGAGGATAATAAAATAAAATGATACAGTCTGGAGCTGACCAGTTCCAATCGACGGTGCCCGTTCACGAACATTGGGCGAAACCTAGCACCGCCCAACTCAACCATTTTGTAGGGAATCGAGCGATCCAATGCACGTGCCACCGCCAACGAGATCTTTGAGTGAGCATGACAACTCCAAGCTGACATAAAATGCAATCTACTAGTCTAATTTGATTTAATTAATTACAGGGCTCTCATATTTACAATAAATTGTGCAACGTTTTAAACTATACAAATATTTAAGCAGCATGATTATATTATTACACAAATAGAATTCATTGAACATCACTGTGTTTCATGTATTATCCTGCGGAGCCGGACCAGCCTGCCTCCAAGCACTTTTATCCTCTATATAATCATTTAGTTTGTAGTATGCTTGTGTACATAACGTTTTTTTAATACATAGTTTAAATTTTCTTTCATTTAGATGCAGTATTTCTTGGGGGATTTTGTTATAACATTTAACACCGATTCCCATGAACGACTTATGTACTTTTGACAATCTAAAAAACGGCGGACTTAATCTATTCTTATGTCTAGTTTCATAATTGTGTCTGTCAGACAATTTACTAAATAAATGTAGGTTTTTCCTAACATACATAATATTTTCATAAATAAATTGATATGGAACGGTCATAATATTGATCTCCCTAAACCTTTCTCTGAGAGATTCGCGACGACCTAGGTTGTATATAGCTCTGACGGCGCGCTTCTGCAAGACAAAGATAGACTCAATGTCAGAAGCGTGTCCCCACAGCCGAATGCCATACGACATGATGCTATGAAAGTAACTGAAGTACACCAGTCTTGCTGTGTCTATATCGGTTAACTGACGGATTTTCCAGACAGCATAAGCTGCAGAGCTTAATCGTCCCGCTAGAGATGTAATATGAGGACCCCATTGTAATTTGTCGTCTACAGTAATTCCCAGGAAAATAGTCTCTTTTACAAATTCCAATTTCTCACTATTCAGTAATATGTCACATTCGTTATTTTTAACGTTTGGCAAAACAAATCTAATGCATTTTGTCTTTTTATCATTCAGCACTAAATTATTTATTGTAAACCAGTTTTGAACCTTCATCAGAGCACTATTTACATCGTCATAATTATTTGTACGTCTATTTATTTTAAAAACCAGTGATGTGTCATCAGCAAATAATACCATCTGTGGTTCATTCCGGAATAAATGCGGCAAGTCATTTATATAAGCCAAAAATAGGAAAGGGCCTAGTATTGAGCCCTGCGGTACACCCATAGATATGCTAGCACCCTGTGAGTTTACCTTATTTACTTGCACCTTAAGTTGCCTATCCCGAAGGTATGACTTTAATAGATTTAGCGATACCCCTCTAATGCCGTAGTGTTCCAGCTTCAGCAAAAGCGTTTCGTGCTCAACACAGTCAAATGCCTTCGAAAGATCACAGAATATTCCAATTGCATCCTGTGCTTCTTCCCAAGAGGCAACAACACGTTTTATCAAAGCTACTCCTGCGTCAGTAGTGCAGCGTCCCCTGGTGAACCCGTATTGTTGATCATGAAAGATAGAATTCGTGTTAAAGTGGCGCAGCATCTGAACAAGCATCAGTCTCTCAAACACTTTACTAAGCACTGGTAAAATAGAAACCGGCCTATAGTTATTAGGTTCCGCGCTATCACCGGATTTAAACAATGGAACTACTTTACTGTGCTTCATCAAATCCGGAAAAACCCCTTGATCTATGCTTTTATTAAAAATGAAAGCTAAATGAGGCGCTATAGTCTCTATAAAAACCCTACACACCCCTACAACCGACATTCCCCAGAGATCTTCAGTCGACTTAACTTTGATATCTTTAAACGCTTTAATGACTGCTTGGGGGTTTGTGTACTGAAACCGAAAAACAGAAGGGCATTCTTTAACATTACTTTTAAGAAGCTCCACTGAAAGAGTTGGAGATGATTTCAACGCTTCTGTAGGTTTAAGCGGTATATTTTTAAACAAAATTTCAATTTCCTGGGCAACTTTCGAATTTGTACTAATGCGTCTATTTTCGGTATTTAAATTTAATTCAGTTTTACTTGATTTATTTCTACCTGTCTCGTTATTAATTATATTCCAAGTAGTCTTTATTTTGTTTTCCGCGGTACTAATTTTGCTGCTAATATGAAGGGCTTTACCAGTCAATCTTAGGGTTTAAGTAGAAAATCTGCATTATAGGTACTATGTATGTAATTTACGTAATTTCATCTTAATCTGAATCTTAGGACCAAAAAATATTCGCCTAACCCGGGCGGGAGAAGCCATTGGATGATATCCCCCGTCAAAAAAAAAGGACCAAAAAATATTCTAGAATAAAAAAGCTTGTTGATCCGTTACCATGGTAACGACCCTCGAGTAGCCGAAAGGATGTCTGGGGCACCTCAAAGATTAGACTCTCGATACTCTATGTATTGATTATTGGCAAATACTCTTTGAAAATTGTGTACTCGTGATTTCTATTTTTTTTTTTAAGACTTATTCTAGATTTATATTTAAATTTAAAGTGAAATGAAACGCTCATGCTTTCATCGTTGAGTAGTTGCTGTAAATTTCAGTATCAAAATCTAACAACGAGAAACCTGACACAGTAATTAAAATTGGACACTTGTCCATAGCAGTATGCTGACTGCTATCGGTTACTGACAGTCAGATAACGTACAGCTGAATAAAAATATATATAAAAATGAAACCAGTTTCCCGTTGCCACGTCATAACTTGAGAACAACTGCACTGATTTGGCTGATTTTTTTTTGTGTTTATTATTGTCAGAAGAAGGTTCTTATTACAGAAAAAGGTCCTGAAAATTCTACGGGAACGGGAGAAAACGGGATTGCGCGTATGAAGTCGCGGGCAGAACTAGTACCAATTTAAACTGTCAAACACCAAGCGGTCACCGGTGACCGCAACCTATTGTTCTATAATTGTGTCTACAAAACCGGTACTCGACGAGTTAAACTAAAATATACTTGGCACAGTATTCCTTGTAAATAGTAACTTCATTGACACACAGACCGACAAAGGATTCTATTTCAAAGTATCACTCACTTACTCCCGTAATTACTGCTTGACGAGGAACTTGACGACTTTCAAACCAGACTAGAGGCTCATATTCATGAGCAGCATTCCCCGACAGTCGCACATAATGCACATAATGCCACCCACTTTTCACCAGTTATGTTATGAGTCCCATTTAATAGCCTATTGTTATATAATGTGCAGAATTCTAGAAACCGTGACACTATCAAAAAAAAATCATTAATAGATACTTTGCCCGACCCGGAAATCGTACCCAAGGCTTGCGACCACTCAACCAATGAAGTAGTTGTAAAATAAATAGATGTTTACTTTAGTATAAATAAATATTTATTCATTATAAGAAATTGGTCATGGTACAGATAAACATCTTAATTTAAAATCAGAGATCTCACTAGGTTTGAATGCCTGTACTAGGAAGAATATCCTGTATCACAGGTGAAAGGAGTACTCACAATATTACAAATTCTAGGACAAGTTATTTATATAAACAAATTCCTTAACATAAGTAATCGATCAACATTAAAGTAAAGTTGATTATTTAATATACATACATACATACATACACACGTACATAACTACATATCATGATAGGTGACTAAATATTAATATTATCGTAAAAGTACATTTATTAAACAAGTAATTATATTAGCTTAATTGCAAAACATAGATAGAGATACACATATATATAAAACATTGTAGGAACTATAGTACTGAAGAATTTGATACATCAACAGAAACATAATCTAGTTTACAGTCCAAACGGTCATTCACTCGATGTCACAATAAAGTATGCTTGAACAGCAACAAATTGTTAATTAATGTGCAAGGAAAGGCTAATCAACTCTATAATCTGAGAATATGACGCTTTAGGCGTCCTCATAATCGATAGAGTTGATATACCTATATTCAGCTATTTTCCTAGCCGGACAGTCTGTGTCTCCGGTTTTATGTTTATTGGGCTTATTGTAACGAGAGCATGTAGCACATTTAGGGGATTCCGACTTTTTAGTGCACGAGGATTGTACATGTCCTGCTTCTCCGCAGTGGCCACACGATGAGTTGATCTCTCTGCATGATTTTGCTGCGTGTCCATATAGTTGGCAATTGTAGCATCGCGTTACAAGCGTAAAGTCTCTAACGGGGCAAGAAGTCCAATTGATATAAATTCTCTCTTGAGATATAAGGGCTTTACGTATCTTGCCTGGAACTTCTATGATGAAATTGCAGGTCGGCGCATCCTTTCTTCCCGATTTGTGACTTAGCTTGACTGATGTTAAAAAACACTCCATTGTCATCTCCGGGAGCTTGTCAGATAAGTTCTGGTCATAAATATACCTGAAGACGTCAGCATCTGTCATTGTCGACGGCACTCCTATTACTGCGATTCGTGGTTTGCGCTTCTTTGGTTCGTCTGCGAGAAGACCGGATAACGATAGGCCAACTGCTTGCTTCACTTTTTCAGCATCCTGTTTCGACTCAGTGCTGATTATTACACCTCCGTTTTGTGTCTTGCGGACTCCACGCACGCGCAGCTTCATCTCACTAGGACTTATAATTGTTTGCACCATAGTTTTAGTTTCCACGCTAGTTTACCATTTATTGGCCGGATACACAGCGACAGAGGCCAGATTGTTTGGTCGAACGAAATCGGATCCTTTTCTCACCATGTCCGCAAAAGACACAGTCTTGGCTGTAGTTGAGTCCTTGAGAGATTTTTTAATCTCGTCAATTTGTTCCGATAGGTCACAGTTTTCTCTCAATTCATCCATTATGTTGACGGCTAGGCGAGCTTGCTGCTTCAGAGCTTGATAAAGGACAGCCATTTGCGAGACATCAGCTCCAATTTTACGGCTCAGGTTTGATATTCTAAGTTTTTGCTCCGAATTGAGTTTGCCTTCCGTTGCAATGACACATACTTCATTTAACTGCTGTTCAATGCTTGCCATCCAGTTCTGAATGTCGGGTGTGGACACAGCTTCTATTGAGAAGTCAGATTTACGGCTGCTGTCTATTGGTGAGGCACAGGAAGCCAGGTTGCTCGGGATTTTATCCATTTTTATTAAATATGATTATGTTTCCATTATAAAATACTAAATTTCAAACTAAGCAAAAATAATTTAGTAGGTCACTCTTGCGTTAATTCAACAGTACCTATGTATAATGCACACGTCTGTTCACATCGAACGTCAATAGAATAGTGAGTATAGAAATGGCAATAAGATTTGAATTTTATACACGTACGAACTAGTGGCAAATGCTAGTAGACAATGAATTAAACCGAAGACAAATTAAATGGATTATTAAAGTCCAGACACTTAGCCCATAGGTCTAATTAATATTCTACCACCTTAATTAATTCGCCCAGCTAAACCAATTTGAACCTTCACCCAAAGTCTTTAAAGCAGATTATCGAAGAAATTTACATTTCGCCTCAGTTCTAATTTAGTAAAATTTACTTTTACAGTGTTCACGAATTTCTGCCTTAATTCGTTGGGGTTGAATTTAAATTTCAATAAACGTAGCTTGTAAAGTTTAAACTCACCCTGGTTCATTAGATGGTGTTTCTAGAATGTCAAATACTAATTCAGGAATAGTTAATTACATCATTATGTTTTACACGATATAACAACATTGTTTTCTAATGAAGCAGACAGATATACATATATATATATCTGATACAGTTTCTACGCTTATTTTTCGCTAAATCATCTTTCTCTCAAACATCCAACCATCTTTTTTTTTTGAGGGGGGAAAAATCATCCAATGACTTCTCCCGCCCGGGTGAGGCGGGAGGGAGTGTCAGACTCTTACTGACTAAAAACCACCCCGTTCCTACTCCTGCACTTCGAGCCGGAACCCCGGCAACCCGTTAAGTCTTCGCGGAACGCGACGCGCCGTACGCTCGGGCCTGGTTCTGGTCGGGCGGCGAGTCACCCGTGCTCGCCGTCCGCAGGCCCGTGCAACATCCAACCATCTGGGATCACTATTTACGAGAGATGGAATGTGTGACGGGGATATTGAAAGGAGAGTGAAAGCGGGAAATGGTGTTAATGGTGCCTTACACTCTGTCATGTCGAGTAAAATAATATCCAGCAAAGCTCGACTTGCTGTAATGCAGTGTGTATTGACACCAACGCTAATGTATGGTAGTGAATCATGGGTGTGGCAGAAGAAGCGTGAAAGCAGGATTAATGCGATGGAAATGAGAGCCCTAAGAAGTATGTGTGGACTAAAATTGAGTGATCGCGTGAAAAATAGTGTTATTAGAGAAAGGTGTGGATTGAAAGATGATGTAGTGACAAGGATTGAAAAGGGAATGTTACGCTGGTTTGGACATGTAGAAAGGATGGATGAAAGTAGAGTAATGAAATAAGTATACAGAGCGGATATGAATGGGGCCATCGGTAGAGGGCGCCCTAGACGGACATATAGTGACCAGATTGGCGATATATTAAAGAAGGGCCAAATTAAAAGTACCCTTAACTCACTAGCATGAAAAGGTTGATGACTGTAGGTATCGTTGAAATTGGCGTTTCATAGTCTCTGCCTACCCCCATGGGAGTCAGGCGTGAAATTATGTATGTAATGTAAAAATCGAAACGAGACCGCGTTCGACTGAGTCAACGCACTACACTACACACTCTACACAGTCAAAATTCATACTGTATGGCTGTCAAAATTTATAATAGGCTTCCAAATCACCTAAAAAATCTTAACTTAACGACATTCAGAACAAAATTATTGAAGTTTCTGTTAAATAAGTGCTACTACTCTACTAAAGATTTTCTCGATGACAAAGATTGCAAAAACATTGTTGTGGAATAGTACATAAATATATAAGTAGAAAATAAGTTAATAGTTCACTCGGTTCTGGCTCCGTGGCCATAAGGCCAAACATAAAAAAAAAACAAAAAAAAAATAGTCCACAATAAGCTTTATTACATTTCTTGAAATCGTAAAATCATTTATTACAAAATATTTCTGACAAGTAAATGAAGTTAAATGCGTTGTGTACGGTCACCATCAACAGGAATAATATAGCACTATTTTCATATCTTTGAACTGATGTAACTCGGTTCGGACTGTGTTTTTGGTATAATCTGTACACCGATTCGGTAGAATGTATGAGACATTAAACTGTCAAACACCAAGCGGTCACCGGTGACCGCAACCTATTGTTCTATAATTGTGTCTACAAAACCGGTACTCGACGAGTTAAGTAAGATAAAACACCGATTGTTACTACATTCTGACAAATAAATTTTTATTTCTTTGTTTCTTTCGGTGCTCTGATTGGCCGGCTCCAATTAACCAACCAATCAAAGCGACGAACACGGTCTCGTTTCGATTTCTTTAAAGATAAAACAAAACTCGTACTAAGGCCTCAGAACTATAGTTATTTGATCCTAAGGATTGTTTGAGTTTGAAAGGCAATGTCTATACTAAAGGATAAGTAAACAAAGGATAATTATTTTAGACAAAAGAATTTGTTAGGCTCTCGTTTGCTAATGAGGGTCAATAAATTAATTATTATGTTTTCTTACGCTTAGCTTACAATTTTTTTTTCTACTTTTTTTTTATTGTCCCACTCTAGGATTTTTCTCCTGTATCGTGGGTGTGCTTACAAACATACAAGTTCACGTACACATGATACCCAGACCCGGTACAACAATCTGTGGATCACACAAAGAGTTGTTCCGTGCGGGAATCAAACCCGCGACACGTTGCACCGCAGCCAGTCACCGCGCCAACCGTGCCGTCAACTTTCTTAACTGTTTGACGAGGAACTCGACTAGTTTCAAGCCATGCTAGAGGTTCATATTCATGAGCAGCATTTCGCGACCCGCGAATCGGCGACTGTCCTGCTGTTACTAAGTCCAACCGAAAATAATTAACTTGGTATTTCTCACGAGAGGGTCAATAAGATAAAGATTTTTAAACGGATTTGTTTATTTGTATATTATTAAAAGGGCATTGACTAAAATTGGTGCCTTTCTTTTTTAACCATAAATAAACTATGTACACATATAAAGGGAAAAAGCTAGCCAATCAAGCGAAATGTTTTTTTTTTTACTTGAGCAGTAGCCAGTTAATAGTTCACTCGGTTCTGGCTCCGTGGCCATAAGGCCAAACATAAAAAAAAAACAAAAAAAAAATAGTCCACAATAAGCTTTATTACATTTCTTGAAATCGTAAAATCATTTATTACAAAATATTTCTGACAAGTAAATGAAGTTAGATGCGTTGTGTATGGTCACCATCAACAAAATAACAGGAATAATATAGCACTATTTTCATATCTTTGAACTGATGTAACTCGGTTCGGACTGTGTTTTTGGTATAAGACCCCATATATTCTTTTGTTTGTAATGTTATTCTGCATCAGTTTTCCACATCGTATCAATGTTATGCCGCGAAAAAATGAAAAGGCACCACGCTCCATACAAATTTGGTCATTGTTATTTAGTAATTGGACCCTATTTCTGATGACACAGATTGATTTGATATTTGGTACACACGTTTTATCTTGATGACCTTACAATATACCGTTTCTTAGTTTTCCACAAGTGACCTTCATTATGGATTTCAAACGTAAAGGCTTGGTTGTTAGAATAGAGCTTATTAAAATGATTCATATAAAAAATAATATATTAATTTAATGTATCACTCCTTCACTGTCTTGTTGGCCGAGTGGTCGCAAGTGCGACTGCCGGGCAAGTGGTTTCGGTCGGACAAAGTACTACTGGGTTTTAAAAATAAAATTCTCAGCAGTAGCACGGCGTCTGGACTTTTTCCCGGTATATGGCAATAGGCTCACTCCCTATTACATGTGATTCATAACATACCTCTAAATAGTATAAAGTGGGTGGCATTAAGTGCCGTAATGTGCACCTCTATCTTCGGGGATAAAGGCGTGATGTTATGTTATGTTATGTGACTTGTTAGTAATCTCAAACCACAACAACAGTAAATTTATGATTAAAAAAAATAAAATGAAAAAATTACGGCAGCTCATAAAAGGATAATCTACTAATGAACCTTTTTAATTTACATTAATGAAACATATCTCAAATATTGAATTACATAGAGGTACACAAAACACCGTTAATTAGTTCGCAGCGCTACACATCGACACTAGTATGACTACACAATATACATGTGTGGGTAATTTCATATTAATAGATATGTATAGAAACATTCGTCTATCACACACATCTTGGTAGCTAAATATCATTTTTGTGTCGGTATACGTAATTATTTAGTAAATAAGTTTAAATAAAAACATGGGTAAAGATAAAAATAACTTATAACAAACTTTGAATAAATCGAAAGCAAATAATGAGCAATCGAGCTATACAATACCCATATAAATATAGTGTTTTCTCATCGTATTTTTATGTTACTGAATGGTATACAATATTTCGATGATCTCATTCACAGCGCGTTTGGCGTAATGGTTATCACCTCCAGTAAAGTGCCGCCGGATCGATTCCAGCATTCACAAGTTGTTTCAAGAATTCATTAATCAAATATTTAAAATTGGAAACAATGTTTTAATCTTTTCTTTTTTTTCTATCCTATTTTTCTAAATCTTATTGTGTTAATTTTAAAAGTATATACTTTATCGCATGATATTTCCCAATTCGACTATAAGGTTTGTTGGCATATTGATTAATTATTATTTATAGAACTTTAAGAACTTAACTGTGGTATGATAATTAATTAATATAAATATTGAATATAAAACCACTTATTTGTATAATAAATAAATTAATTGTAATAAAAGATAGCATTGTTTTATTTACCGACTTATCTGCTTCTTTTATAGCCTGATCTAATATTTCAAAAAACAAAAAAAAAATAAGAAAAACTACATAGTAAAATAAAAAAAGAATCTTTCAGCTGGAATAGAACTCACATCATCATTGATCATTGAAAGACGACGATAAAAGCGTGCTCATTAACCAGTCGACCACGAACACTACGTTAATACCCGTCAAAACGTCGGGTTATATCAATGATTGTAAATAGTTTTAACCTTACCCGTGAATTAAATTATAAAAATACATAATTACCGACACAAGAATGAAAATACCAATGTGAATGTGGTGGACGAATATTTTTATACACAGTAATATGAAATTACCCACACATGTTCACTGTGTAAAAGATAGTAGTGTCGATGTGTGGCGCTGCAAACTAATTAGCGGTGTTTTGTGTACATTAAAAATTCCTTTTTGTAAAACTCCTGAAAATTAATTCTGTTGTAACAGAATTAATTTTCAGGAGTTTTAAGTTTTTTTTTTCGGTTTCGACCACGATTTTCTTTGTTTATTGAAATATGATTCCAACATAATGGTGTTTTATAACATAACATAACATCACGCCTTTTATCCCCGAAGGGGTAGGAAGAGGTGCACATAGAAGTAACACCCACCTTTCACTATTTATGTTATGAGTATGTAATAGGAGGTGAGCCTATTGCCATATTTGGTGTTTTATAAATTAAATACTAAGTGTAACTGTAACGAAAAAGGTTTTTTAAGGGGGGTAAATCATCGAATATCCTCTCCCCGAGTGAGGCGGGAGGTGTTAAACTCTTACTGACTAAAAACCACCCCGTTCCTACTCCTGCACTTCAAGCCGGAGCCCCGGCAAGCCGTTAAGTCTTCCGAGGCTCCGTATTAGCATCAGCCCTATTCAACATCTGTGGTGGTCTGATGGATGGAGAATATCTAGGGTTCGACCCTAAGGTACTTAGTCAATATATATGTATGTCGGAGAATATGCACCCATTGGGGGTACTTCGGAAAACGCGGTAAGTTCGGTACGAGCTGGCAGAACAACCGCTCACCCTCGTGTCCAACTCAAAAGTGACGCCTTTCAAAGGCCAACATGCCACGCCCCGTACCGACCATAACCCAAGCACACTGCTTGACGTTTCCGACAAATGATAACAGATGGCGTTGTTCTAAAATAACGATACTCGATAGCTGTGCATCTTTGTTGATTCTGCGACATGTATTATATTTAAACAAACAAACATTTAGAAAACTTGTAGGGATTATTCTTCTGAACACATATGGCATCTGCATAAGGAATACAATACAAAGAAGTCGTTTGATCGTGCGTATTATAAACCAGCAAAAAGACAAAAAACCACTCATGTTTATGATCTGAACAATACTAATATTATTTTCCGGCATAAACTACTATACGAGCAGACGGATCACCTGATGGTAAGCAATCGGCGCCGCCCATGGACACTCGAAACACCAAGGCGTTACAAGTGCGTTTTTCAGTGAGGCCGTGGTATCACTCCGGTCGAGCCGGCCCATTCGTGCCGAAGCATGGCTCTCCTACACTTGAATACTTTTAATAACACTCGAATATTTATATATCTCATTAAAAAATGAACCTTGTCTTGATCGTTTAAAAGCTCTTTAAATATAAGCGAGTTTAAAAAAATGATTTACCTATACATTTTCGTTAAAAAATTAAACAAATATGACCTTTAAGTTTTTGTTTACCTAGGTTTAGATTACCTTTATAAAGAGCAACCTTTTGCGTTTATTAACCTCTTACCTGCCGGTATATGAGACATAATAGAAAACACATTGTGTCTCGCGTATATATTCGTCCCCGGCATACCAGGGGTTAAACTGTGGAAATGTTCCTAGAATTTGACCGAGGGTAATGGACGTTATTGTATATGACGCAGAAGGTTCCTTGGGGAAGCAGAGTCCTCGAGGGTATTTTAAAAAAAACGTGGCATCAGCATTGCTGACGTCACTAATTTCCTGGTCAGGTTTGAAACACTTGCAAGTACTTCCAATTTATTCTTCAAATCACTGCTCGAGTAAGAATGCCTCCCACTCATTCCGTCGCCGCTATTTATAGCAGTCAACACGTGGCTCACGTGGCAGCACATGTGTTGTTTACAAAGTTTTGCTAATAAACGTAATTCCTTATTTTATTGAATTTAACAATGATGATTACATAAATTTTAGACACTTTTAATTACTGAATAAACTTATTAAACTATTTGCGCCGGTATATATAAATCGTTGGTTAAAGTTAAATATTTAAAGTGCTGATTCACCAATAGTTTAATAAACACTTTATTACATAGTTAAACTTTAATAAACTCAAACAATCGGTGTACTCACGTAAATATACTTAGAAAAGCTCTACTAGTTTTGAGTCACACGGGGTCTCTTTCTTGTGACTCGAAACTAGTAGAGCTATAACTCATTTAAAAAAACGGAGTGTAACATTAATAACGCGTCACTTTTGTCACAGAAGTTATCATCATCCTACTGACATGTACCTCTACAAAACAGTACAATAGGAAAACATAATAATATAGTTCTATTTAAATACATAAATAAACTCAATTAGATTACATACATATGTGATCCCATTTCTTTTATGATTTATAACAATAGCTTTGATGTTATTGAAACAATGGTTAATGAGCGAGGGTAGGCAGAGGTCTCGTGTTTGCAGAAATGAAATAATACCTGTATGAAAATATACAAGCACCTATTTGTTTTGGGTTGACTTCTAAATTGAAAAAAGTGGTGCAGTACGGTTCACAAGTTATGGTGGGTGTGAAGTTCGCGCAGAAACAGTTTTCTAATGTAAAAATGCGCAATAACGTATTTTAAGAACCAAACGGCGACGTGTGCGGGACAGGGATATGCTAGGGATTGACTCTAATTAAACACAATCGTTTTTTTATTTAATTAATTTATTTGCATGTATACTTATACATGCGCAAAAGTGACTTGTGGCTAGCTTCACACCTGCCATAACTCGTGAACCGTACTACAGTACGGTTCCTTTGACCACTGATTTCGAATTCCACATGATCAATTCAAATTTTATTGCATCGCAAATAAAAAAAGCAAAGTTTTCATTACATTAAGGCCTCTGGCCTTAGTACGAGTTCGTTTTATTTTACGTTTAAATAATCGAGACGAGACAGCGAACCAGCCAATCAGAGCGCCGAACGCGGTCTCGTTAAAGCTAAATCGTACTAAACCCTCAGATTATATGAAAGGGACGCTTTTTTTAGAAGGAAAATCATCCAATAACCTCTTCCAACTTGAGTAAGGCGGGAGACTGTCAGATTCTTGCTGACTAAAAACTACTCCGTTTCTACTTCTACTTTGAGCCGAAGCCGTAACACCAGAGGACTAGAGGAGCCATAGGTGCGTTTCTGGTCTTTTAAAAACGAATACGCTCTTTTTTTGAAAGTTCAAAGATCGTATCGGTTCGGAAATACTGCCGACGACAGATCATTCACACACAGTTTTGCTGACCGAGCCAAAAAGTTATATATGAACTTTCGAAGATTGTTTAGACACCACTATTTCTAATTATAAGTTTGAAATTACCAACTCGTATTGAGCTTTTTTTGAGGGGGGAAAATCATCGAAAGACTGCTCCCGCCTGGGGGAGGCGGGAGGGAGACAGACTCTGACTGACTAAAAACCACCCCATTCCTACTCCTGCACTTCGAGCCGGAGCCCCGTTATCCCGTTAGGTTCTCCGCGGCTCTGTATCGGCATCAGCCCTATTGGACCCCAGCCGTCGTGGACTGATGACTACTTGAGGCGCGCGGAAACCGACGCACCGTACGCTCGTATGACCCGTATTGAGCGTGGCGGTTAATGCTCAAATTTCCTCCAATTCCAATTATAGGCTATTGATGATGATGATGATGATGATAATACAATTTCTAGCAAATATCAAAGCAAATAATTCTAATATATTAATAGTACCTGGTAACCTTATCCATTATAACTATTGCTATCCATATAAAGTCTCAGATGTAATAATCAGTCACGTCATTTAGTTTCCTGAAGGCTGTCAATACAATCTGATACACAATAACATGTGTGATTACATACATACATAACTTCACGCCTGTCTCCCATGGGGGTAGGCAGAGACTAAGGAACGCCAATTACTACGATTCTTACATACCTCTTTCGCTTCATTAACAGTCATCAATCTTTTCATGCATGCTCGTCGGTTAAGGGTACTTTTAATTTGGCCCTTCTTTAATATATCGCCAATCTGGTCACTATATGTCCGTCTAGGGCGCCCTCTACCGACGGCCCCATTCATATCCGCTCTGTATACTTCTTTCGTTACTCTACTTTCATCCATCCTTTCTACATGTCCAAACCAGCGTAACATTCCCTTTTCAATCCTTGTCACTACATCATCTTTCAATCCACACCTTTCTCTAATAACACTATTTTTCACTCGATCACTCAATTTTAGTCCACACATACTTCTTAGGGCTCTCATTTCCACCGCATTAATCCTGCTTTCATGCTTCTTCTGCCACACCCATGATTCACTACCATACATAAGCGTTGGTGTCAATACACACTGCATTACAGCAAGTCGAGCTTTGCTGGTGCAATGTGTGATTACAAATACGTAAAGTCCATTTCACGAAAGAAGTCCCGCAGACGCAGCGCTGTATTCGCGCGACATAATGTTGCCACGGTTAAATTTATATAGTATGGGGAAATCAGGAGAAATTGTTTATAGTTCATCAGTTTAATTTGATTAACTACGTACTCGAACAGTTCGAGGAATATTTTAAAATACCTATATAAAAAAGACATTATTTCTTTTTTATATAGGTTAGGTTATGTTTATACTGTTAAGGTCAGAATAGTGAAAAATTTATCTTCCTGTAATTTCTGAAATATAAAATAGAAATAAAGGTGTTCAACCAACATCAAATTAGAAACATAAAATAACATTTAAAAAGTTTTATTTAAAGTTTTATTGAATAATTATGATCGGTCATACTATGGTCACTGTCAGAAGAGTGAATAGAAACAGAATCAGATTCTGTTTCACTATCACTAGCCGTAGATATAATAAATCGATCCATTGTTTCATCCATAAGACCATCATTTTTTAAATATTCTTCCTCCAAATGCTGTACATGTTTGCATTGAACTGCCCAATCTTCCGCTGTAACAGTCTCGAAAGCCTCTTCTGTTAGGCGTACAATTTCTTTTGGATCTTGGCCCACGTTTTTATCCGCTACCCGTCTGTTTAAAACACACAACTCTCCGACACACCTGCAATAAAATGAACAATTAAAAAAATCTAACAGTGACTTTTTCCGCATTTAATTACATTATTGTTGAATACAACTTTACAAATTTTTGTTGTATTATGTTAATTCCTCATTAAAAAAACTTAAGTCTAATTGGTAAAAAATATGTTTAATATGGCAGCCCCAAAATTTACCTGTTATGGCGGCGACTCTTTTGCGAACATTGTCTAATGGTATTAAAACGCCGCGATTCTTCTGTTCCGCTTCACAGAACTCTTTCACTTTTAATATCATTTCTCGACCTGCACTTTTTACAACTTTTAGCATCGTAAATAAACCTTATAACGCACTAGTTTAATAATAAACTCACAAAATATCTTCCACAACAAACGCACCTTGACAACATCGACAAACGACAACATGGCCGAACTCCCCATTTGTCAAATTTAGTTCCACAATTGTCCGCGGGACTTCTTTCGTGAAATGGACTTTAGACCTAATTCCTAGAAAACTAAATGTAGTAATTACGTAACACATAGTAGCTACCCACGTTTTCCTCGTTTCCTTGTAACATTATAATTTTTTCAAGACATACCGTCACGTAAACAAAGTCGATTTTCGTTTTCGTGGGACTTGTAATAAGGAACTTGTTATTTAGATATTGCCTGTAAGTGACGAGTTAATTGAGTAGAGTGACTTCTGCTAACCACGGCTATTATGGATGGCACGAGATGACGTAGTTCGCCACACTCATAGCTCATGATTATTAGCCCCAGTGCTCTTTGAAACTAGTCGAACATCCTCGAAAATATTACCTGACTTAAGGTCATCTCACAGCTAATAAACACGGCTCCAAGCCAGCAATTATTTTGTCAATTAAATTTGGACTTTAAATCGTATGTCGTATATTTCACAATGTCAATCAACGCCGAAGGCGGATGGTTAGCGCGCGGTCCTCTTGAGTCGTAGTTACGGCCGCGAGGTGGAAGCGCGCCCGCTGCCGGCGACAGTGAGGCCAATGAAATAACAAAACGATTGTTTTTATGTGTTTGAAAGAGTAAACTGAAGCAGCCATTGAAAAAAAATGTAGATCCTGTTTCGTTACTGGAAATGTTGAAATTTAATGATAGAATAATATGTATAGGGAGAAAGACTTTTACAATATAGGTATAATGTGTATGCATATTATTAAGTATCCTTGCATAGATGAATCTGGAAAAAACGTTAAATAGGTACAAAATTTTCCATTGAATTTCATCTGTCTAGAGTATTCCTAAGTGGCATATCATATCAACAGCCTATAAGTGGCCACTGCTGACCAAAGGCGTCTTTCCTCCTCAAAGACAGTATTTGAACATTAATGCTCACGCTTGCTGAATGCGGATTGGCAATTTCAAACTTATAATTAGACATTATAATGCCAGGTTTCCTTCACCGTTTGTCAGTGATGTCATGGTGGCCCAGAGTTTTAATTGAGACGCCCGCTTCTCATGCATGAGGGTGTGGGTTCGAAACCTACCAACGGCAAGTACTAATGTGACTTTTGCCGAGTTATATGTACTTTCTAAGATTATTTAGACACCACTGACAAACGGTGAAGGAAAACATCGTGAGGAAACCTGGTCTTATAATTTCTAATTATAAGCTTGTAATCGCCAATCCGCATTGAGCAAGCGTGGTGATTAATGTTCAAACCTTCTACGTGTGAGAACAGGCTTTGCTCAGCAGTGGGCTTTTATAGGCTGTTGATGATGATGATTATTGTCAGTGGTGTCTAAATAATCTTAGAAAGTGCATTTAACTTGGAAAAAGTCACATTTGTACTTACCCTTGGTAGGTTATGCCACAGTATTCGAATAAATTTCTAACCTTTGACATAATATAAAAGTAAATTGAATTGCGTGTGGTTTTAAAAAGATTATCCAAATTCTAACCTGCACCGTTTAACACAAATGTGTTGAAAAGAAAATAATAAACTCTTTAGAGCTATATTTCAAGTACAACATTACAGTCTTAAATATCAATTGTATGGTATTAACTCTAAGCTTAGGTGAAAACATTAATTCAATATTAAAGTATAACATTTGAGATTTTATTTATGTCACACTTTAATGAAAACGTATACCCAGTATTTGGCTAAGTGTATTAAGTTTTTTTACTTTTATTTATTCATATGATACTCGAATTACTTTACGAAAACAAATTTGATTGCTATGGATATAGACTGTCTGGGAATGAGAAGTTCGCTGGTATTTATAGCTGTATGATGTTCTAGGAAGATTTATTGGATAAGTTAGATTTGAAATTTGTATTTTTAGATCTGTCAAGTAAATTAGTGATTGGTGTCTGTTTCGATTTTTCAATTGGAACGCCATGGTGTTGGAAAATGTGAGAGTGTTTGAAAGTAGGTTATGTATCATGTTCTGCCCATCCCATCGGCGATTTGTATACGTACGTATTTAATGGTGAATTGATTTTTTTTTCGTTTCTTGCGGGAAAAGTAAAATGAGTAAACGGATCACCTGATGGTAAGCAATCCGCGTCACCCATGGACACCTGAACACTTGAGGAGTTACAAGCGCGTTACTGACCTTTTGGGGCTTATAAATTTGCCGGATTGTTAGGGATTCAGGGATTGAGGAGATTGGATGGGGGGGGGGGATAATTAAGCCTCCCCGGTAATCTCACTCGCACGACGAAACTCTACGCAAGCGGTGTTTCACGTCGGTTTTCTATGAGGCCGTGGTATCACTCCGGTTAAGCCGGCCCATTCCTTCTGATGCATGGCGCTCCCACACTCATAATTGATATCCATTCTCAACATATTAAGAGTTTTATAAGCAGCACATAGATACATATAAATGTTGCTTTTTTTCTGTCTAATGTAAGGGAAAACTATTTAATATAATAAACTAGCTTCTGCCCGCGACTTCGAACGCGTAATCCCATTTTTTCCCGTCCTCGTTCGTGATTTTCGGTAAAAAGTAAAAGAAAAGTATTGGTTAAAAAGTATCCTATGTCGGTCTCCTGGGTCTAAGCTACCTCCCTGCCAAATTCCAGCCAAATCTGTTCTGCAGTTCTTGAGATATAAATGGTGTAACTAACACGACTTTCTTTTATATATATAGAGGTAGATGTAACTACTCGGTTGTTCTATTTTTATCTCTTCATTTGTTTTGTAAAATTAGTTATTATGTTTGTTCAATTAATTAATTTTATTTCAACTCTTAATGTCTAATTTGTAGTTTGTTCGTCCGCGAGTGACTTAAGAGGCCAGTATACCAGCGCAAGGCCCTGTCTTGCACGTGCTGAACTGGTCCCATTTTACGGCAGACTTGGGACATGAACATGGTATCCATCACTTCCTGCCAATAGAAAGATTTTATCTGTACATGTCACTTATTATTATAGCGAAATAAAGTTTTTTCTTTCTTTCACATATTTAGTATTCTATCTAGTGAGTGAGGAGGAGCCACCGTAGAACAACAAATTACCCTCATTACCGAGACGCTGGAAAAAGGCTAGTTGCGTAGCCATCTTGACTAGTGTTTATACGAGCATGATAAAATGTAAAAAGTAGGTAAGCAAGGACAGAAAGTTGTTAGAGCTCTTTAGTTTTTAGGTAAAACACTCCCCGTTTGTTGAAGGGTAGGTACCCTTAAACAAATTGTATTGGACTTTGCAACAAAGTAATCAGAAAATAACATTGAAGATGAACAAAGAAATTGTTGATCTGAGTACTGTTTACAAAATCGAGTGCATCCATCTCATTTCTTGGTACCCTGGTTTTAATTTAAATCCGTTTTTACGTTGTTTGTTTTAGTTCCAGGAACCCTATTAATGTGTTTATTGTCGTGTTACATAATATCACGCCTTTTATCCCCGAAAGGGTAGGCAGAGGTGCACATTACGGCACTTAATGCCACTGTAATGTAACACCCACTTTTCACTATTTATGTTATGAGTCCCATGTAATAGGGGGTGAGCCTATTGCCATATACCGGGCACAGTTCCAGACTCCGTGCTACTACTGAGATTTTTAAAAACCCAGTAATACTTTGCCCGACCCGGGAATCGAACCCGAAACCCCTTGCCCGGCAGTCGCATTTGCGACCACTCGGCCAACGAGGCAGTCGCGAATAAATCGCGGGTTACTCACGTGAATATACTGAGAAAATCTCTACTACGTTGTAGCCTACTGAACTGTGAGCTGCGCGACATCGCCGCGACCGCGCGCGCTGCTCATGAGGAACAACCCCGCAGTGGTTCGAAACTAGTAGAGCTTTTCTCAGTATATTCATGTAAGTAACCCGCGAGTTTTAGTTGATTAAGATGACTTTTAATATTAGATCTAGAGTGACACAAACATAGGTACATTTTTCAAATAGAATAAACTAATGTGAAACAAGCCAACAGCATTCATAGATTCGCGATGCACCACCTATGCAAATAATTAAAATTACATTAGCTAATATAAGAAATATTTAAAGTTCAAACTTAGAAAAATAAATAATAATGAATTCCTAGTATTTGTTAAATAAATATAATTATACAACTTAACTTAAATATTTTAACTTAACTTAACTTTAATTTAAATAATACGAATTCATTATTATTTATTTATCAAATATTAATTTGTCAATGTTATTAATAAAATAAACGATGTCTTCATAAAAAAAACTTAGAAAACGCAATATAGGAAACCTACCATAGAATCTTCTAGCCACTTAATCTATTTCCATCGACATTATTTCCCTTGAGGTGGAATGAAATTTCAAGATAGCGCACATGTCCATTTTAATTTCAACACGTGCTAAACTTGACCTTTTTGCAGAGCAATTAGGGTCTATATTTATGTGGCCATCTAAAAGTTAGTCTCTAAACATATCTTTAGTTTAAGTATAATTGAGCTTAGTCTTGTTTGGAGGACGAACTTAATTGGAGCAGATTCTTATTTACTGATTTGGGGATTTGGTTTATAAATACGAACATCTTTGAGTCTACACAAGACAATTTATTAGTCGAATGCTCGTGAGTTCTACTGAATAAGAGTATCAGCCCAGATTAGAGTACTGTCGCAACCGAAGACTGGGCTCGCTGTCATTGCAGCGGTAAGTCCTCTCTTTGAGGAGTGGTTTGAGAAACGCTACGGCGTCCTCACCTAATGCCTGACACAGGTGCTTACCGGACACGGAAGTTTCGGTAGGTTCCTGTTTCGGATTGCGCTGGAGGAAACGCCCGAGTGTCATCACTGCGAGGATCGCCCGGAGGACACGGTGGAGCATACGGTGGCGGTGTGTCCTGCGTGGGCTGAGCACCGCCGTGTCCTCAGGAATGTGATCGGCGACTGCGATCTCTCGCGTCCGGCTCTGGTTCAGACCATGGTACGGGGCGAGGGAAACTGGGATGTCGTCTCCTCCATCTGCGAAGTAGTCATGCTAGTTAAGGAGGAAGCGGAGCGCGTGAGGGAACGAACCTCCTCACGCCCCGGCCGTCGCGAGAGACACTCCGGGGGTTGGGGATGGCTAGACGATCTCCAGCCACCGTAAGGACAGGCCTGCGGACGGCGAGCACGGGTGACTCTGAGTTTCTTGAAGGGTAACAAGTAGCATAACCAGGGTGTCTTCAAGACCCGAGTGAATAGGTTGCTCATGGGTAGACGTACTCAATCGTAGGCCGCATCGTCGCTTATCACCAGGCGAGATAGTGGCCACACATCGGCCCATCATTATAAAAAAAATAAACAGGACTGCCGGACTTAGATTTTTATTCATATTTCTATCTTTAAGCTCATAGGTTTAGCAAACACGTCTACTGGTTAAGAACAAGAGAGTGACTTGTATCTTTGTCTACAGATCGGCTGGAAGTACACGAACGCGTGGTTGGTGGGCAACCTGATGTGCAAGCTGCTACTAGTGCTGCGAGCCTTCGGTCTCTATCTGTCTTCTAACGTCCTCGTTTGCATCTCTGTTGATAGGTGAGTACTGTATCTTCATCATCACTGTCATCGTTATCATTAGCCTGGCTATTGTTGGATGTAAGTTTTGTGCTACAGTATTTTTTTTTTAATTTATTTATTTAAATCAGCACATGCTAACAGGTTACTGCGAGTTCCGTCTTTAGCTTAATTATTATGTTTCTCGGATTACTCACGTAATTGTTTGCAAATACTGTCTCATTGGCCGAGTTGCAACTAGTGGAGTTCCTCGTCATACGTAAGCCAAAAACATAATAATATTGTATTCATACCCGGACGATGGCAAAAAATATCACGGCCCACCTTATGCGTTCTCAAACAAATCCACTCCTCAAAGAGGGGACTTACCGCTGCAAAGAATTGTGTATCTAATTCTTTAATTTTTATGTGGAAAAATAGGTGTTTGTCTGTTGGTACACCAATTATACTCTTTGTTGTTGGTGCCAACCCTAAACAAATCGTTTTGTTGTGTACTGTATGTCACGTTTAATCCCTTCGATAGTAATAATTAGTGAAATTAGAATGGAACGGGGTTGGTTTAAAACTTTAATAAGTTTCGATACCCGTGTTGAAAATGTGGTGGGATTGCGAAATTCATTGTGAAAATGATCGGTGTATAGAGGGCCTAATACGAATTTGTTTTGCGATAAACGTTACCGCGTTCATCGTTAGGATTGGCTGACTCTAATGAATCAACCAATCAGAGTCGATCTCGTTACCGTAACACATATTCGTACTGTGCCCTCAGTTTAGCCTCGAGCGTATCCGTATCGATACATTTCAACTTCGAGTGATACCCACACAGTTTTAATTGGAATCAGTTTCATTTCACGAAAGTGTGGAGCTCTTCCTTATACTTATTGTAATATCGGTTTCGGTAAGAGGTTTTGCTCATAAAATATTTTAGTTGTAGGTACTGTCTATTCAAATTATTTCGTAACTAATCTTAACACTTTGAGTAGACGAGTACTTTGACGCCTAAATTAAGGGTATAATTTTTGTTGTTTTCTTTCTTATTATTTAATTCATTTTAAGTTGATATAAATATTTATGAAGGTTTATTTATGTTGTATGTTTGAATTGAAAAAAAAAAGAATAGGTACACAAGTAAAGATAATCTATATATATAAAAGAAAGTCGTGTTAGTTACACCACTTATATCTCAAGAACGGCAGAATAGATTTGAAATTGATAGGGAGGTAGCTTAGAGCCAGGAGACCGATATAGGATACTTTTTAACCAATACTATTTTTTTTACTTTTTACCAAAAATCACGAACGAGGACTGGAAAAAATGGGATTACGCGTACGAAGTCGCGGGCAGAAGCTAGTTTATTATATATGTTTAAATTATCTGTGGCAACCTAGCCACTTTCAAGACTGGAAACCAATTTATATTCTTCTTTTGTTTTATGAAATAAATTGAGTGTGCTTCTGACTAGCTTTAAATAAGCTATTATTTAAAGCTTATTTAAAACTATATAGCTATATTCATGCGTACAATTTATAACAGTTATGCTTTTACTACTTTATTTGCACGTTGACTACCTTGTCGGCCGAGTCGCAAGTGTGACTGCTGGGCAAGGGGTCTCGGGTTCGATTCCCGAGTCGCGATGTATTACTGGGTTTTTAAAAAAAAATCTTACTTAAAGCACGGAGTCTGGAATTGAGCTCGGTATATGGAAATAGGGGGTGAGCCTATTGCCATATACCGGGCTCAATTCCAATGGTGTTGCATTGTACAGTGGCATTAAGGTGCATATTACACCTCTGTCTACCCCTTCGTGGATAAAAACTTTTATTTACGTGAAGTTTATTATGTGTGTACTTTAATGATTACTTTTTAAACTATTATTTTCCTTTTTATTTATCTACTAGCTTTTATCCGCGGCTTCGCTCGCGTCACAAAAGGATAAAAGTAGCCTATGTGACATTTACCAATACACACAGCGCCATCTATACCAATTCTTTTGTTGTCCCTCGGGAATATCATTTTTTTCCGGGATAAAAAGTACCATATTATTTAATCCAGACTTCTAACTTTACGTCTGCAAAAATTCAAAGCAATCGGTTTAGTAGTTACGGCGTGAAATCGGAACAAACAAACAAACTCACTTTCCGATTCATAATATTAGTAAGGATGGTATGTTCAATTAGAAAGTTTTTAATGACCTACGTGTCTGTTTAACTTACCTACATATAGAAAATGAAATGGCATAATTATATACGTTAAATACAATTTATATTTTACAAATAAAATAAGAAAAAACTATAGAGGTACAACCGGTCCCAACAGGGTTTGATGAAATGAACAATATTTATTTAAACTCTTGTTTGATTACAATTTCAGCCTGATATTTGAAAATGTTCAATCCCTATATCAAATATTACATCATTTTATTTGATTAATGATATTTGTTTTATTTTTATTTATTTATTTATTCATTATTCATGAACACACATAGAACAAAACAGTTACACATATATATATCTAACCGAAGTACAAAGTTCACACATTTCAATTGGAATTTCTGTGGGCCTGTGACAGGAAAAGAAAATATGACACGGTGTGTTACACAAATCAAGTAAATTTAACTCAAAAACAATTAAACCTGAATTATAACTTGATTTAAAAATATATACAGAATTGAAGGGTACACAAGGGTGCAAAAACAGGTGCAAGACACCATTGCACCAAACTGGTGGCAATTGTCCATCTTCAATGTGTAAGTGGTTCAACGGCCAATTCACACCACAATAACTATACAAAAAATCACATTAAGGAATCTTAGACTTGGCACGACTTTGTCTAGATTTCATTACTGGTTAGACATGTGACTCCATCGAGATTTGGCTAGTTTTTAAAGAATGTTTTTGGTTGGATGTATTTGACATTTATGAAATAATATGAACTAGTTCTGCAATATTAATTAAATGTATGTATTACATGTTTTCTGAAGCATATAGTAGACACACATGTGTGATAAATAATTAGTATGTCGAATCCCATTGCCCCGAGCTATACTATACAGCTTCTTAGTTAATATCAATATCTAAGAGAATTTTGCAATGCAAACACAAATATAGCGTATGGCGTAGAAGATGCTCATTGTCCAGTTGTACCTATTCAACATCGATTGTAAAATATAAAGTAATACCAGTTAGAAGCCCTCGAATCCATCGAGAGACACGCCTCTCATATGAATCGTCATAGATGAGCCTCTTGGCACGCTTGGCACGCCAAGAGGCTCATCTATGACGATTCGCTTGTGGAAGCTCGGCTACAAACCCTTGAATACAGGCGCAAAGTCGCAAGCCTTTCGGTCTTCTACCGGATACATTTCGGTGAGTGTGCGTGGGAATTTTTTCTACAAACTTTTTCCCCCTAGTCCATTTCACCACCGTACCACCAGACGAACGGCGGGGCGCCACCCTTATATGGAGGACATTCCACCCATTCGCACGAAGCGTTTCGCTTCAAGCTTCCTCATGCGAACCGCTAAGGAATGGAATTCCTTGCCAGAGGCTGTGTTTCCCGTCAAATGTGACTTGGGTGTCTTCAAGTCCCGAGTGGACAGGTTGCTCATAGGTAGGCGTGCTCCATCGTCGGCTACATCATCGCTTACCATCAAGCGAGATGGTGGTCAAACGTCGACCTATAAAGTATAAAAAAAATATCTGACGATAAACCATTGCCGTTCTTCATTTTTTAAAAATATATTTCTGATGTATTTATTAAAAATAATTTACTAACATTATAATTCTGACCAACAGTCCGGTATCTGTCAAAATGACTAAAATTACGTGTTATTTTTGGAAAACCTTTCTTCATAACTTCCCACACCGCATTTATTTATTATCTGACCTAAGAAAATTGTAATAAAGTTCATTATCCACTCCCACTTCAAACTCAGTGAGAGTTGGATTACACTATTACAGAATATTCAAACATATATTTTTAAAAATAAACATGATAATTGTACTTCGAACATTATATATGGTAATTAAGCTAATAAATTATACAGGGATTTATAAAGCAAATTAACCATCGGAGATTATTTAAAGCCTGTTTGTAACCACGATCAAAGCATCCTGGGTAATCAGCTGGTATATATGTTACCGGCCAAACCCGATTTCAGGACAAACTAGTTTTGCCTAGGCTAAACTAGTTCTTCCTATAAGCGTTAGGATTAACTAGTATAGCCTAGTACAAACTAATTTGTCCTAAGCCAGATAGGACAAACCAGTTTAGGCTAGGACAAACTAGAGGTAGTTGATCCTGATATAAATACGCACACTCTAGGATAAACTGGTATGACCTAGTCATAATATGATTATTGCGTCTATTAAAAAAACAATGCGACTGCCTCGTTGGCTGAGTGGTCGCAGTGCGACTGCCGGGCAAGGAGTCTCGGGTTCGATTCCCGGGCAAAGTATTAGTTATTTTATTTATTGAATATGCTTCATGCACAAAATGTACAAATACTTAATGCCGCAGGCGTTTTCTTCCAGTCTGACCTTTGGGTGATGCAGAGAAGAGTAAATGGTAGGTGCAATTACTGGGTATTTTTTTTAAACGTTGCCCCACACTAGGATTTTCTCCTATGTCGTGGGTGCGTTTACAAACATACAAGTTCACATACACATGACACCCAGACCCGGAACAACAAGTTGTGGATCGCACAAAGTGTTGTTCCGTGCGGGAATCGAACCCGCAACACGTCGCACGTTTTTTTTAAATCTCAGTAGTAGCACAGACTCTGGAATTGTGCCCGGTATATAGCCCAATAGGCTCACACCCTATTACATGGGACTCATAACATAAATAGTGAAAAGTGGGTGTTACATTGTACAGTGGCATAATGTGCTGCCTACCCCTTCGGGGATTAAAGGTGTGATGTTATGTGATAAAAACAGTATTATTTGTTATAGTACCTATGATTGTTTGTATTGCCAATTATTATCTATAACTTGTAGCGACGAATCATTATGATTTTAAATTAATAACAATTTAAATCATTATTGCTTCTTTTAAAAAACACTTATTATTTGTTATAGCATGATTGTTCGCATAACCAATTAACCATAAGTTTTAACGACGAATCATTATAGTTTAATAAAAATGATATATTTTTCAATTACGGAGTATTTTATTCAATTTATCTATTTATTCCGACTTTCTAGATGTATTAGAATGTTTAGACTAGGCCATACCAGTTAATCCTAGAGTATGCGTATTTATATTAGGATCAACTAGTTTGTCCTAGCCTAAACTGGTTTATCCTATAGGGCTTAGGACAAATTAGTTTGAACTAGGCTATACTAGTTAATCCTAACGCGTATAGGAAGAACTAGTTTAGCCTAGGCAAAACTAGTTTGTCCTGAAATCGGGTTTGGCCGGTAACATATATAACATGACGCTGAAACGACTCCCGCATGAAACCATTCTTTACGTAATCCACAAATGGTTTAAGGAATAAACAAAATAATAAAAAAAGGAAAACATTAGGGGGGAAGTCCCTTAACACCGGACGGCACCTAACGCCAGACACTTGAATTAACGAAAGTGTGGAAAGCCAAGCTTCGGCACGAATGGGTCGGCTCGACCGGAGAGAACAATCCTCAAATTCCTAATCCCAAAAGGCCGATAAGGCACTTGTAACGCCTCTGGTGTTCCAGATGTCCATGGGCGACGCCGATTGCTTACAATCAAGTGATCCGTCTACTCGTTTATCGGCTAATAAAAAAAACTAATTAAGCGAGCGATTCAATTCATAGGGGGAAGTTTCCCAGTGGCGCACACATAAGATTTTTAGTAAAAATTGAATAGCTCGTGTTATCAGTTATCGAGATAATACAAGTGTCCGGCGTTACGTGCTGTCTGGCGTTACGTGACTTGCCCCTAATTCTAACAGAAATCGAGGGATACTGTGCAAAGTACTGTACTGTACCTATAATATTAACATTATCTACAGGAGTGCTAGAATGGATACCAGTTCAGCATGTACGAGGTAGGGGCTCGCGCTCGCTGTCATTGCAGCGGTAAGTCCCCTCTTTGAGGAGTGGCTTGAGAGACGCTACGGCGTCCTCACCTACTGCCTGTCGCAGGTGCTTACCGGACACGGAAGTTTCGGTAGGTTCCTGTTTCGGATTGGGCGGGAGGAAACGCCCGGGTGTCATCACTGCGAGGATCGCCCGGAGGACACGGTAGAGCATACGGTGGTGGTGTGTCCTGCGTGGACTGAGCACCGCCGTGTCCTCAGGAATATGATCGGCGACGGCAACCTCTCGCGTCCGGCTCTGGTTCAGACCATGTTACGGAGTGAGGGGGACTGGGATGCCGTCTCCTCCTTCTGCGAAGCAGTCATGCTAGTTAAGGAGGAGGCGGAGCACGTGAGGGAACGAACCTCCTCACGACCCGGCCGTCGCAAGAGACACTCTGGGCGTCGGGGATCGCGAGACGATCTCCGGCCACCGTAAGCACGGGCCTGCGGACGGCGGACTTAACGGGTTGTCGGGGCTCCGGCTCGAAGTGCAGGAGTTGGTTGCTGGTTGCTGGTTGGTGGTGGAGGAACGGGGTTGTTTTTAGTCAGTAAGAGTCTGACACGCCCTCCCGCCTCACCCGGGCGGGAGAAGTCATTGGATGATTTTCGCCCCTCAAAAAACAAGGGGCTCGCGTTAGGATAATTAGATTGTATTTCATATGGATGTTTTGACATACAAAATAATTATATGATTATATGTAGATAAAAAGGCAAATGCAACTTTGAAGTTTTAAATAGGTATAAAGATTGTATAGGCCACGACTGCGCGCTTCTCACGTAGCTTTCTGCCTCGCACTAGACTTGGGCATTGTCGTTCACTTAATTGATCTAGTTCATCAAATCTCGTTCCATGAAGTGAACTCGTTCCTCTAACTCGTTCCACAGTTCATTTCATTTTGATTTGGTAGGCTGGTCAGTCAGTACTACTTGAGCGAAATGTAGAATAGACATGTTTTCGACCGAGTCCGGATTTGGAACTTGTTTAGCTATTCGTTCATAAACTGTGAAATAAAACAATAAGATACGTCACGTATGAAATTCAGTTATAAAATAGATTCGATTTCCCTTCATACTTTTTTCAGGCTTAGGACTGACAATTAAAGTGACTCATATGAATTAATAAACCTACTTTTCACTTTAAAAATCGACTCTATTTACAATATTTTTTTTATGTTTCTTTTTTTTTGTTTTCTCTAATCACATGTATGAATTATTAAACCCATTTTTAATGTTAAAAGGCGTAAGTATTTAAAAATCGACCCTATTTACAATTTCGCTTTTTTTAATTTTAATTCTAAAAATTCTGAAAAAAACGTAAAAGATTAAAAGTAATCTTTTCATTCGTGTAACCTAAAAGTAACCAAAGCAGTTAAAAAATCACCTAACAGGTTACAACAGTAACCTTGTGGCAACGCTGCTCTCGTTCCTACCTACACACACTGACGCGGGCTTAGACTAGAGACGCGGGAATCGGGATTATAATGAGCCGGTGAACGACAGAGTAAAATAATATACCTATACAGGAGCTGGAGCGGTGAACTGTGGAACGATAATTCCGCACAGTACTGAAATAGTTCAGTTCGTTCACTGTGTTTGAGCAGTTCATCGGAACGAATCGCTCCGGAGTTACTCAAGCCTACTCGCACAGCAAAACTGTGGAAAGATCTGTACTGTGGAAAGTCGACGGTATTTCCGAACCGATACGACCTTCAAAAAAACAGCGTACTCCTTTTTAAAATGCTTGCAACGCACCTGTGACTCCTCTAATGCGGGTGTCCATGGGCGGCGCTGATCGCTTACCATCAGGTGATCCGTCTGCGCGTTTGTCTCCTATTCCATAAAAGAAAATATAAATGTATCATTGAAATATGTTAACTTAAAATATTAATATACTAGTAATAAAAGGTAACTACATAGCCGAGCATAGGCTTACCCAATCACTTCCAGCACGGCCATTTAAAAGTGATCTGTACTTAAAAACAAATTTGTACAGTTAAAATTAGTATACCCGAAAAAAAACACACTATTTAAAATTCTTATTCAATTAGTGACGAGGTCATTAACAGTAGTTAAGTAATGCAGCTGTAGCCAAATGCCATTTAGTGCTTGTCTACTTGTAGAGTAGAAAACTAAATTATATGGGATTGACGTAAATTTTGACACTTGTCAGTGTCATCCCCATATATTTAGCTTTCTTCTCTCTCGGTAGACAAGCGCTAAAGTGGCGTTTGGCTAAAGGCACTGGTTCCCTTACGACCTTTTCAGTCATTAGGACCGAAACAATCTTAGAATCTACATATAACTCGGAATAAGTCACATAGGTACTTGTGTTGGTAGATTTCGAACCCTCACCTTCGTGCAAAAGAATAGGGCGTCTTAAACAACGAGGTCATATTTAATTGTATACAACGCACACACACATACAGTATACATTTACACAATATATATATACGATATTCACACAGTATACACGTCGGAACCACAATCAGACAATGAAACCACAACTCGAGAGATGTTAGCATTTATCTTCACGTCAGCAACAGACATCGGTAGTAATTGACAGTACACTGTTAAATATAGAGGTAAATACATTTCGAAGGGCAATGTTTATTCAATTGTAACTGGTTGGTGGTGGAGTATCAAATACGACAGAGACTCCGTTGGAATCTCGGGTCAGCTGGCTACAACAGTGTCTTCAGTTAGGTGTGAGAGAGCCATGCTTTAGCACGAATGGGCCGACTCGACCGGAGTGATAGCTCGGCCGAGCAGAAAACCGACGTGAAACAATGCTTGAGTGGTGTTTCGTCGTGTGAGTGAGGTTACCGGAGCCCCAATTTCCCCCTATTGGCGAAGGGGGCCAATCTTCCCCATCCCAACAATCCTCAAATTCCTAATCCCCAAAAGGCCGGTAACGCACTTGTAACGCCTCTGGTGTTCCAGGTGTCCATGGGCGACGTCGATTGCTTACCATCAAGGGATCTGCCTGCTAGTTTACCGACTTATCCCATAAAAAAAAAAATAAAAGTAAAGAATCTTCAGCTAAAATACGTTTATTCGGTGCCACAAAACAGAAACATTTAACTTCAATGATGGGTAAAAAAACCAAGTTTCAACCAAGTTTATTACTATCCTGTAAAAATTCTATATAACTATTAGGTACCTAATTATAGACTTGGCCGGGGTCAAATGGTTTCAGTATCAATCTGCCAAGGAAGATCTAGATCAAGGAACAATTTTCAGAAAAATCCAATTTCTGTTTTGGCGTAAACACCCTATTTATTGACAAATACCTCTAACACTATAATTATATTCATTAGTAACGGTTTATAATTTGTAACATAAACATTTACTTACGTAAATTCTAATTACCTAATTACATAAAGCGAAGCCACTTCACAGGGCTTAGTACAAGTTTGAATCGAAACGAGACTGCGTTCACCGCCCTGATTGCTCGGTTCATTGAAGTCGGCCAATCAGAGCGCTGAACGCGGTCTCATTTCGATTATCTTAAACGTAAAACAAACTCATATTAAGGCCTCAGATTGTAATTTAGTAAGCTACTATATTTAGGCCTCCTTCTTATAGATAAAATTTAGATTTATTGAATAATCTTATTGTTAACCTCGATAAAAAGTAGGTTGTCAGTCTGTATGTCTATTTGTTTGTGCGCGATTGGCGGAAGTTTTCAGAAAAGTGTTTGTAAGACAAAATTTTGGTATATTAATTATCATCGACTAGATTATTTTGAAACATTAAACACGTATTTTTTATTTCCTTACAGATACAAATACTTTCGACGATATATTGATTTGAAATGTTGCGTGACGTCACTTCTATGTACATACATTTTATACGTAGAAATGACTTTTATCCCCCACTCCTAAACTTTGATGCGTTTTATCTAAGTATTGTTTTATAATACGACAAAATAAAAAAATACGTGTCTAATATTTTTTGATTACCTAACTGACGTACTAATTAGATTCATAATTTTCATACCCTGTCATCATTCCTATTGAACATGCATTATGATATTTAATGTAAACAATTTTTAGGTTTGTATTCAATATAGAATCTTTGATGGTGAATAAAATAAATAAAATATGGAAAAAAATAATAATAAAACGTAACACACTGGTCGAAAAAACCCGATATATTTCTGAAAGGGTTGGTAGAGTAAGTAGTTAATATAGAGGTACATTCAGTTTTCGGCTGTAGTTCACCGCCCTATAATTCCATTAACATATTTATTTAAAAGCTTTTCAACTGGGTAGATAATACAAAGCAGTGCTTACAATACGTGAATTGTGCTGCGTTATTATTGTGCACTACTGAAATAGGTTTCAGAGGAGAGGAGTAGGTGTAATTACTCGTCATCTCCTTCTACTATGGGCACGGATTGGGGACATGTAGGTATTACCTCTTTATCTCTAGTTGCACTCGGGTGCTTTGTAAGGGTTCAGTTCTAGTAGTATTATGTTTTCGAGTATAGTGTAGCAGTTCAAATACAGCACTACCACTATTTTTGGTGTAAATGATAAATTATAGTTATTTCTGCAAATATTTTACAAAGTAACACTTTTACACGTTAATCTTTAAATTACTAGATAAGGGCCGGATTTCTTAACTGACTCAGAGGAGTCAGTTAAGAAATCCGGCCCTTATCTTCTTATCATCTTAAATAATTCCTTCTCAGAGGAGAAGGAATTATTTATGATGGATATAGTATATATTTATGTTGGTGTCTTCCCTTTCAATAAATGAATGTTACTTGCGTGTTGACTGCACGCTTGATGCGGTGGCTGGGCAACCGCCTGCCGTGCAACGTGTCGCGGGTTCGATTCCCGCACGGAACAACACTTTGTGTGACCCACAAATTGTTGTTTAGGGTCTGGGTGTCATGTGCATATGATATTGTATATTTGTAAACGCATCCACGACACAGGAGATAATCCTAGTGTGGAACAACGAAAAAAAAAAAATTTCGCGACTAAATATCGTTTAACGTTACTTATTTTTTGACCTTCACTATGAGCTGAGAACTAAATGAAATGAAATGAAAATGAAATGAAATGAAAATGAAATGAAAATGAAATGAAAATGAAATGAAAATGAAATGAAAATGAAATGAAAATGAAATGAAAATGAAATGAAAATGAAATGAAAATGAAATGAAAATGAAATGAAAATGAAATGAAAATGAAATGAAAATGAAATGAAAATGAAATGAAAATGAAATGAAAATGAAATGAAAATGAAATGAAAATGAAATGAAAATGAAATGAAAATGAAATGAAAATGAAATGAAAATGAAATGAAAATGAAATGAAAATGAAATGAAAATGAAATGAAAATGAAATGAAAATGAAATGAAAATGAAATGAAAATGAAATGAAAATGAAATGAAAATGAAATGAAAATGAAATGAAAATGAAATGAAATGAAAATGAAATGAAATGAAAATGAAATGAAATGAAATGAAAATGAAATGAAAATGAAATTAAATGAAAAATAATTTATTTGGTGTTGTACCAAATAAATTATTTTTCATTTAATTTCACACCAGGCACAAACACAATACAATAAATACAATGCAAACAAAAAATTAGGAGTGAAATTAAAAAAAAAAACCAAAAATAGATGTGAAAAAATCGGTATTAATCTAAAGAAAACAACTCAACAAAGACGAACATTTGAACATCTTAAAAGATGTTTTAATAATTTAGATGATTACTGGAAAGAATTCCAGTACAATCATGATCGCCTTGCTACGGAAAATAAGCTCGACGCATGCTTATTTTACAAAACAAGAATTTGAGAAGACTTTAAAATCGTATAAAGCTGTGAGAACATTAATCAATGAGATGCAACAACAGTTGCTGGAAGCTCCGTCTGGCAGTGGAGGTCACGATCAGCCTACCGAGAGTATGTCGTTAGAAATGAAGTCGGAGACGGAGCAGTCATCAACAGAACAGCAGTCGAGAGGAGAACATAAAACAAAAGCATTTAGCTTAACAAATCGTCCCGCATGGCAGGTGAATCAAGGCACAAATAACAAATTAAACGATTTACTGCGTAAGCAGGCAGCTAATTTTAAAGCTTTTTCTAGAACTGTCTCAAACATTAATTTAGAGCATATTTCGGACAAATGGGGATTTGAAGATATTCTTAAAACATTGCAAACTAGGTGGTCTACAATAGATTCTCTTCACTGGGAAATTGATTCTGAATTAATTGATCAAAACGAAGAATACGAAGAAAGTTATTTATCTCACGAAAAGCAATTCAACACTTTAAAAAAGGCAATTAATACTAAAATGTGGTATGTAGTTCATAGGGAGAAGTCTACCCCTAAACTAGAAATACCTACTTCTCACGGCAATTTCAACTAATGGATGTCCTTCAAAGATTTGTTTCAAGAAGCCATACACAATAATCCTGCGCTTTCGAATGTCCAAAAAATGCAATTTTTAAAGGGCAAGGTCAAAGGCGAAGCCGAACGGTTAATCCAACATTTATCTATAAGCTCGGATAATTATTCTGTATGTTGGGACATTCTGCAACACCGATACAATAATAAAAGGGCAATATTCTCTGCCCACTTAAATACAATCTTAAGCCTTCCTAATGTGTAACAGCAATCATTGCCACAAATTAAGAAAATACCTCTACATGATACAACTTTTGAATGCCTTAATGCTATTCGTAATTTGGATATTGATATAAGTACGTGGGATCCGATGGTAGTCCACATCTTATCCCAAAAATTGGACTTTGATTCCTATTACGACTATATTGAGTCACTCAAAAATTCCCGAGAGCTACCGATTCTACAAGAATTTTTAGATTTCTTGGAAACTAAATTTATTAGTTTAGAATCAGTTCGTCGTAAACAAGATACCTCCCACCATAAGGGTGGTTTTAACATTTCGTCTCAATCATCAACAAACTTTAAGAAACATAACTTAAATCAAACATTAAACAAACTTAATTATGAGAATCGCGAACATCAAACAAAATCGTTTCATGTGTCCAGGATCAAATGTCCACGTTGCAGCGGTGAACACGGATTGTACCTCTACAATTGCAAAACTTTCCTAGAATTGCCTTGTGAACAAAAACTTGCAACGGCAAGGAAATTGCAAGTGTGCATAAATTGTTTGTTTAGCCATAATGGTAAACAATGCAATTCAATAAAACAATGTCGCAAAAGTATGGCTCCTCATAATACATTATTACATGACGCTTTTATTAAGTCAACCTCTCAAGTTACTAAAAGTGATACGAACTGTGGGAAAATATCGAATGCTTCCCAGGATGGTAACACGGAAATTTTGCTTGCAACAGCGCTTGTAAGCGTAATAGCGGCTGATGGTACTTACCATGTCATGCGAGCTCTTATCGATCAGGGCTCGCAAATATCATTGATAACAGAAAGGGCTGCTCAGATGTTAAAAATTAAGCGTCAAAAACGTAAAGGTACCGTTCTCGGAGTGGGTGAAAAACAAAATACCTGCAAAGGAATGCTCAACATAACATGCAAATCAACTAACAGCGACTATAAGTTCTCAACACAAGTTCTAATTATGAACAATCTCCTCAAAAATCTCCCTAATCAAACATTTAACAAGCCCTCCTGGTCTTTTATTGAAAGCATACAATTGGCGGATCCTGAGTACTATATAAGTAAACCTATGGACTTGCTACTTGGGACCGAAGTCTATGCTAACATTCTCATGGAAGGTATCATTAAGGGATCTGACCCATCCCAACCTATAGCTCAACAAACCCACCTCGGGTGGATATTATGTGGAGGCACTAACAAAACATTTCGGTGTAATGTTGTCTTACATGACTTGGAGGACATACACACATTTTGGGAGGTAGAAGAAATAACAGAGCCATCAAACATGTCTGTGGAAGAACAAGAATGTGTCTCCTTCTTTTTGAAAACTACAAGCAGAAAGGAAGATGGACGATACGAAGTGCGTTTACCCATGAAAGAAAACATAGAAAACAAATTAGGTTCATCAAAGCCAATGGCCTTGGCACAGTTCCGAAGCCTAGAGCGTAAATTCCAGCGCTCAGAAACATTCTCACAACATTACAAAACATTTATGAACGAGTATTGAGAATTAAAACACATGAAATTAGCACTTAACAATAACATTACATCAGACTGCTATCTACCGCACCATGGTATTCAACTGGAGGAATCAACTACCACGAAATATAGAGTAGTTTTTAACGCGTCCGCTCGCACAACAACTGAGTACAGCCTCAATGATTTAATGCATAAAGGACCTAACCTCCAACAAGATTTGCAATTGTTATTACTGAAGTGGAGGCAATATCCATTCGCATATACCGCTGACATTGAAAAAATGTATCGGCAAATTCAGGTAAGCGAATTGGATCAACATCTGCAAAAAATAATTTGGCGAAAAAATTCTATTCAACCTATAAAATCTTATCAACTTACTACAGTAACATACGGAACAAAAGCAGCGCCATTTTTGGCTTTAATGACATTAAAGAAACTTGCTGCTGACGAACAAAAAACATTCCCGGATGGCATCATACATATTAGATAACAATTGCTATATGGATGATGTGGTCCATGGGTTTCATTCAATTGAACAAGGGAAAAGTCTATTAAATGACTTAATTTCACTGTTAAAATCAGGAGGATTTAACCTACGAAAATGGGCTTCCAATGAACCTCAACTGATCGAACACTTACACCAACCAAAAAATGAAGATACAATCACAGACGTTGTATTTATTTTGAAATCAGAATCTACTTCAAATCTCTGGGCCTTTGTTGGGATTCAAAAACAGACAATTTTTTCTTCCGATTTGATTTTGCTAAACAATTATCTAAACCAATAAAACGTAACTTATTATCCGAGATATCCAAGCTATTTGATCCGTTAGGATGGCTGACACTATTATCAACTAAATTAAATAGTAATATTGATAATGTATCTTATGTAATTTACATTATACCTATATATACGGATATATGTATGTATTTACAGTTATGCATCACATAAACCATTATACCTATTACACCTACTGTTGCACATCTCTGCATCACCCCATGGTTGACTGTCAGAGAATGCCACCCGGCATTAAGTCCGCCATCGTATGTTTGTTATACAGAAGTGTTAATAAATAAATAAAATAAATAAATGAAACACGAAAGTATTGAGCCAGTCGAATTGCTGACACCGCACGACATACATCACTATGTCGTCAGCTATACCCTCGTCCTGGCAGCAGTTCTGGTGGCAGCCGTGTTCCTGTGGCGGTGGCGACGACGTCGCATGCGACGCGTGCTCATCTCCCCCGACATGGCACTTCAAAGTGTTAACGTCGCGAGTAGTGTGTAGTGTTGGTGCGTGAACATAACAGGGCTAACCGATAGTCCAGTGAGTAAAGTGGAATAAGTGTTTTGTGAAAAGCCAATCAAAGTGTAGTGTTGCGAAAACAAAAAAAAAACTTGGGACTTTAAGATTGTATTATAAGGTTTCTTGTAGTATCTCTTGAATGTAATCATTAGCATAGCATTGTTTACTTTTAAATATCATCTACTGAACTTTAGGATAGCATCATATTCGCCAACTAACATAATTTTACTCTCATCTCATCCTAACTTACGCCGCCCCGGAATATGTTCGGTGTAAACCCGAACACATGAGCAATGAACATACGATACATTAGTGTACTTGTCGATCGCGAACAGAACGGGTGCATTCATCATATAACATAAACATTAACATTTCTAACATTTTTTAACATTAAAAATTAACATTAAGAAAGTGCTCTGAACTCCTTATGAACAATAAACTTTTAGGGTCACTTATGCGTTTGATATCTACCTACGACCTTACACCCCGTACAAATAGGGTATAGTAATTAGCCAAAAAAAGATTTATTAAATATGATAAAAATTATAATGCGTGTGTGTGAACAGAATGTACCCGCATTATAGAGGTATAATTGAGGTATTTTGCACCACCATATCAAGCCTTCGCTGTGTATCGATGAGGTATTGTCGCAAGCGTCTTCTAAATGCACCCATTGTTGAATCCTTACTATTGAGTCGGACTGCCTCGTCTGCCGAGTGTTCGTAAGTGTGACTGCCGGGCAAAGGGCCTCGGCTTCGATTCCTGAGCCTGGCACCGTATTACAGGGTCTAAAAAAAAATCTCAGTAGAAGCACGGAGTCTGGAATTGTAGCCGATATATTTTATGGCAGTAGTCATCCCCTATTACATGGGACTCAAAACATAAATAATGAAAAGTGGGTATTATATTGTATAGTGACATTAAGTGTCGTAATGTGCACAAAAGTAGTTTACTTGGACGCCTAACGAGCTGAAAAGCTGTGTTTTATACTGGGAGCCGGTGTTTCAACTGATAAAAGGATAATATCACGCCTTTTATCTCCGACGGGGTAGGTAGAGGCCTACCCCGTCGGAGATAAAACACATTATACTCGTAACTTTCAACAGACAAGAGGCTATGTTACATATGTTATATCAGTCAAGATCTAACCTGCCGGTTTCTTGGGCTTTTATACGCAATAAGAATTAAGATATGATTTTTTCAGCTCGTTAGGCGTCCAAGTAAACTGCTTTTGTCAATATGATATTTTATTTAATATAATATTTCATCTAATTCAATCTTCGGTAGGTAAACTTGAACTAGTTGCCAATAAAACAGAAGTTAGTACTTCATGAAAATGCTGTTAACAGCAATGCCCTTCACCTTTATATCTAATTGCCAAACCAACCCAGTCAAAACCTAACATTTTAACTATAAAGTTCGCTCTCAAACTGTATTGTGAAAGGTTCGCTCCCAAAAATTAACAACCCGTACATAATTCAACTTTATTAAAGCAAAAGGCCTGCGAAGTTACCTTTAAAATTATGTTCTACAAAGTGTTTGATGGAAAAACAAACACTGTTACGATCTAACATAAAAGAGTTTTTATCACCAAAAATGTAGACTCCAAACATTTTGATCAATTTTTAAAAGACAATTCTTATGTTGATGTGGCATTTTACACCTTATCACTAAGGTAGATAAGGTCAACAATTCTACTACCTACGTTAGATACATATTTAAGTGTGTGAGCAAAATGCTACGCCGTGCCTACGCCAGGCCTACGCGTGCTACGCGGTCATAGCAGATCGCTACGGGCTAAAAATATGTTTAATTTATACGTGGTTTGGGCACGTAGGCCATTCATGTTTGAGAGAATTTTCCTTTCATTTTTCGCTGAAACCCAAGTGGCTTAGGTTTATGTCGATACATAATGTATTTGTATTTATATTTATACATTTTTACATTGGTTATTTAAGTACATAGCTCCTCCATTGTTCAAGATTATATCGACTTCGTCAGTATTTACATGTAATGTGTAGGAGGAATTATTAATATCTGAACCAATTATTTTTAGACATGTTTGTGAGGCTTGGAATATGTTAAATGAAAACATACATAATATGATTCTATATTTGTGTGTTTCAAATAATAATATGAAGTGTAAATTGGTTTTAGTTATATCGTATTGTATTTTTGCAGGTTCTTCGCCGTCATATACCCGCTCCGGCTGCCAGTGGCACGCAGGCGCAGTAAACAGATGCTGCTCTGCGCCTGGGCATTCGCACTTGCGTGTAGTTTACCTCAGGTAAGATATATTATAATTTAATAGTAACATAATAAAATAGTAATTTAACACTATGGCTGACTGCCCTTATGATTACTTAACGGTATTGTGTCCATGGACGACGCTGATTGTTCATACAATCAGATGCTTTTTTTAAAAAGAGTAACGAATGGAGTTTCTTTCTCGCTCTTCTCCATTCGAATCTACATTTTGGAATGAACACCGAGCTTTACCTAGCTTCACTGACGGACTGACTGACAGACTATTATTTATTTTGTATTTGTTGACGTTTGAATAATACCAAATTATGGTTTAATTGAAATAAATATTTTGACTTTGACTTTGATGGAAAGTCGACTCGTTTGCAACCTCTATAAAAAATGCTTCCTGTCATAGATGCGGTTATTATCACCACCATCAAATCTAAGTGATGTGGCAATAAGCACCTCACGTTTCCTGATGAAGGTGGTATCGAGTTAGTTTTCTACCACCCAGATTCTCAGAACAGGGTGTAAGCTCACTCTCCCCTTACTCTAGTGAAGCTTATTGCATACCTATTTTACCCGTGACTGCCAATCCAAAGAATGAATTGTGTGATGATGTATATGTCGATGCAATCTATCTATTTCTTCTATATATAACTATAATAATATCGTAGAAAAGTCAAAACTGTATATAGAATACGTTATGTTGGTTGATTGTTAAATTATACTCGGATTGGTTTCACTTGAATTTATTAATATAATGTGCGGAGCGCACGACACACACCAGATCTTATCCTTACTATTATAAATGGGAAAGTGAGTTTGTTTGTTTGTTCCGACTTCACGCCGTAACTACTAAACCGATCGCATTGAATTTTTGCAGACGTAAAGTTATAAGTCTGGATTAAATAATAGGGTACTTCTTATCCCGAAAAAATTTGATATTCCCGAGGGAAAACAAAAGTATTGGTATAGATGGCGCTGTATGTATTGGTATATCCTTATCCTTTCCTTATACTATTATAAATGGGAAAGTGAGTTTGTTTGTTTGTTCCGACTTCACGCCGTAACTACTTAACCGATTGCATTGAATTTTTGCAGACGTAAAGTTAGTAGTCTGGATTAAATAATAGGGTACTTTTTATCCCGAAAAAATTTGATATTCCCGAGGGAAAACAAAAGTATTGGTATAGATGGCGCTGTATGTATCCTTACTATCCTTACTATTATAAATGGGAAAGTGAGTTTGTTTGTTTGTTTGTTTGTTTGTTTGTTCCGACTTCACGCCGTAACTACTAAACCGATCGCATTGAATTTTTCCAGACGTAAAGTTAGTAGTTTGGATTAAATAATAGGGTACTTTTTATCCCGAAAAAAATTTGATATTCCCGAGGGAAAACAAAAGTATTGGTATAGATGGCGCTGTATGTATCCTTACTATTATAAATGGGAAAGTGAGTTTGTTTGTTTGTTCCGACTTTACGCCGTAACTACTAAACCGATCGCATTGAATTTTTGCAGACGTAAAGTTATAAGTCTGGATTAAATAATAATGTACTTTTTATTCCGGAAAAATTTGATATTCTAGAGGAAAAACGAAATTATTGGTATAGATGGCGCTGTGTGTATTGGTATATGTCACATAGGCTACTTTTTATCCTTTTGTGACGCGAGCGAAGCCGCGGGTAAAAGCTAGTATTACTATAATGTAGTGAGTGGGTCATATCTTACGACAGTAGTGATATTATGATATTAATAAAATTTTGTTTTAGTTAATATTATTTTATTAATTTTTAAAAGAATACTTGGATCGTGATCCATTATCGATATCGAAGCCAAAAATATGGTTATTACAATTTTTGTCTGTTTATCTGTTTGTCTGTATTTACACTCTTTTTTAATTCAAATTTTGCATAAATATTACTAACAAGTCGGGTCAACATATAGGCTACATTTTATCAAGCTATTGTCTACGGAGGAGGAGCCCTCTGCCTATCCCTTCGGGGATAAAAGGCGAGATGTTATGTTATGTAATAATAACGGGATAACATGGCAAACTAAAGGGAAATAAAAAAATGAAAGAGCATACTAAGCATGAAAAACTGCTATTATTTATTTCACTTCAACCCCACCTTCTTATTTCTAAAGGCAACATTCCTTCCGTGTAATTTAGCCGAAAGATTTATTCGTTCGTATATTGCGTGTGGACACATTAATCTTTTTGGCTGGAGAAGGGTTAATGCCGTTTATATGGGGGAAGTATGTAGTATAATAATGATAATATACCATGCAAGTACTTTAACAGATTTTTTTGCATGGATCAAATACTTTCTTAGTAGCACACCATACAATTATATGGACAAGTACTTCCAATTTGTATTAAGAATTCTGATTGAAAACAATATCTATCAAGGAACTTTGGCACTCTGCACTGTTGGCGCGGTGGCTAAGCAACTGGCTACCGCGCAACGCGCCGCGGGTTCTATTTCCGCACAGAACAACTCTTTGTGTGACTCACAGATTGTTGTTCCGAATCTGGGTGTCAAGTGTATGTAAACTTGCATGTTTGTAAACGCACCCACGACACAGGTGATAATCCTAGTGTGGGGAATTGTTTTATTAAAAAAAAACTTCACATACAATGACATATGATGATGCGAGTGCTCATTGTTAAATGGGATAAATGGGATTTGAACTGCGAACTCTACCCCATAGTGCCAAATGTATGACAAGTGCCAAAAATGAAGTTTATGGTTTACCTTGTTACATAGAGGGGATCATAATACATTAGTACATGGGTTGTTGATAATGACTGTGGTACCGCACATTGGAATTCCAACGATATTGACAGGGAATGACATACAATTTTACATCTTGCAAGTGTGCGCGCGATTAAGCCTGAATAGAATATTCCACCGAATAACTATTGGGCAGTAGTCCACCAGCCAGGATCACCTCGCCTGGTCGGAGAATCCTCCCTTTCTTAGAAAACTATACCTACTTTCTTTATTTATTCTTATATTTCCGACTACAACTATCGCGGTACTCGACAGCCGCCGCGTCGCGGGTCGTGGAATGCTGCTCATGAATTTGAGCCTCCAGCATGGCTTGAAACTAGTCGAGTTCCTCGTCAAACAGTTACGAGAATAAGCCGGAAACATAATAATTAACTTTACAATCTGTGCCCTAAAATAATGATAGTATCGAGCAGAAGAACTATATTACAGGCTCATTTCTCGAGTTAACCGTCTGCAGCTGACGTGTAGTCCCACAGACACCGCGAAATACAAAATCACGTGATATACCGTCATTTTTCAAATACGAGCATCACTGCTGCGAGTACCTTACTGTATAGTGCTCGCTATACTGTAATTCTACAAAAATATTTGCTGTTGAAATGGTGTCTGGTATAATATGTATACACCTCAGTTGAATTGTAACAATTTAACCACGTCAGTTGCAGAGGGTTAAATCTGTCTTAACACTATTTAAGCGTACTTTCGCCATAAATAAAGCCTTACCAATCCATTAATACTACCGCTCACGCACAAAACGTATTTCTAGAAATCAAAACAAATTTCTTTCTGCTTAATATCTCATCTTCATAACCTTACGTAAAAATAATACACAATTTAATAATAATGTCGTCGTGGACTGACATCAAAAGAAAATCTGATACGATTACTAAGCATTTGATAACAAATTGATCTAAATGTGGCTATTAAAATGTTAGTACCGTTAACCGTACGTGGGCTGAAAGAATCTATTTATTATATCTTTATTCACCCAAAACCACATCTGTGTCGTGTTATTTAGAATACGTGTGGGAGAACCATACTTAACCGGAGTGATACCACGGTCTCATTGAAAACCGACGTGAAACAACATGCGTTGTATTTCGTTGTGTAAGTGAGGTTAACTGTGGCCCCATTACCCTCCTCCCTTCTCGATCTTCCCAATCTCCGAATCCCCAACAATCTTCAAATTCCAAAACAATAATTTTTAGATTGCATACATAGTTTTATTATCTACGCTTTTTTTAACTGGAGAAAATCATCGAATTACTGCTCCTGCCTGGATGAGGTGGGAGGGAGTGTCAGACTCTTACTGACTAAAAACCACCCCGTATTGGCTTCAGCCCTATTGGAGCCCCATCGTTGATGGTCTGATGGCTCTTTGAGACGCGCGGTACGTTTTTATTACGCATATAGTCAGTTCCTGACCTCAATGTTCCAAAAAGTGATGCTCTGAAAAAGAAGATAACAAGAAGACAAAAAGGTATTAACAGGGTCAACAAAGCTATTGTATTAGAGGTATACAAGACGTCCATAATCTACGACATTTTATCATAGCCTACGCTTGCTTTAAGCTTCGTTCGATACAAAACAAAAAAAAAAAGATTTATCACTTCATTGTTCTTTACTTTTTCAACCGAAAGTCGAAATCACTTCTATCGATATTCCTTATCGATTACCTACAGGTATTTTTATCATGCTGTCCACCCACACTAGGAAAAGCAGTGGAGCTGTGTGAACATAGTTTTACTTGCGTCACTCCTATCACGTCGTAGAATCGAGCAGCTATTCATTTAAGCAAGGACCACACTGTTGGAACACCTTCAATAAATGAACATATTTCATGTTTAGAGACTAATAACAACAATTTTATTTGTAAGCCACATAAGAATGAATTCGTGTTGGTATTTATCTCGCAGCATGTTGCACAGAAGGAGGGTGCCTAGCCACTACTGCACCAACTGTGTTATCGATTATGGCATAGCGTAATGTTAAACTCTATTGTCGCCTAATTTCCTATGCACTAGGTCCAGGTCCGGATTCAATACTACTGATATTTTTTAAAATGATAAATCTCAATACTGGCTATAACCTAAAATAATCGCTAGTCATATTAAGATGTCTCCTCTTGTTTAACGTACACGTTAGTTTTTTATGACATTGTGACCTACGCCTTAGACGGACCTCGTTTGAACGATTTACGCCACCGGCTAGATAGTGCCTACGTGTATTCTATTTTTTTTGCTCCACTGTTTTTTTTACAAAATACGTTGTTTTAGGATTTTAACTAGGAGATAGACATATCGCACCTTTAATGATAAACCGAAATAATGCGTAATTTTAAATTGTTGGGAAAATGAGGTCAAAGTTCTGCGAGTATGACTGGGTTTATATTTTTACGAACTACAAAAGGACGATTACGATTACAATAATTCTAGTTAGTGGTTAATACTAAGTAATGAAATTAGCTATCAATAGATATATGAATGTTTTCAAACAACCACAATTTTTTTAGAGGCCGATACCTCTATCTCACTCTGCGCGTGCAAATCGAAATTGCCTGTTAGACTGTTGTATTCGTTACACGATTTTAATACGTTTTATGACGGAAAGTCAATATCCCGGTTTTTTTACTAATTACGGTTTATTACTAAAGGTGCGATATGGTCCTTAGAGGTGAACCTGTCGACGTAAATCCGACAGAATTTCAAGGAATTAAAATCGAGTCTCAGTCAAACTTTCAAAGTCAGGTATCAAACTTCAAGGTACTGTTACAAATGTTCTAATATAGCATGCTATAAAGCATTATATTAAGCATCCTCAAAAGTTCAAAAATCGCACGCCTGTCGATTCGTAAACATGGCTGATATGAGCATACTAATTTTGAGCAACAATCCGACACGCATCACTAAGTGAAGCATGCTTTCGTGCTTGAATATAGCAGGTGTAACAGTACCTTAAGACTGTCCTATCCTGGCCTGTATTGTCGCGGAGAACCTAACGGGTAACCGGGGCTCCGGCTCGACGTGCAGGAGAAGGAACGGGGTGGTTTTTAGTCAGTAAGAGTCTGACACTCCCTCCCGCTTCACCCAGGCGGGAGCAGTCATTCGATGATATTCACCCCTTAAAAAAATCCTGTCCTGTAATAGCGCTTATGATCAGTAAACTAACAAAGTGGACTAAATAATAACTCCACTTAAATCTACATTTTGGAAGCGTCTAACTTCATTGACGGACAGACTAAAACACTATTATTTAGTTTGTTTGTTGACGTCTGCATCGTTGGCCGAGTGGTCGCAAGTGAGACTGCCGGGCAAGGGGCGGATAAGGCAAAGTGAGACTGGGTTTAAAAAAAAATCTCAGTAGTAGTACGGAGTCTGGAATTGTGCCCGGTACATGGCAGTAGGCTCACCCCCTATTACATGGGACTCATTACATAAATAGTGAAAAGTGGGTGTTACATTGTACAGTGGCATAATGTGCACCTCTGCCTACCCCTTCGGAGATAACGGGCGTGTTGTTATGTTATGTTGTTTTTTAACGTTTCAAAAGTACCAAATTATGGTTTAACTCGTCGAGCACCGTCAATATAGACACAATTATAGAACAATAGGTTGCGGTCACCGGTGACCGCTTGGTGTTTGTCAGTTTAATCGCAAAAATGCTTTTGAAATTGAGTTTTGAGTTTAAAAAGCATTTTCTTTTTTATTATAACTTGTTCATTCTGTTGGCTCAATGACCCAAAAAGACGTCTTGGCCTCCAACAAGGAAGAATGCCACTGTTTTTCCATAATCCAAATTAATTTAATCTAATATTAACTACATTGACTTAAAAATAATGTAATTGCGTTGGCTATCTTTGTGTGGAAACTCATTAAAAATTAAGATAAGGAAAAACAAAACGAGGATTAATTAATTTACTTCGGATTGTCTTTTCTCCTTCCTTCCTTATAAGTACAAAAGAAATATTGTAACACTGCATTTTAGTGATTTAAGAAGGTTTGAATGATCCCAAAGAAGTTCAGGAAAACTACCATGTTTTAGCTTTTTATGTTATTTTCCCTATATATACGATTTTGAGTGTGGGAGGGCCTGTTCGACCGGAGTGATACCACGGCCTCAAAGAAAATCGACGTGAAATAACGCTTGCGTTGTGTTTCAACATTCGTGAATGAAGTTACCAGAGGCCCTCTTACTCTCCTCCCTCCCCAATCTACGAATTACCAATAATCCTAAAATTCCTAATCCCTAAAATGCCGGCATCGCACTTGTAACGCCTCTAAGTAGCCTAATGTTTCAGGTAACCGTGCGAGGGGCGCCAATTGCTTACCATCAGATGATACGTCAGCTCGCTTACCGGTACTTAACTCGTAAAAAATACGTTTACACGTGGACTAGGGGAAATATATATCTTTTTTTAATAGGTACTTCATCTTGAACCCATTCAAGCAATTTTCTAGAAAAATAAGAATACCAATAAAATCAGATCACTAAGAAGATAGTGAAAAGTGATCACAGAAGTTTATTGAATTAAAAAACGATTAATTTTCCAGTCGTTGACACGAAGCATTAAGACGCGCGACACTGGAAACTAATGAATTCTACTTATTCACTTCGAGATTTAGATTTAATTTTATTTATTTCTTGTGTCTGGAAAATAAGTAATAATATCTTTGTTTATCTTTAGGTTTTAATAAACTTAAATCTAAAAGAAGTAAAATATTAAATGAAAACTATACCATTAACTAGGGGTGCGGTGCCAGAAGACCTCCCCGTGGTGCACCCTGGGTGCGGGCGACAGTCTCCCTAGCGGGGGTGACTGTCGCCCGCAGCAGACTTCTGGACTGGGCGGGCGAACCCGATAGGGTTCTGGAGGCGGCGGGCTGTGTGCGGAGGCTCATAGCCCGCGCTTCCGAGGGGCGTTTCTCCGCCCGTCTCTCTGGACATAGCAGAGAACGTGGCGGAGAGGCAAGGGCGGTGCTCGTTGTGCACTCACGCTGCCAGCGAGCAGCATCGGGACACAAGCTGTCCCCGATTGCAGCCGTCGATATCGTAATCCGTAAGGAGGTCACGGTCATGTTTTGTGACTCTGAACGGAACGAGGGTCTTGGCTTGGTCGCCCGGACCGCGAGGAAGATATCCTCTATAAAAAAATCCTCCAATACTAAGTTCTGGTGCGCGGCGAGAGGGCGCCCACCTCTGACAGGGTACAAAAGGAGCTGGGGGAGATGCGGCGGGAGTTGGCGCGCTTGGCGGCCTCCAACGCGGCTTTGGAGGCCGAGCTGCGATCGGCTAGGGCCGAGCTCGCCGCTGCCTGGGAAAGTCATCCCCAGCCCCAGCCCTCAGCGGATGCCGACGTGGTCGGTCTGCTGCGCAGGGAGATGGCGGCTTTCCAGCGTCGTTTCGACGTGCTGAAGGGCCGACTCCTTCGCCCCCCGCTAGCGTCGAGTTAGGTCGCCCCACCTGCGTCCCCGCGCTCGTATGCGGCCGCTGCGGCCAAGCCCTCGACCTCCACTGGTCAGGCTGGCCGCGGTCCACAACCGACGGCAAAAGCGCGAGCGCCTCCTCCCGCGAGGCCCTCGGCGCCCCCGCCGGTGCAGACCCCGGCTGCGCCGACGGCGCCGCGGGACGCAAAAAAAGGAGGAGAACTCCAGCCCGGGAAGCTGGAGTTGCAACCCGGCCCACGAGTGGAGGACGGCGGCGGGTGGCAAATCGCTGGCGAGACGAGGAGAGTCGCCAGGGAGGGCCGGAAGCGCCGCAAGAAGGCGCAGCGGCAGCGACGGCAGCAGCAGCGCAGGGAGAAACGCGCTGCTGCCTTGCTCCTCGCCCCTAAGACCGCGGCTGTGGTTATTACACTGCAGCCCGAGGCGGTCAATAGGGGCGTTACCTACGGCGACGTCCTCGCCAAGCTCAAGGGGGCGGTAACACCTGCGGAGTTCGGGGCCCCGGGCGGGTTTGCGGTCAAGGTGACCGCTACCGGAGCCCGTCTACTGGAGGTCTCCGGCGCGGCCAGCGGCCCGTCGGCCGACGCCCTGGCTGAGAGGCTTAGGGCTGCTCCCCTCCTGCCAAAGCCAAGGCCAAAAGTAGGCCCTCCGGGTTCTGCCCTCGGGGCAGACGAGGCCCGCGTGTCCAGGCCCACTAAATGTGTGGATGTTCGGATTTTGGGCCTGGACGACTCCGTCACGGAAAGTGAGGTGGTGGCCGCTGTGGCCAGGACGGGAGGGTGCCCTGCTGACCAGGTCAAGGCGGGCACCATCCGTCCGGACAACTCGGGGCTGCGCACGGTGGTGGTGAGCTACCCCTTCACAGCGGCCAAGAAGCTGAAGGAGGGCAAAAGGCTCTTGGTGGGATGGTTCTCGGCGCAGCTCAAGCTGCTCGAGACCCGGCCTCTGAGGTGCTATCGCTGCCACGTGGGCGAACACGTGAGCGTTAAATGCACCTCGGAGGTGGACCGCAGCGACTGTTGCTTCCGCTGCGGTCGGCCCGGTCACAAGCCTGGCTCGTGTACCGCCCCGCTGCACTGCAATGCATGTGCGGCGGCAAGCCGGCCAATCACCGGGTCGGGAGTAAGGGCTGCTCCCCTCCTGCCAAAGCCAAGGCCAAAAGTAGGCCCTCCGCCGCCCCCGTCGTTTCCGCCGCCGCCGCCACTGCCGCCGCAGTCGCCGCTGCCGCCACTGAGGAGGTCGGGATAGACTGCCAATAATGGCCCCATTCCGCCTCCTCCAGGCGAACATCAACCACTGCGCCGCTGCTCAGGATCTCCTGCTCCAGAGCATGGCGCAGTGGTCGATCAATGTCGCCGTGGTCTCCGAGCCATACTTCGTCCCGCCCAGGGATCACTGGGTGGCGGACCTCGACCGCTCGGTGACCATCATATCGTCGGCCGCCGCCGGTACCCCGACTCTTGAGGCTGCTCAAAGAGGTCGGGGTTGTGTCGCAACACGGTTCGGAGCGCTCGCTGTGGTGGGCGTGTACTTCTCTCCGAACCGAACTCTCGCCGAGTTCCACAACTCCTTGATGGAGTTGGTCGCCGACGTCGTCGGGTTCCGTTCCCTCCCCGTGCTCGTCCTCGGGGACTTCAATGCCAAGAACTTGGCTTGGGGTTCCCGGTTCACCGACGTCCGGGGTAGGATGGTGGAAGACTGGGCCCTTGAGACAGGCCTAGTCGTCCTGAACCGGGGTTCTGTGTTCCCACGTGCGTGCGGATGCAGGGCGAGTCGGTGGTGGACATTTCGTTCGCCAGCCCTGTGCTCTGTCACCGCGTATCGTTGACTGGCGTGTCATGGAGGAGGTGGAGACGTACTCCGACTACCGGTATATCCGGTTCGGCGTCTCCGCCGAGTCCGCCCCATGTGGTCCGCGTTGGGCGCTGAAACAGCTGGACCGGGCGCTGCTCCTGGAAGCCGCCATTGTGCAGGCCTGGGTGATACCACCGGTCAGGCCTGCCGACATCGACGATGAGGCTAAGTGGCTCCAGGACGCCATGTTCAGGATTTGTGACGTGGCGATGCCCCGGATCCGATCGAGGCAACAGAAGCGCCAGGTGTACTGGTGGTCACAAGAGCTGGCGGCTCTGCGCAAGGCGTGCACTACTGCGCGACGCCAGTACACTAGGCACCGCAGGCGCCGTATCCGTCCTCCTAATGCGGAGGCGAGAGAGGCGGAGTTATACGAGGGATACAGGGCGGCGAAGGCCCTCCTCAAGGCGGAGATATTGCGGGCCAAGGAGGAGGCCCGCCGAGAGATGCTGGGGACTCTGAATAGAGACCCGTGGGGACGCCCGTACCGGATGGTGCGCGATAAGCTCCGCGCCTGGGCTCCCCCGCTCACTCAGTCTCCGGCCAGAGTTCTTGGAGGAGGTGATAAGCGCCCTGTTCCCCCGACCGCGGAGGCGCTTCAGGCCTCCGTATATGACTCTGCCCCCTGCGGTGCCCGACGCGGGCTATAGCGACGACGACGATGACCTCGTCCCAGAGGTGACCGAGGCAGAACTGAGAGCGGCGGTGCGCTGGATGGGCGCCAAGAACACCGCCCCAGGACCCGACGGCTTGCATGGCAAAGCATGGGTCCTGGCCTCAGAGGCTCTCGGGCCTCGATTAATCGGTCTGTACAGTGCATGCTTGGAGAGAGGCCAGTTCCCGCTTCTCTGGAAAGCGGGCAAACTGTTCCTCGTGCGGAAGACGGGGCGCCCTGCGGACTCTCCGTCCACATACCGGCCCATAGTGCTGCTCGACGAGGTGGGGAAAGTCTTCGAAAGAATCATTTCGAACCGCCTCGTCGCGCACCTGACGAACGTTGGGCCGGACCTGTCGGACGGCCAATTCGGCTTCCGCAGAAGGCGCTCCACGGTGGACGCCATCATGCGCGTTAGGGACCTCACGACGGGGACTGCAGTGTCCGGGGGTAAGGTCGTAGTGGCGGTGTCTTTAGACATCGCCAACGCCTTCAACTCCCTGCCCTGGAGCTTAATCTTGGAGGCACTCCGATATCATGGGGTGCCTACCTACCTCCGTCGTGTGATCGAGGCTTACCTGACGGACAGGTCCGTCAGCTACCCCGGTCACCGGGGCGAGTGGAACCGGCGAGAAATGTCGCGCGGTGTTCCACAGGGTTCGGTTCTGGGGCCGCTCCTGTGGAACATCGGCTATGACTGGGTGCTGCGCACCGACCTCCCGAACGGCGTTAGCACAATATGCTACGCCGACGACACGCTGGTGCTAGCGCACGGGAGGTCGCACCAGGCGGCGGCCGATTTAATGGCGACAGCGGTTGCGACAGTCGTTGAAAAAATCCGGCAGTTGGGACTCGAGGTGGCGCTCCACAAGTCCGAGGCCATGTGTTTTCATGGCCGCGGGAACGCGCCACGTCCGGGTGGGTCCCAAATAATGGCGGGAGGGGTTACCATCGGCGTCGAGACGACGATGAAGTACCTGGGACTCGTCCTCGACAGTCGGTGGAACTTCGTGGAGCACTTCCGACGTTTGGCTCCAAAGTTGGCGAGGGCGGGGGCTGCGTTTAAACGCATCCTCCCCTACCTCGGGGGGCCAAACGCCTCCTGCCGAAGGTTATACGCCGGGGTCGTGCGGTCCATGGCCCTCTACGGCGCCCCTGTTTGGGCGCCGAACTTGTTGCGGCGTCCTGCTCGGACACTGCTCATGTCATAGAGGGTCATGGCGATCCGAATGATCCGCGGATACCGCACGATCTCCGGGGAGTCGGCGAACCTCCTTGCCGGATTACCGCCGTGGGATCTGGAGGCGAAGGTGCTCGCGCGCGTGTATAACATGCGCGCGGAGGCACGTCGCCGCGGCGAAACTCCGCTGCCGCGCCAGATAAGTGCGTGGCGGGATGAGCTCCGGCGCGATCTCATGGCGGAATGGCAGCAACGACTGTCGCAACCGGGGGCTAGTCTCGCTGCCATTGCAGCGGTAAGTCCCCTCTTTGAGGAGTGGCTTGAGAGACGCTACGGCGTCCTCACCTACCGCCTGACGCAGGTCCTCACCGGACATGGAAGTTTCGGGAGGTACTTGTCTCTGATGGGGCGGGAGGAAACGCCCGGGTGTCATCACTGCGAGGACCGCCCTGAGGACACGGTGGAACACACAGTGGGAGAATGCCCTGCGTGGGCTGAGCACCGCCGTGCCCTCAGGGAAGTGATCGGCGATGGCGACCTCTCGCGTCCGGGCCTAGTGCGGGCCATGATGCGGAGCGAGGGGGATTGGGATGCCGTCTCCTCCTTTTGAGCAGTCATGCTAGCTAAGGAGGAGGCGGGACGCGTGAGGCAGCGAAGCGCTGCCTCCTCGCAACCCAGCCATCGCGAAGGACACACCGGGCGTCGGGGATCGCGAGACGATCTCCGGCCACTGTAAGCGCGGGCCTGCGGACGGCGAGCATGGGTGGCTCCCCGTCCGACCAGAAACAGACCCGAGCGTACGGCGCGTCGCGTTCCGCGCGCGCCTCAAAGAGCCATCAGACCACCACAGATGGGGCCCAATAGGGCCGATGCCGATTCGGAGTCGCGGAGAACCTAACGGGTAACCGGGGCTCCGGCTCGACGTGCAGGAGAAGGAACGGGGTGGTTTTTAGTCAGTAAGAGTCTGACACTCCCTTCCGCCTCACCCAGGCGGGAGCAGTCATTCGATGATTTTCCCCCCTTAAAAAAAAAAAATACCATTAACTAAAAGATATTGCTTAAAATTTATTGTACGTAAAATAATAGATTGTATGATTCTTTAAAGACATGGTTTTTTATTCAATTGTAGTCACAACACAATATTCAAATTACCCAACTAATTAAACAAGATACTTACTGAATACTCAAATTCTACAAAATTTTAAATTGTAAAGTGACTGTCTCGTTGGCCGATTGTTCGCAAGTTGGCCTTGGGACGGATTGGCCTGGTCAAGGGAGGGGTCTCAGGTTTGATTCCAGAGTCGGACAAAGTATTACTAGGTTTTTAAAAAAATCTCACTAGTAGCACGGAGTTTGATTCTGATTCACTTCGTTGCGGGAACCAAGACAGTTACTCATGTCCCTGGGACGCGCCGGACTTCAGTGTTCCGGTGTTTTCATGGTTGTATCTACTGTAGATCCTGGCTTACAGGAGTTGCAGCGGTTTTGGGAGGTTGTGGCGGGCTTGTCCCATTAGTAGCACGGAGTCTGAAATTGTACCCGGTATATGGCAATAGGCTCACCCACTATTACATGGGACTCATAACATAAATAGTGAAAAGTGGGTGTTACATTGTACAGAGGCATTAAGTGCCATAATGTGCACCTCTGCCTACCACTTCGGGGATAAAAGGCGTGGTGTTATGTTATCATAACATAAATAGTGAAAAGTGTGGCATGAAGTGCCGTTAAAGTCTAACTCTGCCTAACCCTTCGGGGATAAAAGGCGTGACGTTATGTTGTGTTGGTATGTTTAAGTTGTACTATTTCTCTTATTTTACAGTATTTGGAGTGAGAGAAATAGATTTTTGGGAGTATCTTAAAATTATATTAGTCTTTAAAACTTCACAAATACAATTTAAAAAGCTCCGTAACTTAAGATCCAAGTGATTCAAGTGCACAGATCTCTTCAGATCATTCGGGATCCCATTTAGTTAATGAGCTGTAGGATTAATGACAAAACTTAATCTTAATGATACCACTTAATTGTGGATGATGTTTGATGGCTTCGACTTAAGAAATTAATGTTTCATTGTCTCGGTTTTATTGTTATTTGTCTAGTAATGTTTCTGCCACAGACGGAGGGTGCAAATGGAAACTATGATCATTTTACATAACACAACATAACATCACGCCTTTTTATCCCCGAAGGGGGTAGGCAGAGGTGCACATTTCGGCACTTAATGACAATGTAACACCCACTTTTCACTATTTATGTTATAAGTCCCATGTAATAGGGGGTGAGCCTATTGCCATATACCAGCCACATTTTCAGACTCCGTGCTACTACTGAGATTTTTAAAAAACTCAGTAATACTTTGCCCGACCTGGGAATCGAACCCGAGACCCCTTGCCCGGCAGTCGCACTTGCGACCACTCGGCCAACGAGGCAGTCATGCCATGATCATTTTACTAAATTTATTATAATTAAAATTACATAGTAACTCCTTAAATCTAACTAAGCTAAGTGCGTATGCGTTCGAAGTTGGAACAACACTACTTTCTTTTCTTAAAATTATTTCGAAAGAAGGTTTTCAATAAAATCTATTGAGGTTAAATTTAGTGGGGTGATTGATGATGCAGCGATTCGCAGCTGGGCACGAGGCGGTGACATGAGGAGACGACTCAGCAGTTTAGGTGTTGCAATACTTCGTTGCATCAAAGGTTGGTGGGCTGGGCAACCGGCTGCCGTGCAACGTGTCGCGGGTTCGATTCCCGCACGGAACAACACTTTGTGTGATCCACAAATTGTTGTTTCGGGTCTGGGTGTTATTGTATATGAGAACTTGTATGTTTGTAAACGCACCCACGACACAGGAGAAAATCCTAGTGTTGGACAACGTTCGTAAAAACAAAAAATTAAAGAAATACGCACATGAAATACTAGACGTAAATTTGAAGGTACTATTCGCACCGCACGTGCCATTTGACCAGAAATACCTCTTCGAGAATTACATGGCGTTATGTTTTGATAATGTACTATAAGTTCGTATGCGCATTCAAAGTTCGCTTCTTGCAATGGGTCACCAGTTACTTTTTGTTTTAATATTTTGTTTCTTTGTAAAATAATTGTGTTACCAAGACAGCAATATTTTACTTTGGGACGAAAACGTAATATATTTCACGGTGTATAGTCCAAGAGCTAGTGAACCCTGGGAGTAAAGGTCTCTGCACAGAGAGGGCGCGGCGTGGCAGGACGGGACGGCGACGCGACACTGAGCAGTTGTAATGTACTAGATATTACGGAAGACGCCACACAGAGCCGTCCCGCTCAACGCGACGGTAACCGACGGCAGGCGTCAATGGCATCAAATTTACAGAAACTAGTTTTGAAACTCAATTTACTTAACAGTCCAAAAAATAAAGGGGTTGATGACGTGCAGGGCTGACACCTGCCAGGTCCTGGCTATTGTTCATAGTATGCCATAAATCGTAAGTAAACAATTTTCTACAGGGGGACCGTTACTCCCAGGGTTCACTAGCTCTCCAACTAGTAGAGGACATAAGTAGTCCAGTAGTGGATTTTTTTTGTATACTCTTTAATAATCTAACGAATAACTTGCTTTGTATTCCCCAGACTTGTAATTGTACCTAGTAACAATTAATTTTTGAAACTTAAAATAAAATTAAACACATGTCAGGTACAGGGCCGTCTTAGACTACGCTACGCGGGAATCTAACCCGAAACCCCTCGCCCGTCAGTCGCATTTGCGACCACTCAGATAACGAGGCAGTCAATGGTACTATCAACCCTTTAAAAATTGTGGAAAATATCAAGCAGTTTCTAAGTACAGTCATTACCACTCTCGTTGCCTAAAGGCTCAGTAACAACCCTAATTGAGTTGGCAAAAATAACAAGAGGAAAAATAAGAAATAAAATAAATAGATACTGTTGTAGGAGATGTGAGTACTTACTTACTTTTTTTTCGTTTTTGGTTAAAAATTGTTGGTATATTGTACGTATATATGAGAACAATGCAAAGATACGCTGACGCTGGTAATTATAACAAAATAATGCTCATTAGTTTGTAGCTGTTTATTATTAATTAATAGTCCAGACGACACTATGTGACAGCTTTATTATTGTTTGTCTATAGTATAATTTTTTGTCTATGCTTGTCTATGAAAAATAAATATGTCAGTCGTTACTGTGAATTCAAAAACGGCGTTTTATTAGACGCATTATAAAATTAATAAAATAAAAAGATTAATAATTTAAAAAAATCTTATATCTAGTCTAACATGGTGCTCACATATGAAAACTGACAATTCATAAAAATAGTCCTTCTATACAAGCAAATGGAATCTCTCTGTTTGAATAAAGAAAAAAATGTTCGATGCCATAAGGAAACTAGATTGTCTGCATTAGAATCAAAGTATTTAAATTAAATGATGAAAGTATTATTAAACTTCAATTCAATTTTGTTTCCAAATTCAAACTCTGAAAGACTCGGTTCAAAGCTTAGAGGCAACGGACAGTTTTTTTAATTTTGTTATGACAGGCCGAGCACAGTAGCTCTCTTTGTTGGCCAAGTGAAGGCCTTTACAAAGACATTCGTTCTTCAGTTCAGAGTGAATGACGAATGTGATTAATTTCATAACATAACATAACATCACGCCTTTTATCCCCGAAAGGGTAGGCAGAGGTGCACACAGAAGTAACACCCACTTTTCACTATTTATGTTATGAGTCCCATGTAATAGGGGGTGAGCCTATTGCCATATACCGGGCACATTTCCAGACTCCGTGCTATTACTGAGATTTTTTTAAAAACCCAGTAATACTTTGCCCGACCCGGGAATCGAACCCGAGACCCCTTGCCCGATAGTCGCACTTGCGACCACTCGGCCAACGAGGCAGTTATTATTGAGATTTTTTTAACGCAGTACTGCCTCATTGACCGAGTGGTCGCAAGTGCGACTGCCGGGCAAGGGGTCTCGGGTTCGATTCCCGGGTCGGGCAAAGTATTACTGGGTTTGTAAAAACCTCAGTAGTAGCACGGAGTCTGGAAATGTGCCCGGTTAAAAAATTATTGGCAATATAATTTAATTATTAAATAAGGAAACGAATACACGTAATGTGGCGCTTTCAGACCCGGGGGGCTTAGACAGGGGGCTTAGCTTATCTATACGTAACACCTAGTTTTAATAAAGTCTCATTTAATAGGGGCTTGTGTATTCCCACGTCGAGGAGAACCTACCGGGTAACCGGGGCTCCGGCTCGACGTGCAGGAGAAGGAACGGGGTAGTTTTTAGTCAGTAAGAGTCTGACACTCCCTCCCGCCTCACCCAGGCGGGAGCAGTCACACGATAAGTTTCGCCCCTTAAAAAAAAAAAGTGTAATCCCACAACAGCATTGGGCACTTTTGATTTGGATCTAAATGTTATTGAGAATTTTCGAAAATAAGTACATACATTTTAATAGAGGTAATTATTTGCTCAGCCTAGAAGTCTTGATCAACAATTGAGCTCACAACTACGGCCGGTTTGGCGGGTTCGATTCCCTCATGTGTATGTGAACTTGTATATTTGTAAACGCACTCACGACAGAAGAGAAAATCCTAGTATGGGGAAAACGTTTAAAAAAAAATATAGGCTGAAAAATAAGTTAATCACGTTTATAAAGTGTTAAAAGGTGCCCACTTCTCATGCATGAGGGCGCGATTTCGAAACCTACCAACGGCAAGTATCAATGTGACCTTTTCCGAGTCATATGTACTTTCTAAGGTTATTTAGACACCACTGACAAATGGTGAAGGAAATCATCGTGAGGAAACCTGGGCTTATAATTTCCAATTAATTATAAGTTTGACATCGGCAACGCGCATTGAGTAAGCGTGGTCGTGCTCAAACCTTCTTCGTGAGGGAAGAGGCCTATTTGTTCAACAATGGCCTTATAGGCTATTGTTGATGATGAGGATTATTAAAAATAATTTTAATCTCTGAACATGAACCTCTGTAATTACAACCACAGCGACACTAGGTGAGATTGCCTTTGTTACTAACGAGCCTAAAATTTAAAAAGGTAAGAAGTAAACTAGAAGGTTATTGTACTGTCGACTCCCACTTCATAATAGAGGTCACACAATTTATAAGGAGTCTGCTAAAATAATTGAAATGAACGGAAAATTGTTTACTCCCACTTCCTAACCGATTCAGAAATAATAGTAGTTTAATAAAGAGATCTTGAGCTTTGTAGAAGATTACAAAGTTAGAAAAAAATACGTATTTTCATCGGAAAATTCTTTTTTTTTTCTGCGATATAACAAATGATGACCCCAACCCATACAATTGAAAATAATAAACAATGAGTGGGTGTACCAATAAACAATGAATGAGTGTACCAATAAACAAGGTAGAGGTAGGTAGAGAGATAAGAATTTTCCGATGAAAATACGTATTTATTTCTAACTTTGTAATCTTCTACAAAGCTCAAGATCTCTTTATTAAACTACTATTATTTCTGAATCAGTTAGGAAGTGGGAGTAATTTTTACCTCGTGGTAACAAAATAAATAAACGTAGACCCTTTTTGAGGGTGAAAATAAATCATCCAATGACTTCTCCCGCCCGCGTGAGTTGAAAGGGAGTGTCAGACCTTTATTGATTAAAAACCACTCAACCCCCACTCCTGCTCTTCGAGAAGGGGCAACACGTTAGGCCTTCCGCGGCTCCGTATCGGACATCAGTCCTACTATGTCACCCAGCTGTGGTGGTCAGAGTGCCAAGCAGGAAAAACTATCGCATTCGTAACGTAATGGTAGCGCTCACTGGAGCGCTAAACGATGGCTCTTTGAGGCGAGCGCGGAACGCGACACGGACCTAACATTTCATGACTGAACACTGAGTATCCTCCATGTATGACGATCTACAATAATAACCACGCTTGACAGGCGAGTTCAGTAAAGTTCTAAATCAAAAAGCGCTACAATCCGGTTTTTTTAATTATGTACTTCCTTTGATTGACTGCCTCGTTGGCCGAGTGGTCGCAAGCGCGACTGTCGGGCAAGGGGTCTCGGGTTCGATTCCCGGGTCGGGCAAAGTATTACTGGGTTTTTAAAAAAATCTCAGTAGTAGCACGGAGTCTGGAATTCTGCTCGGTATATGGCAATAGGCTCACCCCCTATTACATGGGACTCATAACATAAATAGTGAAAAGTGGGTATTACATTGTATAGTCACATTAAGTGCCGTAATGTGCACCTCTGCCTACCCCTTCGGGGATGAAGGCGTGATGTTATGTTATGTACTTTCTTAGACTACTCTTACGATGCCTGCAGGAAGAGAGCTGGTGACATGTTTTTAAACGTTGCCCCACACTAGGATTTTCTCCTGTGTCGTAGGTACGTTTACAAACATACAAATTCACATACACATGACACCCAGACTAAAACAACAGTTTATTTTGTGGATCACATAAAGATTCGAATCGAACCCGCTACAAACCGTGCTGTCACTTACTTCCATATCTAAGTCAAATCCATTTTAGGTCAACATCGACTAATGAAACAAATAATTTATGTGATTGATTGAATCAACCTGTAGTTGATTGGTACATATAACAAAACAGGGCAACTATCATTCATTGTCCCTTCCTTCTTTGAAGGGAACTTCCCGGAACGCTTCCTATATAAACTGTAGACAATAGTTTTACAAAATCAAAAGCGGCTGTTCAACAATAAGGTCGAAATTGCGGGCTATTGTGAATAAATAATGATACTTTAGTTTACGTTAAGAACCTATTTCCCATCTTAAAGACTTGATGAAGTGTTTCTATTTTCTTGCCGGAAAGGTAATTTGCTTTGATAGAACGCCAAACTTATGATAGCTGTAAATCGACCTATATTTCATTATATTACACCTGCCCAATTGGTTGTGTTTTTCCTACTCCTTTGCAGAAGCAATGTTGTGGTTTTAAACAGGGTGGAATCTTGTAATGCCACCCGAAGGGAAAGTATTCTTAATACTTAAGATAGAAAATGTACTCAAAGAGAACATTCCTATATTTTTGAAAAATAAAAAAAACTGCATTTAAAGATTGCACCTGTTTGGGAAGTAGATCGACGATCGTATGACCAATAAGATGAATACAGCTTTAAGTCGTTATACTACTTATGACACAATTTGTGATAGTTTGGTAATAATAATAAAACTTCAATAAAACTTTTCAACTTGGATTCATTACCGTAAACATCATTCGCAAACCATTTCAAAACTGAAAGAAGGACTGATCCACATAGAATTCAATTCGAAATTCAAGCTTAGTTTTCTAGAAATGTAAACAAATGACGAGATTTATTGGAAGGCACCCACGTGTGTCTGACTAAACTGGCTACACAACGTTGTGACTTGCAAACACTATTAATTTACTAGCTAAGACAAATGAAACTTGCTACCTGATCGTGACGTCGACAGTGACAAAGGCTTTGAAACTGTTCCTCATTGATGTACCTATGATGTATGTGTTTAAAAGTTTGATTGTAATACATGGCCTCACAGAAAACCGTTGTGTTTCGTCGTGTGAGTGAGGTTACGAGAGGGTCAATTATTCCGAACCTGACCCGCAAACCTGACCCGGTGGTGGGTTAGGTTAGGAATTTGAAAAAATAATTGATATTTATTCCGAACGTGGTTACGTTCTACTATTCCTAACCTGACCCGACGTATCGTTCCTATCATTACCCGAATTGCGAAGTAGGTAGGTTTTCCTCTTAACTCGTCGAGTACCGGTTTTGTAGACACAATTATAGAACAATAGGTTGCGGTCACCGGTGACCGCTTGGTGTTTGTTTGTGTTAGTTTAAAGTTGAAATTTGCTATATCAACATTTTCGCTAATATTCATTTAATATTAGCGAAAATGGTAATTTAGTTATTTGGTAATAAACATATTTGGTAATTTATTTATTTTCAACTATAAAGCAGTTAAACTAATGTTAAATACTTGCAATTGCTTGGGATTGGGGAGATAGCTCCCCAATCCCTGAATCCCCAATAATCCACAAATTCCTACTCCCGGAAAAAGGCAGGTAACGCACTTGTAATGCCTCTAGTGTTCCGGGTGTCTATGGACGACAGCGAATGCTTACCATCAGGTGATCCGTCTGCTCGTTTACCGGCTTATGCCATAAAAAACATGGCTAAAATTTCTGTGAAGGTTCAAAATGTACACATATGCATTTTTGATAAGTCTCTAGTTTTTTTAATCGAACATGAGACTTTTCTCGAGACATTTCATAGTTACTACATAAATGTAGAAACTTAAATTAAGCTACCCTTTAACTGCCCACATATTTAACACATGTTCGACCTTATTTGTGTAAAAATAAGATTGAAAATCTATTAAGAAGATATCTAATCCTGATAAGTACATAAACTCCTAGGCCTTTCCTAGTACCTTCTGTTTTGACTGAAACTTTACAGTATTGACAAACAACTTAAGAATTTCGTATTATTTTGTATTGAAAAACAAACAAGGTTGAGTCTTTGCGATTGAGATTGTAAATACTCCAGTAAGTATTTAGCACTATGTCTGGACCGTAGAACTCAGACGGGATTTAAACACAAAGGAACCTTGATTTAGATTATACTGAATCTAAAAATAGATACTAAGGGCTAAGAGGATTTGTGAGACACACATGAAATGACCGTGAAATTGTCGAATGGTCGAAAGTGGGAGTATTCAATAGAAAATTTACTTCAAGAAATTCCTAGTAGTACTAGGCAGTGTCTGACCTTATTTTTCTTTTTTAGCACACGTGTATTATGTTATTAAAAGGAGAGGCTTTTTTTCTAAGAGAAAAAATCGTTTACCCTGTTATAGAATACAAAATTCAGTACAAACTAAAATAAAAAAGGTAAACCGTTTACAGTTATTTTTGACTTTTTTTTAATGCGGGAAAATCATCGAATTACTGCTCCCGCCTGGGTGAGGCGGGAGGGAGTGTCAGACTCTTACTGACTAAAAACCACCCCGTTCCTGATCCTGCGCTTCGAGCCGGAGCCCCGGTAACCGGTTAGGTTCTCTTGACTTACAAGGACAGTACATAGGATAACATTCCTACTACACAGAACGTAGAAAGAATACTAGAGGTATAGTGAATCTAACGTATTTCTGTTTTAAACTATTAAATTTTATAGACATTGTTTAACGTTTTATAACAAAAAGAGGTCTATTGTAATAAGACTTGTTGTGGTTGCAAGCCTTTATACATTTTTCAAATACAAATATTTTCCCTTTTCATCAGTTACCAAATCTAGGTACCGTATTAATTACAAAGTGACAGATATTATCCGCCATGTTGAATCAAATTAAAACCACGAATTAAAATGTATTTATTCACAAACGTAAATATGCAAATATGAAATAATTTGTAGGGTTGTACAGTTAAATGTTTTTGTGTAAATCAAGCACGTAGTTACTACATTCAGAATATTTGTGCGGCGTATAATTTATTTCCCAAATTTACATTTTATTAAGGAAAGTGTATTTTGTGAAGTGCTCGTTTTTTTGGTATAATTTTTGTTAGATTTAATGATAATACGCTAATGATTATTGTTAAAATAAACGTTTTATTAATATATAATGTGCATACAATGTACTCGCTTTACAATGCCACAGAGTAGAGAGAGAAAAAAAATAATTGACAACGTCAAGAAAAGTTGACATAGAAAGGCGCGAAATTCAAAATTTAAATTACATTCAACACTCTCCCTGAATTTGAGCCTTACCATAGTTTAACAATTAACAAAACAGAAGACAATGAAAATTCAAATTTAGACACAATCCTAAATAAAGTTAGGGCAGAGCTACAGGTGAACACATGCCAAGTTTAGATCTAATAATACAAAATATATCTTTAGGTAATCCTTTTGTTAAAATATCAGCATATTGTTCATTACTACTAACTGACTTTAATACAATAATCTTTTCATTATATTTTTCTTTTATAAAGTGAAATTTAATGTCTATGTGTTTACATCTTTTATGAAAATTTATGTTTTTAATGACACTGATGGCACTTTGATTATCCAAATGAAGACACATAGAGTCCTGTTTGTATTCACCAATGTCACTTAATAATTGTCTTATCCATATGGCCTCTTTGGTTGCCGCACAAGCTGCCATGAACTCGGCCTCAGTAGTGGACAGAGCCACAGTTTGTTGTCTTTGGCTTGACCAAGTTACAGCTGCTCTGTTCTTTAAGAAGACATAGCCAGTCACGGAACGACGTGTGACCGGATCATTTGCAAAGTCTGCATCACTATAGCCAATGACTTCTGAGGCTTTTGGAGTATGATAGTAACACAGACCATATTCTTTGGAGTCTTTTAAATATTTGAAAATTCTTTTCACTGCATTCCAATGGGTTTGGTCGTAACAATTAAGAAAGCGACTCACCAGACTGACTGCAAACATTATATCGGGTCGACTCACTATGGCCAGATGCATGAGAGAGCCCACAGCTTCCCTATATGGTAGGTTCTTCTCTGGCTCGCCATTTCCTTTTTGTAGCTTCACATGAGGATCGACTGGAACACTGTTAGGGTTAGTATTAGTCATACTAAATTTATTTAACAATTGTTCTATGTATTTAGTCTGATGAATAAATATGCAGTTACTGTATTTTTCTATTTGCATTCCCACAAAGTTTCCTGGTGATTTTAATATTTTGATATCAAATGAATTCCTCAATTCTTCTGTTATTTCAAACAAGGCTGATTCATCGGGTGAAAATAATAAACCATCGTCAACATACAGACAAAGGTAACATTTCTTATCATGAACTTGCCCGATATAAACACATTGATCTGCTTTGCTATTCCTAAAGCCAAATTTCTTTAGTGTAGTATCAAATTTACTATTCCAACAACGAGGGGCCTGTTTTAGCCCGTAGAGCGACTTGTTAAGTTTACATACCATGTTTTCTTTGTGTTCAAGGCCTTCTGGTGGAATCATATATATGGTTTCTTCAAGTTCACCATATAGGAAAGCAGTTTTTACATCCAATTGTATGATTTTAAGATTATTCTGAACAGCTACAGATAATAATAAACGTATAGAATCATACCTGACTGTTGGGGCGAATGTCTCCTTATAGTCAATACCTGCAGTCTGTGCATACCCTTTAGCACAGAGACGTGACTTGTACCGTAGACCTGTTGGTTCTTCCTTTACTCTAAACACCCATTTGCATCCTATAATTTTGGCATTTGGAGGTTTTTCAACCAATGTCCAGGTATTATTCTTCTGATGAGCATTTAATTCTTCATTGATAGATTTTCTCCATTCTTCTTTATAAATAGAGCTTAAAGCTTCTTTGTAAGTTACTGGAACATCCGACAGCATACACAACATAGCTTCGTGTTGGTATAAGTAAGTATCTTCTGCCAAATTTTCAGGATTTTCCTTGGTATTATCTTTCTTTTTTCTAGGTCTCAGTGTTATGTTGCTGGCTGGAGGAGTATCAAATTTTATATCAGGTAAGTATGTGTCATCTGAAGTATTTTCATATGTAGGTTCATCATATATGCTTGTATTAGAATCTTCATCTGAGTTATCACTATTAATCTTTTCTTTTGTTTCAGAATCCTTCTTTTCAGGATTTTCTTCAGATATTTCTACAGGAACATAGTCTCGTTTTACAGTAGATTCAAGAAATACAGCATCCCTGCTTTTAATTACTGTTCTAGAATTAGGTATTATGAAACGATACCCCTTGGTGTGGTCACAATATCCAATAAAGATCATCTTTTGTGCCTTTGGGTCCCACTTCTTACGCTTTTCTTTGGGCAAATGGACCATCGCTTCACAACCAAAGATACGCATATGGTCTACATTTGGTTTTTGACCAGACCACATTTCTTCAGGAGTTTTAAATGAGAGGGACTTAGTCGGGGAACGATTAATTATATAGGCTGCAGTGTGTACTGCATCAGCCCAAAACATTTTGGAAAGTTTTGCATTTAGGAGCATACATTTTGCTCTTTCAATCAGTGTTCTGTTCATTCGCTCTGCTGTCCCGTTTTGCTCCGGTGAGTACGGCACCGTAGTTTGATGTATAATCCCGGCACTCTTCAGGTATTCAGAGAAACTCTTGTTGACATATTCCAAGCCATTATCGGTTCGAAGAATTTTGATATTAGTACTCAACTGGTTCTCAACTTCATTTTTAAATTCTTTGAATTTATTCAGAGCTTCAGACTTATTCCGGAGAAAGTAAACATACACTTTCTTTGAATAATCATCAAGGAATGTTATAAAATATTTGGCACCTCCTAGTGTTTGTGTTTCCATAGGCCCACAAATGTCTGAGTGAACCAATTCAAGAAGACTACTAGACCTCAGGCCTTCCCTTTTGAAAGGTAATCTTGTCTGTTTACCTTGTGTGCATGTGACACATGTCAGATTTTCTGGTTTTTGTGAGAAAGTTACATAGTTAGTATTTTCTGTCATTTTCTGTAGACTTTGGAAATTCAGATGTCCCATTCTTTGGTGCCACAGGTAAATGTCTTGTTTATCAACATCAGACATGCATGCATAACCTGCTCCTGGTGTATTCAGCCGGTACATGTTGTTGATAAGACTCGCTGTTGCTACTATCTGACCCCGGTTGTTCATAATAACACAGCCACTTCTGTCAAATTTTACTTGGCCACCACTGTTAATTATCTGACTGACAGAGAGTAAATTAGTTGCCAGTTCAGGAATATACAAGACTTTTGTAAACAGTACTCTTTTGCTTAGGCCTCCATCATCATAGACATCTAGGCTCACTTGTCCCGAGCATTGCACTGTTAACACTTTATTGTCAGCAACTCTTATATTTTGTATGGCAGGAGTTGATACATTTTGTAGTAAACTCTTGTGTTTGGTCATATGTGAGGATGCACCGGAATCCACATACCAAACATCATCCTGAGTGGATGTTGCCACAAACACTGCAGCGTAGGATGAACTATTTGATTTTTGATTTGTGTCTTTGGTTTTGAATTTGCACTCTGGACTTTTATGACTGTACTTATTACAGGTATAGCATCGTGGACCCTTGCTTTGTTTCTTAGTGTTTTTGTGAAACTTTTTGTTTACTGAAAATGCTTTATTTGTGCAATCATTCTCCTCTTTCCTTACTTCCTGCAGTAATTTTGATTTCACTGAGTCAGAGGTAATCTTCATCCCTGAGCTTTCAATAGCAATTATCATTGGCTGGTATGATTCAGGTAGACCAGAGAGAAGCAGTGTGCCGAGCCACTCATCGTCCACTTTGAAGCCAATGTTCCGGAGCTTGTGGGCAGTGCTCATTATCTTGCTCACATATTCCTCTATACTTTGGCATCCCGTAAGCGAAGTATTACAGAGATCACGCAGCAGACCAACTCGACGTGTCAGCCCAGAGTCGTCGAACGCCAGCGACAACTTATCCCATACTTCTTTAGCAGTACCAGCTTCTTGGATATGAACATAATTGATCGGATCAACTAGTAGAATTATCTTTGTTTTCGCTTTTGTGTCTCGTTTCTTGTCTATTATGGTGTCGGGCTCTGGTTCCACACAATCCCACAACTCTTCATGTTGGAGATAAGTTTTTACTGCGAAGCGCCACGTAGCGAAGTTCTCACGGCCAGTTAATTTTTCAATTAATGCCAATTGATTGTTCGATGCCATTTCCAATATAAATTGACTTTGAAGAGAAACGAGAAAACACGTTCTAGGTTTGAGGTTATGTCCACTTGTAAAACTTCAAATTTTATTTCACTTCACAAGAATTGCACTGATTTTATATCTGGGCTTTTCTGGGCCCATAACCTGTTAGATTTAATGATAATACGCTAATGATTATTGTTAAAATAAACGTTTTATTAATATATAATGTGCATACAATGTACTCGCTTTACAATGCCACAGAGTAGAGAGAGAAAAAAAATAATTGACAACGTCAAGAAAAGTTGACATAGAAAGGCGCGAAATTCAAAATTTAAATTACATTCAACAATTTTATAAGTGGGTGCTTTAAACTCTTTAACTACTTTCAGCTGACGAAAACTTAGGTAACATTTGAGTGTTGTTGTATTTTCAAAACAATTATAGCACCTACCTATACTGGGTGTAAGGCGAACATTTACGAAAAACGAAGTCAGGCGATGGTAAAAAATGTGTTTCATTAAAATAAACATAACATAACATCACGCCTTTTATCCCCGAAGGGGTAGGCAGAGGTGCACATTCTACCACAGTACAATGTAACACCCACTTTTCACTAGTTGTTATGAGTCCCATGTAATAGGGGGTGAGCCTATTGCCATATACCGGGCACATTTCCAGACTCCGTGCTACTACTGAGAATTTTAAAAAAACCCAGTAATACTTTGCCCGACTCGGGAATCGAACCCGAGACCCCTTGCCCGGCAGTCGCACTTGCGACTACTCGGCCAACGAGGCAGTCAAACAATTATAGCACCTACCTATACTGGGTGTAAGGCGAACATTTACGAAAAACGAAGTCAGGCGATGGTAAAAAATGTGTTTCATTAAAAAAAACTGAAGAATAAAATGCTTTCTCTATGTAATAATAGAGAGATATTAGAGGTATTACAATAAACTACTTAAGGTTGATGTTGTATGAATAACATGAAAACAAAAAGACATAAAATTGTAAAAACTAATAAAAAAAATTGTCTGCGTTTTTTGAAGCATTTCGTTTACACCCTGTTCTGAGGCCTTAGTACGAGTTTGATTTACGTTTAAAGTATTCGAAACGAGTATGCGTTCGGCACTCTGATTGGCCGGCGCCAATGAAGCAACCAATAACAGCGCCGAACGCGCACTCGTTACGATTACTTTAAACGTAAAACAAACCCGTACTAAGCCCTCTGGTGGAACTTGTAGTGGTTGTACTTCTCGAGATGATCTCCGGCCGAAAGTACGGGCCTGTGGACGGTGAGCACGGGTAACTCGCCGCCCGACGAGAACCAGACCCGAGTGTACTACGCGACGCGTTCTGTGCGCGCCTCAAAGAGCCATCAGACCACCACAGATGAATCCAAATAGGGCTGATGCCGATACGAAGTCGCAAAGAACTTAACGGTTTGCCGGGGCTCCGACTCGAAGTGCAGGAGTAAGAACGGGGTGGTTTTTAGTCAGTAACAGTCTGACATTCCCGTCAGACTTACCTTACTCACCTGATAAGTGATTGAATGATTTTTCCCTTAAAATAAAAGAGGTTGTACTCAGGTACTTCTTAATTCAAGTCTTCGACAGTTACGAGTGCTAAGTTTCTTAGATCTTTGTACGGCATTAAGCTTAAGCTTATAATTATTATTATAATGGCGTTGGCGCCGTTCAGGTATTCAGGTTCAGGTATGCTCTACCACTCTTAAGCCTTTGACTGCCGACAGAAAACTGCTGAAGGCAAATCCTCCGCTAACGGAGGACACCGATGACCTACGCAGCGGTTAATTCAATACCCACGCAATACAGATTCAATAGGCGCTAGTGTTGCAACTCAAGAGAATAAAATTTCACAATACTAATACCGATTTATCGGAATTGGATTCAAGAGTAAGCCCCCAGACAACAGCATAATAGAAATCTGTACTTTATTATTTGTCCACAGAGCGTAGTATTCCGTGTGAAGCGTCACCCACAAGTCGCTGGTTTTGAGCAGTGTGTCTCCTTTGGCGCCTTCAGTTCAGAACAACAAGAAGTGGTGTATAATGTCTTCTGTCTCTGCGCTATGTACTTCTTGCCGCTGATTGTAATCACAGTGTGCTATGTGTGTATCTTCTGCGAGATACATAGAAGCAGTAAGGAGTTAGATGGTAAGTTCTGAAATATGAAATAATACAAAACGCAATACAAGTACCTACTAATCTATTTGTTATATTGTGTTTTTTTATTTGGGGTTTTTTACCGAAACCGGAAATGTTGAATATCTTGGGGGCGCTTTTAGACTAAGAAATTATTGGCTAGTTTTGTGGGAAATTGATTGTACTATCGTAGAGGGTGCGTCGAGTTGTAAGTCACCCTGTATACTATTAGTAAAGGATCAGATAATGTATCAATGAGATTGTAAAAAAACTAATTAGAAGAGAAATAATGGAATTTCTTACTCGTGTTTCTCCATTCGAAACTACGCTTTGGAATGAGCGCCTAGCTTCACTAGCAGACAGACGGACGGACGATTCAATTTTGAACGTTTCAATAGTGCCTGACATAGGTAATATAACATCACGCCTTTTATCCCCGAAGGGGTAGGCAGAGGTGCATATTATGCCACTGTACAATGTAACACCCACTTTTCACTATTTATGTTATGAGTCCCATGTTATACGGGGTGTGCCCTGTGCCTGATTAAAGATTAATTGAAATAAAAGCTTTGACTTTGATTACTACATGGTTGTATAACCTATAAATAAGAATGAACGCGATTTTCCCTATAACAATGCAAAGTTCTACACAATTATGGATTTTATGGCAATAGCTCTAAATCTCAAATTTCAACAAACATATCGGGTTATCTTCTTAATTGTTCGTTTTAGGAAAATCGCTGTTTATTGTATGATTCCCACTGTATTTACATGCATCCCGATATAATTGGCTGAATAAGTAAACAAAGGAACGAAGGTTTAATAAACTGAAATTTCCCAGAAAATAACCACGACACTACATTTCGCATACCCTTGTCATAATACATTAAGAATAAGAATAAGTTTATTTGCACGAAGTATGGTAATTACAGGTAGTAATATTTATAAAAAATAGTCCCACATACATCGCCTACTGTTTTCGGCATGCAAAGTTAAGTTTTACAGTATAATAAAGTTAAAATCTTATTAATCCAATAAAACCAATTACAAAAATGCTTACAACTAGGATAACATAATTATTCCTCCTAACATATTATTATTACTTTTCTTTATTCACATATTTATCATTTTAGTGACTTACTAAATAACAACACACTTAATATTGCACACTTAGTATTTATTGCACACATTAAACTTTCATTGTAAGAAACTCATCTAAGGTGTAAAAGCAACTGTTGATTAGTAGTTTATTCAATGTAATCTTAAATTTATTTAAAGGTAATTCTCTTATATGTTTAGGTATTTTGTTATATATTTTGATTGATGTTATATATGAATTTTTTTGGCATAGTGTGCTTCTACATCTTATTACAGCAAGTCGCGTTGGATCTCTGGACGAATTCTTCTTATAATCTATTACCTTATTATAAAGTTCGGGATGTTTCTTTACAAATATTGCTATTTCTAATATGTAGAGGTACAGTGAGGTTAATTTTAATAATCCTAGTTTTTTAAATAATGGTCTACATGATTCCAGAGGTCCCACGCCACAAATAGCACGAACACATTTTTTTGAGCAATAAACGCTCTTTTTGCGAACGAAGAGTTACCCCAGATAATTAATCCGTATCTTATGATAGATCCTATATAACCATGATACGCAGCCAGTGTTGTTTTAGTGCAAGAGACTTTTTTCAATTTTTTGAGTGCATACACAAACTTATTTATTTTATCGCACAACATGTCCGTGTGTGGCTTCCATTTACAATTCCTGTCTAGCCAACAATTAGTGCAGCTACAATTAATGCCCAGAAATTTGGTCTCATGTATTTCCTCTATTGGAATATTTTTATGTTGGATACTGAGTTTGTTATTTAATTTGCTATGATTGGTTGAGTTTACGAATTGGAGTATTTTGGTTTTGAAGACATTAGCAGTTAGATTATTATGAGTGAGCCAGGTCATTATAGACGATATTGCGTGGTTTAGAGATAACTCATAATTTACAGTTTTATCTTCTGTAACTGTAACTGCTATATCGTCTGCAAATAAGATGCAATTATGCTCTGTGACTTGGGGAATATCATTTATATATAGCAAAAACAGAAGAGGACCCAGCACACTGCCCTGAGGAACACCAAAATCTGTTAACTACAAATGAAGACTTATATGAAGTAGATACATTTTCATTGTTAAGTTTATTTAGTTCAACGCATTGTGATCTATTATATAAGTAATTACTGATCCAATCGAGTGCATTGCCTCGAATTCCGTACAACTCGCATTTTTTAAGCAAGATTTCATGATCCACGAAATCAAAGGCCTTGCTCATGTCAAAAAATATAGTGGAGACTCGATTTCGTTTATCAATATTTTCTGTCACACATTTTATCAGCGAGAAAACGGCGAGGGTAGTGGATTTGTCTTTTTGGAAGCCGTTCTGATTGTTTGTTATTATTTTAAATCTAATTAGAAAATTTACAAGACGAGAGTGCATAACTTTTTCGAAAATTTTAGATATTATAGGGATCATTGTGATGGGTCTGTAGTTGTTCATATCTAATTTGCAGTTTTTTTTTATGAATAGGTTGACACACCTTCCTCAAACGAGATGTTAATAAGGTGACTGAGGATTTCAGCTAGTTCAGTGCTACAGTTTTTTAAGATTGGCGTCGATAAACAATCATAACCAACAGCTCTTGTGTTATTCAATGAGTTGATTGTTTTTATGATTTCACTGCCTGTAGTCGGTGTTAGGTACATTGTAGAAGGAACTGTTTTAATCAAGTTATAATTGGGGGAAGATGTATTATTTACTTTATTAGTAGTAGAAATGAAAAAATCGTTAAAAGCTAAAGCTAGTTCAGTTGGATTACGAACTATATGACCATTTGATCTAATTGATTCTATACTCTCATATATTTTGACGTCATCATATTTATGTTTTACTATATTCCAGGTTGCCCTGCATTTATTTTTTGCATTTTTAACATGTTTGTTATTTATATACCTTTTGGACTCAAATATACACTTTTTAAATAGTTTATAGTATTTGTAATAATTTTGTTTGTTATTATCTGAAGGATTTTTATAACACAAGTACCTGAGTTTTCTTTTTTGAGAGGCAGCTATTTTTATACCCTTCGTTATCCAAGCAGGCGTTGTGGAGTTAGCACGTATTTTAACCTTGTTAATTGGAAAGCATAGATTGTAGTACATTGTTAATGTATCATGGAACATATTGAAAGCTTGGTTACCGTCTTTTGCATTGAGTACTTTTGACCATGATAAGCTTTGTAGAGCTTGTTTGAATTTAGATATAGAGGTATTATCTGTACTAGTCACGTTTCATCTCGTACCAAAATGCTAGTGTCTGTTTTTTAGATGTTTTATATGTTAAGGTCTGGCCTGTGTTGTGATCCGAAAGGTATAATGCGTGCACTTTACCTTTAGCATCTTTAATATTACTTACGATGAGGTCTATGCAGGATTCTTTCCGAGTAGATTGATTAATGTGTAGTCTCATATTACAGTTTAACAAAATGTCATTTAAATGAGAAGTAATATTGTTATCCTTAAGTACATTTAAAATAAAATCCCCAGCAATTATAACATTTTTCTTTTTAGATGAAGTTATTTTATGCAAAAGTTGTTCAAATTTTCTAAGAAATAAGTTAATGCTAGAGTTTGGTATTCTATATAAACATACAATTAAGCAGTTCAGTTCAGGAATTTCCACGCTACAACACTCAAATAGTTTCTCAGTAGACAAGTTATGGCATATATTAGTATCTTTAATACCCCAACATTTTTTTACCAAAATGCAAACTCCACCTCGTTTTTCACTTTTACGTGAATAGTAACTAGCTAAATTATATTCTTTTCAGTAAATGTTGTTCTCATCACCTGATTTAATGAATGTTTCACTAATACATAAAAAGTCTATACCTAAACTACATGTTGTACATACATACATAATTTCACGCCTGTCTCCCATGGGGGTAGGCAAAGACTATGGAACGCCAATTACTACGATTCCTACATGCCTCTTTCCTACATGCCTTCATCAACAGTCATCAATCTTTTCATGCATGCTCGTCGGTTAAGGGTACTTTTAATTTGACCCTTATTTAATATATCTTCAATCTGGTCACTATATGTCTCGCTAGGGCGCCCTCTACCTACGGCTCCATTCATATCCGCTCTGTATACTTCTCTCGTTACTCTACTTACATCTATCCTTTCTACATGTCCAAACCAGCTTAACATTCCCTTTTCAATCCTTGTCACTACATCATCTTTCAATCCACACTTTTCTATAATAATACGATTTTTCAATAGATCACTCAATTTTATTCCATATATGTATAATTCTCAGGGCTCTCATAATAATTAATAATATTCCAATTTGTGTCATAAGAAACAAAAGAACATTACACAATTAAACCCCAGTAATTAATTTTCGAATATAACTGTCTTACAAGCAATTTTATGCTTTCATAACTTTAATTTAGAGTCGTAATTACCATCTTTGGAACATAACACATTTATGCTTTAGTACCATTTAACACAGCAAGGCGGACGCCTTTATTTGGTTAAAATGTTTTCCTACAAAATCAAAATTCCATGCGTTTTCAACCAAGGCTGTAATTTATTGTTCTCTCTTTCTTACATGTTGGTGAATATGAACCATGTTATATTGTTGTCCTTATTACACGTTTTTATTGCTTGATTCCAATTATCTTCAGAGTTGTAAGTATCCTTATGCAGATCTTCGTCAGTTTTAATTTGATTTGAGAAAGTGCTTTGTCATTGATATCTTATTGGATGTATGTATGAACTGTTGTGGTTCTTTCCTCAAAAGGCCACTACAGAAAGAACTTGCACGGTTCTCACACTTATGTGTGAGAACCGTGCAACGTCTTTTATACACATTTGTCTGGACTTTAAAGGAGACAGACCTCTGAGTTTGTTTCGGCATTTCTTCTCAGAGTAATCAGTTAGGAAATGTCGGCCTCATCGTTCGCTTGATAAAATTGACATGTAAAAGTGCTGCCTTGTAGCCTATTTGCAGAAATAAATTCACTTGTTTCACTTGTTTCACTTGTATGGTTCCAAGTACGGTTTTCGAGTATGAAAACTTAGATTCAATCACAGTATTATCAAAAGTAGTTTCAGCATTTTTTTTTTATATTTGATGGGCCGACGTTTGACCACTATCTCGCCTGGTGGTAAGCGATGATGCGGTCTACGATGGAGCACGCAGCACGACGTCCCATAAGCAACCTATTCACTCGGGCCTTGACATAAATATTATAAAGAAGGGCCTTGAAGACACCTAGGTTATACCCTTCAAGAAATACAGACTCTGGCAATGAATTCCACTCTTTAGCAGTACGCACAAGGAAGCTTATTTTCAATAAGACCACGAACCCTAAAAATATTCTCGAAATTATTTCGAAGATAATTTAAATACAACTGGCAAAGGTACTGTGTTTAAATGAAGTGCGTCGAAAGCTGTGGCTTCGCATCTCGCTCTTATGAAACTCTTAATAAAAACATCACATACAATACAGTAAGGGCTCGTACACAAAACTGCGATGAAAAGTCGCATCGCAAAAATGTGTGAGCTCCCTCTACGCATCGCAAGAACTTGCGAATTGATTCACATCGCGCATAAACATCTTATCTTCCTAAAATCTTCTGTTTCTTTTCCCTGTATCTCCTAAGCAATAACAAAAGTGCACACTTCTTTTTACGATCCATGCCACGAGCTAGTTTTCAATTTCAAATACGTTTAGTACGGTTGACGGTCGTCGAAGGAATGGTCACCCTGGGAGACGCCTTGTCGCTCGAAGTCGCATCGCAGCAATTCGCATCGTATTTTTTTACGTTGCGAATTCGCATCGCATCGCATCTCATCGCAGTTTTGTGTACGAGCCCTAAAATAATCGAGAGCTACGATTATAATTAGCATATAAAATAAAAAAAAAGTTATTCTACTTCTCTACTGACCATGACAACATAAACACACAGAAAAAACCACTATATTTTTTATCGAAGACAAGTTAACCCGGCACTTTAATAACTATATAGGTCAGAGTATGTACCTAGGTACATACACACATCAAGCTCAACAATCCAATTTATCTTGGTCTTCCTTTGTATGCTCATTCCGCGCATTCCAGTGTCAGTTTATACTGGTATAGTATAGCTACAATATCCAGATTATCATGGTCTCGCTATATATGAGTTTACGCACAACCGACGGTCAGCTTATACTGGTTATGTGTAGCTTGGTGTGTAGCAGTATATAAACTAACAAAACAAGCTGTACCACTTAGCCACCAGTTTACTTAGCAAGTTATGCGTTTTACTAAGCTATTAACTGTTATTAATCAACGTTTAGATGTTATCTATAAAATAGAATAGCCAAAAATTTGCGTGTTACATTTTTGTAGGAAAATAATGGTGATGGCGGTTGATTGGTATTTACTTAGAGGGATAAAAGCCATATTGATAATGGAGTTATAAAGAAGTCTGCATATGTTAAGGAATATTAAAAAATTGTCAGCTTTCTACTTATGCAGTTTTGCACACACACCACTGCGTGTCACAGCGACCAACGATGTCAAAACTTACAATTTTTAAACTAAAAAGAAACATATTCATTCATAATAAAGTTAGTTAACCTATAATTGGCGACTGTAAAAACCTATTGTTATCTTTATTATCTCTTAATACTATGTATATATTTAAATAAGTAAATAAATAAATATTCAAATGAAAATACTATAAGTTTGATATTTGGGGAGATTATATAAGAGTTTTTTTTATTATTTTTTCCTTCCCTAGAAAAACGCATGCACCGCAGTAGTGTGGGACACGTGCGTCTGCGCCGCTCCGACCGACGCGTGCTTGAGCGAGCCCGGCGTCGGACGCTGCGCATGACTGTCACTATAGTCGCCGTGTTCGCTCTCTGCTGGCTCCCTTATGCTACTATTACTATGTGGTATGTATCATGAATATTTAATTTACAAAATTGAATAATAAATTCTTGTTCAACAAAAAAAGACTACGGAGATTAAAGTTATGATGGTACCTATGGTGTTTTCCACCACTCTACTATATTATATCTACCAACACAGATTGTTATTCATAAACCAAAATCCATGCTTCCACACGAATGGGTCGGTTCGACTGGAGTGATACCACAGCCTCACAGAAAACCAACGTGAAACAACGCTTGCGTTGTGTTTCGTCGTGTGAGGTTACCGGAGGCCCAATTACCCCCTTCCCTAGTCTCCCGAATACCCGAATCCTCCACAATCCTCAAATTCCCAATTCCCAAAAGGCCGGTAACGAACTTGTAACGCCTTGGTGTTTCGGGTGTCCATGGGCGGCGCCGATTGCTTACCATCAAGTGATCCGCCTGCTCGTTTACCGGCTTATGCTATAAAAATAATAATAATAATAATCTTCTCTAATGTCACTCTTCAAAAAAATGCTAATGTAAGTAAGTATCCACAGCGACCGAATGCGACACCAACGCCATCTAAGGTCAACAATATTTTTTTAAATTAAATCTAACATTTGACAATGAGTTGATCATCGTGCAAATGCAAATGTAAAAAACAAACAATACACGGCCTACAGTTGATAAATGTTAGCATCTTGCTTAAAAACAACGAAAACTGTCAACGAAACGGCAACGTTAAACATGCATATTGTTTGTGAAGGATGTAAGCATCCGTCAAATGATGCAACGTGGACAGTTGTCCATATTGTTATCATAATAAATACTATGGCTACTTTCTATCATCGCTACATACTTTCACCGCTCGCCATCGACAGAGAGTTCACGCTCACACATTGGAGCCCAAATGGTCCCGTACAGTTTGGTTTCAGAGGAATTTCCTCCCACGGACCCTCCGATTGTGGAATGAACTCCCTGCCGTGGTTTTCCCAGTAGGCTACAACATGGGGTTCTTCAAAAGGGGAGTGAATAGGTTTCTTAAGGGTCGGCAAGACGCATGTAATGCCCGAAGTGTTGCAGGCGTACATAGGCCTTGGTAACCGCTTACCATCAGGTGGGCCGTATGCTCTTTTGCACTGTCGTGGTAAAAAAAAAATTGCTAATGGCCTCATTGCTAAAAGCTTTGACCAACACCTGGGTAGTCTAGCGTTAGATGGTTGGGTCAAGGGCCTGATGCAGAAAGTCCGAAAAGATATGTCCAGAAATTTCTCTCTCTCTCTCTCTCTCTTCTCTCTCTCTCTCTCTCTCTCTCTCTCTCTCTCTCTCTCTCTCTCTCTCTCTCTCTCTCTCTCTCTCTCTCTCTCTCTCTCTCTCTCTCTCTCTCTCTCTCTCTCTCTCTCTCTCTCTTTCTCTCTCTCTCTCTTTCTCTGGACCCCTGACCGCCGGTAGCTTGGATTTCTCCCGTTACAGGTGGGCTAATGCTTTTTAATTTTATTTTTTAAATCAATTTTTAAAAATGTATAAATCAAGTATAGAAATAATGGAAAATAAATATATATTAATTTAAGCTACTAATCTAAAATCAAGTTCAATGTTGACGTTCTAGATCACGTCCCGTACTAAAAATATCACCGTCATGTTAGAATTTCGTCACGTTTCGTCACTGTATTTCGGAAGCTAATGTCAATCCTATGCATTTAGATTAGCAGTACAATATGAATATGAATACACTATATATCGAAAGTCAGTTATCTAGACTTCTAAAGACCTCATACATATAAATATCTTGTTCTGATAAATTGGTAACCCACTCTATATGCAAATATGGTGTGAACTTCTTCTTACAGAATAGACGCAGAATTTTGATATATTTTCTTAATGAAAAGTTAGTTTTAGAATGTTGTGGAATAAATTAAACTTTAGTCTTAGACTCAACAATAACTTTACTAAAAAAATGCATGGTAAAAATGTGCTAGGTTCTGTTTAATGAAGATTTCGGCTCTTTCTTTTCCATATTCTTTGAAACACGTTCGAATAATGCTCAAACTGACAGACAATTCTGTTTTATCTTTATTTTTAGACGGTTCAAAGTAACTTAAAATACTTTATCTTTATTTTTGGCTGAAGTATCACTTAACATTAATATTGTAACATAACTGTTTAATTGACAGGCAGGAGGCCGTCCAAGTATTACGTAAACACCATGGGAGGTGGGGGGTCTCTGTTTTGCTTATTTAGTATGATATGTGGGGTAGGGTAGTCTAGATGATGATTACGTCATCAGTAGTTATTTACTTTTACACGAATAGCAACCCTCATATTGAAATTATAAATTACAAGCAAAGACCGACAAAGAACCAGAAATTATGGTATCTAAGAAAATATTAAAATTACAATATAAAAAAGAAATAAATTTAAAATGTTTACGTAAGCAAAGGGGGATAAGATCTTTGCTTACTTTTGCTGACAAGGGGGATGGGGGGTAAATCACGGCCCCTAACGAACATCTAAATATATCAGGCTGAAAATTGAAATATAACGTAACATTGCCTTTTGAAGTATAAGGAAGCGTTAAAAGACAGATTCCTCGATTTCAGAAGAAAAATCTGTATCATTCCTGCAGTCGATTAAAAATCGAAATAACATGATTTTTTTATAGGATAAGCCATTAAACAAGCAGTCGTTATGGATGGATGGTAAGCAATCGGCACCGCCCATGGACACCTGAAACACCAGAAGCGTGACAAGTGCGTTACCATTTGAGGAATACCTACATAAATGTTATTATGATTTAATTGAGTATACGGCTGATAGAGTAAATTTTCAACACCAATAATAGTTCTATTAAAACTTTATGTTAATATTAATTAAGTTTGTAATTAGGTGTATTATGTTCCATAATGTAAACAGAGAAGATTATTGTCTGTAAACACACTAGATTAAGAACATACTACAAAAATTTTGTATGTCTTTACAGACACAATGTAGCGAACTACTATAATATTATCTATCATCTATTGTAACATACCAACATTGACGAAATAAATAATATTTGTATTTGTATTTGAGGATTGTTGGGGATTCGGGGATTGGTGAAATGGAAATGGGGTACTTTTTTGCACACATGTAAAATTTCACTAATTATAACCTATATTCTGTCCAGGTACATGGTAGACAGAGAATCAGCAGCTCGTCTCTCGCCAAGGGTCCAAGACTTACTCTTTGTGATGGCTGTGTCCAACTCCTGCATGAATCCCCTGGTGTACGGCTCCTATACCCTGGACCTCAAGGGGCTGCTGAGGAGATTACTGAAGAAGACTTGCTGTCACTCATCAGGTGCCTCAGATACGATAGGTGAGGGAGTACGAGGAATTTGTTTTTTTTTTAAACTGTCAAACACCAAGCGGTCACCGGTGACCGCAACCTATTGTTCTATAATTGTGTCTACAAAACCGGTATTCGACGAGTTAAAAGGCTCGAAAAATACATGGTTACATTTTTATTAAATATAAAAAAATGTCTCACCTTTTTATCCCCGAAGGGGCAGAAGTGCACATTACTGCATTTAATGCCACTGTAAAATGTAACACCCACTTTTCACTATTTATGTTATGAGTCCCATGTAACAGGGGGTGAGCCTATTGCCATATTATACTGGGCACATTTCCAGACTCCGTGCTACTACTGAGGTTTTTACAAACCCAGTAATACTTTGCCCGACCCGGGAATCGAACCCATTGCCAATCTCCGTAACTACTAGTCCGATTTGAATAATTCTTTTTTTATTTCGATAGTGCATTTATTTTAGAAGGCTATAGAATATAAAACATCACACTGCGATTAGTAGGAGCTGAGTGGACCGGGTGATTTCGCGCGGAATAGCGAGTATTATACAAGGTGTAGTTTTGAAACCGTGTCATTTTTCGGGGGCATGTGACAGAAGTCATAAAGGTTCAATGTAAGAGAAAATTTCGGGCCAATAGTTAAAAATACGGCTACAATAAATCGTTTAAGTTCGACTGTATTTCAGAATAAGCGACAGCAATGTTCCTTATTGGAGTTTTATGGAATTAGGAATAATAACAATTACGTGTTTGAGTTCATGTGTGTTAAGCAGCGTTATAAAGCTAGTTACAAGACGGCGGCGTGTAGTTCGCACTTACGGATTTCCGTAATTTCAAAAAAATGAAAAATATTTACCTATAATTTTTTTATTGATTCGGACTCAGAATCGATAGCCGAATTACCTCCTAGAAAATGACGCGGCTTTAAAACAACACATTGTATATGGATATAGTTATTCTTTTTAGAGTATTATTAATAGGAAATTGCTATATTACCTCAATCAAAAATAAATTTTATGGGAAAGAAAATAAGATTTTTTTCTATTTTGTCCAATTTTTTCTTTTTGTAAGTTCATCTGCGCTTGCAGACAGAGTGAATTTCGGCGTTCCATTTCCGACTCTGGCTTGACAGATACGATTTCCTTGTTGATCTAGTGGTTGCAAGTTTGACCACCGATCTCGAAGTCTTAAGTTAGAACTTTATGTTGAATTAAAGTGTTATCTTTATTGCAACTTCGGATCATTAATTAGCTACTAGAATTATTATTAAAAATAGAAGTACCCTTAACCGACGAGCATACATGAAAAGATTGATGACTGTTGATGAAGCGGAAGAGATATATATAGAGGTAGTAATCGTAGTAATTGGCGTTCCCTAGTCTCTGCCTAACCCATTGGGAGACAGGCGTGAAGTTATGTATGTATGTATGTAATTATTATAAAGGATGAAAAAGTATTCTTGTTATCTGTTTCTCGTGTTAATCGTTTTGCGTTTTAAACAAGTAGCAAAACAAAAGCTTTTGTCTCACCCTATAAGAAAATTACATAATATTATATATCTATTATATTGAATATCTTTTGTATTATATCTTTTATTAACTTCTTCCAATTGTTCACAGGTATCGATGGAACAGGATCAAGTTCGATTAAGAATAGAAATGTCAATTTGGAGACGCCGCTCATGAAATCAGTAAGGGTATTTTTTTTACTAATTTTTTTCGCATTTTTACGTACTGTGTGACTAGTGTCTAAGTCAGATTGAAAGAGATATCTCAATAATATGTGGTGCCACTGAAATTGTTTAAAATCCTTACTATAATATTATAAATCAGAAAGTGAGTTTGTTTGATTGTTCCGCTTTCACCTCGTAACTACTAATCCGATTGCTTTGAATTTTTGCAGACGTAAAGTTAGAAGTCCGGATTAAATAATAGGGTACTTTTTATTCTAGAAAAATTTGATATTCCGGGGGAAAACAAAAGTATTGGTATAGATGGCGCTATGTGTATTGGTACATGTCACATAGGTTACTTTTTATCCTTTTGTGACGCGAGCGAAGCCGCGGGTAAAAGCTAGTATATTAATAAAAAACAGGTCAAGGTGCGAAAGGACTATAGGACTATACGTTTATCATATATTTTATACTAAAACTTCAAAAGGCTCAGGTCCTACCAGAGGTAAAGTTAAATTCCACGTAGGTTGAAAACCAAATAATTATATGCATTTGTGATATGTACTAAAGTTTCCAAGTTTCCAAATAAAGAGGAAAATATGTACATACCATGTATTAGCCTCTTTGGCTGAGTGATCGTAAGTGCGACGCCGGGCTAGGTTAGAGTTCAATTCCCGGGTCGGGCAAACCATTACTGAGTTTTCTAAAAAAATCTCAATAGTAGCACGAAGTTTATTGAAATGTGCCCGGTATATGACAATAGGCTCACCCCCTATTACATGGGACTCATAACATATGTAGTGAAACGAAAGTGTTACATTGTACAATGGCATTCAGTGCCGTAATGTAGACTGCACTGTTGGCGCGGTGGCTGGGCAACTGGCTGCCGTGCAACGTGTCGCGGGTTCGATTCCCGCACGGAACAACTCTTTGTGTGATCCACAGATTGTTGTTCCGGGTCTGGGTGTCATGTGTATGTGATCTTGTATGTTTGTAAACGCACCCACGACACAGGAGAAAACCCTAGTGTGGGGCAACGTTTTATTAAAAAAAAAAACAAAATATGTTTTACAGTTCTCATAGACCTTGTTTGTTGGTTTGTTTAGCATAGAATGACTGACTGCTGAATTGATTTTAATTAATGTTGTTAAAGAGAAAGAGAAGAGAAGAGAAACTCTTAATACATATGTATACCTGCATTACTATAGGATATTTTTTATTTTTTTAAACCCTTAAGTAATAAAAGTTGAATAATAAAGCTAAATGTTTAATTCATCATTAAGATATCATTTGAAAACACGTTCCGCATTAAACTATCATGTATTCATTTCTATCTAGAAATCTCTTAAGTTTATGTACTGAAAACAATTTATAACACAAAATATACGTGCAATTTTTTTTTTTAATTTTTATTTAAATAGGTACATTATTCCATTTGATTGAATTAGATAGTAATTTGACATTGTCTATAGAGGTATAATACTACTTTGCGACTGTTAATATATACAACTTAAAATATATAAAAAAAAAATTAAAACGTGTCAAATTGTTTTAGATAAAAGTAAGCCTATTTCATAATTTTCCTCGATAGTTTTGAATCAAACTTCAAGAAATATTTCAGTTGACACTGAAATTTAACCCGAAACCTCTTGCTTTAGAGTTACACAACCTCAAGAAACGTCACCTAAACCAAATTAAATAATATACAAACTTTGTTTTCCCGATCTCCGGCCATAATGGATTTATTCGATTCTACGTTGTAATCCGATTAGTGCAAAGTATTAGATTACTTCTGTAAAACGTAACGAGTACGCGTTTGGCGCTCTGATTGGTTGGTTCATTGGCGCCGGCCAATCAGAGTGCCGAACGCGTACTCGTTTCGAATACTTTAAACGTAAAACAAAGTCGTACTAATGCCTCTGTACGGTAAACGAGCCGATGGATCATCTGATGGCAAGCAATTGCCGCCGCCTATGAAGACCCGAAACACGAGAGGAGTTACAAGTGCGTTACCGGCCTTTTGGGGATTAGGAATCTAAGTATTGTTGGGGAGTCAGGCATTTGGGAGATCCGGTAACTTCACTCATATGACGAGTAGCAATTTACTGACAGCTATCACTGAGATCATTCTGTATTTATGAACTATAATCCACATCCTTGTTCACAGGGTAATAAAGTCCGCACTCGTCTAGGAGTGCGTTTTGCAGAGACTTCTCTAACAGCCGTGCCCTCTCGCCTCGAAGTGCCCAAAGTGGTGAGAGGGCCCGCCTGACATCCACCACCACGCCTCCGCTGCGCTGAACACGAGCGATGCCGGGTACTACACCAGTATTACAACGATAAAATTGCTACCGTTTAGTTCATAATTTAAAAAGCAGTGGTTTAAGTATAAAAACGTTTTTGTGTTACCGATGACTTCGTCGGAATTTTAAGAAGTCGTCTAATGCGTGTGGTGGGTCGTTGAACTGCTACCCATGACTTCGTAAAACTTGTAAGAAGTCGTCTGATCCGAATTGTGGGTTGTTACTAAGGAGTGTGCGAAAGTTTGTTTATTCATTCAGCAGTGAATGTTTTCGTACTTTTGCTTTTGGTATAAATAATATTTTTGAATTAGTTAATTAATAAAGTGAGAAAAAGAACAATTTTGAGAAGACGGCGATAATATAAACTGTGTACTCGTATATAGTTAATAAATACTTATTGCATGATGTTTGTTACTTATGACATTACGGAATTGGAAGATAAGAAAATAATAATCTCTGTAGATATAAACAAGAATGAATCACAAAAGGCTTTGCTATGCGGAATTTACTGAGTGGAAAACTCGACTAATTATTTTTTTTAGAATGATTCTGTGAATTCCGTGAATGTTTTCTCAGACGTTTTAAAGAATGCAGGAACATAAAGCTTTGTTGTTTTGTTACGTATTACCTCATCATCATCATCATCAACAGCCTATAAATGCCCACTGCTGAGCAAAGCCTCTTCTCACACGGAGAAGGTTTGAGCATTAATCACCACGCTTGCTCAATGCGGGTTGGCGATTTCAAACTTATAATTAGAATTATAAGTTCAGGTTTCCTCACGATGTTTTTCCTTCACCGTTTGTCAGTGGTGTCTAAATAATCTTAGAAAGTTCATATAACTCGGAAAAAGTCGGTAGGTTTCGAACCCGCACCCTCATGCATGAGAAGTGGGCGTGTTAAACCTCCGGGCCACCACGAATTACCTACATTGTCTGATATAGACGGAAAAGGTGGGAATTCGATATTAGTAAAAAATGTGTCATAATTATTATCAAGGTCTCGAAATAACTACAAAAATTTATTCTAACACATTAGTTCCTACATCCAATAGTCCACTATAAAAACATAGAAACTAATGAGAATTTCTTCACAATTTTATGTACCTCTAGATCTCCATATATTAATTAAGTTCTTGATCATTTATGAGTACGGCTTCTTATCTTTTTATTATTAAATTGTCTTCTTTTTGATTTTTTTTTAATATTTGGTCTGTTGTCAAAGATCTGCTCTTAATCTGATCATTCACTAGTACCTGCTACCCTAAACTTCTTTAGCTTATTTAAAATTAATGATCAATTAAAAGAAAATTTGTTATAAAAGACTGAATAACATTTGTTCTGCAAATTAATTAATTAATATTGTAATTGATGAGGTAAATTGACTCGATTTGTTAGGATTCATATATGATTAAAATAAATGTATTGAAAGTATTGTAATCTTGCATTTTAATTAACTGGCAAATGTGTGTTTTAATTCAAAATGTTATTTTAATAAATCAGTAAAATAATAATCTAAATTTATCGCAAGGTATGTGGAAATAAATATAATATTGTGATTTTGGGACTAAATAAATTATGCAATATTACAATGACTAACTGAAAATCATGCAATTTGTTCAATTATTACATACATAACATCACGCCTTTTATCCCCGAAGGGGTAGGCAGAGGTGCACATTCTACCACAGTACAATGTAACACCCACTTTTCACTAGTTGTTATGAGTTAAATTATTACTATTTAAGTTATTTCAATTATCGAATAAAAAGGTTTATGAATTAAGAGAAAATAGCTTTTGTACCTTTAAAATATTTTAAAAGCCCATTCGCTTTTATAAATTGGAGGACTTTACATACGGATGACTTGTACCTCGACGTATTTCTCTCGGGAGGTGATAATACAATTAATTTCCTACAAAAATTGCCCTGAGGTCCCTAGTACGAAAGTGGCTAGTGTCTGAGATATTCAACATTTTTGATTTTGGTTAAAAAATCCCGAGCTAACTACAAAAACCTGTCGCGGAGAACCTAACGGGTAACCGGGGCTCCGACTCGACGTGCAGGAGAAGGAACGGGGTGGTTTTTAGTCAGTAAGAGTCTGACACTCCCTCCCACCTCATCCAGGCGGGAGCAGTCATACGATGAATATCCCCCCTTAAAAAAAACTACAAAAACATCAATACCTAAATAAAAAAACTACTGATTTAAGGGATTTTAGTTTTTTATTTGTGGTCAATACATTAATAAATATTTATTAATACTAATACTGGCAGAAATATTATTCGTTTTAAAATAGCGAGTAAATTAGTATCAAATTTTTGTTGTATCGATAGGAATACGTCGTTACAATATTTTGTCACGCTATACATTATTTTGAGAGATACTATAGATACAAAAAAGTTGTAAAATACCGTTGGCTTGTTTCATAATCAAAATTGGAAAAAGTTCTCCTTAAGAAAGATTTTTTTTTAATTTGTTTTACCGGGTAAAACCTCGCTTTACCTCATGACAGTGCTGAGGATAAATTTGATCCGGTAACTTAACTTTTCTTGTGTTTATCCCCCTATCTTATTTTTCTATATTTTTATGTTAATTTTTGCTGTGACTACTTTAGTTTGTATTTATTAGAGGTCTAGTTTTTTATTATTTAGTTTATATGTATGTATAGATTAGTTTAGCTTTATTAATAATATTTAATTAATTAATAATATAATAAAATTTTTAATATTATAATTATATTTCGTTTTTTGCATATTTAATTTCTACTTTATTTTATTATACTTTGATGTTTTTTATTCTTTTCTTAACTCTTTCAAGTTTATTATTAATATTTTGTTTTTTCTTTCTTTATTCCGTGTGTAATAAAACTATCGTGAGACATACTAAATTAACTAAAATCGCGGGTTAGTTTCGAACCACAGAGGGGTTCTTCCTCATGAGCAGCGTGCGCGGTCGCGGCGATGTCGCGCAGCTCACTCTTCTTACTCACCTCTGTGGTTCGAAACTAGTAGAGCTTTTCTCAGTATATTCACGTGAGTAACCCGCGATTTTACTTAATGTAATAAAACTTGTAACTGGTTCTCTTTCATATGTGTTTTAACTACTATTTTATAGTTATGGTATCTTTTAACGCAAATTTATACAAAACTGTTTTTACTGATGAATGTACGTGTATAAAAAGTCCGATGTTGTACACACGGCCACACATCAACCTATACAAAACCAGTTTATCCTGGTGTCGCGTCGCATCATCTTTCCGCACATTTAACGTTCAGTTTATACTGGTTATGTAAAGCTCGATGTGTAGCCGTGTGTACTCAAATCTTGCTGTGAAACTACATCCATGCATGTTCATACTGTTCAGTGTTGTGCATCATTGTTATTGGATATCAAACGTAATGGAATTAATGGAAATAAATAAATAAATGTGGAATATAAACGTTATTGTTTTATTCACTATAACTTGTATTTATCTTGCAGGTAGGTATGTTTTATGACTGCCTCGTTGGCCGAGTGGTCGCAAGTACACACGTTCACATATCAATCTATACAAAATCAGTTTATCCTGGTGTCGCGTCGCATCATCTTTCCGCACATTTAACGTTCAGTTTATACTGGTTATGTAAAGCTCGATGTGTAGCCGTGTGTACGACTGTCAGCAAGGGGTTGGGATTATTATTGTACCTCTATTCTTGGGATTTTTAAAATAAATCTCAGTAATAACACAGAGTCTGGAATTTTCCCAGGTATGTAGCAATAGGCTCACCCCAATTACATGGGACCCATATCATAAACAGTGAAAAGTAGGTGTTACATTGTACAGTGGCATTAAGTGCCGTAATGTGTACTTCTGCTTACCCTTTCGGGGATAAAAGGCATGATGTTACACCCACTTTTCACTATTTATGATATGGGTCCCATGTAATATAGAGGGAGCTTATTGCCATATACTGGGCACAATTCCTACGTGCTGCTACTGAGAATAAAAAAAAACCAGTAATACCATATGGTATATACCCGAAATTTTAATTCGATTCCAGATTTGACAATTTCAGTGTCGCAACGTTATGACAAGTACTAAATAGTGACGTTGCGAAATTATTCGATATGGAAATGCATTATTTCTGGATCGATTCTTCTCGTTTATAATTTTACTCTCGTAAACTAAGTATATCAGGAAATTAAATATTTCTGAGCCGATAAATTAGTTTTGACGAATAATTAACGATCTGAGACTTTTCTTATAAAATTGTGTGTGAAATAAATAAAAAAATGTAATCATGAAGGAACATGACAAATAAAACAGATAGATGTATTATGGTAATAAGTTATTTTATAAATTGTCGCCGTCATCGCTATCGCTATCCTGTCACTTTCTGTAACATTCATTATAAAACACACACACTGATTGCTTATCGATTTTTGTGTTCACTACACTATTATATGTGGTATCATTGTCAAATCTGGAATCTAATTAAAATTCTGACTATAGTAATGACTACTTCCGCGCGGTTTCACACGCTCTGCTCAGCTCCTATTGGTCGTAGCGTGATGTTTTATAGCCTATAGCAGGGGTTCCCAAAGTGTGCGCCGCGGCACCCTTTTTTTTTTTTTTTTAAGGGGGAAAATCATCGAATGACTTCTCCCGCCTGGGTGAGGCGGGAGGGAGTGTCAGACTCTTACTGACTAAAAACCACCCCGTTCCTTCTCCTGCACGTCGAGCCGGAGCCCCGGTTACCCGTTAGGTTCTCCGCGACTCCGAATCGGCGTCGGCCGTATTGGGCCCCATCTGTGGTGGTCTGATGGCTCTTTGAGGCGCGCGCGGAACGCGACGCGCCGTACGCTCGGGTCTGTTTCTGGTCGGACGGGGAGCCACCCATGCTCGCCGTCCGCAGGCCCGCGCTTACGGTGGCCGGAGATCGTCTCGCGATCCCCGACGCCCGGTGTGTCCTTCGCGATAGTGCGCCGTAGAAAGTAAAGAGCGGCGCCGTAAGTGAATTCTCTAATTATTGAACACCACAAATGTTGGCGGATACTTTTTTGATCAATGTGGAGCTACTCTACTACTACTACTACTACAGAAATGAGAGTACCAGTGTGAAGTCTTTTTCCCCTCTTAAAAAAACCGTGCGGACTAATTCACTAAGCTCAACCTTCACATTGATTTGACTGAGTAAATATCGTATTTAATTTTTTGGTTTTTCTTAAGGGTGTTGTTTTCCGTTTAAATAATTTTATAATAAAAAAGTCAATTTGATATTGTGGTGCTTTATATAATAGTAAGTATAAGTTGTAACAGATCAAGTATAAACTTTATCTCTTTAATATTAGCATAGCTAACTGAGAGTTATATCTTAACATTCTATCCAGTCCTGCACAGCTTAGGTATAATATAGATACCTATAATCTTTAAATTCAGACTTCGATCATATTTTATCAGTACGTGGCTATTTACTCGACGAGCTTGTCCCACGTTTTGATCGTGAATTCTATGATTCAATTCAAGCCCACTTAGGAATTGATTCGGAATCCTATTGGTATGAGATTTACTCTATTTTGTAAATAGATATTACGTACATATGTACGTAGTATATGTACCTCTAGATATAACTCAGTAATCTTGTGGTTAGTGAACTATTTGTTTTTTTAAGGGGGGAAATTCATCGAATGACTGCTCCCGCCTGGGTGAGGCGGGAGGGAATGTCAGACTGTTACTGACTCAAAACGACCCCGTTCCTTTTCCGGCACGTCAAGTCGGAGCCCCGGTTACCCGTTAGGTTCTCCGCGACGTGGTTAGTGAACATAGAAAATAAGTTTCAATGTTGTTTTAATACCAAAGGATTCGAATCATTAGAAACGTATTTTTTATTTTCTTACAGAAACGAATACTTTCGACGATTTATTGATTTGAAATGTTGCGTGACGTCACTTCTATGTACATTTTATACGTAGAAATTACGTTTTAGCCCCCACTCCTAAACTTTGATTCGTTTTATTTAAGTAATGTTATATTGCACGACAAAAAAATAAAATACGTGTCTAATATTTTTTTATTACCTAACTTACGAACCAATTAGATGTTTAATTTTCATACCTTGTCATCATCCCAATTGCTCTAAAATAGCAAGTTACTAGGCGTTCCATTGAGCAAACATTTTTAATAATTAAAACATTTATAATAGGTACACGTTTTCCTTCCTGTTGGAATTTATCACCCTCTAACAAGTTCACTCTGACACGTGGATTCTTAAAAACTTATTCGACGATTTCCTTCGTGTTAAAATTTTAGAAAACTAACTTAAGTACTTTCGTATTTGCACCGTTAGCGAAGTAGCACACGTCTATTAAAGTCTAGATTTTATATGTCGTTAGGAACTATTTGGAGAATTCGTTTATGTTCGCGTGTTGGCCAGAAATTCCCAACTTCTTCGGACCAAGTTCAATATTAGTTTGCTTGAGAAAATTCTAGCTGCTAGATTTTATTGAAAAATATTTTCTTAGATCATCGCATCAAGGATGAGTTGATAATATCATTACAACCCGGTCACATTATCTTGAGGCCCCACTGGTTATCATCATTATAAAATATTACCTACATTAAATTAATTAACACAATATTTCTTTCGGTTGAAATCTTATCTTCTTTATAATTATATGTAATTCTGCTGTACGTGTGTATGTCATTGAACTCCTCCTAATCGGCTTGACCGATTTAAATGATTTTTTCTGTACGCGTTTGAGTGGCGCCCTGGGTGGTTTGAATTCACAAATCAGCCCAGCGGATGGCGCTGCAGTCGGTGTCTAGGTTATTTATCCTAAACGGCTGAAATGATTTGAACGAATTCTAGTTCATGCATTCAAATGGATATGCAAGACAACGTCTGTCGGGTCCGCTAGTTTCTTATAATAATATTCTACTAGATGATTCTTGTTTTTCGCAGCATCAGCGCCTATGTGACGTGACGTCATCGATGCCAGGTCTCTATATAATGTGACCGGGTTCTAGTTGAATACAATTCAGCTAGTTTGTCTGTTGTTCTTTCATTATATATACTTAACAAAAAGTTTAGCTTAACTGTGTTTAGCTGCACCGTAATATAGGTACTACTAACACCGCAGTCAAACGGTCAAATACTGATTTAAATGCCAGACTTGATTACCGTAACCACGGGCTTGCGGACGGGGGAGCACGAACTCGCCGTCCGACCAGAACCATACCCGAGCGTCGGCGCGTCGCGTTCTGCGCGCGCCTCAAGAAGCCATCAGACCACCACAGATTAGACCCAATAGTGCTGATGCCGACACGGAGCCGTGGAGAGCTTAACGGGTTGCCAAGGCTCCAGTTCGAAGTGCATTAGCAGGAACGGGGTGGTTTTTAGTCAGTAGGTAAGAGTCTGACACTCTCGCCGCACCCGGGAGGAAGAAGTCTTTGGATGATTTTCCCGATCAAAAGAAAGGACTTCCTTGATTCGACAACATATTCAGGATCGGGATCAGCTAAGCTTTTCTGTAACTTTCAATTCAAAAAATTGAAGAGCTCTCGATCACGTTGTCCTTGTCATTGGTTATGCAAATAATTTCGACGAATGATCAGTGGTAATGCGATTGAGCCTACTTCAAAAGATCAAATCGACAGTTAAATAATAGCCTAGGAGGTTAAGGATTCAACAGTGAAACAAGTGAATTTATTTCTGCAAATAGGCTACAAGGCAGCACTTTTACACGTCAATTTTATCAAACGAACGATGAGGACGACATATCCTAACTGACTACTCTGAGAAGAAATGCCGAAACAAACTCAGAGGTCCGTCTCTTTTAAAGTTCAGACAATATGTATAAAAAATTATATGTGAGAACCGTGCAAGTTCTTTCTGTAGTGGCCTTTTGAGGAAAGAACCACAACAGTTTGAGCGGACCCAATAAGGTAAGTAGTGATGATTCCCTGAATCTGGCTCATGCGTAAGACCGCCCAGAACGCCGCGAATCTGTTGCACCAATCCAAAAAAAAAAAAAGATTTGGCATGCTCTCATCACGTTTCTGCAATCATTTTTAGCGTAGGATGCGTGGTTCTGGAGTTATGCAAATCAATTGCAAATCAATCTATTGTTATCTCATTCATTTCCGGTGGTCCTGCACCCTCATCAACGCTCCATTGTTCGCCTAGTCCTTTCTTATCTATACTTCGAACACCCGCTTGGCGTTCTTATCTATTACTCATTGTTAACCCTCATTATGTTTGATTTCCTATGTCATCAATAAAACACAACCATTCATTTTTATTTTTATATTTTATTACTTTTTCTACAAAATATGAGTGGAACATCTCATCCACAAAAATATCATTGTACAGTGTGTTCCCTGTAAATATGTTCGTAAAACTATGCATTGAACATCCCTGAAACTTAAATAGCAAATACATTAAGCAATATTCACCACAAACTGAAGTCCAATCATTCTGAATCCTATCAACATTCCAGTCACATCTCTTACAATTCCTTTTCAAAAACTGAAGATGATATCGCTCAGGTGTTCGTCCATATGAATCAAAATATTGACCGATGCCATTCCCATCGATATGTACAGCTACCCAGTGTGAGCCTGGTTTATCATCCGCATCCAAATTGCATATTATATACGTTGGTACATGTGTATACATAGGTAGTCTATTAGCAGCATAAACATTATTTTGTAGACTGGGATGAATCTTTTTCATATGTTTTTGTAATTCTAGTGTATCCATGATAGTACTGTTATTAGCAGTTTATTGCAGTATCAATCTATTCAATGGTTGTCATAGGAATGTTCAATTATAGTGATTTGTAAATAGCATAGTGATCTTCATGTCTGTTGCGATGTGAGATAAGTTTGTTGATTCATAGAGTTCCGTTGTACTTAGGAATTTACTTCAGATACCGTGGTCATAACCAGAATTCCATAGTTTATCAATATTTTCAGAACATTTAGTCGCAATACAATTACGGAAAACAAAATTGATTTATGACAAACCGATTTATTTAGGATTTTGTATTTTAGATATATCTAAGACCCTTATGTATGAATTTCATTATAACTACATGATTAAAAAGTTTCATAATAAAATCAAGTTATTGTACACCGATACCGATAGTTTGATATATCAAATTTTTACACACAATTTTTATGAGGATATAAAACCAGATCTACTTCACTATTTCGATACATCAAATTACCCGGAAAATAATATTTACGGATATCCAAAAATAAATAAAAAAAGTTAGGTTTTTTTAAAGATGAGAATAATGGTAAAGTATTGAAGGAATTTGTAGGGTTGCGATCAAAAATGTATGCCTTTGAGATAGAAGATAAATTTATAGCAAAAGCAAAAGGAGTTAACAAAAGTGTTACCAAAAAAAATGAATATGGAAAATCACAAATCGTGTTTATTTAATAAAAATGTATTATATTGTAGTATGCTTCGATTTAAGTCAATCAAACACATTATTTTTACACAAAAAATAAATAAAACATCTTTGTCATAATGATACCAAACGATGTATTCTGGACAACAACATTGATACATTGGCTTGGGGACATTATAAATTACGTTAAGTGTAATACTTTTTACTTTTATTTCTGTGTGTATATACAAAATTTATTTTGATTGCAAAATTATGATATTACTAAAATATTATATATTAGTTTATTACATATTTAAAATTTATTGTTTGATTGTAAATAGTGCAAAAAATAATTGTAGTTTTTATTTGTGTGCTTAAATGTGACGTTGAGATGATTGTGAAATTCTGATAAGTACTAAATGTGTTAGAAATAGTATACAAAACATTCTGTTTTTCGCAAATTATATGTTTTATATAATTTTGTCAATACCTCTATATAGTAATTTTACACCGACATTTTCATTTTTATTTCATCCCTTTAAAACTCTAGACGTGTGAAATGTATCACTTTATCCATCCGTTTACTGCTATTGTGGCAGGACCAAGTGGATGTGGGAAAATGTTCAGTGGTTTAGTCAATGTGCTTATATGAAGTTTAAACTCGAACAGTGTTTTGTGTAAGATTAAATAGGGGAGGTATATAAAGAAATAAAAAATATTACATTGCATATAATTTGTTTTATTAATTTTATAATATTAGCTTTAGTTACACATACACACAAAATGCATTAAGCATATCAAATATATCTAAAACACAACACATATTATAATCTTAACTACTATAGTCTACAGTAACATTTCTATTTTTATCTATTTCAATAATATTATCAAACTCAGCAAAAACAATACAGTTAATTGTTTGTATTAGTGAGGATTCAAATCGTACTTCTAATCTTACACTACCATGTTTTATGAGATTCCAATGGGCTGATGAATTAGCAGATAAATCAGGAGTTAAATCAAATGATAAAAGACAGTAACCTTTAGCATACTGTTCACGAGAGATTGCATTTCCCTCATTAAGAAAGTGAATACCTGTCCCTGAGCATAGAGTATGATATGCTGATGTAAATATATTATTATTAAAAGATGGTTGCAAAGCTTTGGAAGGTATTTGTTGACCATCAATATATAAACTGAAAGAGTTAATATCATAGTTTTCAAAGTTAAATGTATTTTTAGTAAGTGAACCATTAAATGCGGAATTATTCACAAAACCAATAATACATCTTTTGGGTACCTGTCCTAAGAATATATTATCAAGAGTTTTTCCTTGAACACCCGATGGAATAGTTAAAACTTTAACTTCAGCACGAGTAATAGGATATTTAGCAGTGGTAGAAGCTAAAACTTTCTGATGTGCGAGTAATACACTTGGATTAATTCGTGCTCTTCGAACAATAAGAGTTGCATCCGTAATGCAAACTTTAAACTTTACATCATTTGATCCAGCAATTATATTAAAACTCTCTCTTGACCGAACTAATTTTACACTCATTTCAACGCCATTAATTAAAAATTTATCTTGATTGAAAACATCACCATGAAGATGACCAATGATTTCTACTTCCCTGCTTTCATTAACTAATTCCTGTCTTTTAACAAATCCAATGTTTTTGCCATCTGTGGAATCCATTTTTCCTGCTGTATCATCATACCAAAGACTACAAGTAAGATGAGATTGTTTAGCAGCAGTAGCATAGTTTAAAAGGGTTTCCATGTATGCTCGATAAGCATAGGTAATTAGGTATTATTAGGTGGTGATACAAGTTTTTGGTTTAAATAAATATCGAGTTGACTAAAAAGTGAATGCAACCAATTATTTACAGGTGCTACTGCTGTAGCTGATATCAAGTTTGTTGAATCTTGATTTAATACTTTTGCCTTTATGTGGAGTAATGTATGAGACAAATCTATGTAGTCATCGCCTGTTCCAGGAACTTGAAACTCGATAGGTCCACCATCAGCAAGAGATGAAATTGGTTTATAGTGAATCCACAATCCATTTTCAATGCTTGTTTGTATAGACGGTAATGCAAATAAATCTAATTCTGACTTAACGCACTCACAAGAATGATTATGAAGGAAAGACATACTTAATTTGAAAATATATCTTTGATGTTTTTTGGTTTTAGACCAAGTTTTTTCGTAGCTTTCACTTTCGCTGTTAGTGGTGGAATGAACGAGGCCAATCGTTTTCTTTTAGTTATATACCCAGATCCTGTCATGTTAAATCGATCAATTTTGTCATCAGCCTTTCGTTTTAAGTTCGTACTAACTTGCTTTAGACGATTTTTTATTGAGGCTTCCATAGGACGGGCTTGAACCATATCTGATAAAAGTCCTACTCCAGCATTTAATGCCTCCTTACCAACCACTCGAACACCACTTGAAAGTAAAGGTAAAACTGATCTAAATAACCCTCCTAAGAAGCTCCCAATACCATGACCACGTTGGTATGGTGAACCCTTATAAATTACTCCAACTCCTGATCCAGCTTGATGAGAATAATAATTTTCGTATGGACATGTATGATGATCCTGATGAGAATACATTATTATAATTTGTGGAAATGTAGTTTAATACACACAGTTCCAAACTGGAATGGGATTTTTTGTCCTGTGCTCGATCTTATATCTATTTCTAACGTATCGAACTCTCTTCGCATAACAGGTAAGTAGTGAGGTGGAGAGAAAATGTGCATTTTGTTCGCACCATAAATGTATTTTGAAGGATCTAATGAAATGACTCTTAATAGCGGAGTCATAACATCACCCACAATCTGAGGATCGATAATATCGCAATATAGAAATAGTTGTGATGGTAACCCTAAGTGTAAATTAGCAGGACACTTCCCAAAATTTCTGTCTAGGAGATTTGTATTTGGTTCATAACCTAGTTGTAAACTTAATTTGGGTGATAATGTTATGGATGTTATATTTTTATCCAAAACAGAAACAGACACAAATTTTGTGATTTCATCATAACGAAATTTCAAGTTCTCTCTGATACTATTTAACGTTTTTAAAATATGTTCAATTTATCGTAGTTGGTAGCGGGAATATGTTTTTTGTAGTACACTGTTGATGGTTTATCTTCATTAGGCATTACCATGGTTTTTGTGATGTATACAACATTTTCATGATCTTGAACAGTAAACATGGTGCATGGATATTGAAACTCGACAACTCCAACCGACCATTCACCTTCTAATTTCATATCTTTTAGTAATTTTGTTGAAAAATTTGTGGTCTTGTTATCAGAAAAGTATTCAATTGAACTATTGCTGAGCAAAGTTAAATAAAAACTTTCTTTATTCATATTTCTTTTAAACTAGAAGCTAAAATCCAACTGTTAAATTTATCTGGATAACCTCTCCACTTCACTAATACTTCTTTTCTGTTACCCGAATAATGAGTGCCAATTATTTTATCTATTTTATATTCTGAGTTGGGGTTGTACATAAGTGACCTTCTGTAATTCTCTTTCATAAACAATACCCACTATTGGTTCATTTTGTAAATCTGTTATTGTATACACAACCCATGGAGATCTATCAATTATTGAAGATATAATAAATATTTCATCACTCCAATTTGATTCATATCCTTTTTGGAAAACATGTTTATATTTAGTTATTCGAACATAATCACCCACGTTGAAATTTGGTTTAGAATTTTCTAAAGAAAGTTTGTTTGATCCTCTATCATAAAGATTAGTCCAAACTGTCATAATATTGTTGGAACTTACATCACATGGGCACATCTTAATACTCGAGTGAATGCTGTGATTATAAGAGTATATTAAATCTTGTAAAACATCGATATATCTATAAGTATTATTATGAGTGAAATAATGCCACATTTTCATTTTTTAGAGTTCTTTGAAATCGTTCAACAATACTAGCCTTAATATCAGTATTGTTAGTGGTATAGTAATTTATCTTTTTGGATTTAAAGTATTTTTGTACATCTTTTAAAATAAATTCTGTACCTTTATCAGATTGTATGTGAGTAGGTGTTGAATTACTTTCAGTAAATATACTTTCAAAACATTCTTTAGTTGTTTCTGAGTTTTTCTTTTTCATTGGTCTTGCAAAAGCATATTTACTAAATACATCAATATCACAAAGTATGTAGTTGAAACCATCATTATATTGAGCATTAGTTCGCATATCACTTAAATCAGCTTGCCACAACTCATTAATGTTTGATAGAATGTACCTATTACGCGGGATTTTTTTCCGAATGGGTTTATGTAGTGTATATGTTTCTTGTGATTGTAACCATTCCTTTACTTGCTTTTTATCCATTTTCCCCTTCATAGCTTTTGATAATTTATCAATACTACCAAAACCAGCGGGGTTAGGTGGATCATAATAAATCCTGTTAATTTCTTCTAGTACGGGGTCCATTTTTCCCAATCGATCTTTTTACTTATTTTAGTTATAGATCTTTTATCTCCACTGCTCGGTGTAGAAAACTCTTGAACTTCAATCTCAGAGGTTTTGTTCAGATCTTTTGCTTGAAGTTGGTTAATAAACTCACATCTCTTTGGATTTCCAATATAAGTAAGTGGTACTTTAATATCTTTTAATGCTTTAGCAAATCTATCCCACCCTATCGGATCACTTTTTTTAAGGGTCTAAGTGAATCATTTATTAAATCAACAATATTACTTCCTGGAATTTTTTCATTATCAATTATGACTGTGCCTTCATTATCCCAACGTATTTTACTTTTACTTATTCCAATTAAGTTTAATAATGACTCACCTTTTTTATTATAAGTTTTTGGAATTAAACTGAGTATTTGTGTTGGTGAATACAGTGGATTTGCTTCACTTTCTATACTTTTAATAGATCCTTTCTCCTCTAACAAAGATTCAGCATCAACTGAACTTTTTAGATCTCTATCTTTATTTTTAAAACCAATTTTAGATCCATTTGAATCTTCATTAGATGTATCGGATTAAATTGGTAATCTGAGTGGTTGACGATCCTCTTCGGTAAAGTGAAGGTATCTTTGTAGTGTTTGTAAATATACTTACTATTAGCAGTGGCGTGCAGTCCATATAGACGAAAAGGCTTTGCCTACCTATAAATATCGTGAATATAGAACATACATAAAATGTACAAACGCGTTTATTAAAATTCAATAATATAATAAAAGTTTGTAAAAAAAACGGCTAACATAAATACGCGCCTTTGTAAAACAATGAATGCGCCCCGCACGCACCACGCATGCGCTGCTATTCCTTAAATCTTGGCTGCTAGTTGTGACGTCACGAAAGTAATGTACCAAAAGTATGCACCGCGCATGCGTGAAGTTCACGACCATGGTCACGGTACAGAATAACCATTCATAATTATATTACACGATTCCTTTTGCTTGACAAAATGTTTGCAACTAAAAAATTAGAGGACCGTTTGTTCATCACTTGGAAAACGATCGTATTTTATTAAGAATTCTAAAACAATAAAACAGCAACAAGTTATTGTATTTTTAAAAACAATTAAATCATAAAAGGATTTAAATTGATAAAATCTGTATATCGTAAAGTACTGATGAATGGAGTACACCAGCGCCATCTATTGAATTTTTTGTTGAAACTTCTGAACTCGTTCGATATAATGCGAATGTATTTTTATAATTGCGTATTTAACAAATATGTTTTAAGTGTTTTAATTAAAGCTTAAATTTTTTACGCTTTGTCGATTTATAGAAATTTTAAACGAGGAGTTGTCTTTAGTATTATAAAAGTTAAAAGGAAGTTATTGAAACTTCAAGATGGCGCCATTTACAACGTTTCAAATTATATGAATGAATGTTTTTTAGTATGAAATATTGGTTTAAGACGATGATGCAATTTCATTTGACTTACTAAATTAACCTTTGTTTTTTTGAAATTAAACGCTGCATTACCTTAATTTTTAAGCTACATTTTTATTATAATAAACACTCAATTGACTATTGGTAATGACTTCAATTCATTTCCAATGTTTTCGGCCATATTGTTTTCATGTGATGTGCGATCGCTTTGTTTATGTTTTCGTTTAAATTATTAGGAAATAGTTTTAAACATAAAGTTGCATAAATGTGTAGTAGTAGTTAAATATATGTGTAGGTTTTTCAAATAGTGTATTTGTTTATCAGTTTCTAGTACAAGTACCTAGGTATATTATTCGATTGTGAAGTTTGTGTGAATAATAGGTAATTTTATGTGTTTGTTGAAAGTAAAAACAGTAAGATTTCGCAAGAAAATATCCCTTATAGGACTAGATTCAAGTAATGACCATAGGCAGAGGTGTACTCGAGTTACGAGAATTGACCCAAGTAAAAGGTAGGTAATGTAAATATGTACTTACTATAATGGATCTGTTATTTGATTTCTTGTTTATTGTTTGATAATTCTTAAAAATATCAACTTAGACTTCGGGTTGTACTGATTCACATATTAATTCTTATTAATAATTATGTAATGTAATAATAACAAATGTACCGCATAGACTCAGGTCGGCCATAGCCGGCCGCGCTTGTTATTGTTTTGTTTGTTGACATAATGTAGGTACCTACGCTCTTAAATTCGTAATATATTATGATTTTGAACAGATTGAATAAACTTAACAATTCCATAATGAAATTTGGTTCATCAAATTTATGCTTCATTATTAAAAAAAATAATAGATCCTTCATTATTTGTAAGTTTTGTTGACTTAATCAATAGGTGATGAAGTACTTCACAAAAAATACGCGAGATGTCAGTGTATGTAATTTGGCGAAAGAATACACCACAATATTCTTGAACGCATTTTTCAAAATGTATTATGTATGTACATGTACCTGTCTTGTGTGAGTATGATTGTATAACCGGCTGGGGGTTTAATCATACGATATTTAGTTGCCTACCCTGTCTCGAAAACCTGTGCACGCCACTGACTATTAGTCTTACTATTCATAATATTTTGCATTTCAATATCTAGTTGAGACAAATTACTAGTAACCTTATTTTCTTGTTTTAATTTTTCAATCAATCCAGGTTCAATAAGTATCATTTTCTTAACATTTTCCATGTTAACTGGCTAGTCCACTTACTAATCCACTCAATATTGCACCTAATATTATTGGTAAGAAAGCCCCTCCTTTTTGTATAATAATATTTTTTCTTAGTTTATGTGTACACTTATGCACCAGTTTACGGAGTATATTTTTGTGTTTATTCAATTTTTGTTTGTCTTGATCTTTGAGAGGTATCTTTCCTTGTAAAACGTTATGAATACATTCACCAATACAATTTATTTCTTCTTCATCACACGTTTTAAGTAACGCTCTTTGATATTTTGGTTAAAGCGTATGCAAAGCGTTTAGCAAATGTTTATGCGTGGAGAGTCGACGATGCATCATTTAGAAATGATTTGAATTGTTTGATTCTTGGTGTATTTAAACTCTTTCGTGGGGACGTAGACTGTACAGTAACCATTAAATGGGAATACATTTGTTTTGATACGACAAAAATCATTTGTATTCTGTTTTAAATCTATCATTAAATATCCATGCGCTTCTAAAGTTGCATCCCTGTAGGCGTCTTCAATGAATTTTGGGTTATCTGGTGACACTTGTCGTGCTAAATATCTTATTTGAGTTTTATCTCGAGGGTTTTTAAAATAAATTATATAACTTGAGTTTAAAGAAATGTCTCTTTGACCTTGATGAAATAAATTTTGTGTTAAGTAAAATACACTAAGATTCCTGTGATGACTACCTTTTGTAAATACATCCACGATTCTTCCATCAGACTCTCTCATTAGATCATCAATAACAATAAGGTGTGGGTTTTCACCATCAAACATATTAAGATTTGGAATTCCTTGATGATAGTAAACATTTGGTAAATTATATAAAGGCTGCATTTCATCAAAGCACCATGTGATCTGATTAAAATCACAATTACATATTTTTTTAACTGATTTTATGAAATTTGTTACTAAATTTGACTTCCCACATCCACTTGGTCCTGCCACAATAGCAGTAAACGGATGGATAAAGTGATACATTTCACACGTCTAGAGTTTTAATGGGATAAAATAAAAATGAAAATGTCGGTGTAAAATTACTATATATTGACAAAATTATATAAAACATATAATTTGCGAAAAACAGAATGTTTTGTATACTATTTCTAACACATTTAGTACTTATCAGAATTTCACAATCATCTCAACGTCACATTTAAGCACACAAATAAAAACTACAATTATTTTTTGCACTATTTACAATCAAACAATAAATTTTAAATATGTAATAAACTAATATATAATATTTTAGTAATATTATAATTTTGTAATCAAAATAAATTTTGTATATACACACAGAAATAAAAGTAAAAAGTATTACACTTAACGTAATTTATAATGTCCCCAAGCCAATGTATCAATGTTGTTGTCCATAATACATCGTTTGGTATCATTATATGACAAAGATGTTTTATTTATTTTTTGTGTAAAAAATAGTGTGTTTGATTGACTTAAATCGAAGCATACTACAATATAATACATTTTATTAAATAAACACGATTTGTAATTTTCCATATTCTTTTTTTTTTGGTAACACTTTTGTTAACTCCTTTTGCTTTTGCTATAAATTTATCTTCTATTTCTAAGGCATACATTTTTGATCGCAACCCTACAAATTCCTTCAATACTTTACCATTATTCTCATCTTTAAAAAAACCTAACTTTTTTTATTTATTTTTGGATATCCGTAAATATTATTTTCCGGGTAATTTGATGTATCGAAATAGTGAAGTAGATCTGGTTTTATATCCTCATAAAAATTGTGTGTAAAAATTTGATATATCAAACTATCGGTATCGGTGTACAATAACTTGATTTTATTATGAAACTTTTTAATCATGTAGTTATAATGAAATTCATACATAAGAGTCTTAGATATATCTAAAATACAAAATCCTAAATGAATCGGTTTGTCCTAAATCAATTTTGTTTTCCGTAATTGTATTGCGACTAAATGTTCTGAAAATATTGATAAACTATGGAATTCTGGTTATGACCACGTTATCTGAAGTAAATTCCTAAGTACAACGGAACTCTATGAGTCAACAAACTTATCTCACATCGCAACAGACATGAAGATCGCTATGCTATTTACAAATCTCTATAATTGAACATTCCTATGACAACCATTGAATAGATTGATACTGCAATAAACTGCTAATAACAGTAATATCATGGATACACTAGAATTACAAAAACATATGAAAAAGATTCCAGTCTACAAAATTATTGTTTATGCTGCATTAGCAGCATAAACAATAATTTTGGTAACACATGTGTATACATAGGTAGTCTATTAGACTACCTATGTATACACATGTACCAACGTATATAGAGGTAATATGCAATTTGGATGCGGATGATAAACCAGGCTCACACTGGGTAGCTGTACATATCGATGCGAATGGCATCGGTCAATATTTTGATTCATATGGACGAACACCTGAGCGATATCATCTTCAGTTTTTGAAAAGGAATTGTAAGAGATGGGACTGGAATGTTGATAGGATTCAGAATGATTGGACTTCAGTTTGTGGTGAATATTGCTTAATGTATTTGCTATTTAAGTTTCAGGGATGTTCAATGCATAGTTTTACGAACATATTTACAGGGAACACACTGTACAATGATATTTTTGTGGATGAGATGTTCCACTCATATTTTGTAGAAAAAGTAATGAAATAAAAAAATAAAAATGAATGGTTGTGTTTTATTGATGACATAGGAAATCAAACATAATGAGGGTTAACAATGAGTAATAGATAAGAACGCCAAGCGGGTGTTCGAAGTATAGATAAGAAAGGACTAGGCGAACAATGGAGCGTTGATGAGGGTGCAGGACCACCGGAAATGAATGAGATAACAATAGATTGATTTGCAATTGATTTGCATAACTCCAGAACCACGCATCCTACGCTAAAAATGATTGCAGAAACGTGATGAGAGCATGCCAAAACTTTTTTTTTTTGGATTGGTGCAACAGATTCGCGGCGTTCTGGGCGGTCTTACGCATGAGCCAGATTCAGGGAATCATCACTACTAAGGTACAAATCATCGTAAAATGATTTAGGTGGCTACATTATTGACACTATCATATTTACCCGGCTGGACGCTTTAGGGCACATCGAGAGGCGTGGCAAGAGGCTCATCAACAATGACGCGCTTGTGGAGGCCCGACTTCAAAGCCTCGAATACCGTAGTAAGGTTGCAAGCCTTTCTGTTTTCTACCAGATGCATTTCGGTAAATGTGCCGGGAATTGCACAGCTGGATTCTCCCTAGTCCTTTCCGAATCGTACCACAGGACAATCGGCGAAGCGTCACCGATTCATAGTGGATGTCCCACCCACATCAAGCTTCCTTGCGCGTACTGCTAAAGAGTGAAATTCTTTGCCAAAGTGTATGTTTCCTGAAGGGTATAAACCTTGGTGTTTTCAAGGCCCGAGTAAATAGGTCGCTTATGGGCAGATGTACGCCATCGTAGACTACAGCTTACCACCAGGCGAGATAGTGGCCAAACGTCGATCCATCAAATATAAAAAACACTATTATATATATGACATGGTGTACCGCGATCGAGCTCACTTTGAAGGCTTAAATTGACATAACTGTTACAAAAAAACTTAGCAGATTTCCTAAAAAACTAGAAGCTCCGATAATCCAATATTGTCAGATAACATAACATAACATCACGCCTTTTTCCTCGAAGGGGTTGGCAGACGTGCACATTATGCCACTGTACAGTGTAACACCCACTTTTCACTATTTATGTTATGAGCCCCATGTAATAGGGGTCATTGTTGTGACAGGAATATTGTCAGGTATGTTTTTAAAATAACTATCGTGAGACATAATAAATTAAGTAGAATCGCGGGTTACTCACGTGAATATAGATCAGAGTGAGCTGCGCGACGTCGCCGCGACCGCGCACGCTCCTCATGTGGAAGAACCCCTCTGTGGTTCGAAACTAGTAGAGCTTTTCTCAATATATTCACGTGAGTAACCCTCGATTTTACTTAACCTGTCAGGTATTTTTTCCCGTATGTAGATATAGCTTTCTAAGATATATAATATCAAGCACAATTGATAATAATTCACATTATGTAATATTTCCCGTATAAATATTTCAACGCAGCGAATCTTTCATCACTCATACATTGATAGAATTTATTACCTTGTCGTTCTGCCGACGTGATTTTATTGAACACCGCGATATATTGCGTTTTTCTCATAAATTAAATTTTCCTTCTAAAAGTGGTTTTAAAGTTTTATAAGACATTGTTTGTCTTGTTTATGTTATTCTGTCTCGTTGGTTGAACAATACGGAGAAAATTTGTTTTCTATTTTATATATTTTAATTATTTAAATTCGATTTATTAAAGTCGAATCATAGCATATATTATGCACGATTCCAAATTCCATTCTGTAGTAGACAGTTTTTGAAAATTTAAATCAAATCCAAAACATCTTACTCAACAGTTCAGTTTGACACCACTTAATCAACGGAAAATATCCTGAATGATAATTATAGTAACTTAAAATTTAAAATAACATCTTGCCAGATAAAACTATGGAAAACTTCATACCCAGTAGTCAGTTTAAATTACACACACATACACATAACATCACGCCTTATATCCCCGAAGGGGTAGGCAGAGGTACACGTTACGGCACTAATGCCAGTGGACAATGTAACACCCATTTTTCACTATTTATGTTTTGAGTCCCATGTAATAGGGGGTGAGCCTATTGCCATATAACTCCAGACTCCGTGCTAGGTAGATTTTTACTTTTACTATTACGATTTTTTTTAAACCCAATAGTACTTTGCCCGACCGGGAATTGAACCCGAGATCCCTTGCCCGGCAGTCACACTCGGCCAACGAGGCTGTCAGTTTAAATTACAATAAATTATGAAAATCTGCACACCTGTTTTATCGGCAACTTCCTACCTACATATTTCACTGAAAACATTAATATTACCTCTATATGTATATTCCGTTACAATTTATACTATGAAAATAATTTCAGTCAGTCACCTGAAATAATTATATTATGTCTTATATTTCTGAACTGAATACAACACTGAAACCAAGCAATTTATGTATTGAAATCTACGAGTATTTAAAACACACAGTATATTTTGGAACCTTTTCACGTTAATACCTACGCAAAATGTCTATTAGGAAATCCTTTACATGCAATATCCATTTCTGTTATTTCTATATTTGTGATTTATTTAGGAACAAAGTCATGAAATATTCCAGTTGATAATATTAAACTGTCAAACACCAAGCGGTCACCAGTGACCACAACCTATTGTTCTTTAATTGTGTCTATAATGACGGTACCTATTCAACGAGTTAACTCATACATTCACGAGTATTTATTTATTTACATTATTGTACACCATACAATTGAATTATAGGATATCAATAAAATAAGGGTACAATGGGAGGTCTTATCGCGCAGGGTGATTTCTTACAGACAACCTTTAGATGGAGCAGTAATAGGAGTTTGATATGATCGTCACGTGTACAATATTTACCGCACTGACTATCTTCACTCCTCCTTTTTCGTTCAATCTGTCTCTCTGTGAAACGCGCTGCCCAAGGAAATCAGAATGGCAAATAATCGCTGTTCATTTAAATTCAAGGTTCGGGAACACATTTATAGAAAGTGGCAAACTCAAAACAGTGGTAATATGTAGTCTATGTATTGCATTTATTTATATATGTATGTATTATATTATATGTAAGCATATTTGGGATATATTATATTTATTATATAATTCATTTTAAGACCCTATACCCTTAGTTATGTATTATCGACTATAACAATCATGTCTTCCCTCTTTAATATTTTATCACCTTAACTTCGTTATCTACATCATACTTTCTTTTTACAATTTTGCACCTACCGCTTTAACATTCTGCACCACCCAATGGTCGACTGTCAGAAAATGCCTACGGCATTAAGTCCGCCAATTTCACTATATGTGCAATAAAGTTTTAATAAATAAATAAATAAATAAATAAATATTTTATAACTATATAAAATACTTTACATTATTTTATACCTGTATAAAGAACTATACATACTATAGTTGTCGCGGAGTGTATAGTCTATATCTCTGCACTAATTAAATATATATTTTCATACCAGTATAGCAACTTAACTGTCGTCGTGGTGGCCCGGAGGCTTAAGACGCCCACTTCTCATGCATGAGGGTGCGGGTTCCAAACCTACCAACGGCAAGTACCAATGTGACTTTTTCCGAGTTATATGTACTTTCTGAGATTATTTAGACACCAATGACAAACGGTGAAGGAAAAACATCGTGAGGAAACCTGGACTTATAATTTCTAATTATAAGTTTGAAATCGCCAACCCGCATTGAGCAAGCGTGGTGATTAATGCTCTAACCTTCTCCGTGTGAGAAGAAGCTTTGCTCAGCAGTGGGCATTTATAGGCTGTTGATGATAGCAACTTAACAGATAACTTGATTGGCATAAAGTGTGTGGGATGTGAAAAATGTTGGAATTTCCAAGAACAATTCACATTATGTTACATATTAAGAGCTGTACATCCCGAACGAGAGCTCACACAGTGTGAGCTCACACACCCACGCTCAATGGTCATGATTGATAAAGACGGTTCGTCTTATTTTGTTTTCGAAATACTATATTTTATCACATATTTTTTTATTTATATCTTAAATCTGTCTATCTGGTCATTCTTGTCTTGTTGGTTGAATGAGTGCGATTGCCGAGGAAGGGTTCTCGTTACCGTTGCTAAGATTAGAATAAAAATATTGATGGGATTTTCCAACTTAAAAAGCCCCATAAATTGTCCGGAATTGTTGATTTAGCAGTACGATTATGGCCTTTTTTTTTTTTTTTTTTTTTAAGGGGGGAAAATCATCGAATGACTGCCCCCGCCTGGGTGAGGCGGGAGGGAGTGTCAGACTCTTACTGACTAAAAACCACCCCGTTCCTGCACGTCGAGCCGGAGCCCCGGTTACCCGTTAGGTTCTCCGCGACTCCGAACGATTATGGCCTATCCCCAAAGTGTAGGAGAGCCATGCTTCGACATGAATGGACCGCCTCGACCGGAGTGGTACCACGGCCTCACAAAAGAGCGACGGCTACGGGAGTCCTAATTACTCCCCAATCCCCAAATTCTCAACAATCCTCAAATTTATTTATTTGTCGCAGAATCAACAAAGATGCACAGCTATCGAGTATCGTTATTTTAGAACAACGCCATCTGTTATCATTTGTCGGAAACGTCAAGCAGTGTGCTTGGGTGATGGTCGGTACGGGGCGTGGCATGTTGGCATTTGAAAGGCGTCACTTTTGAGTTGGACACGAGGGTGAGCGGTTGTTCTGCCAGCTCGTACCGAACTTACCGCGTTTTCCGAAGTACCCCCAATGGGTGCATTTTCTCCGACATATTTATTTATTTATTTAGAGGATCACCATCATAAATACAGCAATATTGCACAATGAAAATATTTTTGACTTATAAAATACCTTAAGACTATCTGTATTCACAATTATAGGTAACCACAGCATGCATATAACTTTTTAACTTACATTAATCTATACATATAATAAAATTGTAGAAAAGTGCTGTCTGTACATTGAAAATAAAAATAAAAAAAATAGCAGGGGCTATTGTTGTGTCGATGTCGAACCCAAAAATGAAACTAACTTTTTTTTGTCTGTTTGTCTGTTTGTCTGTTCACGCTAATCTCAGAAACGGCTTATCCGAGTTGGATGCGGTTTTCACGAATATATTGTGGTATGCTTCAGTTATGCTTTAGTGTTTGTTTCATGTCAATCGGTTCATAAATAAAAAAGTTACGTCAAATTAAAGAATCACGTCGAACACTATCTATCTATATCTATACATAAAATAAAATTGTAGAAAAGTGCTGTCTGTACATTGAACATAAAAATAAAAAAAATAGCAGGGGCTATTGTTATGTCGATTTCGAACCCAAAAATGTAACTAACTTTTTTTTTGTCTGTTTGTCTGTTTGTCTGTTCACGCTAATCTCAGAAATGGCTTATAAATATATATATATATATATATTTAACAGGGTGCGGAAAAGGTGATAGTGGTTTTATTCCTCAGATTCCTCTCATTCCAAAAAAATTTCCGTTTAATTTTAAACGAATTCAGTTTCCAGTGAGCCTATGTTTCGCCATGACAATTAATAAAGCTCAAGGTGAGACTCTAAAAGTTGTGGGTATAGATCTAAGTATCAGCTGTTTTTCGCACGGTCAATTGTATGTGGCTCTGTCCCGTGTTAGCAATCCCAGCAGCCTGTATGCTTTCACCCCCGATGGCCATACGTCTAATATTGTATATAGAGAAGCATTACAGTAAAGTAGGTTTTTTAGCTACCCAAAATGACTGTGATTATGATCCAAATCTAAAATAAAAATAAGTATATATTTAAAAAAAAAAATTCATAGTCACTATTCTACGCGAACGAAGTCGCGGGAACAGCTAGTACAAAATAAATTCCTTGTAACGCCTCTGTAATTGCAGGTGTCCATTGGTGGTGTCGATTGTTAACCATCAGATAGTCCGTCTGTACGTTCTATGGCTTATCTTAATGGAATTAAAAAGTAAATTTGTGAAAAGTATAATTGTGGGAGTGACCGGAGTGATACCACGGCCTCACAGAAAACTGACGTGAAGCAACGTTTGTGTAGTTTCGTCATGTGATGTGAGTGGTGTTACCGAAGGCCCAATCACCCCCCCCCCCCTTCTCCAATCTCTCCAATCCATGAATATCCATGAATCCCTATAAACACTTACAATCATCAAACTCCTAATCCCAAAAATCCCCAAAAGGCCGGTAACACCCTTGTAACGCCTCTGGCGTTCCAGGAGTCCATGGGCGACACCGATTGCTACCATCAGGTGATCCGTCTGCTCGTGAAACCAGAGATGGGTTGGGCTAAAGTGATGCTAGAAAGGATTGCAAAGGAGACGGATACCCTTTCATACAATTTTGGGTCTAGATGTAAAAAGATGAAATTAGTGTCAATTGATAGCTACTACCTCTATATAAGCAAACAATCACTGAACATTTTGCAGATTTTTTGCAATCTGAGAGCCGAGGTATAAGAGATTTAAGAAAAAAGAGGTTATAACAATATATACACGGTAATAGCCCATTATTAAAGTGCGATTGTTGTTTTTTAGATCACAGGTCCGTAGGAAAGCCGGGTCGAGGAATAATAATTATCAATAAAAACAAAAACAAAACGGGAGGAAAACAAATGACACTCAGAACGCACACGCACAGACGATACGAAACGAATGTCGATCGATGTCATAGAGCATGACTGCATGTCAAGTCAGAGTTAGCACAGATTAAAAATACAATAATCGATTAGTAAATATGAATCGTCTAATATTAATTATGTAGATAACTAATTAGTTTTAACTCTTAATACTCTAATTCTAATAGATTTTATTATTTTAATTAAATAAATCAACCGGTGAAAGCATTTTCGTAAATAGTATGAACTCTGTAACGTTAATCGATTACAATTGAATCGATAATTCGTAACCCTAACATAATTATTGGATTATTCATTTCCCAGATTGTAAATTGAATTGATTTTTTACAGTATGAAATAGAAAAAAATACCTTTTTTTAAGCCATAATTCAACTTATTACAATTGGGCCCACAAGTCCCAGTCTCCTCGTGAAAACTGCACGGGAATTGGGGATAAAGCTTTGAGCTCCACGCGGCAATATATTTCTGTATGAAATAACGTTCACTTTGAAATGGTTTCCAACGTCAGATTTACACTTGTATAAAATAGTTTAGGTAGGTACTAAAAATATTATAGTTTTCTGCTCTGATTTACGATTTTACTATAAACAGAATTTATTTATATCCCCGGAGCAAATCGACAATCAATATTCAAAATTAATTATTATGTTTTTAGCTTACTCACGTAACTGTCTGACGAAGCGTAAGCTACATTCGATAATTTCTTGAAAAATTTCTCGAAGTTGCAGAGCTTCATTGTTTTAAAATTACTCATAAATAATATGAAACATAACCTTTGATCTATTGTTGGTTTTGTGTCAAAAATATCGTAAATCGCAATTCGGAAACAATACTAAGCCAATTTCGCAACAATGTCGGTCTACAAGCTAATTATAATAATCCACTATGTTATCACAGAAACCATGGAGTATAAATACGAAGAGTGCACAGGTAATACCTTTGTGCATGAAATCGAGATATAGCGAGACTAACGAACATATATTCATTTTTATTTTTTCATTCTTCTTCTTATGGTGCTACTCTCCTGTAGGTTGGCAGTCAACTTTTTGAATTGGTCCTTGGTCCATTGGCCAGGCGAAAAAGTTGTTGAGTTATTTATATAATATGTAAGTTTAATAAATAATAGACGACACATTACCAAGCGATAGATAAAAATAATAATGCTTTCATTCAACTTACAAAGTCAAAGTCAAACCATTATTACAAAAACGTGCGACGTTCGCTTTACAAATTTTGTTTTATTCAATTTCTATTCCAGTATAACATGGTACTCCATTTTCTATACTCCATGATAGATGGTATCTAATATCTATTATATATATTACATATATATTACATTAGGTACGTCCGCAGCTTCGTTCGTACCGATAGAGATTATTATCGATGATCTATTTATGTCAAATGAGGAACCTTCCGTTCCTCGTAGGGATATCCATTATCTAGTATACATAGGAATTTACTATTACAATAGAATCGTGGAATAGTGATTTACAGCTTCTCCCCGGTCAGTGATAGCGTGATAAGACGCACGGTTGGCGCGGTGGCTGGGCAACTGGCTGCCGCGCAACGTGTTGCGGGTTCGATTCCCACACGGAACAACTCTTTGTGTGATCCACAAATTGTTGTTCCTGGTCTGGATGTCATGTGTATGTGAACTTGTATCTTTGTAAACGCACCCACGACACAGGGGACAATCTTAATGTGAGGCAACGTTTTAAAAAAAAATACGTAGCCTATACCTATGTTGACCCGACTTGTTACTAATATTCGTGCAAAATTTGAAGTTAAAATCATGCAGTACTTTTTGAGTTTAGCCCAGACATACCTACATACACACAAACAGACAAAAATTTTATAAACCATATTTTTGGCTTCGGTATCGATTGTAAATCACGCCCCAAGCATTGTTTTAAAAAATGTTTAATGTACCTATAGATGTATAAATGCAGTACCCACTGTTTAAATTTAATTATCTACCTAAGTTACATGGTTATAAAACAAAGTATGATTTAACTTCACAAGAATAAATAAAAAGCTCGTTTTATATAGAACATCGTTTATTTAAAACATAAAACAAAGTAATATACACTTTCATACGTTGAATATAAGACGCTATTTTACTATTTATGAGCCAGCCTTTAAGCAAATATGTCATATTTGCCTAAGTTACAACACCTGACTACAAAGCAAAACATTCGTGTCTGAAGATTACTAAACTAACATTTCTCACTGGAATATAAATGTAATTTACTTTATATGTCAGAAACAGCACCTAGGAAACCTTTACTGTATTTACTTTGACAAAGTAATAACAAAAGAGAAGCTATTTTACTTTACGCTTTATTCCTAATGCTGGGGCCACACTAACGTTGAATGTGAATGTCCATTATCGCGATAATTATTGCAATAATTTTGACGGCATCAAAGTGGGTGGCTACACGTCAACGGTCAATGGGAATGCTCATTATTGTCGATACAAACGGCTCTAGATATTATCATGAGCGTAAATTTATATTTAATTTTGGATCCCACTAACATGGTTCTGTTTGCAGAATCTCGATAAAAGTGATTCCTTTTCACTAATGCACTCCGTCATCAGTGTATACGTATTTGCAAATCCGTCGTACAAAAAACAAAAACACGTCCGCTTCCGATGCGTTCTCGACGCACACTGACAATATGTAACGTAGTGTGGCCACTTCATCGCGTCAATTATCGTGTTCATCTCTTTGATGTACCGCCACCTGAGCTATCCCTAACGCCAAACGGCATTGTTAATGTCATTGTAAAATTATCGCATTAAATTGTGTCTATACCTATGGTGAACGTCCATTATCGCGATAATTAATGGCATTTCGCGTTGGTGTGGCCCCAGCATTATGAAGTAGGATATAAACGGAACGCTCCCGAAAAACGCCTACAGGTGATAATAAAAAACGAGTTTTATTTTCATAACAGTAAGGAATGAAATGTTTTAATCTTATCTTAATTTTAATAGTAAATACTTTAGATTTATTTATACCTATAATATCTTTTATTTATATTTAGTTCTAGTTATTTATTATTTAGAATAATCTCATTTGCTTCATGCATTTCAACCAACTTAAACTGTCAAATACCAAGCGGTCACCGGTGACCGCAACCTATTGTTCTATAATTGTGTCTGCTAAACCGGTACTCGACGAGTTAAACAAGATAAAAAACAGTAAAAAAGTAATTAACTATGCTTTCTTAATGGTTCGATACCTGAGTATATTTGTAATGTTAGTGGCGATCATGGAATTTTATTTTACCCGCTTATGAAGAAACTACCGATTATAAAACAAGTTTTTCAAATCACCCGACTTACAAAATAATTGCGTTCTTAGTTGTCAATGTATGAGGATTTCATAGTTTATTGCTACGCTACTCCTAATCGAGTGCAAAGTTATTTTTATTTTTACAAGATGTTCCAACACCTATCAACATTTAAAAAGGCTGAAATCATTATTTTGCATGAGCAAAATATACCAATAACTGAAATTGCAAGGCGTTTAATGATATAGGTGAGTAAATAAGATACTAAGTTGATATTCTAAATAATATTTTTTCCATGTTGTAACTCGACACACCTATCAATTTTTGCACTAGAATAAAACAATTATTGCAACTTATTATGAAGTTCAATATTATAAAGATATATTAATAATTTATTATTAATTTCATTGTAACTTGACTTGTTTTTGTTAGGAGTGTTTCTTTAAAACATATCTGGATAGGGATTTTTATTCCTTACCCCACTACTTGATTATAAATTATTATTCTAACATTGTGTTTATAATTTAAAGTTACTTATAGATATTAATTATATTTATTATTATTTTTAAGTAACTTTAATTCCTGTAAAGTATTTCCTGGTATTTTAAATACTTATTTGTTTGGTATCAACAGAGGAGATCCGTGCAGTTATGGGTGCACAGATATGCGGAGACCGGTGACGTTGAACATCGTCGACGTGGGCCTAAACCAAAGGCAAATTCATCGGCTCGGCACTACGACATCGTAGTCAGGCACAAGGCTGATCCGTTCCTGCCAACACACACTACAGTGACAGCACTGAATGTTTCAATACAAACTGTACGGAGACACCTGCATTCTGCTGGTTTAAGGTGCAGGAAGCCAGCGAAGAAAATATTGTTATCTGCGGTGCACCAGCAAAAGCGATTAGAATTTGCTAGGGACTTTATTAATTTTGATTGGGCGAACAGTGTGGTTATATTTAGTGACGAAAAGACAAGTTCAAGTCGGATAAGGATGGGCATAAAATATTGTGGAGAAAAGATGGAGAAAGGTATACGAATTGCAACCTTCTGCCTTGTAGGACCAGTGGCCGTATTACTGTCGGGTATTGGGGTTGGATGTCTTTTATGGGTCCCGGTGAGCTCGTGGAATTATCTGGTCTCAGTAACAGTCATGATTACTTGAATATTTTACAAAACGTAATGTAGCCTTTATTCAAATTAACTTATAATAATGTTTATATTTTTTAAGAATATTAAAATGCTGTCTAGAGCATACGGTGAAGTGATGTTATTGTTTTGTGGTTAGAAATTGTCATAATTTCTTTCTATTCAACATGTTGATTCACTTCACTTTAATTTTTCATTAACAAATTTATTTAACTGATTTCGGGCTTTATTGATATATTATATTTACGCCCATCTTTAACTAATTTAAAGTTTCCCTGATTCTAAAGGTCATGAATGTTAAAATCGTTCCATAGCATTCGTCACATTTTTTTTACTAACATACAGCCCACTGAATATTGAACCTTATAACAACGGTCGTAAAATAGATAATTAATGAAAGATTCCAATGACAAAAAGTCGCCCATTTCAAGAAATAACTTGTTGAAATTTCAGTGTAATTTTTTTACATGTTTTACTTGTTTATTACTTAATGTTTTATTAAATTACAAAACAAAAATGTTGTATTTGTTTATTACTTAATAAAAAATGTTGCTGCCATCGCATTACCGCATGATACTTCCCGATTCGACTACTTATGAGGTTTATTGTCATATCTATTAATTATGATTTAAAGAACTTTAAACTTAACATGTGGTATATAATTAATTATTAGATATAAATATTGAATATAAAACCACATATTTGTATAATAAATAAATAAATGAATTGTAATAAAAATTGGTATTGTTTTATTTACCGACTCATTTGCTTCTTTTATAGCCTGATATAATATTACAAAAAACAAAAAAAAATAAGAAAAACAACAAGGTAAAATAAAAAAAACTTTTAGCTGTAATAGAACCCACATCATCATTGATCCTTGAAAGACGATAAAAGCGTGCTCATTAACCAATCGACCACGAGCACTACGATAATGACAGTGAAAATTTCGGGTCATATCAATGATTGTAAATAGTTTTAACCTTACCCATGCATTAAATTATAAAAATACATATACCGACACAAGAATGAAAATACCAATGTGAATGTGGTGGACGAATATTTTTATACACAGTAATATGAAATTACCCACACATGCACACTGTGTAAATGACAGTAGTGTCGATGTGTAGCGCTGCAAACTAATTAGCGGTGTTTTGTGTACCTAAAATACAAGAGAGAAAAAATGTTCTTTGCATTATACTTTAGTATCGATAACATTAATAGAATTGGACATATACGGTGACAACGCGTGACTTATGTCCCTGCGACGTTAATGTTGCCAGACATGTCGACCAAAGTCCGGCAACGTCGTGTTACTTCACCCAACGTCGCTGGCGACGCATGTCGCAGGGCATTTGTACCCTTGTGTATCCTTGGCTTAATAGGTTTGAATCTTGAATAAGAACTTTACGTTCTACATTATTATAAAAAAATAATAATTTTAAATAAAAACACGATCAACTTCAAAACGTAGTCATTATTGCTTTTTTTATTAACTCATTATTAGATTTTTGTAAAAGTATCACAATTATAATAATAACATTATATTTGGACTTACAGTAAAGAATTTTAAAGTATCACAACATTCTCATTTAAACAACAATGTTTATCTTAAAACCTATCTTTGATGCATCTTCACACAGACAGGTCCGGCTGGTCTCAACACCATATCGGCGAGCAGTTTTGGCCTTTCTCCCGGGACAATGGGTGACAGCTTGAACTTACGACAAACTCCACTCAGCATGCATTTCATTTCCAACATCGCGAATCTTTGACCTGAGAACAAAAACATAATTTAAGAATGTTGTAGCGATATTAAAATCAAAGGTTTCAAAAGGAAGCCTTATGTTTCGTTTTTTTTTAATTCTAGGTCGATATTTTTATCAATAGTATACCTATCTACTTTTCACCTGCCCCTCTACACAACTCTTTTTCTACTCTTTCCTTAATTAAAAATAATTATTTCGACTGTTCAATACAGTTTTGTGGAAGAAGCTCAGTAATACGAAATTGCCAAAAGAACTTATTAATATCATCAAGTACTGGTACAGGGGCCAGGTCAATTGCGTCAGATGGGCTGGAGTCAGGTCGGACGTGTACGGGCTGGAGTGCGGGGTAAGACAAGGTGGACTGACATCCCCACCCTCTTCAGCCTGTATGTGAATGACTTATTAGAGGAGCTCAGCCGCACTAGGTTAGGTTGCTACATAGATGGTGTGTCTTTAAACAATATTAACTATGCCGATGATATGGTGTTGTTGAGTGCGTCACCCTGTGGTCTCAGCAAATTGTTAGGGATTTGCGAGAGGTATGCGCTGCAGCACGGGCTTGTGTACAATGCGAAAAAGAGTGAGGTTATGGTCTTTGGGACCGGCGGAGGCGGTCCATTTATCCAGATGCCTACTATTAAATTGAATGGTGTTCCTCTACAGAGAGTACAACAATTTAAATATCTGGGGCACTGGCTGACTGCCGATCTCAAGGATGATACGGACATTGAACGGGAGCGAAGGGCGCTGTCTGTAGGTACGCGCTAACATGATTGCCCGCAGGTTTGCGCGCTGTACGACTAAAGTCAAAGTTGCCTTATTTCGTGCATATTGTACTTCGTTTTACACGTGCGGTCTGTGGGCTCATTTTACACAAAAAGCATACAGCGCCCTTCGAGTTCAATATAATAACGCTTTTAGGGTGCTGATGGGGTTGCCCCGTTTTTGTAGTGCCTCGGAAATGTTTGCAGAAGCCCGCGTAGATTGCTTTTATACAGTAATGCGTAAGAGATGCACATCCCTAGTGCTGAGGGTGAGGGGTAGCAACAACAGCATCCTGAAAATGATATCTGGCCGACTGGATTGCGCAATAGTAAATAAATGTTATCGACTCTCCGCGGGACTTGCGCCGTGATTATTGTACAATGACATTTTAGTTAAGTTAAATATTATAATTAATGACATGATTTTGTGTTGTCCTGTCTGTATTTATTTTTTTATATTGTATATTGACCTATTAAATCATATATATAATGTGTACTAACATTAGTTTTTAAGTTCAATGTTACTAACAAGAATATGGACATGGTCTGAAATAAATGATTATTATTATTATTATTATTAATACAATACAAAAATTATCACACTTTCATTAATTTATTTTATGACCAACTTAATTTCAGTATCTTTCCAGCATTTGTTCAGGAAATAAGTATGCTATAAAACATGACGTCACAATACACAATCGTGCAAAATTCATAGAAAACTGTCGTTTTTGACAGTTCGAAAAAAGTAATCATGACAAAACTGTAAGTAAATCTTTAAATAAATGTGCACTGCACTAAAATCCCTAGTCTACTTATCGTCCAGGCGGGACGACAAAATCTATGTAAGTAAACAAAAACAACAACTTATACAATAAGCAATTAAAGACGTAAATAGCAGTATCCGTATCCACAATATCTACACAAGCACCGTTTATTTTCGATAGGATCGAAGGATAATTTCCAAAGATTAGCGTTAAGATACGCAGTCGTTTTCCGAATCAAGGGTAAAATTGGTTCGCAGAGAAATGCCTACTATTTAGATAGGCCTATGGGTACACGGCAACACTTCAAGCTATGCAAAACCAGTATAACCTGACCGTCGAATCGTGCCTTTGTATGAACAAAGCTAGAACATGAAAAACTGGATCTGTGTAGCCGTGTGTACATACATTGTATGACAGTTTGATTCGAGAGGTTGGGCCAAAACCATTCGGGGTTTAGACTCTGTATTTGCTGTACGTAACTATGTTGTATTTATTTGTCGCTTCATCGAACATAATAATCTAGTTGTACAGTTTACAGTAGATGCCCGCGTCTTCGTCCGCATGGAATAGTAACTTTGGATGGTTCTTCACAGCTAATCTCCCGTAGGTGATAGCGTGATATTATGTAGCCTATATCGACCTGGCCTGTATCTAATATTCATGCAAAACTTGAAGTAAATCTATGCAGTACTTTTTGAGTTTAGCTCGGATATACATACAGACAAAAAGACAAAAATTCTAAAAAATATATTTTTAGCTTCGGTATCGATTGTAGATCAAGCCTCAAGCATTCTTTTCAAAAAATATTCAATGTACAATTTTGTAATATATGTAATGTGTGTGGAATAGATATTGAAGTAGTTATGTATATCATTCTAAATGTCTTATAGCTGTTATTCATTAAGGAACAGAGAAAGATTCTCTATATAAAGGAGCCTCCTTCGACCAGGTGAGGCGATCGTGCCTGGCGGGCTTTCTGCCGGACGGTTATTCTTTGGGATTTTCTATCCATGTAAATTGATTGACTGCACGGTTGGCGCGGTGGCTGGGCTACTGGCTGTCGCGCAACGTGTCGCGGGTTCGATTCCCGCACGTAACAACGCTTTGTGTGATCCACAGATTGTGGTTCCGAGTCTGGGTGTCATGCGTATGTGATACTGTATGTTTGTAAACGCACCCACGACACAGGAGAAAATCCTAGTGTGAGGAAAAGTTAAAAAAAAAAGAAAAAAAACTTCACAAGTGCTATGTAAGATTTGCGTCGTCGTCTATGAGCGTCGTTGAAACTTCAATGTGTGTCACCACAGATTGTAAGTACACAGGTTTGTATACTAACACAGATGCATTATTATAAGATAAAATTGGCCATTTTTATTTCTTTTTTGTGAGCCGGTATACGGGTAAACGGATCACCTGATGGTAAGCAATCAGCGTCGCCCATGGACACCCGAAACATCAGAGGCGCATCAAAATTTCAATTGCTAAACACGGGCAATTTATTTCAGCTACCAAGAAACGAACATTACACGTCATTAGCAATATGGGTGTTCGAGGGACATTGGAGGATGTTCTTTTCTGCCCCGAGGCTCCCTACAACCTGCTGTCTGTGTCAAAGTTGCAACAAGCTGGAACCACTGTCATATTTGATCACCGAGGCACCCAAATATGTAAAGACGGTAAAGTAATAATGAGAGGTAGGTCAATAAATAATTTAATTACTTTGGATTTTGAGGTATCTGTGCATTTGGGCTGTTCTATTCCTGAAGTGGCATAAGCGATTAGGTCACATGAGTAAAAGTAAATTTTTAGAGTTGAAAAATAATAAAATGATTTCTGATATTAATTTGATTGACAAAGTGATACCGAGCGATAGTTTATGCGAATCTTGTATTTATGGAAAACAAAGTAGGCTACCATTTAATCATAACAACGATAAAAATTATGTTCAGCGACCTTTATATGTTGTGCATACTGACGTATGCGGTCCAATCACTCCTTCAACAATTAACAATAAAAATTATTTTGTTTTATTTATTAACCAGTACACTCACTACTGTGTTGTATATCTATTAACGCATAAATCAGACGTGTTTTAGATGACTAGATCTCTCTTTTACAATTTTTATTACACAGAAGTATCAGATTTTTCACCGTCACTGCTATGTAGAAATTTCATAAATTAAGGACTTTTAGTAGAAACGTAGCATTTCTACGTAAATGAACAAAAGACTGAAGAGTTAAAAATATAACCAATAAAATGATATGATCGCTTACACAAATATTTTATTAAATGTTTCATTAAAATACATTTTATATTTTCGTTTCAACAGATCATTTCCACGAAGTGAAACCAAGAGTTCTGGTAGGTATTTTTTATTGTTTTTGAATCCCTGTATCAATAACAAAAGGGCGATCATTGTGAGATTATGTTGTTTACTTGTTGTTTACTTTAATAACTCGATTTCTGGGAAATCTTTCAAAATGGAATGGGTTTTAAATATCAGAGGCCTTAGCGTACTAAGGCCTATTAATCAAACTCGTACGCATTCGGTGCTTTGATTGGTTGGTTTATTGGTGCCGGCCAATCAGAGCGCCGAACGCATTCTCGTTTCGAATACTTTAAGCGTAAATCCAACTCATATTAAGGCCTCAGAAGGAAAATTTCAAAATACGAATATTTTTAACTTAAAAAATAGTTTACCCTTTTTTCCTCTTCTCTCTTCCATTCTATTTTTAACATAATATATTATCAATCTACTAACTACTGCAAACCTTATCTTAGCATTTGTACTAGAGACAGCACTACAGTACTTTACTTAGCCTACCTAAATAATCAATCACAATCCTCGGATTATTTGACATTCACACGCAAACAGGTACTAAATCTATAAATCTATTTCGAAGTCAATTAAAATCCTAATTTCGTCTTATTTAGGAACCGTTAATAACAACCCGAGTCACTCAAACTTACGACCTAGACTAAGTATCAGCCATTTTGTTTTAAGACGTACCTACTATTCAAGACATCACGCACACAATTAAAGACGCCCACACCAAATTGACGGCCAATTCACTTTTATAGAGCTTCTGAATGAAATACGTATTTTTCTGGCTTTCAGATTCAATTTAATCTTTCGTGTGTCTAAACCGGATCCATACGAGACATAATATATTTTCTATTCTGTCGCATATAGGTGCATTCAAGCGGCTAATGCAATCTACGAAATGCCTATATCTATAAAATAAGAAATATTTGAAATAATTATATAACATCAGCCATTTTTTTCTCGAATCATCATCATCATCAACAGCCTATAAATGCCCACTGCTGAGCAAAGCCTCTTCTCACACGGAGAAGGTTTGAGCATTAATCACCAGGTTTTCTCAATGCGGGTTGGCAATTACAGACTTATAATTAGAAATTATAAGCCAATAGCTGTTGCCAAATACCATTTAGTGCTTGTCTATATGTAGAACAGAAAACCAAATTATATGGAATTGACGTAAATGTTGACACAAAGCGGCAATGCTAAATCCGCCTAACGCAAAAACGTTAGGCGGATTTAGCATTGCCGCTTTGTTGTTTTACCAATCGTTAACGTACTTGTTTCATTAACATAATTGTTTTGATTTGCTCGAAAACCGAATCCAACTGAAGATTTCTGAGTAACCAAAGTTCCTACCGCCTACACGGTTCAATTTAAAATGATAGGACGTAAATAATTGATCACGTAATTTCCTTATATTTCGAATAAAAGAAAAACTTGATTTTGTTCTTTAACGACAATTTTCTGAATGAATGTCAGGGCACGTGCAGGTTTATCAACGTTTGTTTAAAGGCTACTGGTCGAACATTCACGTTTCAACAATAAAATGTAAAAATATATTTGTTTTTATGTAACTACGTGTTCAATTTAACGTTTCATTAATTAATTTGTCTTGATTAAGTTTCTAGAAAAAGAATAATGCTTTGTCTGACTGTATTATTCTATTCTACAATGTCTATTAACGTTAGTAGTCCCTAAAACGTATGTTTTTTTTTATGGCATAAGCCGGTAAACGAGCAGACGGATCACCTGATGGTAAGCAATCGGCGTCGCCCATAGACACCTGGAACACCAGAGGCCGTTACAAGTGCGTCACCGGCTTTTTGGGGTTTAGGAGTTTGAGGTTCGTTGGGGATTCAGGGATTGGGGAGATTGAGGAAGGGGAAGGTAATTGGGCCTCCGGTAACCTCACTCACACGACGAAACACAACGCAAGCGTTGTTTCACGTCGGTTTTCTGTGAGGCCGTGGTATCACTCCGGTCGAGCCGGCCCATTCGTGCAGAAGCATGGCTCTCCCACACTTAGGAGTAAGTAAAGTTTTATCAAAGTGGTTTAAAATGAGAATTTGTAACTTTTTTTATAGCATAATCCGGTAAACGAGCAGACGGATCACCTGATGGAAAGCAATTGGCGCCGCCTATGGATACTCGAAACACCAAGGCATTACAAGTGCGTTACCTGCCTTTTGGGAATTGGGAATTTGAGGATTGTGAAGGATTCAGGAGACGAGGACTAGGGAGGGGGGTAATTGGGCCTCCGGTAACCTCACTCACTCGACGAAACACAACGCAAGCGTTGTTTCACGTCGGTTTTCTGTGAGGCCGTGGTATCACGCCGGTCGAACTCGAGGTCTATCAGTAAGCTATTTGAGTATTCCCACATTGATACACAAACATCTACGTTATTAAACTGAAGTACATCACTTAGAACACAATCAGAATCTCAAAAGTGAAAATGGCTAACGTTAATCCAGAGATTACAAGTCAAGCTGTGTAGTTTGTATTGAGCTAGTCCCAGGATGAAAGAGCTTAGTCCTGTTCTGGGAAAATAATTACCAGCCTTTAGATAATCCGCCCACTACAATCCTGAATTGAAGAGAAAAGTCTAAATAATGTTCCTATTGTTTGTGCCCAAAATTATCTAATCTAAACACAAAAGAAAAACTGTTAGGATTCTGTTTAGAGCCTGGAAAAGAGTTTTGAATTAAACTGAAATAAAAGTTTATTGTAACTAAAGGATACATACCTACATACATACATACCAAAACATAACATAACGCCTTTTATCCCCGAAGGGGGAAGCAGAGGTGCACATTACGGCACTTAATGCCACTGGACAATGTAACACCCTCTTTTCGTTATTTATGTTATGAGTCCCATGTAATAGGGGGTGAGCCTATTGCCATATACCGGGCACAATTCCAGACTACCGTGCTACCACTGAGAATATTTTAAAAACCTAGTAGTACTTTGCCCGACCCGGTAATCGAACCCGAGACCCTTTGCACTTGCGACCACTCGGCCAACGAGGCAGTCAAATACAACTAGATATTCAAATACTACATACATATACAGATACATATATGAAACATCTTTGTATGCCTACCACAAATACAGACGATGTGAAAATAATTGAGAATACAAATAACATTGATAGATTTTTTGTTATTTTAACCAATAAGAGAATTCTTTATGAGGTTTTGCCTACACAGATAAATAAAATTGGAGTGTTTGTGTGAAATATTGAGATAACTACTTTTACTACATGCATATGAATATACAAACGATACACATACAATAATAAAGGTAAATATAAAATAATATAAAACTAAAAACTTAAAATACCAGGGCTCAAATAAAATGAAATCTTGTAGCATATGTACTATATTGCACATGTACTCAGGATTAGCATAGGCTACTTTTGGAAAATTGAAACAAAACAAAGTAACGTTCTAAGATTTAGAGGTATATTCTACGTGGACCAAGTCGCGGGCAACAGCTAGTTGTATAAATGGTTTTTTAACTAACACAAGCTAAGCTGTGTTAGTTAAAAAAAAAAAGACTGTTATTACTACGCAGATTAAATTTACAAAAGCGTCAAATGATGACTCCAATTAAACCACTATTAGACAGCCTCTGAAATTCAGGGGCATTTCAACCCTAACCCTCCGACAGTACGTAAAGCGATTGATGCAGTGCCTGACCTCTCTCATCGGATTATTTGGGTGCGCGAACAGAATATCTACCTGGACAACCGTACACTATATTTGTGCGTAGATATCTCATATATAGGGACTTGATATTGCTTGTCATATGTTAAATTAGTTAATACTCAACAATCTGTGAGAAATTTAATACTAGCCTTGGGACATATGGAGTGATAGGGTAGATGTATGTCGGAATACTGAAACGCTACTCAATTTTAAGTCGTGGTTAAGTCTAGTTCTGTCACTACAAATTCTTTGTGATATGACAGAGACGGCACGATATTTGAGCACGACTTAAAATTGATATAAATATATATAAATTAAAATTGATAGACACGTATTTTTCATTTTCTTACGGAAACGAATAGTTTCGAAGATATATTGATTTGAAATATCGCATGACGTCACTTTTGAGTACGATTTATACTCTAAAATGACGTAGCTACCTCCCTCTCCTAAACTTTGATTCGTTTTATCTAAATAGTGTTTTCTTATACGACAAAATTAAAAAATACGTGTCTAATATTTTTACATTACCTAACTGACGGACTAATTACATTTTTAATTTAATACCCTGTCATCATCCCTATTGCTGGTCTGAACCTTCAAGACAACTCATTGGATGCTGTGTCGAACAATGATGCAAAACACTAACAGAGGAGGATTAGCCTTTAACAGTTCTCTATTGGTAGTCAAGAAGAACTGTCCTTAAGAAGTTCAGGTTCATTAGAAAGTGCCACTGTTTATCTCTACCACTACCATATGTAAAGACGCTTAATCATCTGTTATGGTACCCGAAGAAAAAGTAAAAGTGGCCACAAATATACTTTGCAGCCACCACATAGCTTAATGACTTTTTTTTTTTTTAAGGGGGAAAATCATCGAATGACTGCTCCCGCCTGGGTGAGGCGGGAGGGAGTGTCAGACTCTTACTGACTAAAAACCACCCCGTTCCTTCTCCTGCACGTCGAGCCGGAGCCCCGGTTACCCGTTAGGTTCTCCGTGACTCCGAATCGGCATCGGCCGTATTGGGCCCCATCTGTGGTGGTCTGATGGCTCCTTGAGGCGCGCGCGGAACGCGACGCGCCGTACGCTCGGGTCTGTTTCTGGTCGGACGGGGAGCCACCCATGCTCGCCGTCCGCAGGCCCGTGCTTACGGTGGCCGGAGATCGTCCCGCGATCCCCGACGCCCGGTGTGTCCTTCGCGATGGCTGGGTTGCGAGGAGGCAGCGTTTCGCTGCCTCACGCGTCCCGCCTCCTCCTTAGCTAGCATGACTGCTTCGCAAAAGGAGGAGACGGCATCCCAGTCCCCCTCGCTCCGCATCATGGCCTGCACTAGGCCCGGACGCGAGAGGTCGCCATCGCCGATCACTTCCCTGAGGACACGGCGGTGCTCAGCCCACGCAGGGCACTCCGCGACAGTGTGTTCCACCGTGTCCTCAGGGCGGTCCTCGCAGTGATGACACCCGGGCGTTTCCTCCCGCCCCATCAGACACAGGTACCTCCCGAAACTCCCATGTCCGGTAAGGACCTGCGTCAGGCGGTAGGTGAGGACGCCGTAGCGTCTCTCAAGCCACTCCTCAAAGAGGGGACTTACCGCTGCGATGGCAGCGAGCCCAAGCTTAATGACTTAATGAAGTGTTAATAAACAACTTACCTATACAATTCCGAGGTCCAGCACTAAAAGGCACAAAGGCGTAGGGATGTGTCGGCTGTTGATTGAGGAACCGTTCCGGCTTGAAAGCCTCTGGGTCTGGATACAATTCTGGCAGACGATGCAGGTCGTATATGTGGATTGATACTTCTGTACCTTTCTTTACCAGGACATCTCCTGTAACAATAAATAGGAAATTTAGGATGATGATGTCAAATAATAATTAAAGCATCGTTCACATCAAGTGCAGTATTCGACCCAGTGTGAACATCAACTCAATCTGCAGTACGCATTCTCATCAAACCGATTATACACTATAGCAGAGATTATAGACCTTTACGTCAACATGCCATTTTTCTCAAGAAATATCTTTTGAGATCCTACATGAACCATCATCATAATAATTAATTAGTTATTTTTAGTAGTTCATTGAGTAAAATTCGTGCTGAACTGGAGTCATTTGTGTAACTGAAACATGAAAGGCATTCATATCTGAAAATGAATGACGACATAGGACAGATTTTGTAATCAATGATGTGCCGAAAATATTGTATTGTACGCGTGGCAATGGTTGGTCATCCCTGCGCTATAGCGTACATTACGCTACATGTGTGAACAAAGCAATCTAATACACTGTTACGTTCGGCAACGTAGTCAATCCGCATTCGCCGTGCAAAGGTGTAGTCAATAATCGGCCACCACAGCGACAACGCGCTACTTAGGTATTAGCGTATCGTCCGTTCGATAGCGATAAACTAGATAACGCGCACTCACATTCAGCGGCCGACAATACGTGTGGTATGAACGATCCTTCTAAGCTTATTGTAGGAATATTACTATGTTTGAGCCTCTTAATTTTCTTGGAAGGGTCAACCAACATGTATGTAATGTAAATAATGTAAATATATCTCTTCTTCGTCCTGCATCAACCTGTGAAGGCGGGAATAGACACTGAAGGCTTTTTTAGGTAGTGGAAAGTCATCGAATGACTTCTCTCACCTTGGGAGCCGAGAGTACTCCTGTTCTTAAAGTCGGGGCCCGGGTAATCCGTTAAGTCTTAGAATATTCAGTAGAAAATCAGTATTTTACATGAACCTAAACTTAAGCAATTAAAATTAAGTACCGCAAGATACTTTTAAACTTTGTGTCGACTGAAATAGAAATCGGATAACTCAATAAAACTTAGTTTGATTCAAAGTGTGAAACCACGACCAATGCGAGTTCGATGACGGCCAAATGAGAATGACTTGTTCTTACTTACGTATTCTTAAATGTCACGACCAACTTTTACATCATTTGAATTTGGCGTTGGTTTTTATGCCCAATCACTGTAGCTGCGAAAAATTAAAGGACCAATTGTCCAAGGTTGGACACTAACTAATTCCTTATTGGATAAAAAGTCTAAATTTTCACACACACTTGGTGAGCAAAAAGCCGTTGTCTCCATTGGGTAGTATTAATTGCAACAGCTATAAACAATTATGGTCATGCAAACTAAATGTGTGTATGAGCGCAATTGGTAAAAAATATCCAAGATTCAAATACGTCCATACATGTGTATACATAGCAAGTTAAATAAAGGATTGTAAAACGCGAGATATATTATATGTAGTCCTCCACCTACCTATTCAAAGAACAGGGATGATGTATCTCAAGAATCGCGTGAGGGAACGCACTTACAATCCGGTCGTCGAAGATTGCGTGACGACGGCGAAATGTTCCGCGCGCACCATCAGACCACCGCAGATGAGGTCTAGCAGGTTTAATGCCCGGTACGAAGCCGCGGAAGACCAAATCTATTGTTGGGGCTCCGGATGTCAGTGAACTTAACTGATCATTGTCCAGCAGATCAAAAATAAATGAGAGTTCTCATTGCATGCAGCTGAGTTCTATAGTTCCTGACACCTTTTAGAAATAGTTCCGGCGTGTTTACCTTAAAAAAAGACAATTAAAAAAATGATCTGCCAACTTCCGGCAGCAGATCAATTTCTAGCAGATCATAAATAAACGTCAGTTCTTACTACATATAAGTTAATTCTACAGTTCCTGATAATTTTTAGAAATAATTCTGGCGATTTAACCTTAAAAAATTCAATTGAAAAAAAAATCCAGCAGACCAATTTCAGCACTTCAAATGATATTGTAAAGGGCTACAACTGGCCCAATCCCTAGAATTCTTTTGTTTCTCACAGAGTCGTATCGGAACTACAATTTGAAACTCTAATCGAGTCCAGAACTACCTTTAAAGTGCCAGCAGAGCATGCCAGAAAGTGCAAAAAATCGAATTTTATCAATTTCAGCACTGCAAATTATACTGAAAAGGGCTAGAACTGTTCCAATCCCTAGAACTCTTTTGTTTTTCACAGATTCGTATCAGAACTACAATTTGAAACTCTAATCGAGTCCAGAACTCCCTTTAATGTGCCAGCAGAGCATGCCTGAAAGTGCAAAAAATTGAATTTTATCAATTTCAGCACTTTAAATGATATTGCACAGGGCTAGAACGGTTCCAATCCCTAGAACTCTCTAGTTTCTTACAGACTTAAATCAGACCTACAACCTAAAACTCTAATTGAGTCCAGAACTCACGTTAAAGTGCCAGCAGAGCATGTCTGAAAGTGCAAAAAATCGAATATTATCAATTTCAGCACTTCAAATGATACTGAAATGGGCTAGAACTGTTCCCATCCCTAGAACTCTTTTGTTTCTCATAGATCCGCATTAGAACTATAATCTAAAACTCCATTTGAGTCCAGAACTCCCTTAAAAAAGCCAGCAGAGCATGCCTGTAAGTGCAAAAAATCGAAATTTATCAATTTCAGCACTTCAAATGTTACTGAAAAGGGCTAGAACTGTTCCCATCCGTTGAACTCTATTGTTTCTCATAGATCCGCATTAGAACTATGATCTAAAACTCCACTTGAATCCAGAACTCCCTTAAAAAAGCCAGCAGAGCATGCCTGTAAGTGCAAAAAATCGAAATTTATGAATTTCAGCATTTCAAATGATATTGTATAGGGCTATAACTGTTCCCATTCCTAGAACCCTCTTGTTTTTCAACGATTCGTATTAGAACTACAATTTGAAACTCTAATCGAGTCCAGAACTCCCTTTAAAGTGCCAGCAGAGCATGCCTGAAAGTGCAAAAAATCGAAATTTATCAATTTCAGAACTTCAAATGATATTGTATAGGGCTATAACTGTTCCGATCCTTAGAACTCGTTTGTTTTTCACAGATACGTATCAGATCTACAATTTAAAACTCTAATCGAGTCCAGAACTCTCTTTAAAGTGCCAGCAGAGCATGCCTGAAAGTGCAAAAAATCGAAATTTATCAATTTCAGCAGTTCAAATGATATTGTATAGGGCTATAACTGTTCCGATCCTTAGAACTCGTTTGTTTTTCACAGATACGTATCAGATCTACAATTTAAAATTCTAATGGAGTCCAGAACTCCCTTTAAAGTGCCAGCAGAGCATGCCTGAAAGTGCAAAAAGTCGAAATTTATCAATTTCAGCACTTCAAATGATATTGTATAGGGCTAGAACTGTTCCGATCCCTAGAACAAGAAGAATAACAAGAGAGTTTTAGGAATGGGAACAGTTATAGCCCTATACATTATCATTTGAAGTGCTGAAATTGATGAATTTCGACTTTTTGCACATTCAGGCATGCTCTGCTGGCACTTTTAAGGGAGTTCTGGACTCAAATGGAGTTTTAGATTATAGTTCTAATGCGGATCTATGAGAAACATAAGAGTTCTACGGATGGGAACAGTTCTAGCCCTTTTCAGTACCATTTGAAGTGCTAAAATTGATAAATTTCGATTTTTTGCATTTTCAGGCATGCTCTGCTGGCACTTTAAAGGGAGTTCTGGAGTCGATTAGAGTTTTAAATTGTAATTCTGATACGGATATGTGCAAAACAAACGAGTTCTAAGGATCGGAACAGTTATAGCCCTATACAATATCATTTGAAGTGCTGAAATTGATAATATTCGATTTTTTATGTAGATCTGATATGGATCTGTTAAAAACAAAAGAGTTCTAGGGATGGGAACAGTTCTAGCCCTTTTCAGTATCATTTGAAGTGCTGAAATTGATAATATTCGATTTTTTGCACTTTCAGACATGCTCTGCTGGCACTTTAACGTGAGTTCAGGACTCAATTAGAGTTTTAGGTTGTAGGTCTGATTTAAGTCTGTAAGAAACTACGGAGTTCTAGGGATTGGAACCGTTCTAGCCCTGTGCAATATCATTTGAAGTGCTGAAATTGATAAAATTCCATTTTTTGCACTTTCAGGCATGCTCTGCTGGCACATTAAAGGGAGTTCTGGACTCGAATAGAGTTTCAAATTGTAGTTCTGATACGAATCTGTGAAAAACAAAAGAGTTCTAGGGATTGGAACAGTTCTAGCCCTTTTCAGTATAATTTGCAGTGCTGAAATTGATAAAATTCGATTTTTTGCACTTTCTGGCATGCTCTGCTGGCACTTTAAAGGGAGTTCTGGACTCGATTAGAGTTTCAAATTGTAGTTCTGATACGACTCTGTGAGAAACAAAAGAATTCTAGGGATTGGGCCAGTTGTAGCCCTTTACAATATCATTTGAAGTGCTGAAATTGGTCTGCTGGATTTTTTTTTCAATTGAATTTTTTAAGGTTAAATCGCCAGAATTATTTCTAAAAATTATCAGGAACTGTAAAATTAACTTATATGTAGTAAGAACTGACGTTTATTTATGATCTGCTAGAAATTGATCTGCTGCCGGAAGTTGGCAGATCATTTTTTTAATTGTCTTTTTTTAAGGTAAAAACGCCGGAACTATTTCTAAGAGGTATCAGGAACTATAGAACTCAGCTGCATGCAATGAGAACTCTCATTTATTTTTGATCTGCTGGACAATGATCAGCTAAGTTCACTGACATGGGCTCCGGCTCGACGTGCAGGAGTAGGAACGGGGTGGTTTTTAGTCAGTAAGAATCTGACACTCCATTTCGCCTCACCCAAGGCGAGTGAAGACTGGATGATTTTCCCCACTTAAACAAATATTGTCTCAAGTATAAAATTTCTTTTTTCTTATTAATAATAATGGACAATATTAAAAGCAAAATGGATGCCTTATTCAAACAATGCCGATGGATAAAATGTAAATTGATAAACAGGAAGGGTCTTTTCAATTCTAAGTATTTATTAATAAAGTTGTTCCAGTTCATGCACGCGAATGATTTACATTAGATACCTATAAGTTGTGTTCGCCTTTGTATCCATAAATGTTGCAACTTCGATAACAGTGTTATGTTATCGATTTGTACCCGTTTTTGTTACTAGGTTACCACCTACTTAATTTTGTTTATGAAAAGACATAAATTCATGTTATAATATACGACTGCACGGTTGGTGCGGTGGCTGGGCAACCCGCTGCCGTGCAACGTGTCGCGGGTTCGATTCCCGCACGGAATAACACTTTGTGTTTTTTTGTTTTTGTGTTCCAGGTCAAAGTGTCATTGTGTATGTGAACTTGTATGTTTGTAAACGCACCCACGACACAGAAGAAAATCTTAATGTGAGGCAACGTTTTTAAAAAATATATATATATACACGTTTATCTAGCATAACTTTGGAGCTTGTGCAGTAGTAACAATTCTTATATAAGCTCAAATTCTCCAAATTAACATCGTAAAACATAAAACAACAAGAACTAATATTAGAATGAGCAGCTGCACTGTCGACCTCGACTTTACTTATGATTATGATTTTGCCTTTTTTTATTTTAATTTTATTAGGGGGAAAGTCATCCAATGACTTCTTCCGCCCGGGTGAGGCGAGGCGCGTGTCAGACTCTTATTGACTAAAAACCACACCGTTCCTACTCCTGCACTTCAAGCCCAGAATATTAATTTTAGGACATAACCATTGCTTTTTTTTCATTTTTTTCCAAAATAAACTACCCTATGTTACTCAGACTGCACGGTTGGTGCGGTGGCTGGGCAACCGGCTGCCGTGCAACGTGTCGCGGGTTCGATTCCCGCACGGAACAACACTTTGTGTGATCCACAAATTGTTGTTCCGGGTCAGGGTGTCATGTGTATGTGAACTTGTATATTTGAAAACGCACCCACGACACAGGAGAAAATCCTAATGTGGGGCAAAGTTTAAAAGTTAAAAAAAAGGTTAAAATCTATCTTCATATTTCGCTCGCATCAAGAGCTAATTTCTTAATTAGATCAGACTTAGATTAAGTTTTAATTAGACAAGTTTAGTAGATTTTAATAATAATGTTAATATTTGAATATATAATTAGTGCTTTCATCGATATTTTTCTACAGAAAAAATAAATGAAGCTTGTCTAACATAATTAAAAGTAATTTCCGGTTTTTAATGCAAAGTAAAACTAATTAACAGTTTTCAATTATGTACGGACCAGAGTCTAAAGAGAATTTAATTTATTCCAATTTAGAAAGCATAGATAATAAATCCTCGATTATGTAACATAATATCGAAAATATTAGCTTGTTTATTTGAAAAATGAAGTTTAATTTATCTAAGTTAATTTGAAACTATACCTGCTTCGTTGGCTGAGTGGTCGCTATTGCGACTGCCAGGCAAAGGGTCTCCGTTTCGATTCGCGTGGGTTAAAGAGTTTCAAAAAATCTCTTTAGTAGCGCGGAGTTTTGAAGAATTGCGCCCATGGAAACATGGGACTCATAAACATGTTACTAACCATTTATGAGCTCTGAGCTTGAATTAAATATTACAATACAATACAATAACTTAAATCGTGAAAAGTGGGTGTGGTATTGTACCTCTACAGTGGCATTAAGTACCGTATGGCTCTGCCTACCCCTACGGGAATAAAAGGCGTGATGTTCTGTTACGTAAATTTAAACTTTTAGCTTAATCCATGTGTAGTGTGTGTGACACCTCGCCCTATAAGTAAGTAGTGTAAGTTAGTTCTTAAGATACTCAATTAAAGATATTCATAAGAACAACACGTCTCCCTCATTGCTCCACATTGCACATGGACCATTCCCCGGTGACCAGCAAAACAGAGTTCGTACGAATTTTCCTACGATACCTATCGATAAAATTTTACGATATTACTTAAGCGGTTCTTATCTGTAAGACGTATTAAGAGGCCCTTAAAGTTATAGTATCGTCCTCTATAGGGGCCACCTCATGGATTACATAACATACAAGGTAATTGTAACAGAAGTTTAACACAAAAAATTCACACGTATTTATTTATAAGTAGCTAAAGAATGAGGTAAAGAAAAGAGAGAAATGTTTTCTGCTAGACTAGGTAACAGTATCGTATTTTTCTATTCCCGTAAGCTTATCTATGCATTCCCCAAGGAACCAACAAGCCGAAGTTTAGCGCTCTACGACCATAGTACGTAGCATAGATATAAATAACTAGCTACTTCCGCGCGGTTTCACTCGCTCTGCGGACTCAGTGTACAGTGGCATAATGCACCTCTGCCTACTCCTTCGAGGATAAAATGCGTGATGTTAGGTTATGTATAAGATAAAGAATTCTACACACAACCTACCTCCCGACAATCCCAAAAATGTTGGTACGCTTAAAATCTAGTCTACTCCTATTTAAGGCATATATTGCCTTTTCTGCTACGACCTTGGGTCAACCATTTTGTAGTACGTCGTAAGCGCGTAATTTCAACAAACAATGTAAATCCACCCCTCGTCAACACCACAAAATTATTATTAAAATCGAGAATTTGGAACAAAAAACGTCTTATATGGCTCCCAAAGCTCTTATATCACCGGGTGCCACGCAAATAAAACCAGTAATATATGCAAAACCTCACGGCACGTAATTCATCATGTTTTTGCTCATCAAGAGAGATTTGAGTCATGGAAATATTACGTTCAGAACGGTGTACTCTCTTAGTTTCGTTTGAAGAGGTATGTATTATAAATAACAGGTATTACGTAACAATGGTTGAGTATTGTCTCGAGTATCTTAGTGTATATCAAATTTCATACGATAAACAAATATGGGTGTTATTTTTACATTTTCCAAGTTTCGGTACTGAGATTAGGTTGTTGACATTCAAAGTATTAGTTTCGAAAGGTCAAAAACTACATGATTGTCTGTTTTTGTTCAGAAATTCAGTAAATCAAAGGTGACAGCATCATTATAACATAGGCCTCCTCCTATGACTTCCAGATAGGCTGATTGGAAACGACCTGCATCCAGTGGCTCCCTGCGACCGTACTCTGAGCCTTTAGCCAAACGCCATTTTAATGCTTGTCTACAGAGAGAGTAGAAATCAAAAAGTATGGGGATGACACTAACAAGTGTCAAAATTTACGTCAATTCCATATAATTTGGTTCTCTGTTCTACAAGTAGACAAGCGCTAAATGGCATTTGACTACCTTACGGATGGACGTCCTACGCCGTGCTTCCTTTGTGACATCAGAAATGTCAAAAACTAGTCACCTTTTCATGAGTTTTATACCAGACTAGAAGTTGCTAATGTAGATTTGCAACTGACAAAACATTTGTAATAAAAAATGCTGATATATTTTTCTGTTCCCCTAACCTCCTCCATTTTTTTTTACTGGGGGGAAATCCTCATGGACTGCCTCCGCCTGGGGAAAGGCGGAGGCAAGAAAGGGTGTGCCGGACTCTTACCAGCTAAACCCACCCCACCCCAGTCATTATCTTAAGTCTGGTAATGTGGTAACCCACTGACTGATTTTGGTACTTAACTCGTCGAGTACCGGTTTTGTAGACATAATTATAGAACAATAGGTTGCGGTCACCGGTGACCGCTTGGTGTTTGACAGTTTAAATCATTTCTAAGTGACATTAGGTATGTCCGCCTTTTTTATATTGTCTTTGCCTTCATATTTATTTGACACCTGACCTTTTTTAAGGATTAAGAATGTCCATAATGTCAGTTTATGTGAACGTTTCACACCATTGCTGAGCATTACGGCCCACTTTATTTAATACTAGCGGCCCGTCCCGGCTTCGCACGGGGGGACTTAAGATTTTTTTACATAGTTTTTCGTTTTATTTATATTTATTCTCAGTTTATTATTTTTGAAATAGTAGGTAAGTACTTACCTAATAGGTATCTTTTGGATGAATTAATAGTCTTCATCATCATCATCAACAGCCTATAAATGCCCACTGCTGAGCAAAGCCTCTTCTCACACGGAGAAGGTTAGAGCGTTAATCACCACGCTTGCTCAATGCGGGTTGGCGATTTCAAACTTATAATTAGAAATTATAAGTCCAGGTTTCCTCACGATGTTTTTCCTTCACCGTTTGTCAGTGGTGTCTAAATAATCTTAGAAAGTACATATAACTCGGAAAAAGTCACATTGGTACTTGCCGTTGGTAGGTTTCGAACCCGCACCCTCATGCATGAGAAGCGAGCGTCTTAAACCTCCAGGCCACCACGACACTATATTAATAGTCTTAAGGTAACCGATTGAACAATTCAAAAGTTATCTAGAGTAAACTTTTATAAGGATTGAACCATTCATTAAAACGATTGTTATGGGTAAACTATAAAAGGTAAACATATACTCTCGCGGACTTTTTTAAAAATAATGTTAAGATGAACAATTCATCTATAGAGCATTTTTGTATAACTTTAACTATATGCTCAGCGCACGCCACGGAAGGCCTCAGAAACGATACTTTTCCCCCATTTTTAAAACATTTTTGGTTACTGCTCCACAACTATAGGACCTAGCGTGATATTATATAGCCTATGTTACTTCTGAATAATGCAGCTTTCTAATGGTGAAAAAATTATTGCAATCGGTCCAGTAGTTTTTGAGTTTATTCATTACAAACATACAAAAATACAAATCTTTCCTCTTTATAATATTAGTATAGATATTAGTATAGATGTGTAAAAACCTACGTCGTATGTTATAATTTTATACCAGTCACATAAAAATTTTCATTTCAAGTGATTAATTATTAACCCTTAATAAGGCAAAGGGATATTATTTCCCACCATGACCTTCATTAAAAAACATCGATTTTTGGGTAACAGGTAATGCTATCGAGAATGTAATCCAAAACCATAGAACTATAAATATTTTTTTATTTTTAAGCTGGCCACATTTATTGTCTAAACGTCATCATGTGACATTACGCGAGTGTCAAAGATAGATGACAGATTTTTTTCACCGTAAACGCGCCAATTTGAAGTACGTTTCGAGAAGAAAATAAAAATTGTTCGGTGAAAAATCTCGTAAGTAGAATCTTGTGGTTGTAGTATATACCTCGATTGTTTTTGTAGTGATCATCTACCAACATTATAGTTTCATTTATATATATATATATATATATGAATTTTTTATTATTACTGGCCAGTAAAAAGAATATGCTTATAGGACAGAAACAACTAGAGCATATTGTTGATAATTTGTCGGATTTATCAGAAATCGATGATTCAGATGATGAAGGGGATTATTGTTCGGGTTTTGTACCTAGTCCAGCTGACAATAATGTTAGTGATGATATTATTATTGAAAGACGTCTAAATTACATGTTTGGAGTTTCTGAGCCCGTCAATGATATAGACGGGGAGACGGGCGACGAACAAGTGACCTTTACAACAGAATCTTTGTTGGAAATTTTAGGAACGGGTGAACAGCCTAACAATGTAGCTAGAATTTCAGAAAATTGTAGAATTGATACAATAACTCCAGAAGTAAATCCTGTACCACAAAATAATTTGTCCGAATTTCCTTGGCAACAAGTTTTTCCCTATGAATCGATTTATGAAGAACCTATGGAGCACGAGAATATTGTATCAGAATCTAATATGTCTGAAATAGCTGCGCAAGAAGTCGTACGTACGTACGTAGAACCTGTTAGCCACGAAGATATGGTTCACGAAACCATGATTACTATCTCTCATATTGAAACCACTGAACGTAACTCCAGAACAAACCGCAATGCTAGAACATCTAGAATAAGAAAACCACGAGAATGGAAAATTGAAGAAAATATACACCACATTCCAGACTTCAACATCCCTAATATCCTAGATCAATATCCAACCATAAAACTCATCCAATCGAAATTTTCAGCAACTTTTTTCCTGATTACATAATAGAAATACTAGTGGAACAAACCAATAGGTATGCTGTACAAAAAACAGTAATAACTGGTCACCAGTTTCAGAGCGAGAAATTAAAGCCTATCTAGGAGTCCTGATTATGATGGGTCTAAATCCACTGCCCGATATGGATTTGTATTGGTCAGTAGATCTTTTTTACAATAATCCAGAGATATCGAAGGTTTTCACATTGAAAAGATTCAAAAAAATTACAGAAAACTTGCACATAAATGACAACGAAGAACAGCCACCCAGAGATGCACCAGGACACGATAAATTATATAAAGTAAGACCAATGATCACAGAACTTAATAAAGTTTACCAGCAAGCAACAGCAAATTCAAGTATACAATCAATCGACGAATGCATGGTGAAGTTCAAAGGGAGGTCTTCTCTTAAACAGTATATGCCCAAGAAACCCATTAAGCGTGGATTTAAAATCTGGGCCCGATGTGACGCTAGAACGGGTTACCTTTACCAATTTCAAGTCTATGTGGGTAAAGGTGACAACATGGACGACGAAGGGCTCGGGTACAATGTTGTTATGAATATGGCTGAAAATCTTCCTGCAAATACATTAATTGCATTTGACAACTTTTTTACGAGTTGTAATTTAATGGATGACTTGTATGCAAGACAAATATTTGCTGTTGGCACAGTAAGAGTTAACAGGAAAGATCTTCCAGAGATTATGAAGAAAAAGCAACCAAAAAATTTAAAGCTTGAAAAACACCAATTTGCTGCTATAACAGCAAAGCCTATTTCTGCAATTAAGTGGTTAGATACTGGAGACGTAACTATACTGACAACAGCCCATAAACCAAATAACACAACTTTTGTAAAAAGAACACAAAAAGATGGGACACGACGAGATATCCTTTGCCCAACTGCTGTTGCTGGTTATACACTAAGCATGGGAGGAGTAGATCATTTTGATCATTTTCGATCTTCATATCCGATAAATCGAAAATGCAGAAAATTCTGGATGAGGCTATTTTTCTTTATGTTGGATTCCTCAATAATTAACTCTTATATAACTTATAATACAGTACACGTTGTAACTACGCATTCGCATAGAGACTTCAGATTACGACTTTCTCGAGAGTTGATTGATAACTTTACAAACAAGAAAAATCGCACAGTCGTATTTAAAAACAAAAAAGGACTAAACTTTGAAGTACCAGACGAAATTTGACTCCTCAATGTCGGCGTCCACCTGCCTGAAGAAGGACAACACCTACAAAATACTTTGCACTACTTGTAAAGTGGCGTTATGTGCAAAAAATTGTTTTAAATCTTTCCATTTGGCTTCCCCTCAAAATTAAATATTTTGATATTATTTTCTGATTTTGATACAATAAAGTACATCCTTATGTAATAACGTTTTGTTACTTACCTATTTTTCACGTTACGATCATTATTAGAACATGTTTTCAAAATATAAAAAAAATGACCAAGCAGACCCACGGCAAACACTAGTATTATGTATAGGTGAAAAGTCTGTAACATTTCGGGTTCATAATGGGACAAAGGGAATTATTTTCCCACTTGTAAGTTAATTTCCCACCGCAAAAACAACCCTTTCCCCTCCACCCCCTATATTTTTTGTGACGTTTTTGAAATCTCCGGTATTATATTTCTATAAATCATATCTTTCTTTTAAACTAAGTATTATACATCCTTGTGCCCGATTAAGGGTTAAGACATAGATACTTTTTTGATTAATTGAGGCAAGCAAATGGTGTTATCATTTAATTGGGCTTCCAGAAACCTCACTCACATGACGAAACACAACACAAACGTTGTCTCCACAGAAATACCTCTATATTATATCTGTGGTTGTCTCACATCGGTTTTCTATGAGGCCGTGGTATCGCATTAGTCAATTCGTGCTGAAGCATGGCTCTCCAACAACTAAACTACATTATTACTATGTTGCAAGTACACTTTTATATCGTCAATATCAAGTTCTGTAACTTAAAATAATCTTGAGAATTATGGCCATCTGCCCCTAGGCTACAATGACAGCTTTCCATCAAATTGGGCCATAAGCATTTTTGTTGCCTCAGTATAAAAACTGGGTTTATTCCTACCTTTCTTATACCGTCCAGCAGTTTTATATCCAGGGTCTGAATACCAGATGTTATGACAGAATATTCAATGAAATTTCTTAGTTTATTTGTATAGCTTCCAGTGTTTATTTGAAATAATACTGAATTCTGTGTAATGTCACGACTATCTTTAATATTAAAAACTTTGATATGAAACGTTGAACAAACAGAATTTATGTTTACTTTTATGTTATTAAAACTATCTGACTGCCTTTCAGCTTTGATTTTATATGAACTTAATAATTTTTTAGAAAAATAAGCAACGACGAATTTATTGTAAATTTTTATATTTTGCGAGAATTTCATTACAACGAGGAACGGAATAACTACCCTTTCAATACTTTTGATTTCTAAACTCAGAAATGTCATAATAATTATACTTGACCCAAAAATCAAAACCAGAACTCAAATCTAGCCATGTCTCGATCAACAAGACGATTATAATAATCGAAGCCTTATTGCCGCCCAATGTGGGACCACTTCATGAATGAAACCAAATGTTATTTTGAACGAAGTTTTTCCTATCCTAACTTTATTGTCTGGATTTAGATCTGGCTATATACAATTTGATAATCGACTAGTCACGTCTTCTTCGCCTTATTGGTCACGTTCCCTTTGGACAGTCTAGTAGGATTATGTTAGGACCTTGTCGGACATTCGAGAGCTTTCTACAATAACATTAAGTCTAGAAATAATTCCAAAGATATTTGAGTAAGATAGTTTGCATCCAAGTGATTGGATTTTACCTCGTTGGCCGAGTGGTCGCAAGTGTTTTGCTTTCTGTTTTAGCTATCATTAGTATTTTTTTTAGTATTGTATAGCTGTCTTGGCATATATCTATTCTCTGTTGCTAGTCGTGGCAACTAGTAATTGGCTTTTTGTTGCATGTCACATTGTTTATAATCAAATTGTATAGCTGTTGGTTTCCCAAGTGTAAAATAAATCACAGTAATATTACAAATGTTAAAGTTTTATTTATGTTTGGATATTTGTCTGTCAATCATGCTGAAACTACTGAACGGATTTTGATGAAATTTGGTATACAGGCAGGGTATGAGCTGACTTAGATGATAGGATACTTTTTATGCCGATTAAATGCTCCCATAGGATAAAACAGGATTGTACACGGACGAAGTCGCGGCCAACAGTTATTAAATAAATTAACTTGAGAAACAGATTCATAATACGGTAGTTGATAACTAGTCAAATTGAATACTTTTATCGAAACGTCAAAAACAATAGTGTTCTATGAATTTTGTACGAAATACCATCTTATGACGTCATCATATTTTCACGTCAAATACCACACTTTTATCTAAAAAAAATGCTAGAATAAATAGAAAATTAAGTATATCGGCAAATCAATGAATGAAATTGTAATTATTTTTCAATATTTAATTGGACTGAAAAATAAAAATAATCTATTTTTGACCCAGGAAACTACTCAATTATATCATTAGTTGCGCATTAATGGCTATTATAATAATTTTCTGATTATCAGGCTGACGTTAATTAAAGTCGTAATTACGTAAAATACGTCAATAAAATAGCCAAAAATGTTTTCCATTCGAAATGATAATTCCCGCCTTCAGAAATTATCTTTTCCTCTTAGACAAGCTTATTTTCTAACAATTCCTTTTCAATTACAGTATTATCTATAACAAATTCGACATAATACGCAGGACCTCACATAAATCGACACCTACACAAATGTTTATCTTCAATTCACTGACCCTTATTGGTAGCTAGGTCGGTATAAATTTGTCACAATTTCGATTAATAGTTATTCTCTATTTTCGAAAAAGGTCTTCGTTGTTGTTCGTTTTATTGAATCAACATTTTTCTATTTGAAGCGAAGGTGGATCTTACAGCAAGATCTCTTTGTAATACTCACTCAATTAATTTCTTTTGCGTGAAGAGATGAACTCTAGGTTTTGTTACTACTGATATTTATGGTCGATTGCCTCATCGGCCGAGTGGCCGGGCAAAGGTATTACTAGGTTTTTTAAAAAAAATCTCAATAGTAGCACGGAGAAATGTGCCTGGTGTTTGGCAATAGGCTCACCCCTTCCCCCCCGCGATCCCTTCAACCGTTTTGACGTGATTGACTACAATCACGTCACAAATATACACACTAACAAACAAACACACGAAATGTCGCGTTTGTAATGTTAGTAAGAAGTATGATTTAATTATATTATTATATAACCTGTGAAGTGTCGGAATGCAGATCTACGCGAGACACAATGTGTTTTCTGTTGTGTCATATATAGAGGTATAGACAGACAAGAGAATAATGGCTGACTCAACACTTTCTTTCTGATAATTTAGAAATTACAAAATTTAGCTTTACTACGAAGTTTACGTACGAAAACGTTGCACAATTTATTGTAAATGTGAGAGCCCTGTAATTAATGAAATCAAATTAGACTAGTAGATTGCATTTATGTCAGCTTGGAGTTGTAATGCTCACTCAAAGATCTCGTTGGCGGTGGTACGTGCATTGGATCGCTCGATTCACTACAATGGTTGAGTTGGGCGGTGCTAGGGTTCGCCAAATGTTCGTGAACGGGCACCGTCGATTGGAACTGGTCAGCTCCAGACTGCATCATTTTATTTTATTATCCTCAAGGTTAGTTTCTTTTTCAGTCTTTCTGACTGGATTTAGATGTTGCATTGTTCTCACATAATCGAACCAATAAAACTATGTAACTAGAGAATTGTATTGTAAACCTGATTAAAAAAGAGTAACCTATGGAGTTTCTTGCTCGTTCTTCTCCATAGGAATCTACGCCTTGGAATGAGCAACTAGCTTCACTTATAAATTTTTGTTGTTTGACGTTCAAAAGTGCCATCCTGGTCTAATTGAAATAAATGATTTTGACTTTGACTTTGACTTTAGTTTTACATTTACTTATTTATTAGCATCACTACTATCGTAAAGATATGGCCCCCCTCACTATATTGTAGTATATAAGATTAACAGACGGCACGGAGCGCACTGTCTATCTGTCATTCTCTGGTGTGTGTAAACGTCGTGCGCTCTGCACATCGTTACTAATATTATAAATCGGAAAGTGAGTTTGTTTGTTTGTTCCGCTTTCAAGCCGTAACTACTAAACCGATTGCTTTGATTTTTTGCAGACGTAAAGTTAGAAGTCTGGATTAAATAAAGTACTTTTTATCCCGGAAAAATTTGATATTCTCGAGGGAAAACGAAATTATTGGTATAGATGGCGCTGTGTGTATTGGTATATGTCACTTAGGCTACTTTTTATCCTTTTGTGACGCGAGCGAAGCCGCGGGTAAAAGCTAGTTATTATAATAAATCCAAGTATTAATTATAAATCCACAAACATAACACTTCTAAAACCACAGAATCAATAAGACAGCATTTTTAAGACAACTTCTTACCTAACATAAAGTCCTCAGTCACCTTCCGGGCAATGAACGGCACACTCGGATACAGTCTTAAGATTTCTTTAATAACTGCCTCCAGATACTTCATTTCAGCCAGATCAGACATCGTTGGAGATGTGTCTGAATCACCCAGGATGGTCTGACATTCTTCGTAAATCCGTTCCTGGTGGAAAAAACCAATAAGGTTTAAGTAAATACGGGAAATACTTTATGAAAAACAAAATAATACACTACACTTGCACTCAAGTACACTCAAGCATGGATAACTGCGCAAATTCTATCTAAAATCCTACATCTTCAAAGGACATTAGAATAAGGAGCAAAGTTTCGCATTAAACAGCGATAAGTTGCTAAAACAGCTTCCATTTTGTTTTTTTCGCGTCAAGTTAAAATGGCGGCTGTGTAATAAAAGTGAGACGCAACCCAAACGTTTCCCTAGATTAGATTAACAAAGCGAGGGCTTTGTTAATCTAATCTAGGGAAACGTTTGGGTGCACTTGAAAAAAATGCTTCTTTACAACAAAATTGGGGAACTTTAAAGCATTTTCTGGCAAGATTTGTTATCTTGTTCAAAGTTTGGCTGATGACCTTTGATTGGTGAGGGTTCAGAATTTATTACTCTTACTTAAGAGGCTTTTGAAGCCGGATAATATTTATTGTTTGGCTACATTTCACGGCGAAATAAAATATGAATAATTTAGAATGTTACGGTAAAAATGTTCCAACAAATCGAGAAATTTCCCTTTTGTTTTTCCATGGCAGAAAAGTTGCTATTGGTGATCGAAGAAAAATACAGTTAGAATTTGACTTATTTTTCTATGTTAAATATGAACGTGTGTAAGTAAAATTAGCATAAACCATAATAATACGGCAATAAGTCCGCCATCGTATGTTTATTTATACAGAAGTGTTAATAAATAAAAATAAATAAATAATACGTTTTTATGTTTAGTGCGTTTTACTGAAACGAGTCTAAATCGAATCGAAAAACTCAATACCTCTACCTCAGTAACCTCAGCAATCTTTACAGTTATAATCACTACCTACATGAACATAATTTTTAAGTAAGAAATAAGTAATGTTTATATTATCACTGTCATTAGAGACACTAAATTAATTATTATGTTTTTTCGGCTTTCTGACGTAACCGCTTGACGAGGAACTCGACTAGTTAAAATAAATACTCGACTGGCTCATTGGCCGCGTGGTCGCAAGTGCGACTGCCGGACAAGGTGTCTCGGATTCGATTCCCGGGTCGGGCAAAGTATTACTGGGTTTTTTTTTAATTCACAGTAGTAGCACGGAGTCTGGAATTGTGCCCGGTATATGGCAATAGGCTCACCCCCTATTACATGAGATTCATAACATATATAGTGAAAAGTGGGTGTTACATTGTACAGTGGCATAATGTAAACCTCTGCCTACCCCTTTAGGGATAAAAGGCGTGATGTTATGTTATAAATACTCGATTACTTCATATAATTACATAAGTACCTATTAAACAAATTATTAACAACAAAATAACACAGAAAATACAAACAAATTATTTAAATCTCTTTCAAATAAATGGCAGGCATAACAAATTATCAACGGTCCTGAAAACGTTAAATAATTTTATGGTACGTGAAACTGAAGCCGGTTTCTCCAAAAGGCCATTCAGACGCGTTTACTTCATCCATTTTGGTTGCCTTGTGATTATCTCGTGTAATAAGAGTCGAGTATAATGACACATGTCGAGACTCGCTCACTAAGTAAATACACCGTGATTAAAGACATCGTCTTTTTTATTTTTTTATTTATCTTATGGCATAAGCCGGTAAACGAGCAGACGGATCACTTGACGGTTAGCAATCGGCGTCGCCCATGGACACCTGGAACACCAGAGGCCGTTACAAGGGCGTTACCGGCGATTTGGGATTAGGAGTTTGAGGATTGTTGGGGATTCAGGAATTGGGGAGATTGGGGAAGGGAAGTGTAACTGAGCCTCCGATAACCTCACTCACACGACGAAACACAACGCAAGCGTTGCTTCAAGTCGGTTTTCTGTAAGGCCGTGGTATCACTCCGGTCGAGCCGGCCCATTCATGCCGAAGCATGGCTCTCCCACACGGCAACTTATTAAAAACAAAATATTCATCGACTTACGCACATGAGACAATAGCTATATGTAAGTTTACAGGCACTATACTCATCACACGTGCCACCTACCAAGAGATAGTGATCAAACGTCGGCCCACCAAAATATAACAAAAAGAAAATATTTAAAACGATATACCTCTTCGAGAATTAGGTAGATGACAAATTTTTATTTTAATGTCCGTCTGGTAGATTGTTTTAAAACATTACACACGTATTTTTTACTTTCTTACGTAGTCCGGTCAAATTAGACCAAAACATAAGAGTAAAGTTACCTAAATTCCCACCAAGCTGAAAATCGGTAAGATTGCTTAAAATATCATTAAAAACAAAATTTGAAAGTTCCCCATCTTTCCCCTGTAAGGAAAAAAATTATTAAAGGTCAAAGGTAAAAAAATTAGTTTTTCGCGATTTTCAGCAAAACGGTAAGTTTTTTCATAAAAATACCTCAGACAAAAATTGTAGATTATTAAATTATCTACAAAAACTAAATTCATACTTTTTTTTCTACGAGCCACCGTTTTTGAGATATAACGATTCAAAAAGTTGTAAAAGTTGTAATCGTCCTAATATGCATGAGTACAATGTGTCAGAATCATGTACTATTTTTACACGCAATAAGTGGCTGTGATACGACATCTGCATTTTACAGGAGGGGAAAAATAACAGTTTTCAAAGTATTTGAGAAACAAAATTCAATTGAATGTGCTGAAGTTTTTAGAAATAGTAATTCTACTCGACAAGAAATTATTACTAACGGCATTCACTTTCTTCTTTCTATGTACGGAGCTCCTAAAAAAACTACCTGCTTAGATAAGTTTAGATATGCATGTTTCGTTAGAAACACCAAAAGTAAAAAACAAGTGCAATTAGCTCGTCTTCCTCCAACCTCAGTTGCTGCTCATCAACATCTTTTTAGAGTATATTACCAAGTTCAAGTGTGGCTTGGTTATCAGCTAGACCCTACAGACTGGGGTTGGAAGCTGGTCAATAATTCATTAGAACCAGTGCATACTTTACTTCCACCTGCGGCAGAAAAACTTTTGAACTCGATTTTATGCAACTGCAAAAAGGGATGCAGTGCTAAATGTGGTTGCAAAAAAGTCGGATTGTTCTGTTCTCCCGCATGTACTCATTGTCAAGGCTGTTTGTGTTCTAATATTGAATCACCAACAGAAGAGGATCCGTTTGATTCCAACGAGGCAACATGCGATACATCGCTATTAACGCAGTTTACATGCACTCAGGATGAAGATGAAGAAGAACAAGAACAAGAAGATCGAGAAGAAGAACAAGAAAAAGAATATGACAGTTACTACTCGGACGATTAAATTTCACTACATTTTTTTTAACTTAAATTGCCTTTATTTTTTCAATCTCTGCTAATATCCATTATTTTTCAATAGTTTCAAATAAAACAGGATTAAAACTGACCGGTGGAATAGGCCTACTGGGGAAACCACGTAAAAATAAAACGCGCCAAGTACACTACCTCATAGCTGGCGTGGAAACGTGTGCATATTATGACGATTACAACTTTTACAACTTTTTGAATCGTTATATCTCAAAAACGGTGGCTCGTAGAAAAAAAAGTATGAATTTAGTTTTTGTAGATAATTTTATAATCTACAATTTTTGTCTGAGGTATTTTTATGATAATACTTACCGTTTTGCTGAAAATCGCGAAAAACTCATTTTTTTTACCTTTGACCTTGAATAAATTTTTTTCCTTACAGGGGAAAGATGGGGAACTTTCAAATTTTGTTTTTAATGATATTTTAAGCAATCTTACTGATTTTCAGCTTGGTGGGAATTTAGGTAACTTCGAATGTCTAAATTGACCGGACTATACGGAAACGAGTACCTAGTTTCGAAGATATATTGATTTGAAATATCGCATGACGTCACTTTTGAGTACGATTTATACTCTTAATTGAGGCTACCTCCCATTCTTAAACTTTGATTCGTTTTATCTAAGTATTGTTTTGTTATACGACAAAATAAAAAAAATATGTGTCTAATATATTTTCATTACCTAACTGACGGTCTAATTTCATTTTTAATTTTCATACCCTGTCATCATCCCTATTACAAGGCATGATGTTTTAATACAGATTTAAGACTGTCTCGTTGGCCGAGTGATCGCAAGTGCGACTGCCGGGCAAGGGGTCTCGGGTTCGATTCCCTGGTCGGGCAAAGTATTACTGTGTCTTAAAAATCTCACTAGCAGCACGGAGTCTGGAAATGTGCCTGGTATATAGCAATAGGCTCACCCCCTATTACATGGGACGCATAACATTAAATAGTGAAAAGTGGATGTTACATTGTACAGTGGCATTAAGTGCCGTAATGTGCATCTCTGCCTCCCCCGACGGGGATAAAAATGCGTGATATTAAATGTTATATACAAATGATGTTTTAATAGTGTGAAATGTATTCGTATGTACTTTCGAAGTTTGATTTTTTACAATGGTTCGTTCATTTTTTTTACTTTGTAAGACTATATTGTATTACCGAGAAAGAAACATTTTTCTCAGCTCACTGGTCATTTTAGTTTATTTAGAATATCTCACGATACTTGTTATAAAAACATAATATATTTTTGTAAAACCAAATCTTTCCTCAAGAATTTACAATACTTCTCGCAAAAAACATTACAAAAATCTGTCTAGTAGTCTTCGAGTTTATAACTTCGGTAACCCGTTAGGTGCTTCGCGACCTGAATATTTGTAGATGTCGCAGCTTGTATTTTATTATCTCCTTGCAAGGACTTTTTTCTTATATATTTGATGGGACTGACGTTTGACCACTATCTCGCCTGGTGGTAAGCGAAGATGTGACCTACGATGGAGCACGTCGACCCATAAGCAACCTATTCACTCGGACCTTGAAGACCAGAGATCCGAGTTTGTGTTAGACCCCGATAACACAAACTCTGGCAAAGAATTACACACCTTAGCAGTACGCACAAGGAAGCTTGATGCGAAGCGCGTGTGTGTGGGTGGGACATCTACCATGAATCGGTGACGCTTAGCCGATTGTATTGTGGTACGATGATGGAAAGGACTAGGGGGAATCAAGTTGTGCAATTCTCCTGCACACTCTCCGAAATGTATCCGGTAGAAGACTGAAAGGTTTGCAACCTTACGCCTGTGTTCCAGGCATTGAAGCCGGGCCTCCACAAGCGCATCATCGTTGATGAGCCTTTTGGCACGCCTTTCGATGTGCTCTAGAGCGTCCAGCTGATATTTGACCGAGCCGTCCTAAAGATGAGAGCAGTACTCCATACAAGACCGAACCGAACCAACGTTGAAAAATAGGCGGACACAGTCTTTTGAAACAATGACTGTGTCACCTGGCTACTATAGACTTACACGCGGAATTTACTTGACTACTATGGACTCACATTGACACGAAGGACATCTGTCGCGTGACATGGCCCGTCATTACACTTGTACATTACGGTGTTGCAAGTACACGCATACATAAATACACCACGGACATTTTGGTGCTTCAATCATTTCCAAGTGACAGTACGTCCGCCTTTTTCCAGGTCCTTGAGTCGTTTCCGCAAGTCGTAATGTAGATATGGTAATGGGTTTTGTTTTCTATATCACAGAATATAATAATATCATAACACAGTTCCTTAAACAAAGAATTACGAAATAACTTTCAATTACCTGTACTTCTGGATGGTCTGCTAGCAACATAAGTCCAAAAACGAGAGCCATTGCTGTAGTGTCGTGTCCCTGAAACAAAATCTTATTAATAAACCAATACACTCAAAAATCTCTCTTTCATCTATAAGGAAATTTTCCCTAAACTCAGATTTTCCAGGTATTCATTTATTAATAACCGGCATTACCTAATGTATTTTGGAAGAATATTTCGTAAAAATATTACCGTAACGAATTCGCTGAATTAGTTTTTCTTGAAGCAAAGTAAATCCTCCATTTTGTTAATGTGATTTACATATCTTACCAGATGTTTCTTTCGACAAACATTCGACTACTAGAAAGTAGGAGATTGAATTTGTGACATCACCTATTTCATTTGCGAATAGCCCAGAATAAAAGAGTATTTGCTCAAAGCAGCCAGGCTATTCTGTCAGATGTAAATTCGAACAAAAATGCGATGGGTATCACTTCCAGAGTTCGAATTGATATTTTACAAATAAGGTAAACGGCCCAGTAACCGTGAAGTTATGAACTTCCCTGACTTTGCATGAGCGCTAGGCTGAAGTAAGTAGACCTATGAAAATAAATTTTATACGACTAGTTAGATAATTTAGTATACTTTTAGTATATTATAATTCTATGTGTAATAGAATAATAATAATATGAAAATGTTAATAAACAATAAAACAACAAAAATACAAAAAGGGCTAACTGTACCAGTATCCGGTAGAGTTGTACTAGTTAACGTTTAATTGTCCCGGAATCCGGCAATTTTAACCGCAAATTTGAACTCAATTGCTTTACGATAAGGTTCACAGAAATAAAATATTTTTAAATAAAAAGAGTAGTGAAAATAATTAGGGTTTGTATTTAAGAAAAAAAGCATGATTTGTTTTAAAATTTTTTTATTAACAATAACACAAATTATAGGTTAACACTAGTAATATATTTTAGTTGCATCTTCAGTAACCTTTGGTAAAAAAACATCAGTAACTTAAATTTTTACATTTTAAAATAGAATTAATGGCTTCCTCGAGGTGTATAATAAAATAGTATAAAAATAAAATAGTCTTCCACTTCTTATACCACGCTCTTTAAACTGCTTTTTTGAACTAAACCACGGGTTTGCGCTAGATTTTGGTCTACTCGCTGGCCTACTTCAGGGTGTCGCTTTATAAAGACTTCAAACCAGTGACGACCTGGTCTGCCATTTTTAAAAGGGTTTTCTCGCTTCAATTTTTTATTAAGTAAACTTACGCTATCTAACAACTGCATCTTAGTTACAGGAAATCCACTATCTGCCATAAAAATTATCCATCTATTTAATGATCTTCTTCTTTTGATAAAACTGTGGGTCCTTTGGAACATTCAATAAAATAGCGGCCGGGTATTTTGTCGTCCATCGTTGTCCTTGGAATATTATACTGCCTGGCTGCAGATGAAATTGAGGCTCCTTTTCTAACTGCGTCCGTGGCCTTTAATATTGCCTTTTGTTTCTCAGTCATGGCTACCTGAAAGAAAATTAACACATTATTTACTAATTTCTGATTTCAAATCAATAGGTATAAAATAGTAAAGATACAAAATTTCAAACATATTTATTAAAAAATGTGTGGTAATTCAATTATTTCAAAATCAAGAGCCCCAAGCTTTTTCTCGCTTTTCTCAATTTTAGCTGATGCAAAGCAGTAGTCATTTCCTGTAACTAAAGCGCAGATGTTGCATAGTGTTAAAAATAGAGCAAGAAAACCCAGACAGACCAGGTTGTCACTGATTTGAAGTAATCATACAGCAGCACACAAGCAAGCCGACTATTGGTCCAAAATTAAACACAAACCCATGCGTTAGTTCAGGAAATCTGGAGTACTTCATAATGAGACAACTCAAGCAAACAAGTAGCTCCAAGCTTTTTATGGACACCAGAAGTCCAACTTGGGAAGGTAAAGATTATTCAATGTTTAGAGGCAAATAAATACGCAAATTAATTTACCTTTACTCAGTTTCAATTATGGCTCTACGGCTTTGAGACAATTCTTAGTTCCTATCAACGAATTTTTGTCACCTGGATAACTTCACAGGTCTCACTGACACTGGTTCTAGCACAGGTCGCATCAGGCGGTGGCTAATGTAACGGCGAGAGCGGTTACGATAGTCGTTGAAAGGATCCGGCACCTGGGACCCGAGGTGGCGCTCCACAAGTCCGAGGCCATGTTGTTTTCATGGCCGCGGGGACGCGCCACCTCCGGGTGGGTCCCAAATACAATCTCCGGGGAGGCAGCAAACCTCCTTGCCGGAGTACCGCCGTGGATCTGGAGGCGAAGGTGCTCGCGCGCGTGTTTTGTTTGCGCGCGGAGGCACGTCGCCGGAGCGAAACTCCGCTGCCGCGCGAGATTAGTGCGTGGCGGGATGAGCTCGGGCGCGATCTTATGGCAGAATGGCAGCAACGACTGTCGCAACCGAGGGCTGGGCTCGCAGTTATTGCAGCGGTTAGTCCCCTCTTTGAGGAGTGGCTTGATAGTCGCTACGGCGTCCTCACCTACCACCTGACGCAGGTGCTTACCGGACACGGAAGTTTCGGTAGGTTCCTGTTTCGGTTTGGGCCAGAGGAAACGCCCGGGTGTCATCACTGCGAGGACCGCCCGGAGGACACGGTGGAGCACATGGTAGCGGTATGTCCTGCGTGGGCTGAGCACCGTCGTGTCTTCAGGAATGTGATCGGTGACGGCAACCTCTCGCGTCCGGCTCTGGTTCAGATCATTGTACGGAGCGAGGGGGACTGGGATGCCGTCTCCTCCTTCTGCGAAGCAGTCATACTAGCTAAGGAGGAGGCGGGGCGCGTGAGGAACGAACCTCCTCACGGCCCAGCCGTTGCGAGAGATACTCCGGGCGTCGGGGATCGCGAGACGATCTCCGGCCACCGTAAGCGCGGACCTGCGCACGGCGAGCACGGGTAACTCGCCGCCCGACCAGAACCAGACCCGAGCGTACGGAGCGTCGCGTTCCGCGCGCGCCTCAAGGAGCCATCAGACCACCACAGATGGGGCTCAATGGGACTGATGCCGATACGGAGCCGCGGAGGACCTTATCGGGTTACCGGGGCTCCGGCTTGAAGTGCAGGAGTAGGAAAGGGGTGATTTTTAGTCAGTAAGAGTCTGACTCTCCGCACAAATTTTGTCAATGATGACAAAACTTGTACTGAAAATTACACACAAGTTACCATTTGTACTGACTGACTTGAACTGCAAAGCATAATTAATTTATTATAATATTCAAGTAAATGAAATAACCAGGTCTTTTTCGCCCTTGCTATATCTTCAATTACTGTCAAGGAGTAAGTACTATACTACGGTGAACATTGCATGACAAAATACACGGCCACTATTCTCTCTATACTCCAAAACCATGTTTAAACATCAATCACCATAGACTTCCGAAACATTTTTTTTTTAATATTGCCCAGTTGTCAATATTCCTATATAAAATCTAAAAGTTCGCCCCATAAATAAAAAAAAACACAAGGTAACAAAACAAATAAGAAAAACTAAATTCTATCGAGTTAACGGAAAACAATACTTACCTCAAGGCAATAAGGTCCATGACGGATTTAAATACAACTGTTAATGCATGTCCCAGTATCCGGCAGAAAATATTTAACCCTATTCTTGGCAGGGTGTACAATTTGATACATTCAACTTTTAGAAAATCTAGAGATGAGAGGAGACTTGAAGAGACATATTTTATTATCTACCATGCTAGCAAATATGATATTTATTCTACTAAAAAATGTGTTTTACCGTTTACGACATTCAAACAACAGTAGAACACAAGAGGGCGGACCGGTCGCAGGCGTCTGCGCAACGCAAGGTAAACAAAAATTGTTTTTTATTACATTTTCACTTTATTTTGTTAAAAAGTGGTATAATTCAAAGATTTGAATGTATTTACTAATTGAAAAAGACAGTATCATGAAACAAAATAGGTTTTAACCGTAAGTTTCACATTGTTTTTTTCGAGTGTGGCAAATCTGATACATTGCCAGATAGCCAAAATTCAACATATTTTTTTATATGTATCAAATTTGTGACATTGCCACTCGTGTAGATACTGATATTTTTATATTTTAATTGTATTTATCTGTTGCAGGTGGTTCAGCAGCTTAGTATGCAACAGCAAAGAAGAGCCAGACAGCTCGTGGCTCTTGTTCCAAAACCGGGGGCTAAATCGGATCAAGACGAAAGTGAGACATCTGAAGACGAGTTACAATATTGCTTCCATTCAAGGTATTCGGATAGTAGTTCACCACCTCCATCACTGCCGTCTTCAATAGAGAACCTTAACCTATTAGCCGATGATGATAATGAGGTAAATGAAGTGGTTGCTTCAACATCTTTGGCCCTATACCAACAGTCATCACCGTCAATTAGTGCCTGTTCGCCATCAATATTATCGCCCAGTTTATCTATAACAAGACAAATACATTGTGCTGGGGCCAGTCTATTGTCTCCAGAACCACTCACCACTTTCCACTCACATGAAGCAAGTCCACTGTCTCCTCGAGCATGTTCTTCGCAAATACTTTCCCCACAAGCTAGCAACTTGACACGTCGTAATCAGGTGCCATCACCACTATTTGCACCTTCTCCCTCAGCGGCTACTCGCTCAAAAAGACCCCGAGTTGTCGTGGTAAAACATAAAGTATTACCACCCAAAAGACTGCAGCCTACTTGGCGTTACTCTAAATTTACCGGCTCCGCCGAAGTCGAAAATAACGCATTTATGTTGCGTGAAGAGAAAACTGCTATTGAATACTTCAAGCTGTTTTTTTCAGATGACATTATCTCTCACATGGTGCAACAAACAAATATATATAGTACACAAACAAATGGCAGCTCAATAAATATTACGGAGGATGATATAAAAGATTTTCTTGCAATCCTTTTACTTATGGGAGTTGTTAAAATGCACGCGTATACAGATTTTTGGTCCAAAATTTTACGCTACGGCAAAGTAGCTGATATAATGACTCTGAAGAAGTTTCAGTTACTAAGGCGATATCTACTTACATTTTAACGACAATTTGAAAGACGATGGCGAAAGATATCACAAGGTGAGGCCGCTTCTTCAAAGAATTCGTGAGAACTGTCTACAAGTAGAAGAAGAGACGCGTTTCAGCGTCGATGAAATGATGGTTCCCCATAAAGGTACCAGAGCAGGAAGCCGCAGACAATATATAAAAAATAAACCGAAAAAATGGGGGTATAAAATATTTGTTCGCGCTGGTATATCCGGAATAGTTTATGATTTCCTGATCTATGGAGATTACACATTTAGGTTTCACTCATTTACAGACGAAGAAAATACTATGGGTCTCGGAACAAAAGTAGTTTTAGCTTTGGCGAAATCTTTATATATAATAAATATTATTATATTATAAATATAATAAATATTATTTATAAGTTTGATATTTTAGTACATACTTGTGATTGATCTCAGTAGCTCAATAATATTGATTTGAATAGATGTAAGTAAATAAGCTTTAAAAGCTGATAATATGATAATTTTTGATTTTTTTTATAATTTTATGATAAAACAAAATAATTGTTGTAGTATTTATGTTATTTCACGTTAGAATGTAATATTTTTGTTTTTGATTTTCCTTGTGGGAAGCCTGGCAATGTGGCAAATATGACACATAGATATTATAAGGTTGATTGTTGTTGATCTGGCAATGTACCAAATATGATACATTAAATATATGGCAAATTATTACATATATATTTTTTATTTTATTTTTTACACCTTCTACAAATACCTATGAACCCATTTTATGCAAAATTTTTCAACATTTCAACAAAAAAAAGTCCTGCCAAGTATAGGGTTAATATAAACTAAAATTTCAAAGGAATATGAGACTTATTCCAAAGTAATAAGGATACAATACCGGATTTCGGTGCAACGTATGTTACCGGGTTGATAGTGTACCAGTAACCGGTAAAAAATATACGAATTTACCGGGCACTAGGGCAAGTAGGGGTTTGTGAGTACCAATAAATGTAACATGCAAAAACATTTACGTTTCGATGAGATTTACCTTAATTTTTAGGTTAAATCGTTAAATAATATACAAAACTTTTTATAAACATTAACACTCTTACCTTAATTTTATCCGTCGAAGTATGGTTAGATGATTTCTGCAACGGGTTGGTCTCGTAGTTCACTGACAGAACTTTGAACTTACAGACAATTTTATTAGAACGTATTTTTAAGTTTGCACAGTTTTGACGCCATTAAACTTTTTGGTGAACGTTGGCATTAAAATTGTATAAAATAGTATCAATAATAAATTACCATTTACAAACTCTAATTTGATTTTGTAAGAAAGACGTAAAAATTAAAAAACTGACTAGTTAACGGGAACTAGGACACTAACGGGAATACGTACTTCTACCTTAGCCTAGCTGTATTAAGTTACTTCGTTTGTCGATTGTCCTTGTCGTTGCCTCGTCGCCAGTGCGATTACCGAGCAAAGGGACTCGGGTTCGACCCGGACAGGGTCGGGCAAAGTATTTTTTTACAGGGTTTTTTTTAAATCTCAGTATTAATACGGAGTCTGGAATTGTGCCCCTATGGCACTAGGCTCACAATCTATTACATGGGAATCATAACATAAATAGTGAAATGTGGATGTTACATTGTACAGTGGCATAATGTGCATCTCTACCTACCCCTTTGAGGATAAAATGCGCGATGTTATGTTGTTTTTGTGATATCAACAAAATCATATGATTTTATTGTTGAATCTTATCACATCACAAGAGGTCAAAGTTCTAAAGACTTTCAAAAAAGGCAAAAATATAACAATGTTCATACAACATAAGAGACTCACCTCAAACATAAACGTATTAACTTCTTCTCTTATTCCCTCTAAATCAATTTCTCCTTTCCTCTCAGCTTCTAACAATACGTCCAACATGGCCAACCTCTTCTTACCACCTACATCATCTTCTCCTGCATTACTCTGTCCAGGTTTCCAATTCTTCTTCCTCTCCATTATCACGTTATCAGCAAAATGATGAACTTTCTCTAGACATTTCTCAAACTGTTTACCCATTGGGAATTTTCGGAAGATATACTCATTGTGCAGCCACACTCTTGTGAGACGACCCATAAGTAGCCCCCCAATTTGCAGGATAGCTGTCTTATATTCTTGGGTCTTTGTAGAAGAATCAGAGTCTAATTGAGTACCCATTGCGGTTTCTGGAAGAGGATAGTAAGTCATATGTATTTATAGAAGACAGCTAATTACTCTTAGTACCTGGATAACCGAGCGTTGCATCGGTGTATTTTGGTGCATATTGTTTTAGAAAAAAAGGAAATATTATGGAAAAAATAGAAGAAAATAAAAAAAAATAGAACCAAAGATAAAATAGAAAACAGAATAAATAAAATAACCATTGGGACCGAGGATTGAACCCGAATGTCCTGCGTGGAAGGCACTCGATTTCCCGCCTAAGCTATTAAACTTTCCCTACTGACGTCGATGCGGACGAATTTTTCGATGCTTTGTGTGTAGTAAATAGTTATTTTTAGTATTCTTTTATTAGATTTTTAACTTGAATTGTATATATTTTGTAATAGTTAGTATTTATTTTATTTAAGTTTGTATATTAATAAAGTACCGTATCTAAAAAGTTATTAAAACGTTGAAGAAATTTACTTTCGTGTTCTAATAATACTATAGGTTTTTATTCAATAAAAACAAGGACAAAATAACAATTTCTCATATTCAATACTAGTCAAATCAAATCAAGCTAGATAGATTTGTCGCCCCGAAACCTCCTAAAGATCGAGTACCTATATATTATTATCAAGTTGCGCCGCCATGATGTCCTGGTAAAATGTAACCCTAAGGAATAAACATGCGTGACTCGTTACGTTAAATTAGCCTTACAGAAACGAACAACGAACAGACTAAGTTGTTACTCAGAATATTCCGTCCCTTAATTTCCTCTTATCCGGCACATTTAACGAACATTTCCAAAAAATTCTGAGAAAATCAAGCTTTTCTGTTCCTTGACCTTATCTAGGCAATAAAACTGGCTTAAAAATAATCCTCTCGAATATTTCGGTGACGTCACGAGACCACATTTGCTCAAGATTAGGGTGTCCCAAAAAATCTACAGATGTTGTCAGATTATGAACCTACGTCTGCAAGCAAAGGTCTTATTAAATAAATGGCCACAGAAACCCGCAGTGTTAAAAAGTAAGGGTATAATATTATGCCACTTTTGCAAGTATATATTCAACTGTACTGCCTCGTTGGCCGAGTGGTCGTGACTGCCGGGCAAGCGGTCTCGGTTTCTATTCCCGGCTGTGGCAAAGTATTACGGGGTTATTAAAAAAATCTCAGTAGTAGCACGGTGTCTGGAATTGTGCTCAGTACATGGCAATAGGCTCACCCCCTATTACATGGGAGACATAACATAAATAGTGAAAAGTGGGTGTTACATTGTACAGTGGCATAATGTGCACCTCTGCCTACTCCTTAGGGGATAGGAGGCGTGATGTTATGTATATTCAACTATCTATTTTTTCCTCAGATTATTTTTGTGAAAAGTCTAAAGTTCGTCTATTTGCTTTGACATTACAATGTAACACGTATTTTTCCATAAAGTCAGAGATGTTACTACTGAAAAATTACAGTATAGGTTATAAAAAAAAACAATTTAGATAGCGTTGTTATGCTATAGAACATAATATTAGCCGTGATGTTAAAAGTTACAAAATTTTAACGAGAAAAAAATGAAGTTTGTTTATTTGCTGAATAAACTCCGTAAGCGATGAAGCAAGAACGAGCAGACACACTACTTTACTTAAGTATCAAGTATTTTAGTCGTCAGTCTTCAGATGAATCACCAAGAAGTAGTCTGAGAGGCATAGTACTGAGTTCAAATCGTAATTTTGAACTTTCGAACAAATTCTAAGTAAATTCTGCAATGCCTAGATAAACCATAAGTTTTCTGGGTGCTAGGTTAGACTGTGTTACTCAGTTATCAGAAAACAACTGAACCAGGAACGTCCAACAGAATGAGAAGTATCGGAAACTTACGTTAGGTGAAAATTATGAAAGAAATTGTTAAACAAATATAGCTGAAAAATTACGCAATCGTAAAACATATATGGGGGTACTTTGAATACTCTTCATCATCTAAATTTTGCAATTGAACGTCAATTCCCCGTCCACCCTGTATACTTTGTTATTTTTACTTTGAATTAGTGCCTCTATACTTTAATGAACGTTGACTGAGGGCACCTACTGTTGGTAACAGCTAAAATTGTCATTAATTTTGTTTAATTTATTGATTTTTCTATTAAAAGACTATTTGATAATTCGAAAGCAAATCTTACAACATTCATTAAAGTTCTAAGCAAAACAAGTAGACATGGTAAACTACGTAGAGCAAGACTGCCTCGTTGGCCGAGTGGTCGCAAATGCGACTGCCCAGCAAGGAGTATCGAGTTCGATTTCCAGTCCGGGCAAAGTATTACTGGATTTAAAAAAAAATCTCAGTAGTAGCACGGAGTCTGGAATTGTGCCCGGTATATAGCAATAGGCTCACCCCCTATTACATGGGACTCATAAGATAAATAGAAAAGTGGGTGTTACATTGTACACTGCCATAATGTGCACCTTTGCCTACCCCTTCGGGGATAAAAGGCATGATGTTATGTTTAACTAAATATCTTATAGGTACTATTATACAAAGCTGAAGATTCTGTCTGTTGCTTTGATGCAACACTTTATTTTCCGAAACTACTGCACTGGTTCTAATTGAATTATTGTTTTGTATTCGATAGTGGCTTTACCGAGGAGGGGAAATCATCGTATGACTGCTCCCGCCTGGGTGAGGCAGGAGGGAGTGTCAGACCCTTACTGACTAAAAACCACCCTGTTCCTTCTCCTGCACGTCGATTCCGCTAGGTGGCGCTGCACCTAAGTGTACGTAATTTTAAACGCTCCGTGAAAAAATATTTTTTAGATATACAAAAAGTGCGTTAAAGTAAATAAAAATGTGCGAATAGCTAAAACATTATCGGAATACTCAGTGACCGTGTTATACAGGAGTTCTGTGCATAAACTGAGAAGTTATAACATAAATATGAATAAAACTATAACTACATAAAACTGGAAAACTTGGAAGTGAAAAAAGGTGTAAAGTGGGACAATACTTGCTTAAGTGAATAATAAATAAATGACTAGACATATAATACAAAACAAAATAACTTTGGACTTGCATCAACTCATCTTAATTTCAAAAAAAAAAAAGACGGTGTTAGCGATTTTTTCCTTTAAATATACGAAGAATATGACACACTAATTCGATACATTGATTGATATACTGATGGCAAGATCGAAAGTGCAGTCGCTTTACGAGCACTGAGTAGCGCGTTCGAACCCAACTGAGAACGGTTTACTCTTTTTGTAAATGTGCATATTGTTTAATAAATATTGAATTTGGTAACAGAATTGCTAACTATCATTGAAAAAGACTGGACAAATATAAAATTAATTGACGGAAATAAAGTTGGAATTAGTTGACATACGAACAGAACCCAGAAACATCAAATGGTCAATAATTTCGCAAAGAACGTGTAGTACACTTTGGTCTCGTGGCGCCTGATCCTACCTGTGAGGTTTCTGGGAGCGATAGTTCTCAGGTTCGATCCCCACAATCCGTAATTTTTTGTGGGTTGATAGTCGACACTATATTGATTTCTTCAATTTCTACAATAATTGACAGAGATAAGGACTGTCGAAACTAGAATGAACAATTTAGATAACGACAATGTTACTATTCGTCGAACTAAACGATCAAATTCAATGGAAGATTTGTTCAACTACAATTTGAGCACGAACTCTGCACTACTTGATACTACAATGAGGAGCTTGCCAAACAATTCACTTAATGATAGCGACACGATTTCAAACTACAAAGATACAATAAAGCGGTTGACTTTAAAATTAGAGAGTGCACACATGGAAATTGACAACCTGAATAGTGAAAACTTTCGTTTGAAAATGGATATAGGCCAGTATCAGAAAGTCATAGAATCCTACAAGAAAGTTAATATATTGGAAACAAAGTGTCTTTCACCTATGTCCGCACGCAAAAGACTATTGAGGGGAAAGGTTTTCTCTACCCCGTCAAAGCTTCTCCTTCGGGAAAAAGTCATATGAACACTGCTAGAACAGAGGGAACCCCTAACGAGGTGTCTGACATTTCTTTTGACACGGCCGGGTCTATTTGCAGTACTGAGGCGATACTAGGTACGACACCGCACAGAAACGTAGTTCACAATACTAACAGGCACACCTTAGAATTGAATAGCCAGGACGTACCAACTTCTTCTATAACTACATGTATCCAAACACAAAGTATACATTCTCCAAAAAAGGTTATGATTTTTGGTGATCAGACCGCTTATAACGTCCGCAACATTATGCAAGCCTATCTCGGGGAGCAGTTCATAGTGACGTCATTCATAAAACCGAATGCAACAACTAAAGAGGTGCTTAAATCCTGTGCAAGTATGTGTAAAGACTTAAGAAAGTCTGATTTTGTGATAATTATGACGGGAGCAAATGACAGGAGTCCGATGGAGATCCAATCATACTTGTATCACACAATATGTCACCTAGATTTTACTAATGTACTGGTGGGCCAAATTTGTAGGAGCCACTACTTAAATGAAATAAATGTCAACAATTTGTTAAAGTTTGTATGTAACAATTGCAATAATTCGTGTTTCGTGCCACTCCATAATGATTTTAAGTTTTCACCAAACAGGGTAAATAAACTGAATGCTTGCAGATTAGTTTATAGACAAATATTGCAGTTAAATTACAAATATAATCATAAAAATTATACTGACTCACTAAGAAATAAGAATAGGCAGCGAAACACAAATGACATAGGAATACAGACTAATTTAAATGATGTGAGTGTACAGACAGGTAATATCAGGAAAATAGTACAAAAAAATGATTTATTTTTTCGTGAGTAGTGCTAATAGTAGTAATGCTTGCTTGACAGTTGTTCATCAGAATGTAGCCGGCGTACTAAGCAAGCGTGACGATATTTCGTTTGCCATATTAGATTTACAAAATAAAATGACGAATACGGATGTACTATGCTTAACGGAGACATTTTTGGCAGAAGGGACGGAAAAAAGCTTCCGCCTTAAAGGATTTACAACACAAGCATACTACTCAAGAAAAACTTCCAAACGAGGAGGGGTCGCTATCTTGGTAAAGAACGACATAGAAATTAGGGTTTTAACTGAAACGAAAGATATTAGCGAATCGTGTGTATTCGAGTGCTGTGGTGTGGACCTAATTAAGTATGGGGTTATTATTATCTGCATTTATAGAACGCCTTCATCAAATGTTGCGATTTTTTTGAGTAAACTGGACAATCTTTTAAACAAACTCGGTTGTAATCCTAGAAGGAGATTATTAATATGCGGAGATACTAATATAGACATTCTTAAACAGTCTAAGGATGCCAGGGAGTATAATTATTTGCTGAACTCTTATAACTTAAAACACAAGATATTAAAGCCTACGCGAGTCACCCAAACGACACAGACATGTATCGACCATATCGCTACCACCATAGGAATGGGATCGGCCACGGTTCTGGATTTGGGTTTATCGGATCATACAGCTCAATCGTATTCCTGGACTATCAATGAGCGAAAACAGCCGGTTGTGAAATGGTGGTATGAGTTTAAACGAGATTACAGTAAAGAGAACAAGGTAAAATTTTTGAATTATATTTCATGTCTATCTTTTTATGACGTACTTGAAGAATCCTCGATAAATGATTCTTTTCGTAAATTTTATGACCTATATTTATTATTTTACAATCTTTGCTTTCCAATTATTCGTATTAAAAAGTATAACAAATCCTTAAATAAGTCAAATTGGCTAACCAAGGGTATAAAAATAAGTTGTAAAATCAAAAGTCAATTACATTATAAATTGAAATACAATAATAATGAATATCAAAGGGTGACATATAAAAATTATTGCAATCTTTTGAAAAAATGCATTTTGTCGTCGCGTAAGATAAATAATACCAATTACATAATGAAAGCTCAAAATAAATGTAAAGCTGTTTGGAATATTGTAAAAAGACATACTGATGCAGATTTAGAGGATGCATTGATTTCAAAAATTACTGTCGATAACAAAGATCATGAAAGTGCTGAGTCAATTGCAAATAGTTTTAATAATTTCTTTATTGAGCTGGTTTCTAGTAACTCAGTACGTGATGGGGGCGTGGATGCAGGGACGTGTCATAATATTGAGTCAGTGGGAGACACTATATTTCTGGGTCCGCTGGAGGAGAGTGATTTAAAGAGAATAATTCTGTCACTAAATGACTCTAAGGCGTCTGGTTACGATGATGTCAGAACCGACATTATGAAACTATCTGTAGACGTGTTGTTGAAGCCTCTCTTGCATGTCATTAACCTCCCATTAGAACAAGGAGTTTTTCCCAACATGCTAAAGAAGTCAATAGTCAGACCGTTATACAAAAAGGGAAATAAAACCCAAATGGACAATTATAGACCCGTAACACTAATTCCAATTATATCAAAAGTTTTCGAAAAGGTATTTCTTAAGAAATTATTAAATTTTGTTGATAAACACAAAATTATTAGTGATGCTCAAAATGGATTTCGTAAAAATAGGAGCACGTCTGTAGCGGCTTTCCAATTACTTAAATCAATAATAGATGCTATTGACAACAAAATCCCTGTTACTGTGATCTTTATGGACATGAGCAAGGCGTTCGATTATGTTAGGCATGATCTTTTACTCGCCAAGGTATACCGATATGGAATTAGGGGAAAGGCGTATGACTGGTTAGAATCGTATTTATCAAATCGGGTACAGGCAGTAGAAATCTCCAGTCATAATGAAAAAACAAAAACACTTGAACCTTGTAGGTCTTCATTTTTGCTGAACAGATTTGGAGTACCGCAGGGCAGTATTTTGGGCCCGCTGTTGTTTTTGCTGTATATAAACGACTTGCCAAAAATTTTAAATCATAAATGCATACTATGTGCGGATGATACCACAATAGTAATTAAGAGTAAGGATAAAAATACGCACGAGCAAGAAATAAACAAAGCACTCCAAACAACAATTGAGTGGCTAGAATCTAACAACTTAAAGGTCAACATTAATAAAACAAAATTCGTACAATTCCATACTCACAAGACTAAACCTTTTGACCTCAATATAGCCTATAATGGGGCAGCTCTGACGGAAGCTGACTCGATTAAATTTCTGGGGATTACTTTGGACAAATTTTGTTCTTGGAAGAACCACGTGCATGATATTTGCGCGAGAATGAATAGTTTTATTTATCCCCTTAGACGTATTGGCTGCGAAATATCTAGAAACGCAGCAATTGCTGCGTATTACGGCTACATTTCTTCCATTTTGCGATACGGTGTTATTTTGTGGGGTCGGTGTGTAGAGATTGACCAAGCATTTATAATGCAGAAAAAATGTTTGAGAGCCATATTCGGGTTAAAGCAAACAGATTCTTGTCGCCCATTCTTTAGGAAACATAAAATCCTCACATTGCCATGTTTGTATATTTGGGAATCGTGTATCTTTGTTTGCAAGCATAAAGATTTTTTCCAGTGTGCGACAAACTATTATGCTCCGCGGTCGCATAATATTAATAAGCTACATCGACCAATGACAAGTCTTACGCTCACATCAAACAATAGTTATATTATGTGCATCAAATTATATAATAAAGTTCCTAGTGAAATAAAGGCCCTACCATTTTCAAAATTTAAAAGTTGTCTAAAAAAAGTTCTCCTTGATCGTTGTTTTTATAGCGTACACGAGTTTCTAGATTATAGGTTATAAAGGAGCTAAACATAATGTGAGGGTCTAATGGACTGTTTTTTATTGTTATTTTGTGGATTAACGGCTGGATATTATTATATTGTAATTTTTTTGTTAGTTTTAATTTAATGTTTGAAAATAATGAACCTCCTTTTTTATATAGTAATTTTTATTTTGACGTATACCTTTAATGACATTGTTTTATCACTTAATATGACATATCTTGTTTTATAGTTTTAATGATCATGACTTCCATGTAAAAGTTTTGCACGCCCGAATTGTGGGCAGAATAAGAGGGACTATAATCATAATGTGACCACTGTATACCTTGTTCGGGCAAATAAATGAATTTTGATTTGATTTTGATTTGATTTGATTTGATTCGGAACCCCGGTTACCCGTTAGGTTCTCCACGACAAGAAACAATGGACAGGAACCGAACAGAGATGCTGAAGCCAGAGTAGCTACTAAAGCCATACAAAATAACACCTTTTAATTAACACAGAGAATACATTTTCGATTACCCACCATAGAATAAAAAAGTTGCACGTCTGTATAAGCTGTAGGTACTATTCAAAGATTCAAGAATATCTCAGCAATACCATTAATGTTAGGAACACAAACGTTTTGAAAGGGAAATTGGATATGCCGTAATCAAGTTTTTGTATCTTGTAAAGGAAAATACACATTTTTAGTTTGCTTAGGTTAGCAACCTACTTTTAGTACTAACTGTATATTATTTTTCGGAATTAATGTTTGTCATTTCATTTTAGGACCTTTTCGCGGAGACCGTAAAAGAGAAAGAAATCGTTTGAAATCCAATTCGTAAATTTAAATATTCGTATTATTCAAAAGGATTTGTTTAAATTACTGAATGGAGGAGAAGGAATTGTTTAAATGTTTAAATTATCGACTGCCTCGTTGGCCTAGTGGTTGCAAGTGCCGACTGCCGGACAAGGGGTCTCGGGTTCGATTCCCGGGTCGGGCAAAGTATTACTGGGTTTTTAAAACAAATCTCAGTAGTAGAACGGAGTTTGAAATTTTGCCCAGTATAGAGGTATGTATGGCAATAGGTTCACCCCCTATTACATGGGAGTCATAACATGTCTAGTGAAAAGTGGATGTTATATACAGTGGCATTAAGTACCGTAACGTGCACCTCTGCCTACCCCGTCGGGGATAAAAGGCGTGATGTTATGTTGTTTAAATTACTACCTAAAACTCCACAGAGTAGCTATGCACCGTGCGGATTTACCCGCTCTGCTCGACGCCTATTAATCGTAGCTTGTTTTATTAAATTAAAACCTATAGTCCCCCCCCCCCACTATAAATGGACTCAAACACATTTTTTTTATATGAACCAATTTTCAAGTTATCGCGTAAGATTTAAGATGATTTTTAAAGGGGGGTAAATCATCGAATGACTGCTCCCGCCTGGGTGAGGCGGGAGGGAGTGTCAGACTCTTACTGACTAAAAACCACCCCGTTCCTATTCCTGCTCTTCGAGCCGGAGCCCCGGTTACCCGTTAAGTCCTCCGCGGCAAGATATAAGATGATAGATACACTTGGGAGCAATGAAATTGGCGATTTTTTTTTCATTATTAGAACACTAATATTTTTATAAAAATATGTTTCTTTTACAATACAATGCTCTCATTTTAAAGGCAACTAAATTTCCTTTTATACTACATATAATACCAACTTATAAAGTCAAAGTCAAAGTCAAAGTCAAGTCAAAGTCAAAATCATTTATTTCAATTACGCCAAAATGGCACTTTTGAACGTCAAAATAAAATTAATATTTGCTCATTCCAAGGTGTAGATTCCTATGGAGAAGAACGAGCAAGAAACTCCAGAGGTTACTCTTTTTCAATCAGGTTCACAATACAATTTACTAGTTACATAGTTTTGCTGTTTGGATTGTGCGAAAACAATGTAACACCAAAATCCAGTCAAAGTGATCAAGAAAGAAAATAACCTTAAGAACAATAATACAGTCTGGAGCTGACCAGTCCCAGTTGACGGCGCCCGTTCACGAACATGACACGTACACCAGCACCGCCCAACTCAACCATATTGTAGGGAATCGAGCGATCCACTGCACGCGCCACCGCCAATGAGACCTTTGAGTGAGCATGACAACTCCAAGCTGACACAAATGACTTCTATTAATCTAATTTAATATTAAGTTAATTACAGGGCTCTCACATTTACATTGGTTATATAATTTAAAAAAAATATACAATTTAGCAATATAGCTGTATTATTTACGATTCCATTGAAACAACAGTATTTTTAGTTATCCTGTGGAGCCGGACTAGCCTGCATCCAAGCATTTTTATCCTCTATATATTCATTAAGTTTGTAATATGCTTGTCTACATAAAGTTTTCTTTGTACATAATTTAAATTTGGATTCACTTAGTTGTTGTACATCGCCTGGTATCTTATTACAACATTTAACACAGAATCCCATGAACGATTTACTTACTTTCGCTAATCTCGAAATTGGCTGACTTAATCTATTCCCATGTCTAGTTTGATAGTGGTGTCTGTCAGACACTTTACCAAATAACTGTAGGTTTTTCCTAACATACATGATGTTTTCATAGATAAATTGACATGGAACGGTCATAATGTTGATCTCCTTAAACCTTTCTCTGAGAGATTCGCGACGACCTAGATTGTAGATAGCTCTGACGGCGCGCTTTTGTAAGATAAAAATAGATTCAATGTCAGCAGCGTGTCCCCACAGCAAAATGCCATACGACATAATGCTATGAAAGTAACTGAAATACACCAGTCTTGCCGTGTCAATGTCAGTTAACTGTCGTATCTTCCAGACAGCATAAGCTGCAGAGCTCAATCGTCCCGCTAATGATATAATGTGAGGACCCCATTGCAATTTGTCGTCTACAGTAATTCCCAGGAAAGTTGTCTCTTTTACAAACTCTAATTTCTCACCATTCAATAATATGTCACATTCGTTGCTTTTAACATTTGGCAAAACAAATCTAATACATTTTGTCTTTTTATTGTTTAGTACTAAGTTATTTAATGTAAACCAATTTTGAACTTGCATTAGGGCATTATTTACGTCGTCATAACTATTTGTGCGTCTATTAATTTTAAAAACTAATGAAGTGTCATCAGCAAATAATACCATCTGCGGTTCATTTTTAAATAAATGGGGCAAGTCATTTATGTACGCTAAAAATAAGAATGGACCTAGTATCGAGCCCTGCGGCACACCCATAGATATGCTAGCACCCTGTGAATTTACTTTATTTACTTGTACTTTAAGTTGCCTATCCTGAAGGTATGATTTCAACAGATTTAGCGACGTCCCCCGAATGCCATAGTGTTTCAGCTTCAGCAATAGCGTCTCATGTTCAACACAGTCGAATGCCTTCGATAGATCGCAAAATATGCCGATGGCATCCCGTGCTTCTTCCCAAGAGGCGAACACCCGCTTAATTAGAGCTACTCCCGCGTCAGTAGTGCAGCGACCTTTGGTGAATCCGTATTGTTGATCATGAAAGATAGAATTCATGTTAAAGTGACGCAACATCTGAGAAAGCATCAGCCTTTCAAACACTTTGCTGAGCGCTGGTAAAATAGAGACCGGCCTATAGTTATTGGGTTCTGCACTATCACCGGATTTAAACAATGGAACTACTTTACTATGTTTCATTAAATCCGGGAAAACTCCGTGATCTACACTTTTATTAAAAATGAAAGCTAAATGAGGCGCTATAGTCTCTATAAAAGACCTACACACCCTAACAGACATTCCCCAGAGATCTTCAGTAGACTTAACTTTGATCTCTTTGAACGCTTTAATTACTGCTTGGGGGTTTGTGTATTGAAATCGAAACTCAGAAAGGCACTCCTTGATATTACTTTTAAGAAGTTCGACGGAAAGAGTCGGAGATGATTTCAATGCTTCCGTAGTTTTTATCGGAATATTTTTAAAGAAACTTTCAAATTCCTGGGCAACTTTCAAATTTGAATTGATGTGTCCATTCGCAGTATTTAGATTAAATTCAGCATTACGGGATTTATTTCTACCTGTCTCGTTATTAATTATATTCCAGGTAGTTTTTATTTTATTTTCTGCAGTCTTAATTTTATTAGTAATGTAAAGTGCTTTAGCCTGCTTGCAAACTAATTTAAACGTTTTCGAATATTTGGAGACATAAATGTGAAAAGCCTCACTATGATTAAATGGTTTCATACCGTAAAGCTCAAATAACCTTTCCCTACTTATGCGTATACCTGGTGTAGCCCAGTCACAGAATACCAACTTACATTTAATGTTTTTGCGTTTGACAGGGAATAATTTATCAAATTGAGTTTTAATGATTGACAATAGGTTGGCGTAAATCTCACTCGGGTGTTCACTATCACGCATTTGACCGCATAAATCATTTTTTAAATTATGATTTAATGACTCAATTTTTTTATTTGAGATCTGTCTAAACATAATTTCACTTTTTTGAACAGTTGTGATGGTGTTAAAGGTGACTGTCAGCCCACTGTGATCAGATGATAATTTATTAACAACATCTTTATGTAAATAATCACAGTTACAAAAAATATTATCTATACATGTTGCCGTGGTGGATGTTACACGGGTGGGCTCAAGGAAAACATTAGATAAATCAAAAGATTTGAAGAGACTTAATAAGTTAGTACAAATAGAGTTATTTTCCAAGAAATCAACATTAAAATCGCCACATATTATGGTACATTTACTACTAGAACACGTTTTGTGCAGTACATCTTCCATTACGGAGCTAAAACTATTAAAATTTTGTAACATAGGAGGTCTATAAACACAGACTACAATATGCTTATCCAGCTCAACACAGGACAACTCTATTGTGTGCTCTATTGACAATAATGTAATATCTTGTCTTTCTTTATATTTCACTGAATTGTTAACTAAAATTAGGCTACCACCATGTATCATTGTTTGACGGCTAAAATAGTTTCCAACACAATAATTTTTAAAATTTATAGATTCTACTTGATAATCCTTCAGCCAATGTTCAGTAATACAAACAATATCATAATTAAATTTTTCTAAAAATAATTCAATTTCTAGAGATTTTGATGAAAAGCCCTGCATATTTTGATTAAACAATGTTAACAACTTTTCTTGTTTTTTCTTCTTATGTACTACTTTCATAGATTTAGACTTAAATATATTGCCAGAAGATACCTTTACAATGCATGGAACATTTGTAGTATTTAATTGTTTATCCTCTGTTGTCTCATTATTCAGTTTAAAAAGTTATCCAGAGTACCCACATTTGTCATCAAATCATGAGTCTCTTTCGTACTATCATAATAAGTACAGCTAATCTCTATATTATTAGATTGTCTACATAATATAGATCCGTCACTTAAACTATTATAAACTAAATTAATACTATTTGCTAGCAAACTAGCAAGTAAAACTTTACATTTTATAGGAATAAACATGTATTCCTTGGTCAAATTAAAACCACTAACAAATTTGTTAGTGTCAAAAAATAATAATTTGTCTTTATGACAACATGTCAGCATAAATATTAAATTATTTAAATAATGTATATTTTTATTTTGTGATTCTGTCAAATTGTCAGAATACGGAAAAGCACACATTATTATGTTTCCTATCTTTAGTTTCAATAAAGCATTGACACCATCCACTATATCCCGCTTCTTTACTCCAGTACTATCACCCATCAACAACACTACCGGCTGAGTTTGTGTGATACATTGTTGTTTTATTTTTTGTATCATCTGACCAAACTTTATGTTATTATAACAGTAATTTGTTATACTATAATTGAGGCAATTTGAAATGAGCGACCCAATACCTGCTCCTATGGAGTCAGTGAACACACTAGCATTGCTGGTCATTACTGGTTGAGTGACCGTATGTGATACAGGTATATTGTGTTCCAGCTCAGGAGGCAGGGTGTGAGTACAACTACAAGAAAGGTTATTAGCTAAAGACTCATATCTCTCAGCACTGTAAGTTACTAAGTCTATTAGTTTACCTGCTTCAATCATGTGATTATTAATCTCAGATTGGGCGGATTCATACTTTTGGAACATCTGGTTTAGGAATAATTCTCTCTGTAACAATTCTTGTCTAAGAGTTTGGATGTCCAAGTCATATACAGCCCTACTTTCTTCTAATTCATTATGGCAAGATTTAATTTCACTAACTAGTTTAACTTTTTGTTTTCTTAAATTTAAGTTTAGTTTAGATAGATTGTGCCTCTTTTTAATTTTTTTAATTGTCTTATTCAGTTTAATGTACTTTTTAATTTTGTTGTGGCTGTTTAGCATGGTGCATGCGGTTGATACAGTGACAGGATCATCGCCAGTCAAGTCTATTGTAATGGCAGGCTCACATGTGTCACCAGAACCACTCCCAATTAACTCTTCGTATAAGCTCTGAGTCTTGTCCGACATTACTGAGTGTTTAAACGCCTCTAATGTATGTATTGTTTTGTAGGCTTCTCTTAATTCATACTCCAATTGTGATATACGTGTTAGAGCATGTTCATGAGTGTCAGTGCACTGCTGGAAGGTAGTAACCTTTTTGAGTAGCATATCATGTTGTTCAAGTAGGTCTGTGTGACACATATGAAGTTCAGCCAATTCAGTTTTAAGATTAGTGTTTTTATTTATAATATTTGTCACTTCCACTTCACTATCGTCCCGTTCCTGTAGCAGTTGGTTACACAGGTGCTTGGATGACTCCAATTCCTTTAGCGCTGCTCTCAGTTTGCACTCCATTTCCTTCGATCTGGTCATCATACTGATAGGGATGATACTCTGAAATAAAAGAAAAAGGAACAGCAAAAAGACAGGGAAGATGACTTGAAATGAGAGAAGTTGGTATATTATATCTGTAAGAACAAGACAGGAAAGAAAAATAAGGAAAAGGACAGGTTTAAATTGAAATGTTTAATTAATATTGGTATGATGATTTTTATTTTTTTTTATGAATGTAGGTAGGAGGTAGGTGCCAAAGAAATGACTAGATCCAAGTTTTTAGTTATTTAAGCTTGAAATAGTCATAAATTGGGCTTTAAACATTAATTACACGACTAGTTTCGTCTAAGTTTACACTAAAGTAGAAAGATTTAGTAAAATTTCTTTGTTTGTGTTCTTTGTTTTCGTTGTCGTAATCAACAAATTGTCACGCAGACAGATATGTATAATTTTAAGAAATAGGGTCTTTTGATTATTGTGTAATGATAGACTACAAGAATTATCACTTATACTCACCTGGTTGCCTCGGTGCGGACGAGGCCCGCGTGTCCAGGCCCACCAAATGCCTGGATGTCAGGATTTTGGGCCTGGACGACTCCGTAACGGAGAGCGAGGTGGTGGCCGCTGTGGCCAGGACGGGAGGGTGCCCTGCTGACCAGGTCAGGGTGGGCGCCATCCGTCCGGATAATTCGGGGCTGCGCACGGTGGTGGTCAGCTGCCCCGTTACAGCGGCCAAGAAGCTGAAGGAGGGCAAAAGGCTCTTGGTGGGATGGGTCTCGGCGCAGGTCAAGCTGCTCGAGACCCGGCCTCTGAGGTGCTACCGCTGTCACGTGGGGGAGCACGTGAGTGTCAAATGCACCTCGGAGGTGGACCGCAGCGACTGTTGCTTCCGCTGCGGTCGGCCCGGTCACAAGCCCGGCTCGTGCAATGCCCCGCTGCACTGCAACGCATGTGCGGCGGCTGGCAAGCCGGCCAATCACCGGGTCGGGAGCAAGGGCTGCTCCCCTCCTGCCAAATCCAAGGGCAAAAGTAGGCCCTCCGCCGCCCCCGTCGTTTCCGCCGCCGCCGCCACTGCCGCCGCAGTCGCCGCTGCCGCCACTGAGGAGGTCGGAATGGACTGTCAATAATGGCTCCATTCCGCCTCCTCCAGGCGAACATCAACCACTGCGCCGCTGCTCAGGATCTCCTGCTCCAGAGCATGGCGCAGTGGTCGATCAACGTCGCCGTGGTCTCCGAGCCGTACTTTGTCCCGCCCAGGGGTCACTGGGTGGCGGACCTGGACGGCTCGGTGACCATCATCTCGTCGGCCGCCGCCGGTACCCCGACTCTTGAGGCTGCTCAAAGAGGTCGGGGTTGTGTCGCAGCACGGTTCGGAGAGCTCGCTTTGGTGGGCGTGTACTTCTCTCCGAACCGAACTCTCGCCGAGTTCCACAACTCCTTGAGGGAGTTGGTCACCGTCGTCGTCGGGTTCCGTTCCCTCCCCGTGCTCGTCCTCGGGGACTTCAATGCCAAAAACTTGGCTTGGGGTTCCCGGTTCACCGACGTCCGGGGAAGGATGGTGGAAGACTGGGCCCTTGAGACAGGCCTAGTCGTCCTGAACCGGGGTTCTGTCCCCACGTGCGTACGGATGCAGGGCGAGTCGGTGGTGGACATTTCGTTCGCCAGCCCTGCTCTGTCACCGCGTATTGTTGACTGGCGCGTCATGGAGGAGGTGGAGACGTACTCTGACCACCGGTATATCCGGTTCGACGTCTCTGCCGAGTCCGCAGACCCGCCGGTCAGACAGGCCCCATGTGGTCCGCGTTGGGCGCTGAAACAGCTGGACCGGGAGCTGCTCCTGGAAGCCGCTATCGTGCAGGCCTGGGTGATACCACCGGTCAGGCCTGCCGACATCGACAATGAGGCTAAGTGGCTCCAGGACGCCATGTCCAGGATTTGTGACGTGGCGATGCCCCGGATCCGATCAAGGCAGCAAAAGCGCCAGGTGTACTGGTGGTCACAGGAGCTGGCGGCGTTACGCAAGGCATGCACTGCTGCGCGACGCCAGTACACTAGGCACCGCAGGCGCCGCATCCGTCCTCCGAATGCGGAGGCGAGAGAGGCGGAGTTGTACGAGGGATACAGGGCGGCCAAGGCCCTCCTCAAGGTGGAGATATTGCGGGCCAAGGAGGTGGCCCGCCGAGAGATGCTGGGGACTCTGGACAGAGATCCGTGGGGACGCCCGTACCGGATGGTACGCGACAAGCTCCGCGCTTGGGCTTCCCCCGCTCACCCAGAGTCTCCGGCCAGAAGTCTTGGAGGAGGTGATTGGCACCCTGTTCCCTCGACTGTGGAGGGGGTTCACCCCTCCGTATATGACTCCGCCCCCTGCGGTGCCCGACGCGGGCTACAGCGACGACGACGACCACATCGTCCCAGAGGTGACCGAGGCAGAACTGAGAGCGGCGGTGCGCCGGATGGGCGCCAAGAACACCGCCCCAGGACCCGACGGCTTGCATGGCAAAGCATGGGTCCTGGCCTCAGAGGCTCTCGGGCCTCGATTAATCGGTCTCTACAGCGCATGCTTGGAGAGAGGCCAGTTCCCGCTTCTCTGGAAAGCGGGCAAACTGGTCCTCGTGCGGAAGACGGGGCGCCCTGCTGACTCTCCGTCCGCATAACGGCCCATAGTGCTGCTCGACGAGGTGGGGAAAGTCTTCGAAAGAGTCATTTCGAACCGCCTCGTCGCGCACCTGACGGACATTGGGCCGGACCTGTCGGACGGCCAGTTCGGCTTCCGCAGAGGGCGCTCCACGGTGGACGCCATCATGCGCGTTAGGGACCGGACGACGGGGACTGCAGTGTCCAGGGGTAAGGTCGTAGTGGCGGTGTCTCTGGACATCGCCAACGCCTTCAACTCCCTGCCCTGGAGCTGCATTTTGGAGGCACTCCGGTATCATCGGGTGCCTACCTACCTCCGTCGTGTAATCGAGGCATATCTGACGGACAGGTCCGTCATTTACCCCGGTCACCGGGGCGAGTGGAACCGGCGAGAGATGTCACGCGGTGTTCCACAGGGTTCGGTTCTGGGGCCGCTCCTGTGGAACATCGGATATGACTGGGTGCTGCGCACCGACCTCCCGAACGGCGTTAGCACAATATGCTACGCCGACGACACGCTGGTGCTAGCGCACGGGAGGTCGCACCAGGCGGCGGCCGACTTAATGGCGACAGCGGTTGCGACAGTCGTTGAGAGAATCCGGCAGTTGGGACTCGAGGTGGCGCTCCACAAGTCCGAGGCCATGTGTTTTCATGGCCGCGGGAATGCGCCACCTCCGGGTGGGTCCCAAATAACGGCGGGAGGGGTTACCATCGGCGTCGAGACGACGATGAAGTACCTGGGACTCGTCCTCGACAGTCGGTGGAACTTCGTGGAGCACTTTCGACGTTTGGCTCCAAAGTTGGCGAGGGCGGGGGCTGCGTTTAAACGCATCCTCCCCAACCTCGGGGGCCAAACGCCTCCTGCCGGAGGTTGTACGCCGGGGTCGTGCGGTCCATGGCCCTCTACGGCGCCCCTGTTTGGGCGCCGAACTTGTTGCGGCGTCCTGCTCGGACGCTGCTCATGTCACAGAGGGTCATGGCGATCCGAATGATCCGCGGATACCGCACGATCTCTGGGGAGTCGGCGAACCTCCTTGCCGGATTACCGCCGTGGGATCTGGAGGCGAAGGTGCTCGCGCGCGTGCATAACATGCGCGCGGAGGCACGTCGCCGGGGCGAAACTCCGCTGCCGCGCCAAATAAGTGCGTGGCGGGATGAGCTCCGGCGCGATCTCATGGCGGAATGGCAGCAACGACTGTCGCAACCGGGGGCTGGGCTCGCTGCCATTGCAGCGGTAAGTCCCCTCTTTGAGGAGTGGCTTGAGAGACGCTACGGCGTCCTCACCTACCGCCTGACGCAGGTCCTCACCGGACATGGAAGTTTCGGGAGGTACCTGTGTCTGATGGGGCGGGAGGAAACGCCCGGGTGTCATCACTGCGAGGACTGCCCTGAGGACACGGTGGAACACACAGTGGAAGAATGCCCTGCGTGGGCTGAGCACCGCCGTGCCCTCGGGGAAGTGATCGGCGATGGCGACCTCTCGCGTCCGGGCCTAGTGCAGGCCATGATGCGGAGCGAGAGGGATTGGGAGGCCGTCTCCTCCTTTTGCGAAGCAGTCATGCTGGCTAAGGAGGAGGCGGGACGCGTGAGGCAGCGAAGCGCTGCCTCCTCGCAACCCAGCCATCGCGAAAGACACACCGGGCGTCGGGGATCGCGAGACGATCTCCGGCCACCGTAAGCGCGGGCCTGCGGACGGCGAGCATGGGTGGCTCCCCGTCCGACCAGAAACAGACCCGAGCGTACGGCGCGTCGCGTTCCGCGCGCGCCTCAAAGAGCCATCAGACCACCACAGATGGGGCCGATGCCGATTCGGAGTCGCGGAGAACCTAACGGGTAACCGGGGCTCCGGCTCGACGTGCAGGAGAAGGAACGGGGTGGTTTTTAGTCAGTAAGAGTCTGACACTCCCTTCCGCCTCACCCAGGCGGGAGCAGTCATTCGATGATTTTCCCCCCTTAAAAAAAAAAAAAAAAATACTCACCTGGTTTTAGGATTTGAATACAACTTTTGCTCCGTCCGTTGACCGTTGACAGCCCGTGGGAACTTTTCAATTTTGTGGATAAAGTCTTATCACCATCACCAGGAAAACACTGCTACTAATACTTATATACGTGATTTAACATAATTTGACGTATTTAAAACTATAATATCACTTAAAACTAATTTTAAAATTAAATTACATCGCAGGTTCGATATTTGACAACCGGCTACCAGTGTTGCCCATTTGTATAAAATACTTGTATCACAAAATATTCATCAACAAATGAAAAGGAAAAAACGCTAGTGGCATCGTTTCTTTGCTTTTATCTTTATACATATAAAAATGAAACCCGTTCCCCGTTGTCACGCCATCGCCATAACTTGAGAACGGCTAGACCGATTTGGCTAATTTTTTTTTGTGTTTGTTATCGTCAGGAGAAGGTTCTTGTGACAGAAAAAGTCCTGAAAATCCTACGGGAATGGGAGAAACAGGATTGCGCGTGCGAAGTCGCGGGCCGAAGCTAGTGTGTATAATAAAAGTAATCTATTCTACTTATTTTAGGGTTCTTTTTCGACTTACCACAAATAGTATACAGGGTACAATCACTAATGACCGGCATGAGGTTGACTTCCTTGCCGTCGTACTCCTTCAGCTTGTCTACCAGTCCTCGACTCCTCTCCTCCATCACGTTGGTGAAGTTCTTCAGAATGTTGAAGTGGAAAGTTGGAGTCAGGATCTTGCGACGTCTGTGCCATTTTGCACCTGGTGAATGTAAAGACTATTATGCAACGTGATTTATATGGATTTTTCTGATGTTTATTGAGATCTTTTTTTGTGTATATATTTGATGGACCTACGTTTGACCACTATCTCGTCTGGTGGTAAGCGATGATGCGGTCTATGATGAAGCACGTCGTCCCATAAGCAACCTATTCACTCGGGCCTTGAAGACACCCACCCCTTCAGGAAATACAGACTCTGGTTTAGTACGCACAAGTAAAGATTTTAGAGTCATAAGTCTCTAGGATCACATTCAATAATGGGTTAAACAGTTTAACATTAGGATAAATTATATTGTAAACAAAACAAGGAGTTAAGTGATATCTAACACAAAACTCTTCCCTGTTAACTTGTTACCTAAAACAAATACAAACGTAGCTCCATCGCTACAAACACTAAATATTAATTACTATTATTTCAACAAACTAACCGCTTGACAAAAGCGTCATAAGTAGTAAAACACAGTCACTCAACGTGATAGTGATTAAACCACTAACTAACTCTAACTATAGTTCTAAGACCTGGGGCTTTATTATTAGAACATTGTAGCATTCATGACCTTTGAACACCAACTAAAATCTAGCCAAGAATGTCCACACAGTGCAACCACATTTTGAGAAAACAAATGGAAATTGTGGAAGGTAAACTTTTCCTATAGAAAGAAAAAGAAAAATTTTAACTTTTAGATATTGTTAAATTCTATATAGGGCTTTTTTATGACGGGGGAACCTGACTGCACGATTAGCACGCTGCCGCGCAACGTGGAGCTGGTTCGATTCCCGCACGGAGCCACTCTTTGTGCGATCCACAAATTGTTGTTTTTGGTCTGGGTGTCATGTGTATGTGAACTTGTATGTTTGTAAATGCACCCACGACACAGGAGAAAATCCTAGAGTGGGGCAACGGTTTAAAAAAAAATCAAAAGCCACCTAGGTTTTAGAGAGAAAATATTAGGGAGTGCGGTGTGCGGTTTTTATCTCATTAAAGCTACCCTGGTGGCCACCATCATCACCTATAGAGGGCACCGAATGCTCTAATACACCTGCTCCAGAGCCCCCACGGTAACTTCAGTAGGCCTAAGGTTCTATAGTAAGCGGTAACCACAAAAGCACCGTCCTTATTCTCCCTGGAGGAGCCCGTCCCAAGGACATCATCATGAGTTGTGAAAGATAAGATCTTGCATAGGAGAAGAAAAAATAAACTGAGGATTATTTTTCTCCGTGTTCGTTCTTTTAGTGATGCAGGTTCGTCGCCGGCTTTATTAGACTATATTTCTAAGTACATTCCTATGTGAAATACTGAGTAATTATTGCAGCTGGATAGGCTCAACTCTAAATTATTAAAATAAAAGTAAGTAAGTACATTTAAAAAAAATAAAGATAAAAATTAAAAATAAAGTTCGCGATTCCCCTCCCTTGTACTTTGATTGGATATGCGGATGATGACCTTTTGCTAGTACAGTCAAATACCCACGCCGCGCTAAATAAATCAAGATAAATAAGTACCTACTTAAATCAGTAAAATAAAAGACAAAGAGAGATGGACTTACCAGAACTGAGTAACAGTCCAGTGCCAAGCCAGCCTTCCAAGAAGCTGTATGGCTTACTCTTCTTTATGTTCCTCGGATGAGACAACACGATCTGCAAAGAATAATGGAATATTAATAAGAAGATACGGCACTTTATTGGTTTAATAAACGTTGGCCTGCACTAGGAATTTCTCCTGTGTCGTGGGTGCGTTAACTAACAATATCACATACATATGACACCCAGATCCGAAACCACAATTTGTGGATAACACAAAGAGTTGCTCTGTGCAGGAATCAAAACCGCTACACGTTGCGTGGCAGTCGGTTGCGTAACTACCGTGCCAACCGGGCATTCACTCCTCTGTGCACCTGTCTTTTAAAGGCGAGATCTGACGAGACAAATTACAAAATAATACGTTCGCCGCACCCTCGTACCTACGTCTGAGATGGGACACCGGGAAAACTTTTCGTAAGTATGATTCTGACATTTCTTTACATCCTCCCCAGGTGAGGCGACTCCGTTACTGTTTCCACTTCGCTGCCAAAACAGTCTTCTAAGTTATTTAAAAAATACTTCTATTGTTTTAACTAGCTAATGAAACGAATGTTTCGATTTGATTCCTTGACTGCATTTTTACTCCATCATGATGATGATTTATGTAAATATTTGATACTGCAGACGTACCACGATGCACAATTTGCATATAGATTGCACTGTGTATAGATAGAACCATGCATAATACACTCATCGCCCAAACACTCAGATTGTGCTGAAATAATTATTATTTCAATGAATATTTCATGTACAATTTAATTTCATATTCATATTCATATTCATTTAATCATTTGCAAACATGGGTACATAATATAAAGGTGTTAACAAAGTTTATAGTTTCTCCATATTTTGCCTTAACAGGGCATGCAAAGATATGTTATAAAAATAATTATATTATAGAATTAGGTCCATTGAATTGAATTATTTGTAATGTTGTTAGAATACAATAATGTCAAAGATAGTAACATTATTCATACCACTGAAGTCAAAAAATTAATGTCAAATTAGATATATAATGTAAAAAAGTAATTGTCAATTATATTATAGAATGTCACACAAGCAATTTCAAATAAATTAAATTAATTATTGACCATAAGGATTCCCCTCAAGATAATCTTTTACAGTATAATACACTTTGTCATTGAGAAATGCTTTTAATTTCAGTTTAAACAAGTTGAGGTTCCCAATTTCTGAAATACAACATGGCAGCTTGTTGTATATCTTGGATAACATGCAAAAAACACTCTTACTCATTAAGGCAGACTTACTAGGAATACTTCTAATTTTGCCTCTATATCTGGTACTAGTAAGCTTATCAAACATCTGCATATTACTTTTAACAAAAACAGCAATTTCGAATATATATAGACATGGCAGGGTTAAAATTTTCAGCTTCCGAAAGTATGGCTGACAACTATCCGTTACCTTTAGTTTGCATATTGCTCGTATACACTTTTTTTGACACTTAAATGCGGCCTCACATTCGGTTGAGTTGCCCCAAAAAATTATGCCATATCTTAACGTAGATGATACGTAAGCATGATAGGCAGTCACAGCGGTTGGCACAGCCACAGTTTTACGAAGCATGTATAGCATGTATGAGAACGTATTCAACCTGGCACACACATTTTCTACATGCGCTTTCCAATTTAAATTGTGATCGACCATTAATCCCAAAAACTTTGCTACTTTAACTTCACTAATTGTCTTTGTTAAGTATTTGATATGTAAATCTGAAGATGGTACAGCTGTATTTCTGAATATCATTAGGTTAGTTTTTTCCAAATTTATTAAAAGATTATTAGATGTAAGCCAATTGACAATAGAATTTAGAGCAGAATTTACTTCGCCCTCAAGTAATGTATATTTTTTATTAGAAAATATAGCGGTGCTGTCGTCTGCGAAAAGAATCATTGGAAAAGTCATAGCGTTTGGAAAGTCATTTATATATAAAAGAAATAAGAGCGGCCCTAAGACACTTCCCTGGGGTACACCATACGTCAATTCTCTATAGCCCGAAATAAATTCAACTTCTTTTTTTGTAATCCAATCGAATTTTCTTATCACAGTGGCTTGTTTCCTATTACTTAGATACGACGTTATAAGACTTAGAGCATTACCCCTAATCCCATAGGCATAGAGTTTATGTTTTAATATGTCATGATCAACATAGTCAAAGGCTTTGGTTAAGTCCATAAATAAGGCACAAACAGGTGTTTTATTATCAACACTGACAGTTACCATTTTTAGGAATTCGTAAATTGCTCTGTTAATATTTTTGCTTTTCCTGAATCCCATTTGTTCGTTCGCTAAAAGATTATATTTTTCAAAAAAGTTGTTAAAATTATTGTAAATAATTTTAAATAATTATTGTAAATAATTTTTTCTTAATAATTTTTTCTAAGACCTTACTAAGACCTAATTTAAACCGTACAGCTGTGTCTGAACGTTTGATTTCATTCAATTTATTGTCAAAAAACAGAACAAGTTCGACTGGGAGCCATGTTATGCTTAAGAGTTCTGTAGTATAAAAAGCCAAATGCCGATGACGAATGATGATGGTCATAAAGTCTAGGCCATGTCGAAAAAAGTACAAAAATCATGTATGTCTCTAGGTTAGGATAATGTTAAGTATTTTAAACTTAAAAATCTTAGGATAGGATCTCGTTATTGACCTAAACAAACTATTAACCTTGTCCCATAAAAGTTAGTAGATATTTTTTTTTTTAAATTACCTCCTTTTAAAAAATCTACTTCAGCTGCCTATTTTTTCAAGTCGACTTAATTAATATACTAAAACTCTCTCCCAAGTATATATAACAAATATTTTTTCTGAAAACCACGAGATATTTGCGCACATACATACACATACATACAAACTGAGAACGTCCTTTTTTGGAGTCGGTTAAAAATGCATAGTTATATCTACTAAATGTCTTATATACTTACTAATTTAGCTTGACGAGAGCGCTATTAGTTAATAGAAATTAATTTATAACAGGCATAAAATAAACAATCTCATCCATTCTCAGTATATTGGCCCTTTGTAGTTATATACTTGATATAAATGCTACATATTTTATATGCCTGACGCGGAATCCTACAATAGTTTATACTTAACTAGCGACCCGCCCCGGCTTCGCACGGGTGCAATATGCATGTATTATACATACAAAGCTTCCTTAAGAATCACTCTATCTATTAAAAAAAACCGCATCAAAATCCGTTGCGTAGTTTTAAAGATCTAAGCATACATACGGACATACAGCGAAAGCGACTTTGTTTTATACTAGGTATGTATTGATGATGATGATGATACCGTGGCAAAGAAAAAGCCTATGGAATTTACCAATCATGGCTTTCCATCGAAAGAATAAATTAAATGTGGTATGTATGGCAAATAAAATACGATTGCAATATAGTCCGTCAGTTAGGTACCTAATGAAAAAATTTTAGAGACGTATTTTTTTTTTATTTTGTCGTAGAAGAAAACAATACTTAGATAAAAAGAATCAAAGTTTAAGAGTGGGAGGTAGCTACGTCATTTTAGTATAAATCGTACTCAAAAGTGACGTCATGCGATATTACAAATCAATATATCTTCGAAACTATTCGTTTCCGTAAGAAATCTACAAGACGGACATTAAAATAAAAATTAGTCATCTACGGTATTGTAATGACTTGTATCCAAAAGTAGATGAAAACAGGAGGCTGACTATGAATGACTTCTTCAATGAGTGAGTACGAATCCGCTTATAACTACTGCTTATCCCTTTGTTTGATGCACGCGCCAGACATGTTAAGTGTTCACATTTTGCGACACATGCCAATTATAAGGTGATATCAAACGGTTCACTCGAATGAATATTCACCCCAGTGAATGTTTCAAATATCTTTCATTCCATTGTCAGACGACTTAAGTGGAATGACAGAGAAAAAGACATACATTTGTTCTTTTTTAAAATATGATTGATGACTTGATGAAGACTAAAAGGACTGTCAGACTCTTACCTAAAAAAAGGTATTGCCGTTTTTTGTCGGTAACCACAGAAAATACAAAACACAATATTTAAGATTACAATGCTTAACATGAAAAATAAACAGATATTAATATTATTATAAAACACTGGCTGACCATGCAAACTTCATAGCGTCATTATTTTTCTTACTGTTTAACCTACCCTGGACTTCCACGAATATTTCAAGGCGGTCCAAATTACCCAAATCGGTTCAGCCGTTCTCGAGTTATAGCGAGACTAACGAACGGAAATTCATTTTTATTTAGGATACCTATATAGATTTTGCATATTATGTTTATACAGTCAAAGGTCAAAAGTCCACGGCCACCGTGTGTGATGTTCACACGACAATGCGTAAGTAATTTCATATTAATGTGCATAAAAACGCGTGCGCGTACCACGGATAAAAATATGCGTGTGCAAGTGCATGTATGTATAAGCGCTGCAGCGCAACCGATAGTAGTCTTACGGTGGCAGTGGACTTTGACTGTACATTATAACCAACCTCAACATCATTAACATTGTGCAGATGTAGAATCCTTCTTCGTAATATTTTAACAAGGTAGCGGCCTCCATACACCTTGCTGTACAGTCGCATTTTCTTGAACATTACACCTGCAACAAATAAGTTTAATGTATTCTGCTGTTGTTATAAATGTAATGTGTTTGTTTGTAGTGCTACATTGGCCGAGTCATCATAAGTGCGATGGCGACTTGCCCGGCGCAAGGGGTCTCGGGTTCGTTTTCCGGGTCGGGCAAAGTATTACTGGGTTTTTAAATATTCTCAGTAGTAGCACGGAGTCTGGAATTGTATAATTGTATTGCCCGGTATATGGCAATTGGCTCACCCCCTATTACATGGGACTCATGACATAAATAGTGAAAAGTGTATGTTACATTGTACAGTGGCATAATTTACACCTCTGCCTACCCCTTCGGGGGTAAAAGGCGTGATGTTATGTTATGTTTGTTTGTCTCTGAATCGATTGTAATACAGTTTAGAGTACTATGAGAACAGTGATCAAAAGATCGAAAAATAATTCCCCAGTGTTAAAGAAATTAAAAGTCTGATTTTAGAGCCTGATTTTTATGGTGATTTTCAAAGAATATTTCTATGAATAGTAAGCCTGGGAACAGCAGAGACGAATTGAAAGATTAGAAAGACTATAATTAATCATGCCTTTGTCTGTAAAACTGTAAATCTATATCTACATCTATACAGATAAATAAAATTGTAGTGTCTATTTGTAACATGGACTGCACGGTTGGTGCGGTGGCTGGGCAACCGGCTGCCGTACAACGTGTCGCGGGTTCGATTCCCGCACGGAACAACACGTTGTGTGATCCACAAATTGTTGTTTCGGGTCTAGGTGTCATGTGTATGTGAACTTGTATTTTTTTTCTATATCTGTATAAATAAGTTTATTTATTTGTTATTTTCTTTTGTAATTTTGTATTTGTATCTGTGTGCGTGCCTACTGTCGAATAAATGATTCTTCTTCTTCTTTCTTCTTCTTCTTGTATGTTTGTAAACGCATCCACGACACAGGAGATAATCCTAATGTGGGGCGAATTAAAAAAAAACATTGAAATAAAAACTTTTTACTACATTCATAAGAATACATGCACGTGCATTGGATCGCTCGATTCCCTACAAAATGGTTGCGTTGGGCGGTGCTGGGGAACGTGTCATGTTCGTGAACCGGCGCGTTACTGACTTCGACGGGACTTTTACTGACAGATCGCTAGTATACTAAGGAGTAACATAGGCTACGTTTATTTTAGAAAAACACAGACGAATTTGCGTGTTCAGCTAGTAAAATATAAGAATCAGAAATCTAAATATCATAGTGTTACGATAGGAAAAGTCTGAATTAGAAACCAAAGCTTATTACAATAAATAAACAATACAATTAACGTTATAACTTCAGTTTCAAAATCTCGCTAATTGAAAGTTAAATGCTGTTCAACGTGTTTACATCAAAACTCCAGAGAGTTCTGGTTTGATATTGTTGAGGGTTACAATCGTAACTAATTAATTAATCTTAATAAACATTACATTGCGCTTTCTATAGCTTGAAGGGGTAAATAGTAACTATATATTTACCTTTCGCTGATTGAGTATTTAGACTGTTGTTTACATATTTATGAAATCGTTTATCGAATGGCTAGTGGCCGTCGAGGATGAAACTTAGTTATAATCATAATCCTAATGCCTGATATCCTGATACGGAGCCACGGAAGACTTAACGAGTTGCCGGGACTCCGGTTCGAAATGCAGGAGTAGGAATGAGGTTTTTTTTTAGTTTGTAAGAGTCTGACACTCTCTCTCGCCTCGACCCGGGCGGGCAATATCATTGGATGAGTTCACCCCTCAAAAAAAAGGTTCTGAAATCCTAAAAAGATGATAATACCCAGTAACAGAGCTCTGTTCACCTCTTATTGAAGAGGCTACAGTTAAATATGAAAGTTTAATAGTGTTATGGAATATTATTGATATAAAAACACCACAGTGGGTAATCTAATAATAGTTTCCTTTTTCCTGGAGAAGGTAATAATATGTTACTATTATTGTCTAATAACTTTGCTCTGAGTACAGGAAAACAGCTTGTTCTGAAAGTGATTTGGACAACAAATAATTCGATCATTTTACGGCTATGTAGTGGAGGTAAACATAGGATAAAATTCCTAGCTTTATTTTATTAATCTGAGCTTTAAAAATATTTCATCGACGATATTTTAAAATATCTTCGTAGCAGTAAAAATGTGTGTAGTATGCCCAAACCCAAATCTAAGTTAAAAAAAATGTCGCGGAGAACCTAACGGGTTACCAGGGCTCCGGTCCGAAGTGCAGGAGAAGGAACGGAGTGGTTTTAGTCAGTAAGAGTCTGATACTCCCTTCCGGCTCACCCAGGCGGGAAAAGTCGGTCGATGATATGCCCTCTTAAAAAAAAGTAAAAAAAAATTGATTCCCTTTACCTACCTACTTCTTCAGGATATTGAAAGTGTAACAATTTCATCTATTTTCTCATCAAAGGAAGATGAGATATTAACAAACGAACTGACATAAATACACATACACACATATTTCTTATTAACTACTCTCGTTATCTGTAGTTGACGGGATCGAATTAATGCGTAATATATAGTTAATAAAGATATGAGATACACGATACCTCTACAAATTGGATTAATTTTGCGAAGATAATTATGTAGTGTTGCCAAATTCTTTGTTTGTTTGTTTGTTTTGAAACTAGAATCGAATTTCATAAGACGTGTAGCTGATCCAATTATTTCATAATAACTACTGTAACATCTACACTAACGATTTGAATTTGATAAATTAATATGTTTTCGGCTTACTCACGTAGGAACACTGTTTTTGTATGTAACACAGTTTTTGTGTCGACCCGGGATTCGAACCCAACAACACCAACGCAGCTGCCGGCGGGCGAGTCTAGCGTGCCAACAGTGCGACGCGCGCCGCCATCGCCGATACCACGAATGGAAGAAAGTGCGCGTGAATCACGGCAGAGGGCGCACTGGGCCCGCAGACTCGAGTAGCCAGTAGCAGCGTGACAGTCGCCGCGTCGCGGGTCGAGAAATGCTGCTCATGAATATATAGCATGGCTTGAAACTAGTCGAGTTCCTCGTCGAATTTGTTTGAGATCCTCCTTAAAACAATCAGGGAAGCAATCAACTTGTATATACCCCGGACGAAACTCAACCAGCAAAGCATTAATGAACCATGGATCTCAAACAACTCCAAGAAATGTATAAATGACAAACTGAAATTGTGGAATAGATACATACTAACTGGACTTGATAAACACTACAAAGATTACAGAAAATTAAATAACAAATTGATGAACGAAACTCGAACAGCACGTATAACATACGAAACAAATTTACTCCAGGCTGGGCCAAAAAAATTCTACTCCTACATCAGGCAACAGGTAACATCAAGGGTTGGCATACCAAATGTTCTACTAAACAAGCAAGGTCGAACTGTAATCGAGCCTCAAGAAATAGCTGACGTATTTGGGGAACAATTTGCAAGTGTCTTTCTAATAGAGCCACTAAATCAAGTACCTACATTGAACCCGTTACTAAGAGTTGAGGAATCCATTGAAGTAATAAAATTCACTCCAAGTAAAATCCAATAAGTAATCAAAGAAATGAAAACCGATTCTTCACCGGGACCAGATAATATACCTGTAGTATTACTCAAAAAGTGTGACCTTTCGGAGCAGCTGGCAATGATAATGCAAACGTCTTATGATACTGGAATGTTGCCAGATCTATGGAAATCGGCTATAGTCACCCCCATATTCAAAAAGGGGAGTAAACTGGATCCTTCAAACTATAGACCAATAAGTTTAACTAGCGTGGTTTGCAAGGCTATGGAAAAAAATATAGTTGCTTAAGTATCATCAGGAAATTTTTCACCAACCATCAAGTCATTCCACAACAGCAGCAAGGGTTTTGCCCGCATCGTTCTACAGTTTCTAACTTGCTGTCGAGCCTGTCATCATGGACAAAGAAGTTCAATGAAAAAAAACCTATAGACGTAATCTACTTAGACTATGAAAAAGCCTTTGATAAAGTTCTCACAGGTAGGCTGCTGCAGAAATTGGAATTCGTGGGAATACGCGGAAAACTACTGAGCTGGATCGAATCCTTTTTGCGGCAAAGAACTTTACGAGTAAGAGTCGGTGAGACATTATCAGAACATCGAGAAGTGCACAGCGGAGTGCCCCAAGGGTCTGTATTGGGCCCAGTGTTGTATATAATATACACATTTGACCTTCCCAGTTGCCTGAGATGTGAAGTCAGCATATTTGCTGATGATACTAAAATATTTGCGGATCCGACAGTTGACTATAACCATTTTCAAGAGGACTTAAACAGAATAGCAAACTGGTCCAAGGAGTAGCTCATCAACCTCAACGCTTTTAAATGTACGGTACTGCATATAGGTACCAGTAATCCTCGTCTGACATATAAACTGTGTAACGCTGAACTGACAGGGGTCAAGGTGCAAACAAACTTAGGAGTAAATATTACCGAGGATCTAAAGTGGGAAGAGCACATAACTTCGATCACCAAAAAAGCCAAGAGTCTTATATACCTCATCAGGAAAGCGTTCGGTGTCTTGACTCCGGAGATGATGCTTAAGATCCACAAAACTTTCGTCAGGCCCATCCTAGAGTATGCATTTCAGGTCTGGAGCCCCTACTTCGTAAAGGATATCGAACACTTGGAAAAAGTACAGCGTAGTTTTACCAAAATAGCACTGAAACAGCATCCATATGAAGAGCGCTTGAAAGTTTTGAACATAACCACATTGAAGGATCGCAGGCAGCGTGGGGACCTAATTGAGACATACAAGATCTTGAGTGGACATTATGACATTACTGATTTCGAGCAACTGTTCTCACGTAATGAAAACGTTCTTAGAAAATCTTAGAGGCCATCACCACCTTAAGCTGTGTAAAAGCTTATCGAAAAATATTCCTCACAGACACTTTCTGAGTAATCGCGTGGTCGGAGCATGGAACAGGCTGCCAGAAAATGTAATCGCTGCACAGAATGTTAACCAGTTCAAAAACAGACTTGACAGATACACAACATCGAATTAACCACTGATAGAAGAATACGATACAGGCATTTATCAGTTGTTTCAACTGCCTGTCTGAATTAAATAAATAATAATAATAATAATTAGCCCGCAGGGCACCTTGACGCGAGGTGACGGGCATTAGCGATCCCGCGGGCTACCATCATCCCGAGTGCTCCAGGGAGAAGTCTCCGTTCCTTCTTCTCCGGCTTGCCTTCATTGACCGTCCAGAGTGGAGTCGCGAGAGCAGTGATCCTGCTCGGAGGGTAAGAAACTATTCGTAAGTCGCGAGTGGGCCAGGGATGCAGGAGGCTTCGGCTGGAGCAGATGATCTGAGTAGAAAGCGGTGGTAGTTTCTTAACCCTTCAGCCACTCGCATTCTCGTTGCCCCTATGTTGCTATATCTAGCAACCATTCCCGGGGCCCGGTCGGTGAGTTGGCGAGTCTCCGCCTGCCATTTTTACGTGTAAAAATTACATTGTTTCGGCAGGTGCCATAGTCATCCATAGTTCCCAATTTACCAGTCCACAGCAACCCATCCATAGCCCTACCTTTTTTTTCCATTATTCACAATAGTCCTACACTAACCGGGGACTGTCCTTGGGTGCATTTCCATAGTGCATACAGGGATAGTCGCCGGTTTGTGTCTCCATTACATTTAGATTAAAGTTGTCTAAAGGGCCTCTGCGCAGTTGGCTTCGGCCCCTCGTACGCCTCCCAAATGACCGGGACACTGTGGTCCCGTGAATGGTAAAGACATACAATAATAATAATTACTACATGAGTAAGCGGAAAACATGATAATTTATTTAATATGTCTCACGCAAGTTACAATACAGATTTGGATTTGAATTAAAAAAATGTTTTTTTTTGTATTAATCTATGGAATTTTTTTTCTCCATTATATTTTTATGACTTGTACTGTTGTATTCTCCAAAAAAAGAAGAGGTAGAAATACCTACGTGTACGAATACTTATGCAGCACATCTACTTTTAAATAGATAGGTTTTGGACTACGACTGCCTCGTTGGCCGAGTGGTTGTAACTGCGACTGCCGGGCAAGGGGTCTCGGGTTCGATTCCCGGGTTGGGCAAAGTATTACTGGGCTCAGTAATAGCACGGAGTCTGGAAACGTGCCCGGTATATGGCAATAGGCTCACCCCTATTACATGGGACTCATAACATAAATAGTGGAAAGTGGGTGTTACATTGTACAGTGGTATAATGTGCACCTCTGCCTATCCCTTCGGGGATAAAAGGCGTGATGTTATGTTATGTAAGATAGGTTTTGGCCAGATTCTAGTAATCGAGAACAAGTACCAGTGGCCCTGAGGTTTAAGACATCCACTCCTCCTGCATGAGGTAGCGAATTTGAAACCTATCAACGGCAAGGTGCCAATGTGACGTTTTACGACTTATATGGTACTTTCTAAGATTATTTAGACACCACTGACAAACGGTGAATGAAAATATTGTGTGGAAACCTGAGTTATTATAATTTTTATTAATTATAAGTTTGAAATCGCCAACCCGTATTGAGCGAACATGGTGTTTTTTTTTTTTTTTATAATTTATGGATCTGCAATCAGTCGCCAGACTATAATCAGATGTGGTGAAGTGAGATGTGGCTTTTGAGTACAACAGGCCAACGCCTGTTGTCACTTATATTATAAGGTGTCGCTTTAACCTTTTCACAATTTTAGCATTGTCAAGTAATTCCATGACCAGTGGATTGGGGTGGTGGGCGAGACGCTCACGATGTTGTTTTTTATAGAGGCCTATTTCTGACGCTACAGTTGGTATGTTCAGGTACTCGTGAATTTCATCATTTTTCGTAAACCACGGAGCATTTGCAATATTTTTCAAAATAATGTTTTGGACCCTTTGTATGCATGTTATATTAGATTTGCTGGCTACTCCCCACAACTGAATACCATATGTCCATATAGGTTTCAGTACGGAGTTATAGATTAAAATTTTGTTGTCAATGCTGAGCGCAGAATTTCTACCCATCATCCAATTTAAACTTCTAAATTTGTGGTTGATTTGGTCTCTTTTTGCCTTTATGTGACTTTTCCATGTTAATCGTCTATCAAGGTGGAAACCCAGGTATTTAACACATTCCGTTTGAGGTAATATGTTGTTCTTCAGGCACACCGGGGGACAGTCTCCTTTTCGCAGTGTGAAGGTTATGTGGGTCGATTTCTGGGCACTAGCTTCGATACGCCATTTGCTAAGCCAATCCGAGGTGTAATTGAGAAGTCTTTGAAGTTTTTCACTCGCTATTGTGGCATGACTGTCCACTGCTAGAAAGGCTATGTCATCAGCATAGGTAGCAACAGTGACATCATCTGTAGTTGGTAGGTCTGACGTAAACAGGCTGTATAATACCGGACCCAGTACCGAGCCCTGAGGCACCCCAGCTTCAATCGGGAACAATGATGATCGTGCCTCTCCTACTTTAACTCTAAATAATCTATCCGTGAGATAGGACACCAGAATATGAAAAACAGAATGTGGCAGCTTATCCTTGATTTTAAAGAGCAGTCCCTTGTGCCAAACGCGATCAAAGGCTTGTTGAACGTCCAAGAATGCAGCAGAGCAATACTGTTTATTTTCGAAGCATTGTCTGATTGTGTGGTACACTCGATGTACCTGTTCTATGGCGGAATGTGCCTTACGGAACCCAAACTGGTAGCAAGGTATAGTAGCATGTTCATCCATTATATCGTTGAGTCGTTTCACGAATATCCTTTCCCATAGTTTAGAAATGACTGGAGTAAGACTTATTGGTCGATAAGACGAGCATTCGTGTGGTGGTTTACCCTCCTTATGGATCATCACTATTTCTGACACCTTCCATAGATTTGGGAAATAGGACTTTCTAAAGATGGCGTTAAACAAGCAAGCCAGGAAGGTGATACATTTTCTTGGCAGCTTCTTAAGAATTTGCGGAGTGACTAAATCAAAACCTGGCGCTTTTTTAGGACTAAGGAATTTAATTTCTTTTGCTATTTCTCTGGGTGACGTTGGTTTCATGGGTAGACACAATTGGATATCCTGTTGCAGTATGATGTTCAAGTTACCACTTTCGTCACTGCCTTCGTTCGGTTTGAACACTTGGGCCAGATGCATGGCAAACGCCTGAGATTTGTCTTGGTCAGTTCGTGCCCAGGACAACTGCCATCTTATGGGATAAGATGGTTGTTGGGGTCTGTTTATATGCTTGCAGGCTTTCCACAAAGAGTGCTGTCCAAGTTCTGATGGAGAAAGTAATTCAAGTGTACTTTTTATATTCTCATTCCTGCATTTCCTAAGGCACAACCTTAAATCTTTAATTGCTTTATTGAGCAATCTTTTGTCAGAGCAGTGACGCGACTGCTGCCAATTTCTGCGGAGACGCCGTTTTTCCGCTATTTTATTTTGGATTTCCATAGACTGGGTTGATGTAGGGTTCAGTACTAAATTTGTCGAAGGGGTATTTTCCCATGCTGCTACCTGAATAAGGTTTGTAATATATTTGCATGCTGTTTCTATATCTTCTTGTGATTTGAGTGGGATTCGAAGGTTGATGTGACTATCAATATATGAACGAAAACCATCCCAGTCCGTTTTCTCGTTATGGAGGAATATAGGTCTTTCACGTACTGCAACGGTAGAATGCACCGTTAGGATAATTGGAGTGTGGTCCGACGTTCCATCTAGGCTGGGTTCAATGTCAGTGAAAACATGACTTAGACCCTGGATGACAAAGAAGTCCAACAGATCTGGTAATTTATTTGGATTAGTCGGCCAGTAAGTAGGCTTCCCAGTAGATAGCGGATAGTACTTGTAATGATCAATACACTTTTTTAATTGTCTGCCCCTGGTAACAGTGAGTCTAGAGCCCCAGAATGTGTGTTTGGCATTCCAGTCACCACCGGCTATGAATCTATTGCCTAGAGTTTTGAAATATTCTGCGAACATATTGTCAGTGATAATATGCTTAGGTGGACAATAGATCGCTGAAAGAACAATGGGCCCTGTTCGATCTTCAAGTCTGATACTAGTGGCCTGTAAATGGCTACTTGAGTAAGGTTCCAGTAGGCAATGTTTCAGTTTACATTTTATTACTAGAACTGACCCAGCGTGAGCGCCGCCATCTGGATGAGGAGTGTGGTAGATTTGATATCCTTTCAGATGGAAAGAACTCCTGTTTGTGCAATGCGATTCAGATATCAAAACCACATCCAGTTTGTTGTAGGTAATAAAAGCTTCAAGTTCGTTTATGTTGGGTGATAGACCGTTAATGTTCCAGGCTGCAACCCTAAGCGATGCCATTTTATTTTGCAAGTTTAGGAATGATTGTGGTAAGGAGATTCAGCAACGTGCTGATTTGTTGTAAGAGCAGATCAATCTTCTCAGTTTGTTTGATTAGTATCAGTTCAACTGTACTAGTTTGTTGACTGTGATTGTTATCACTAGAGGAATTTGGTTGTTGGCCTTTAGTATTTTTCGTTACTTCTGCGTATGAGATATTAGCTGATGTCTTTGTTGAGTTATTTATCAATCCTGGAGTGTCTGTGTTTTCTGTAACTGGATTGGTATTGAGGTTAGGACCAATATTTCGTTGCACATTTTGACTCCTTCGCTTAGTTTTTCTAGCTAAAATTTCTTTATAGACATGACAGCCTTTATAGTTGGCAGGATGGTCGCTGTCACACAGAGCACACTTTGCGGGGGTATTTCTGTCTGTTTTTGGGCAGTCTGACGTTCTGTGTCCCTTTCCACATTTGACACAACGATATGGCCTCATGCAATTGTTCTTTGAGTGACCGTACTGCTGACATCGTTGGCACTGAACTATTGCTTTTGCTTTACGAGGGTCTTCAATTTTGACTCTCTGATGGAAAATATACTGGATGTCTTTGACACATTTGTTGTTAGCGCTGGGTTCCAGATTTACGAAAAATGTATTAGTAGCTTTTTTGTCAGCACCGAAACGGGCATTTATTATTTCGACACGGACCTTATTTCCCGTCTTTTCTACTTCTTCCACAATAGCATTATGGGGTGTGGTGTGGTGTAGGTTTTTTATGACAACACGGTATGGTCTGGATTCTTTTCTTGTAAATGTGTGCCCTATTAACCCTTTTCGCCTGATTAAGTCAATTACTTTTTTATAGCAATCTGCTGTATTTACCATCAGACGTAAGAGATTTTTATTAACGATCTTGAATTTGAATTCATTGGGGGGGATTACCAATTCGACTAATTTACTGAGCTCATTTACGTCTTCAATACCGTATAGGATTATGGGTGGCGGTTTATTTGGACGATTACTGCTAGGGAGTGAATCGCTAGAGTCCAGTGGTAGACTAGTAAACTGATTTTCTACTTGTGTGGGTACAGGTGATGGTGGAGAGTCCTCGCGTACTTTGCGCTTTTTGTTTGTTGGCACTCGTTGCCATTCAGGTGGCACATTTTCCTGCTCCATCGGTTTTTTAGGCGTTACAAGGACTGTTGTCAGAGATTTGGTAGTATCCACTTGGTCTGACTCTGTGCTTCCGCTAAAGGAAGCGGATCTCGATCGGTGTTCAAGTATTCCCTTATGAAATACTTGTTGAATATATGTTTTATAACATGGTGATTAATGCTCAAACCTTCTCCATACGAGATGAAGGCTTTGGTCAGTAGTGGCCAAATGCTTCTATAGACTGTTGATGTATGATGTGTGATAAGTAGGTACCAAGACAGTTACTTATGTCCCTGGGACGCACCAGACTTCAGTGTTCCGGTGTTTTAATGGTTGTATCTACTGTAGACTTTGGTGCACAGGAGTTGCAGCGGTATTGGGAGGTTGTGGCGGACTTATAAAAAAAAGTAGGTACACCATAACTTCAAGTGAAACAAGTGAATTTATTTCTGCAAATTAAAAGCGAACGATGAGGTCGACATTTCCTAACCGACTACTCTGAGAAGAAATGCCGAAACAAACTCAGAGGTCTGTCTCTTACATACTCAGTTAAATTCTAAATAGATTATTAATATTCAGTTACCTAAGACTTTGATCTAAGCGGGGAGTGAACACGTCACAAGCACTTAAACCTAATAATATTTGATTTGTTACTTAAATATTGGGTTTCACTTGTCTTGTTTACGTTTTACTTAGAAATGAACAAAATAGTTTTAACATAAAGCCTCGATCCCGATCAATTTCAATCATGGTGGCAAGTCTAACTAGCCTAGACCACAACACAGGAGATAGTACCAGAGTACCTATGTCATCATCAACAGCCTATAAGTGCCCACTGCTGAACAAAGCCTCTTCTCACACGGAGAAGGTTTGAGCATTAATCGCCACGCTTGCTCAATGCGGGTTGACAAATTCCAACTTAAATTTAGAAATTATTAGCCCAGGTTTCCTCACGATGTTTTCCTCCACCGTTTGTCAAAGGTGTGTAAATAATCTTGCCGTTGTTGGTAGGTTTCGGAGCCGCACCCTCATGCATGAGAAGCGGGCGTCTAAAACCTCCGCGTGGGGCGGAGGTTTTACACGTTTCCCTGAGCCACCACGACCACAGTAGTACCGATGTGCACAAACACAACTGCACTCTCTGAACCCGATGGGACGGCAGACAGACACAATATTTGGGAGATCAGGCGTTGGACTAGCATTTACATGGTTTATGAGGCACAGGGGTAAAACACTGCCGAACTTCTTAACTCCGGTCTAAAATGGTTTACTTGGAAAAGCCACTATCACTTTTAGTTTACCCGACGCAGGACGTAGGTTAACTGAGAAAAAATTGGTTGTCTTCAAGTAGAAACCTAAGTACTATGTACTACTAGTAGCTCTACTCAATTTTGGTTTACTGTAAGTATAGGTCTATTAGCTCCTTCATTTATAATAATAGGCGTAATATAATGTCATGTATAACAGACAAGCACTCGATGTTCTGTGCAGTAATTGGTGGGAACTCTTCAGCAAATTAGCATTCGGAATAACAATAGTACCTATTGTTCTTTGTAATGAATATGACCTAGAACGCAATAGTACGTTTGTTTTTTTACTCTAGAAAGATAGGCCAAAGTGTAGTGCTCATATTTATCCCATAGAGAAACAAAAAAAATCCTATAAGTATATATAGAAATAAGTAATTGGGCGAATGGAGTTTCTTGCTCGTTCTTCTCCATTCCAATCTACATTTTGAAATGAGCACCTAGCTTCACCTAGCTTCACTGACGGACTGACTGACAGACTATTATTTATTTTGTATTTGTTGACGTTTCAAAAGTACCAAATTATGGTTTAATTGAAATAAATGCTTTGACTTTGGGCCATAAACATTAAGAAAACTGCAAGTCAACTTTATCAATGGTCGTGTCATATCGTGTGGTGCTAATTTGTAATTTGTAGCAAGCATGAGGACTTGGGATACATCTTTGTGGAAAAAATCGGATCAGTGGAGAGTATCAAAATTTAAGATTCAAATACAATATACTTCGGTAAGCTCGTTTCGTTAAGGCGCGTTGCTCTGGTTAAAACAGAAGGGAGTGTACTTAATGACTAAAACCACTCCGTTCCAACTCCTACTCCGAGCAAAGCTACAGTACGAACATATATCTCAATTACAATCAGTGGTTACAATGAGTAATAAAGTTACACTTACGTGGAGTAAGATTCAGGAATTCGAAGACACATCCTACGATGGGCTTCCGTGGCGGTCCGGGCAACTTGTCCAGAGGATTCTCCTCCTCAGCCAGGAGTCTATAGATCACCAGCCCGATGAAACCCACCAATAGCAATGTGGCGATCATTGTTATTACTTATTTCTTGCTTCAGTAGGGATGATATCTAAAAAGATAGAAATACATACATAACATCACGCCTTTTATCCCCGAAGGGGTAGGCAGAGGTGCACATTCTACCACAGTACAATGTAACACCCACTTTTCACTAGTTGTTATGAGTCCCATGTAATAGGGGGTGAGCCTATTGCCATACACCGGGCACATTTCCAGACTCCGTGCCCGACCCGGGAATCGAACCCGAGACCCCTTGCCCGGCAGTCGCACTTGCGACTACTCGGCCAACGAGAGAATATTAGTCAATTTATATTTAGCTGATATGTAAATCAAATTAAATAAACCTTCAAAATATAGTAGGTAATGTATAGAATTTTTGACTCAATTAGATGTTACAGAAATAATAATTATTTAGAAGGAGTTTCGTACTACAAAACCAGATGAACAAAAGACCTAGTGGAATCTGTGTGTATGATACCGAACTAAAATTTTCTTAGACAAAACATAACGAGAAATAACATGTAATTATAATATTCAAATATAATTCTTAAACAACAATAATCTAAGGATATTTATTCCAATGTTACCTTGAAAATGTGTTAACATCGAGACTGCATCGTCGATACGTAGGTAAGTAACTAATATAAAGATCGATTCTTGAAACGAAGATACGTATAATATTCATAATACGCGCAGATATATATAGGTATTGTTCGTAGGACCTACAGTCGCATAATCGACTTAATTTACCTTTACCATAGATTAATATAAATATTAATAAATGGCTAAAAAAGAAGCAAAAGAAGGTATTCTAAAAAAAATTAAGTAAAATACTATTATTCCCTTTAAAAATAGTAGGTAAAAATGTACATTTTACAGAATTTTACATTTTACAGAATTTGTGTCAAATTAAAACGAATTAATATTTCATTAACATATTGTTACACGAAACGTGTGAATAATCGGAATAATTAGCACGTCATTGTGAAACAAAATTCATTCATTCAAATTAGACCCAAAAATTATAAAGAACCCTCTTTATATACACACATCAAACAATAAACTTGCTCGAAAACAAAACATGAGCCGCCATTTTGAATATAACTTTCGCGCCAAATACAAAGTTGCCATATCAAATAATTAATTTTCCTAGCTTTAACTCGTCGAGTACCGTCATTATAGACCGACCGCAACCTATTGTTCTATAATTGTGTCTAGAAAACCGGTACTCGACGAGTTAAAAGATAAACTTAGATGATATTAAAACTAATTTAAAATATACATTTGCACGTCCGTACTATTTGAATATATGCAGCGGTTACATTAATAAACATTAATTTCGAGTGCTCAAACACGGAAACTGGAAACAAGCAGGTATCTGTGATCAAATATTTGCCTCGTGCATAATCTGTAGCGCGGTGACGGCCATTGCTCGATTTCAATGCCGATTGAAATTCGAATAGATGTAGATTCCAAAATCAAATTTACTTGTCAAAGGAGGTTAGTACTGTTATTTAATCCTCCTTTTGCACTGAATGAAATCCGTGAGTTAATTATATTAGAAATATCCAAACGTTTTGAATTATGTGCATAATCTTTTAATTAAAAATAGGAAAATATTAGATATACAACAGATTATCTATTTAAAACAATTCTTCAATACCATTCGCTCGACAAAGTTCAATAATATAAGTACCTTACTTCCGTATCGATTTTTGTATATTTTCGCAAATTACGAAACGAAACTCGTTATTTTAGTATTTATTAAAACCATAACATTATTATTAGTCTAAAAAAAAAATATTTCAATTCAATTCACTGACCTTTTTCGATAATCATGAATAAAGATTGTATGTTCGACTCCGAATTATTTTTTAAAAATCAGTCATTACTAACCGAACAAGACATTGTGGTTTTACGTGACGTGTTATCTATTATGTACTGAATTATTATGTATACAAAGATGAGTAGGTACATAACATAGTATATTACACAAGAACACGTCGTCATTTGCGAACCCAGACGAGTGTCATTCGTTTTTATTGATGGTAGAATACCTACAGATATAATTTTACACGGTTGGCGCAGTGCCTGGACCGTCGACGAGTCGAACCGAGCACGGTCTAATTTCAATCTCATTAAAAGTAAGAAAATCACGTACTAAGCTCTCAGAAGTGAATAAATCCGTATAATTCACGTAAATAAATCCGTATGATAGGTACACAAGGCCACACATCAATCTATACAAAACCAGTTTATCCTGGTGTCGCGTCGCATCATCTTTCCGCACATTTAACGTTCAGTTTATACTGGTTATGTAAAGCTCAATGTGTAGCCTTGTGTACATCGTGTATACTTGTAGGTATATACACAAGTCACCAAAACAATCCTCCTATGTGCATGTGTGCAAATGTGGTGAAGTTACCCAAAACAAATGCTTCAAACTTCAGCTATGATATTCTTCAAATATTTATTGAAGTTCCAGGTAGTAGGTATTACGAAATGAATTGCAATGGTACCTAACCTAACCTACTATAAAAAATTTAATTCATTAATTATATAAAAAGTAAGAATATTTATTATTTAATTTATTCATCATGTAAAAAAACTAACAATAACAATATAAAGAAAAATAAAAACAAAAAGAAATGTACCTTATGCCCTTATCGTCTAAGTCTGAAAGGGCGCGTCTACACTGAACATCAAACACTGTTACACACAGCACATTACTGAGGTTCTCGCCAAAGTCCAAAGCTTACAATACATTGATCGACCTTTGGACTTCTGTCGCAAAAAGCAAAATTATGATACAAGCTGTTTCACGCGAAATCTCCTTGCATCAAAATTAGTATAGATTTCGTCATTCTTTACATCATCCCATAATTTTATGGGAAATTTATAATAAATCCAACAGAGTCACATATTAATAATTGCATGCACCTCAGCCTGCCCGTTTAACGAGTATCAAGCGTAATATAATACATGTCTAAAATAGCTTCTATTATCCAATATATCTTTAAACCAAAATCACATCAAAATGTAATCAGCAGTTTAGACGTTTAACCCCTACATACAAACAAACTTTCACAAATTTGAATATTAGATAGGACATTCTTATCTGCCTCCTTTTCGTATCTAGTAGATAACCGTTTTGTTTACTTTTTTCCTCATAGATAAGTGCAAAGTCCGTTATCACTGGCCGGATAGAGTGGACTTTGGACGTCATAAACGGGTTGTATAACTTGCCAATTTTATAACATGTGATAAATCCGGTTAAGCACGAATTGTGAGTTTGTTTTGTAATTCAGCAATATATTTAAGTCTGACACTAATGTGGTGGGTGCATGTGTACCTATTAACAGGTAATATCTGTAAATCTGATTCATGGTGGATATCCCACCCACACGCACGAAGCGCTTCGCTTCAAGCTTCCTTGTGCGAACTGCTAAGGAGTGGAATTCTTTGCCAGAGGCTGGGTGTCTTCAAGGCCCCAGTGAATAGACGGACGTGCTCCATCGTAATCCACATCGCTTACACCCAGGCGAGATAGTGGTCAAACGTAAAATAGTAAAATAAACCTTAAGTATTTAAGTGAAAGTTGTTAATTGCGACTGCTCGACAGAGAATGCAATGTCTGAATCCGTAAAGATTTGATACCGTAATCGGGTAAACATTTTCAGTACAGTTTTTTTCTGTGGTATAAAGCAGCACACGACCAGACAGGATCAGCTGATGGTAAGCAATCGGCACATGGACAACCGCTAGACCAAAAACATTTACAAGTGCATTGCCGACCTTTCAGGGATTGAGGATTGCGTGGGAAGAAGGTGGGTCCATAAATACATCTTACTCTCATTCGTCTACACAGAATGTTAAAAGACTCCATCCAAAAATATCTAGGTTCCTCTGGCGCTAAAACATTTTATACGGAATGTCCGTATCTATGTAGATATAACTCCTATTTTTTTTTTTGAATAGGAGCTGTCCATGGGCTACGCCGATTGCTTACTATCAGGTGATCCGACAGATCGTTTACCGGCTTATGCCTTAAAAAAAATAGGAGGCAAACGAGCAGATGGATCAAACGATGGTAAACGATCAGTGGACACCCAGAACACCAGAGGAGTAAGTCGGTCGCCGGCCTTTTAAAAAATACGGTAATTTCTTGAACGTTTGAAGGTCGTATCGGTTCGGAAATATCGCCGACGACAGATTTCATTTCTACACCGACCGATCTCTAAAAAACATATCTATGTAACTATTAATAGTCAAGATGAGACGTAAAAACTCGAAAGTTATTATTTACTGGACTTTGTCCGACATGGACATTGAACCCATTATTCTCGGCCAGCTAACGGCTGGACTTTGTACCGTGACTAGATAACTGGACCTACTTACATAAATATGAAATCTTATTTTAGTTTCAATTTTTTGTACATGTTGTATCTCTTTGATCGAGTGGTGTTGCCAAGTAAGATCTTTGGTTTGATTCTCACAATTAAAAAACCTTATGGTGATGAATTGATGATGGAAACGAAGAGTTGATAATGGCGCAGTGGCAAAGTACTGGACAGCCCTAAGGCCAGCTATAGACGGAAAGTGATTAATGATGATAATGATGATTTAGTAGATCAATAATTACAAAATAATTAAAAAAACCGATTTCAAACCACTCTTTTTTAAGTCTGTTAATTAACATGCTAAAACGTACACCTAAGTACAATTTTCTAAAAACCACATCGAAATCGGTTCAGCCCGTCGTGAGATAATGGCGCACAGACATACAGATCAAACTGAGAACCTCTTTTTTGTGAAAATGATTGACATTTTTAATGTCTTAACCAGCGTCTTAAGCTATTCGACGACAGAACATATAAATAAGGAATGTTCTATGTATTTGACAGTTGTGTTATTCATATTATTATAATGTTCTGTCTAGTGAATATTGAATCTCGTCACAAGTCTGAATACAAGTGTTGGCGCGGTGGCTGGGCAACTAGCAGCCCCGCAACGTGTCGCGAGTGCGATTCCTGCACGGAACAACTTTTTGTGGGATGCAGATTGTTGTTCCGAGTCTCGGTGTCATGTGTATGTGAACTTGTAAGTTTGTAAACGCACCCACGACACAGGAGAAAATCCTAGTGTGGGACTTTTTTAAAAAAAAAAATCAAGCAACACGCAACGTTATGGTTACTTGTTGTCGCGGAGAACCTAACGGGTAACCGGGGCTCCGGCTCGACGTGCAGGAGAAGGAACGGGGTGGTTTTTAGTCAGTAAGAGTCTGAAGCAGTCATTCGATGATTTCCCCCCTTAAAAAAACCGTTACTTGTTACGCAAATGAATTGTAACATTTGCCTGATAGTTTTTACCCGTTTGCGAATATTCTACTGAACCAGTTAACCAACCAAAGTTACTAGAAAGACGAATGACTTGCGGTTACTTACGCAAACCGCAATTAGGTTAAGCTATCACTGATCCAGGTCAATTAAAGATTGGTTACCATTTTTTTTAATAATTATCTATCTTTATTAATTAGACAAATAACTACATAAATATTTACAACTTAAAATTAACTACAACTAAACTATTAAATAAAATGAAAGTAAAAAAAAGAATACAACAAAAATTATACCCTTAATTTAGGCGTCAAAGTATTCGTCCGCATCACTATCACAAGGGAACGTTCCCAGAAGACTGGCAGCATTGCCACATTGAATGGCAATGCTGCCATTCAAGGGTATAATTTTTGTTGTATTCTTTTTTTGACTTTCGTTTTATTTAATAGTTTAGTTGTAGTTAAGTTTAAGTTGTAAATATTTATGTAGTTATTTGTCTAATTAATAAAGATAGATAATGGTTACCATTTAATTTAATAGAAATAAGAAGTTCGATAACGTTTGAAAATATTGACGAAAACCTGTGACCTACATAATTTGGTTTTTGATTTCGTTAATCTACAGATAATATTATTATATCCCTCTAGGTGGACCGACGACATCGCCAGAGTTGCGGGTGGGGAGTTGTCGTTCGACGTGGAGGACCAAGGGGGAGGCCTATGTCCAGCAGTGGACGTCTTTCGGCTGATGATGATGATGATGATGATGATGATGATGATGATGACAGATTTAGATTAATGAAAACGTTTATTTTTGAGTTTATAATTTTGTAATATTTCCCCTATCTATACAAGTCCCGAAGTTTGAAATTGAACTCTATATTTAACAATAGACCCAACCATCATTACGATAAAACTCGCAACATAACCGACAAAATACGATAATATCCTACTGAGGACAAAATCTAAATCTATATGTCTGGAACGATTTCACTAATTCTATTTTTGTTGTATTTTTTATTATTAGAAGAAGGTTCTTAAGACAGAAAAATATCTGAAATCCTACGAGAACAGGAGAAAACGGGATTACGCGTACGTAGTCGCGGGCAGAAGCTAGTTGTTTTATAATAATCTACACTTGACTATGTTCGGAATAAACGATTTGAATTTGAAAAAAAAATGTGTTTATGCTACCTTTTATTATGTACTGTTGTATTGTATTCCACGATTTTTTTATAAAAAATATATATATAAGCTTTAATTCTACCGAATTTTATCCCCTATATCTCCAAATCCTAGCTTAACTATATAGAGATATCTCTAGATATAGATAATTTGTTTATCTTTCAGTATCTATACATAGGTATATGAGCAGTAGATATAAATATAAAAAGTGACTCATTTGTTCAATCACACTCATTCATTGACAAAACATGATAAAACGAAGTACACCGTCTTTTTTTTTTTTTTTTACTAATGTTTGTCTGACTGAACGGGGCAATCTCGAAAACCACTAAACTGATTATCATACATTCCTTTATAGAAATAATGAATTAGGGTGAAGTTACGCCTCGACGACTGCCTCGTTGGCCGAGTGGTCGCAAGTGCGACTACCGGGCAAGGGGTCTCGGGTTCGATTCCCGGGTCGGGCAAAGTATCGGGTTTAAAAAATAAGTCAGTAGTAGCACGGAGTCTGGAATTGTGCTCGGTATATGGCACTAGGCTCACCCCCTATTACATGGGACTCATAACATAAATAGTGAAAAGTGGGTGTTACTTCTTTGTGCACCTCTGCCTACCCCTTCGGGGATAAAAGGCGTGATGTTATTATGTTTTGGTGGAGTTACGTTATATTCTATAGGTATAGATTGAAAATTATAATATGACCCAGATATGCCCCTTACATTTTTGTTCTTCTTCCTGTCCTTATACCAAGTTACTAAGGGTCGGTACCATATGTCCTCGTTTTCCATTCTCTTTTATTGTGTCGTCCAATGACAAACTCTTTTCTCTTGCATACCATTCTTCAAAGAATCTATTTTTTCTTTGGTCATCTTCTTGCTTTCTAATTTAGTTCAACGCTTGTTTCCAATTAAATGATTTCTATTCTTTCTCTTAATATTTATGTGTAGGGAGTCAATCTTTCAGCTTAGAGAATGAGATTGTGATAAGAAAGGAGGCTAGTTGAGGAAAATATAAGAAGATTATGTCGGCCCCAAGTAACTTGAGACAGAGATAGGCACATAGAAGTAAATAATTCTTTTACAAAATTACGTTCAAGGAAACCGACTTTAATGCCGGAATACTGAAACGTTAGATAATTTTAAGTCGTGCTCAAATATCGTATCATCTCTGTCATTTTCCAAAGAATTTGTAGAGACAGGACTATACTTAAGCACGACTTAAAATTGAGTGACGTTTCAGTATTCCGACATAAGTCCTTCTTTTTTGAAGTCTGTTTATTAATATACTAAAACCTTCTCCCAGGTGAACGAACACTTCTGAAAACTGCAACAAAATCGGTTCAGCCAATCGCGAGATAATCGCGTACTGAGAACCTCCTTCTTCATTGAAGTCGGTTAAAAAGTATCTGATTTCTAAATAAAACTGTCAGTTAAAGTTATTGCAGTCAAATTCTCGAAAATATAAGTTTCTCATGATGCTATAACGATTGAGAACCGAACACGTGGACAAATTAGCACTATTAATATTTATATTGTGTTTACAATTCGTGCTCGTATTAAACAATCCATTGTCACTAATTGGACTTATTTACCTCTACATAGTACTAAGGTGTAGTTTACAAATATTTCATTGGAATAACAAAACAGTGATGAATTTTTTTAATACTATGTATGTACCGGTCTGAATCTATTTTCGCCCAAGGTCGCACTCCAATCGAGCTCTGATTGGATACCTGGTGAAAGCTATACAAACAGAAATTATTTTCCAAATACTGGTTACAATTTCATACTGCATTCACACTAAAAAAATTGTTTGAAATTGAAATATTTCAACTATCATATTCAACTATCTGAAATCAAACTACTCAAATTGCAATAGAAAGCTATTTTTTTGTAAATATTTTTATATATATATATGTATAATTATTATAGAGGTACAGTACCACGTACAAACGAAACAACAGATAGAATCTCAGATTAATATAAAAGTATTGTTGAATAAAATAATAAGTAATTTTTTGTTAAACACATGATCGAGAATCAAGTCCTCAACCTTTAATGAATGTAAATACAAGTTTATTGAATTAGTTCGAAAGTTGCATTCACCAATGAAAAGAATAAGACCAGTTCACTACTGAGGCCTTAGTACGAGTTTGTATTAATTTTAAAGTTATTGTAACGAGTGCGCGTTCGGCGCTGTGATTGATTGGTTCATTGGTGCCGGCCAATCAGAGTGCCGAAACGCATTCTCGTTTCGAATACTTTAAACGTAAATCAAACTCGTACTAAGGCCTCTGTCCTATGGAGATTGCAAATCTCCACGCCAGAATATAGCAGTTTACGATCTCCGGCCACCGTAAGCACGGGCCTGCGGACGACGAGCACGGGTGTGCGGGTGAGCGGGGACCAGGCCCAAGCGTACGGTGCGTCGTGCTGAGCGCGCGCCTCAAGGAGCCATCAGACCACCGCAGATGGGGCCCAACAGGGCTGATGCCGATACGGAGCCGCGGAAGACTTAACGGATTGCCGGGGCGCCGGATCGAAGTGCAGGAGTATGAACGGGGTGGTTTTTAGTCAGTAAAAGTCTGAAACTCCCTCTCGCCTCACCCAGGCGGGAGAAGTAGTTGGATGATTTTCCCCCCTCACAAAAAGAAAGGGTATCACTGTTTAAAAGGTTCATGTGTATCAGAGAGGTCTGCGGACCAGTCTTTGCCAATATCTTGTCTATCCTACAATGCCCGCGATAGCAACAAGAGAGGTGAAATGAGAATTATACTCTATTCTTATCAGTCATTAAACCACACGGCTATTAGTTACCAACGACAGTACCTGTGAGCTACTTGGGTACTTGTCAACTAGTCATATTAAATACTTACCTCTATTTCCAACTGTCAAAAACAAAACAGTGTTCTATAATATGTATAAGATTGTGTATTGTGACGTCACATTTTTTTAGCGTCAAACAGCATACTTATTTCTTAAAAAATATCTGGTCAAAATACTAAAATCAAGTTGGTCATAAAATGAATTGATGAGAGTGTGATTATTTTTTAAATATTTTATTGTACCTATTGAACAGTCGAAATTATTTATTTTTTATTAAGGAAAGTACCCGATTAACATTTAGGTAAAACAAGACAAGTATAAAGCACGAAATGTACTCACATCTTTTATTAATCGTTTCTCAACACGCTCGCTATCACTGACTGATAACACAAACAATAATAAACACTACATACAACACCGGCACACAGCCATACACACACACACTGAAGACCTGTCAAACTAACATATATATTTATATGTAAGTTATTATTAACTGTCTATTTGTTAAAGTTTAGTAATATTTTTGTCCGAACACAAACACTGCTAAAGAATGAATGAGAATTGGTAGTATCGTCAACATACATATACATGAGACCTATATTATATACTCACTTATAGATATATAGTTAATTTTCCATTGTGAGCATCCATTAATTGTTTTGTCTGAAAATATTATTTGTAGCTCAGTACTTTGCTCGCATTGTATGTCTAGTTATTAGTTATTGACGTCAAGGTGATCAGGTATAAATGGTGTTTTTGCTAGTTTTATGAACACTAGTTACGCAAGATTTTCTTGTATTTCTTATATATGTTTTATGACTTTGTTTTATTACAAAAATCATATAGAATCTTTATAATATGTAAAATATATTAGATAATTATATATTCGCCAAAATAATACACACATGACTGCCTCGTTGGCCGAGTGGTCGCAAGTGCGACTGCCGGGCAAGGGGTCTCGGGTTCGATTCCCGGGTCGGGCAAAGTATTACTAGGTTTTTAAAAAATTCTCAGTAGTAGCACGGAGTCTGGAAATGTGCCCGGTATATAGCAATAGGCTCACCCCCTATTACATGGGACTCGTAACATAAATAGTGAAAAGTGGGTGTTACATTGTACAGTGGTATTAAGTGCCGTAATGTGCACCTCTGCCTACCCTTTCGGGGATAAAAAGGCGTGATGTTATGTAATACACACATGTAGCACATAGTAGTTTCTAACAGTATCTAAAAGGATCTAGAAAACACACCTATATCAATTTACACTTTCACCAAAATCTACTTAGCAATTTTAGTGTTAAAACGTAACAAACACACAGCTTATTCATTATAGGTACTTAATATCTAATGTTGCCAATGTTAACTGCCTCGTTGGCCGAGTTGCTGGTCGCAATTGCCAATGTTAACTGCCTCGTTGGCCGAGTTGCTGGTCGCAATTGCCAATGTTAACTGCCTCGTTGGCCGAGTTGCTGGTCGCAATTGCCAATGTTAACTGCCTCGTTGGCCGAGTTGCTGGTCGCAATTGCCAATGTTAACTGCCTCGTTGGCCGAGTTGCTGGTCGCAATTGCCAATGTTAACTGCCTCGTTGGCCGAGTTGCTGGTCGCAATTGCCAATGTTAACTGCCTCGTTGGCCGAGTTGCTGGTCGCAATTGCCAATGTTAACTGCCTCGTTGGCCGAGTTGCTGGTCGCAATTGCCAATGTTAACTGCCTCGTTGGCCGAGTTGCTGGTCGCAATTGCCAATGTTAACTGCCTCGTTGGCCGAGTTGCTGGTCGCAATTGCCAATGTTAACTGCCTCGTTGGCCGAGTTGCTGGTCGCAATTGCCAATGTTAACTGCCTCGTTGGCCGAGTTGCTGGTCGCAATTGCGACTGCCGGGCAAGGGGTCAAAATTCAAAATTCAAAAATTCAAATTCAAAAATTATTTATTTGCGTAAATAAGGTACAGATAGTATAGGATTATTATTATTTATTATTTTGCCTTCAACATCGGCGTGCAAAAATAATGTAGATACTTTACAGACTTGTCAAAATTTTGTTATACTCTCAAAGAAAATTACAAATTTTCAATTAAAGTAATAGTCTCGGGAACGATTCCCGGATCGGGCAAAGTATTACTGGGCTTTTCAAAAAATCTCAGTAGTAGCACAGCGGAGTCTAGAATTGTGCCCGGTATATGGCAATAGGCTCACCCCCTATTACATGGGACTCATAACATAAATAGTGAAAAGTAGGTGTTACATTGTACAGTGGTATAATGTGCACCTCTGCCTACCCCTTCGGGGATAAAAAGCGTGATGTTATGTTATGTTATCTAACTTTAAATTGTATTGCATTAAATGTGGATAACCTACTTAGACTATGTACTAGTAAAATCTTACCATCGAATCGTGCGGTGGAAACGTTATCATGCACCTATAACATTATACACTAAAGTAAATAAATAATGTGAATGATAACGCCCGTAGAGGCCGCCATAAAAGTAAATTATTGTCCTATTTGGAGAAAGTCTACAATAAAAGGGTTAAGATAAGTTACCCCAGTCAAAAAAAACAATAGACAGTACTCTCTTAATTGGTTAACTAGAGTAGGTTGATAAACGAGCAGAAGGATAGCCTGATGATGGTGTCAACTGTCGCCCATGGACACCTGCAACACCAGAGGTGCTGGGGCCTTCGGTAACCGGTGTCTTCAAGGCCCGAATAGGTTACTTAGGGGTCAATGTGCTCCATTGAGGACATAGCATAGCTTACCACCATTACATGACTCCACGGTTGGTGCGGTGGCTGGGCAACCGGCTACCGTGCAACGTGTCGCGGGTTCGATTCCCGCACAGAACAACACTTTGTGTAATCCACAAATTGTTGTTTCGGGTCTGGGTGTGATGTGTATGTGATATTGTATGTTTGTAAACGCATCCATGTCACAGGAGAAAATCCTAGAGTGGGGCAACATTTAAAAAAAAAAAGAAAAAGAAAAGGAGAAAGAAAACCAGCAGGCAAGATAGTGGTCAAACGTCAGTCCCATCTAATATACCTCTAAATAACGATAAGAAAAACCCCACTCACGCACGAGGAGAAACACAACGCAAGTGTTCTTTCAGGCCAGTTTTCTGTAAGGCCGCGGTATCACTCCGGTCGAGCCAACCTATTCAGAAATGTGGTAGAAAGTTCGTAAAAAATATAGGTAAATGACGCTGAATAACGTGAGGGTTAAGCTGGGGGTTGAATTAAATAAAAGTACTTGGTAGTGGTTGTCAAATACTCATATTCCGAATTATTGTTACAAATATATAAAATGATGGAATAGATAAATTAGTGTTATTAGAGAAAGGTGTGGATTGAAAGATGATGTAGTGACAAGAATTGAAAAGGGAATGTTACGGTGCTTTGGACATGTAGAAAGGATGAATGAAAGTAAAGTAACGAAAGAAGTATACAGAGCTGATATGAATGGGGCCGTCGGTAGAGGGCGCCCTAGACGGACATATACTGGATTTGCGATATATTAAACAAGGGCCAAATTAAAAGTACCCTTAACTGATGAGCATGCATGAAAAGATTGATGACTGTTGATGAAGCGAAAGAGGTATGTAGGAATCGTAGCAATTGGCGTTCCATAATCTCTGCCTACCCCCATGGGAGGAGACAGACGTGATGTTATGAATGTATGAATGTATGTATGTATGTGCATAGTAAAGTTATCAAACACTTACATTCCGAATTATTGTACCAAATATATAAAATGATACAATAGCAAATGATAGAATTGATACTCAAAAACTCCGAGACGCGTACTTATTATTTTTAATCCGCCTCGAAGGACCATGTTAGATATAAGATATTTTTATTTTTGTTTTGTTTTTTTATTTGAGTAAGTTTTATAATTTATATAATGTGTCAAGCGTGTTTTTGCATTTCTCACATATACGTATAGTATTGGAATATGTATCAGGTACATTGTAAAACATACTTTTTTTTAAAAGAGTAAAGCATTGAGTTTCTTTCCCATTTTTCTCCATTCGAATCTACATTTTGGAATGAGCACCTAGCTTCACCTAGCTTCACTGACGGACTGACTGACAGACTACTATATATTTTGTATTTGTTGACGTTCCAAAAAGTACCAAATTATGGTTTAATTGAAATAAATGCCTTGACTTTGATTTTGACAATAATAACCCTCACAATACCGAGGGTTATTCAGGCGCTGTAGTACCTACCTATCTGTCAAACCATATTGAGTGACAATAGCGTGAGTTTGTGCATGTTTTATGTATGTGGATAAATATTATTACAGCACTATAGTACTAGAGCTGTTTATCTATCTACTTTACAAAGGATAACTATGATGTATTTGTATGTCAATAGCCTAAAGAACATCTTACATTATTTAAACACACAATTACGTAACAATAACAACTAGCTTCGTGGGTTAATCGCAAGTGCAACTTATCGCGCCCAGTCTCAGATTCGGTTTTTAGGCTGAACAAAAATTTAGTTTTTCACTTTTCATACTTCTCAGTGTTTGTAAAAACGGGTATTAGGTACGTTAAATAGCATGTCACTTCTTCGGCCTACCTTTTCCTGAAATAGAACGCAATAAATAACCTTACCTCCTTTTTTTAAGGGGGGAAAATCATCGAATGGCTGCTCCCGCCTGGGTGAGGCGAGAGGCAGTGTCAGACTCTTACTGACTAAAAACCACCCCGTTCCTTCTCCTGCACGTCGATCCGGAGCCCCGGTTACCCGTTAGGTTAGGCTCCCTAAAACAAAAATTGTATCACCAAGACGCACACATAAATACTTTAACTTTGACTTTAACCTACATAACTTCGGAACCAAAGTTCAAGGTAAGAATCTTCAACACCGGATAGATTAATTACTCAAAGTCGATTAAAAAACAGCTATTATCCTGTAAGACTTACAATATAAGTAAGACTGCCTCGTTGGCCGAGTGGTCGCAAGTGCGACTGGCGGGCAAGGGGTCTTGGGTTCGAATCCCGGGTTGGGCAAAGTAATACATACTGGGATTTAAGAAAAGTGGATGTTACATTGTACAGTGGCATTAAGTGCCGTAAAGTGCATCTCTGCATACCCCCTTTGGAGATAAAAGACGTGATGGTATGTTAAACGTTGTAATTATAAAGTAAGCTATTACTCACGATCATAAAAGTTCGTTGGTCCCAATGTTGAGACCCAATGGGTGGCGAAGGTGTGGTTATCATCGGGACCCCTCATAGAAGTGGTCTTTGTGAGAATCAAGAATCCATACTCTCCAGTCTTTCTCCCAATAAATTAGACGACTTTTGACCGCCCATCTATTTTAAAAAAATCCCCATGTTCTGCAGCATTTAACAGCTGAGGTGCAGTATCTTAAAAATGTAAAAGCCAAATTCATTTTCAAAATATTGGCTCGATGTTTAGCACTCTAGCTACATTTTGATTAGCATCGTTATTTGTGCGTCGTTTACATTTCAATAGATATCGTCACACTCAATATGATAAATGCGCATAATATGTCTAAAAAAGAAAATGACATAAGCCTGTACTTATTACTAACATCATCAATCAAAACGCTTTATTTAATGATTTTCCAGAATTAACTAAAAATCACAGGATACTCACGTACGCGTTCGCGGTGATATCGCGCGGCCTACTCATGAGGAAGAGCCCCCTGTGCCTCGAAACTAGTAGAGCTTTTCTCAATTTTTCACGTTTGTAACTTGCAATTTTTAGTTAATTAAGTATGTCTCACGATAGTTATTATAAAAACTTTATCCAAAATTCATCAGATTTTATGCGAGGTTCATAGGACCTTTTTTAAGTGGAGAAAATAATCCAATGACTTCTCCCGCCTTAAATGAGGCTAGAGGGAGTGTCAAACAATTACTGACTAAAAACCACCCCGTTCCTACTTCTGCTTTGAACCGAAACCTCGGTAGCTCGTTAAGTAACCGGCAGCTAATTTCATACGACTTGAGTGGACATATCTACATTGTTACTGAAAAATCGATCAATTAGTTCTTTTGACCACTTTAATGCAAGATTTCTTTTTTTTCCTAATTCTTAAGCAGACTTTATGATGTTCCAACCTTTTAACTCCAGCTTTTTCTTTCCCTTTTTATACACAAATTTTCTTAGTACATACAACACTCAACTTTACTTAGAAGATTCCAACTTAAGAGTGTCTAACACAAGTTAGAGATAAGTGCAGCTTCTGTACTTATTATAAAAGTATTCAAGAACAAATTGTATTAAAGTCACGTAGCACAAAAAGTCGGGAGCAACGACCTCTTCCTTTATATTGGGTACATTCTTTCATTCTTGTATTTAGGAATTTCTCGCTGAGATCAAATGGGGTGTATAGCGAGTACAAGGGATGTACAGTTCTTAATGGATTTCGTCTTTAATTTCTATAATTACAGAGATAAAATCCAGTATTTAATAGTTTTTAGAAGTTGTCTGCTACTTCTGAAAATTGCACCGGGTGCAAACGGGTTACAGGGGCTCCGGCTCGAAGCGCAGGAGTAGGAACCCGTTCCTACTCCGTTCCGTAGTAGTAGTTCTGTTTCCGTTAAAAAACACCCCGGTGTTTTTTACTACTTTCTAGTCAGTAAGAGTCAGACTCCCTCCCGCCTCACCTGTGCCCCACCAAGAGTCTGACATTCACTTTTCGCTCTTAAAACGGTACGTACCAATACCAATCCTTTGAAGAAAATACGATATGGTTTGAAGAACAAAGTAGTCCTTATCAAATGATTTGTGCCTCATTGTAACAATATTTATTTCATACAAATTATAGCACCGCTTTCTTGCAACAAATTGCTATATATTTTTTACAAGGTTATCACTACTAATGGTACGAAAGAACACCATAATTTCCCCCAAGTTTATCCCCAGAATTATTCATGATGGAAGTACAGTAATAAATATTGGACACAACCCACACCTCTCTCCAATTACGGTACAACTCAATGGGATAATAAAAGAGGAAGGGTAAAGAAAGGTTAAATTATGGTGTAATGTAAATATATGATACATAGAGCTTGTACGGTATATAATGGCTTTGTAAGTACATATCTCGGATTACATATTAGTTACAGTTTTTGTTTATAACAAACATTGTCCCACAATTTTTTTTTTTTTTAAGGGGGGAAAATCATCGAATGACTGCTCCCGCCTGGGTGAGGCGGAAGGGAGTGTCAGACTCTTACTGACTAAAAACCACCACGTTCCTTGTCCTGCACGTCGAGCCGGAGCCCCGGTTACCCGTTAGGTTCTCCGCGACATTGTCCCACAATAGGATCAGACAAAAAGTTGTCCCGTGCTCGAATTGAACCCGCTACACGTTGCGCGGCAGCCCAGTTATCGCGCCAACTGTGCAGTCTGAGTCAGAGACATTTATACTTACTATTAGTAGCGACCCGCCCCGGCTTCGCATGGGTGCAATATGCATGTATTATACCTCTATATGTCGCAGCGTCAATAATTTAAGCGCCATCTATGGCTTCGCACATAAACTACGTCGCAGCGTCAGTAATTCAAGTGCCATCTATCGCCTTACATGCTAACTAATTGTTTAGTATTGGAAACGTCAAGCGGTATGCTTGGGTGTAGTCGATGCATCGTGGTGACAGGACGGATGGGCAACTGTCAGTGTCATCTGACAGCTGTCATGTGATTGGAATGAGTAATTGGAAATATTGGAATGGTCAAGGCACTTTGGAACGGAACGTGATCGCAAACGGTTGATTTTAGAATAACCAAAAAGTGAAGTCACCACGTTGCTTCGAATTCACCGCGTTTCCAATTCAAATCGTACTACATCGATTCGATCGTGTAATCATCTTGTAATCTGTGCCATGTAGTGATTAAACCAATTGTCATACTACGCTTTGAGACTATTATTTCAAGTTTCTCATCATGTCTGACCATTCTGATAGCGAGGGCCTCGAACTACCTTCGTTATATATAAAAAGAAAAGAGTAACTCTATCAAAATCCTTTGTGCAATTTTAAATCTTATACCTCTAATATGTATACGTAAAAGTATTCCATATTTGCAATTCATCATTGCATACATTCCATACAAAACTGATATAACTATGTTAATACTTAGTGAAATTCGTAGTGAAAACGATTTGCAAAGAGTGAATTCCTATGTGTCAATTAGATATGTAAATTGTAACTCAAGGCCAACATTTTACAGTTCATCTAGTTTATATTTTTAATAAATTAATAAATAATGGCTGATTATGGGCCTTTCTGAAAACTTTTTGGAGCATGCACGTGTTTTAGAAAGCATTTCATATCGTGGGCAGAATCTTCGGGAAATGCAAGTTGTTTTTGAATTACCGGAGCCTGAATTTGTTGGACAGTTTCGCGTTAATAAAAATGTGTGTCGCGGAAAAATGCCGAATTGGGTCGGTTTATACCCTACTGACCTTTTTGTTATAATGAGAATACACAAACATTGAAAATATGATTCCTGTTAGACTTTTATCGAAAGACACCTTTATTCCACTCCCCTTTAGGGAAAATGAGGCGATAAAGTTGTGAATGAAGAAAATAACAATACTTATCGTACCAGTTCACCAAAAGCATTCGTCCAAAATAAATTCTTACGCGTCTCGAGAGAAATTCAGTGAAAAGATCATAAGTATCTATTTGTTCGATAACAAATGATAAGAAAATAATACCCTACGCTTACTGCCACCGACATTTTGGACCCTTGAGTATACAGAAATGGATCCGTTTAAATAATACAACAGTTTTATACTGTTCGAAAGTGCGTAGGTTATATTGTAAAACCTTACACATTAGATAAAGTTGTTGTTTAAGATCGCCCACTTTAACCTCTATATTATGTATTCTAAGCATTAATTTATTAACGAATAACACAATTTTAATGTTAATTTTAAATAGAACCAGTAGATTTTTCTGTCGTGGTGGCCCGGAATTTAACATGGCCGCTTCTCATACATGATGGTGCGGGTTCGAAACCTACCAACGGCAAGTACCAATGTGACTTTTTCCGAGTTATATGTACTTTCTAAGATTATCTAGACACCATTGACAAACGATGAAGAAAAACATCGTGAGGAAACCTGGGCTTATAATTTCTAATTATAAGTTTAAAATCGCATTGAGTAAGCGTGGTGATTAATGCCCAAACTATCCCCGTGTGACAAGACGCTTTGCTCAGCAATGGGCACTTATAGGCTGTCGATGATGAGATTATTCTGTGAATAAAATAAATTGCCATTAAACGTTACTCATTGTTCAATTACCTACACCCTACGACACATGTCCAAAAACCCTTAACTACGGAGCTACGTCATTTTCCCTTTTAAATCTAAAAGCCTTGTATCCTTGTATCAAATAATTATGTTTATATGTACATAGAGACCTTCGAGTCCAAACAATAGAAAGGTTATTTACGAAAGGGTTCGTGATATTACAATTCGTATGTGCGACCAGAATGATGGTCACATTATCTGCACATTCTAGAGGTATTATCATCTCGTGTTTGGCGTAAGTACACTTAAGAGCAAAGAAACAGAGCCACTAGTGTTTTTTTTATATACCTCTACAGGGCGACTTGTGTATTGACAACTAATTAAAACTAAATTCACTTAAATCAAACAAGTAGTTTTTTATTTATTGATGTTTTTGTAGTTCGATCGGGATTATTTAACCAAAACACCTCGGAATGAGCAAATAGCTTCACTTTTCAATTTCTATTGCTGACGTTCCTGGCCTTCCTGGAGTAATTGAAATAAATAATTTTGACTGTTGACTTTTGACTTTTGAAAACCGAAAATGTTGAATATCTCAGAAACTAGCCACTTTCGGACCAGAGACCTCAGGGAAAATTTGTAGGAAATTAGTTGTATTATCACCTCCCGAGGGGAATACGTCGAGTTACAAGTCACCCTGTATATTTGATGAGCCGACGTTTGACCACTATCTCGCCTGGTGGTAAGCGATGATGCGGTATACGATGCAGCACGTCGTCCCATAAACAACCTATTCACTCGGACCTTGAAGACACCCAGGGAAATACAGAATCTGCCAAAGAATTCCACTCCTTGGCAGTACGCACAACAATCTTCTATAACTTTCAAGTGTGGGAGAGTCATGCTTCGGCACGAATGGGCCGGCTCCACCGGAGTGATACCACGGCCTCACCGAAAACCGACGTGAAGCAACGCTTGCGTTGTGTTTCGTCGTGTGAGTGAGGTTACCGGAGGCCCAATTACCCTCCCCTTCCCCAATCTCCCCAATCCCTGAATCCCCAACGAACTCATAATTCCCAAAAAGCCGGTAACGCACTTGTAACGCCTCTGGTGCTCCAGGTGTCCATGGGCGACGCCGATTGCTTACCATCAGGTGATCCGTCTGCTCGTTTACCGTCTTATGCCATTTGTTCGGAAACGTCTCGGACATCTCGATGACGTCGATGGAGGCGGCACTGGCGGTGGCATCAGAGGGGGGACAGCGCTGCGCGGGGATCAACATATACGAGGACGAGGATCGCGGCCCGCACTTTTCCACTCGATTAGCTGTGAGCACTGTACGCGTTGCGCGCCGTATATTTGTAAAGGCACACCTACCTTCCGTCGAATAAACCAGTACCTTTAATCAGCATCATCATTTATACAGTCCAAAAAACTCTCCCCAACATATTGGTCCTTCGCAAGAAAGAAGTAAACAACGGAGGCAGACGTGCAATACTACGGGCGTGGGCATTTTGCAGTGCATGAAAAGGCCAACGTGGCGCACACATCTCCGAGAAAGAAAAAATCGGCGAGAACGAACGGCTAACTGTGGCTACTGATCGGTAAATAGTGTGTCGTTCCAATTAAACATTTCTGTCCCTTTTTTATAGTTTCGTTAATTCTCCCTGCTTTGTTGGCCATTTAAATCTGTTCCATTTTTTCCCATATTTATTAGTCATCGCATTCATCTCGATTCACATTTTTCTGGCGTGTTTATCGCTCAATTAATTGTAGATGCATCGCTGCATAAATATTTAGTAGCAAGCAAAAAAAAAAACAAGAAACACGTGGTAGCTTGACCGCTCATTTACTTAAGGTGGACACCTGTCGATTTGCAATTTATTTACTTTCATAATGGAGACTAAACTTAAAGAATTAGTTAAGAAACGTGCCAGCTGTAAAGCTAAGCTTACGCTTTTCAGTAACTATTTAAATGTAGTCCTTTCTTGTTCACGATTAAGTGATTTACAAGTAACAGAGCTAGAAACCCGAATTGATAAAATGGATTTATTATACAATGACTATGATAAAATACAGGGGGATATCGAGCTTCTGATGGAGGACTCCACCGAGGCATTGAGTGATCGTGAAGCTTTTCAAAACCACCACCACCGGTGCGACGTCAGCATGGCGAGCGAAGAGCCAGCGTGTTGGTGAGTTCTGTACAAGCTTCAGATATCAATGACGTCACACAGTCTAAACACAGTGTTGTGAAATTACCTCAGATTAGTTTGCCACATTTTGATGGAAACTATCAGCATTGGCTCGAGTTTAGAGACACATTTGATTCTCTAATACACAAGAACACGTTGTTGGACGATATAAGTAAATTCCACTATCTTAGGTCCTCGTTAAAGGGTGCTGCTGCCTTAATTATTAGAAGTTTGGATTTTAATTCTGGTAACTATAGCATCGCCTGGGATCTATTGACGAAGCGGTATAATAATAATCGTCTTTTGGTAAATAATCATGTTCAATCGTTATATAATGTCGACCAAATAGAAAAGGAGTCTAGCAAAGCGGTACGTCATTTAGTCGATAGTACCACGAAGAATCTGAGGGCTTTAACAATTTTAGGACAACCCACGCAACACTGGGACACCTTAATTATTCATATAATGGCTAACAAATTAGATACTAAAACTTACATTCATTGGGAAGAATTTAGAAATACACTATCCGAGGCACCTACGTTGTCTCAATTTTTAACATTTTTAAATAACAGGGCAGACCTGTTGGAATCAGTTGAGGACTCTGAAGCTAATAAAAACAAAACTTCAACCAATAAATTAAATAAACAAAAAAGCTTTGCCGTAACATCAACTGATTGCAATAATGGTTCAAATAAAGGTTCGAGCTCAAATTGTCCTATGTGCAAACAAAGTCATGTTTTATTTAAGTGTGATATTTTTCGAAAACTGACTTCAGACGTTCGTAATCAGAAGGCTAAAGAATATAAAGTTTGTCTTAACTGTTTAAACCCGGGCCATTCCGAAAATAAATGTAAATTGTGGGCTCGGTGCAAGTATTGTAAGGCAAAACATAACACACTGTTACACGTGAACAAAGACAGTGAGCCGCCTATCAGTAATCAAATAACAGATAATGTTACTTTAACTGCCAAAGCCATACAGAATACTACTTCGTCCACCGTATTGCTTTCCACAGCGAGGGTGAAGGTGCGAGATAGCAGCGGCCGCAGCCACGCAGCGAGGGTGCTGCTGGACAACGGCAGTACTGCAAACTTTATAACTGAGGAGTTGTGTGGTAAGCTGGGTTCACTTAAACGTAACGTAAACTCCAGAATAACGGGTATTAACCAGCAAACTTGTAAAATCACACAGTCTTGTTCCTTAACCTTTGAATCTTACTCGGGTATTTTTAAAACAACTATTGATTGTTTAGTATTACCAGAGATAACTAAATCATTACCGTCTACATTAATTGACATTAGTACTATTCCACTGCCATCAGGCATCTGTCTAGCTGACCCTCACTATTATAAATCGTCAAGCGTAGACATATTACTAGGTGCTGAACAGTTCTGGAATATTTTAGGTACTAAAACAATACATTTAGGAAAGTATCAACCTAGATTATACGAATCTAAATTAGGATGGCTTATTTCTGGGTATATTGTGCAACCTAGTCCATTCCGTGACCAACCAGTGTGTAATTTCATGCAGGAAATAAAACCTGAACTCACTCGGTTCTGGGAACTAGATTCAATATTAGAAAAACATTCATTGTCTGCCGAAGAACGTGCATGTGAGGCACATTTTTTGCGCAGTACTACTCGTGGCGAAGACGGGCGTTTTATTGTAACAATGCCATTTAAACAGTCACCTGAAGTCTTAGGTGACTCATTCCAAATGGCGAAAGCTCGATTTCTTTCACTGGAACGTAGATTTGAACGTGATCTCTTATTTAAATGTAGGTACATCGATTTTATGCGCGAATACCTGCAACTAGGGCATGTGTCTGTAGTTAATAATTCAAATGATAACATAAGTTATTATTTACCACATCACGGTGTTATGCGCGAGTAAAGTACTACAACTAAATTAAGAGTTGTCTTTGACGCGTCAGCTGTGACAACTTCAGGCATCTCTTTAAATCACCTACAAATGATCGGTCCGACCGTACAGGATGATCTTTATTCCATTTTGCTACGTTTTCGACAACATAGATACATAGTATCAGCGGATGTTGAGAAAATGTACAGAGCTATAGAATTGAATAAATCTCAACGCTCTTTACAAAAAATCTTATTTAGATTTAACCAACATGAACCGCTTAAAACCTATGTTCTTAATACAGTTACTTATGGTACAGCTTCGGCACCATATTTAGCGACTAAAGCACTCGTAAGTCTCGCTTCACAAGCGTCAAATGATGACGTAAAACAAGCTATACAACGAGACATGTACGTTGATGATTATCTTGGGGGCAGTGACACTGAGTCCGCCACCATACAGTTATGCAAGGAGGTGAGTTCGATTCTAGCATCAGCTCAATTCAAATTAAGGAAATGGCAATCTAACAGCCCACAAGTGATAAAAGCTATAATATCATCCCTTGATCAGTATGATAATAACATTCTCGATTTAAATCGTAATCAATTTCATAACACTTCTAAAGTATTGGGCTTAAACTGGGTTTGCGATGTAGATCAGTTAACTTTTTCTATAAATCTACCTCCAACCAATGAAATAACTAAACGTTACATTTTATCTTGCATTAGTCAAATCTTTGACCCATTAGGTCTAGTAGGACCATGTGTGGTATTGGCAAAAATGACAATGCAAAAATTATGGTTAGAAAAATGTTCGTGGGACGAACCGGTTTCTCGTGAGACTCAAGAATGTTGGTCGTCATTCGTCACTACGTTATCGTATTTGAATAATTTAAATATACAACGGCATGCATTTCATTTTAATTATAAATCAATTGAGTTGCATATTTTCACAGATGCATCCGAGCGCGCCTATGGGGCATGTGTGTATGTTCGTTGCCTAAATAATGATGGGACAACGACAGTTCACCTTTTAACTTCCAAAAATAAGATCGCTCCCATTAAACATATAACCATACCTCGTCTTGAACTGTGCGGGGCCTTGTTGGGAGCAAGACTGTGTGCAAAGGTAGTAGCCTCATTAACTATTAAAATAAATAAGTTTTATTATTGGTGTGATTCAACGATAGTTTTCTGTTGGTTATCTACATCACCGAATAAATTAAAGCCTTTTGTCCGTAACCGTGTCAGTGCGATACAAGAAAGTACCGGGGAAAATTCTTGGAGATACGTGTCGTCTAAAGAGAACCCGGCGGACTTAGTATCTCGCGGGCTGAGGGCCGATCAAATCGGCACCTGTAAATTGTGGTGGTCGGGCCCAGACTTTTTAAAATTAGGTGAAGTACATTGGCCTAAAATACCAAATACAGGTTCTAATCCCGACATATCTGAAATTAAAGTTCACCTAGTGGACAGTTGTCAATTAACTCAATCAGCTATTAGTAGTTTGATTAGTAATAAATCTAACTTAAACATATTAACACGTATAATCGCTTATATACTTAGGTTCGTTTTTAATTTAAAAAATTCTAAAGTCAAGCGGTGTGGTCATTTATCTCGTGATGAATTAAATGAGGCATTTACTGTCATGTTACGTATCAGTCAAATGGAAATGTTTCCTGACGAATACAAAACACTTAGTTTAAAACGGCCATTATCTAGAAAAAATAGGCTTGTTTCTTTGTCTCCGTTTTTGGATGATCGAGGTGTAATTCGCGTGGGTGGCAGGTTAGATAACGCTAATTATAGTTACGACACAAAACATCCAATATTGCTAGATAGTAAACATCATATCACAAAAATATTATTTCATCGTGAAGCTTAATATGAGCTTATGCACGCAGGGTCACAACTTCTTTTATCGCACATTCGTCAAACTTACTGGCCTTTAGGAGGCAGAAATCTATCTAAAGGTACATTCAGAGAATGTGTCAAATGTTTCCGATTTAGATCTCAGGCGGTGCAACCAATCATGGGTCAACTACCACCCACGAGGACACAGCTTGAATTTCCGTTTTATAATTGTAGTGTAGACTACGCCGGACCAATGCTGATAGCTGACCGTAAAGGCAGAGGTACCAGACTCATTAAGTCTTATATCTGTGTATTTGTCTGTTTGGCAGTAAAGGCCGTCCATCTGGAGCTTGTGACGGATCTCACCAAAGACGCTTATCTTGCTGCGTTAAAGAGATTCGTTGCTCGTCGGGGTAAACCACACAGCATCCTCTCTGATAACGGCACAGCGTTTGTGGGCGTATTTAATGAGCTTGCACAATTCTTAACTAATTCAAATTTAGGAACCGATCTTGCACAAGAAGGAATAAAGTTTAGTTTTACTCCTCCTTATAGTCCGCACTTCAATGGTATAACAGAGGCCGCCGTTAAGTCTACTAAAAGGCATTTAAAAACTATTGTTCATTCTTCTCATTTAACATATGAAGAGATGAACACATACTTAGTCCAAATTGAGGCTATATTGAATTCCCGCCCCCTTGTTGCTCTTTCTTCGTCTCCTGACGACCTTACCGCTCTAACTCCTTCGCATTTCTTAATTGGACGACCGCTAATATCCGTTTCTCAGCCGCAGGTACATTCTGTGAACATCACTCGATTGGACCGCTACAAAAGAATTGAACATTTACGGCAACACTTTTGGAACCGTTTCAGTCATGAATATGTTGTCATGTTGCAGCAGAGAACTAGATGGCATGCGTCCACAGGCGAACTTAAAGTGAATCAGTTGGTTCTGATTAAAGAGAAAACGCAACAACCACTGCATTGGCTATTAGGTCGTATCGTCAAGGTGTTTCCTGGTGCTGATGGCGTCACGAGAATAGCGGAAATTAAAACCAAGAAGGGCGACATCACCAGGGCTTTCAACAACATATGTCCTTTACCTATTGAAGACGATGTTTCAACCCGGGCAGGATGTTCGGAAACGTCTCGGACATCTCGATGACGTCGATGGAGGCGGCACTGGCGGTGGCATCAGAGGGGGGACAGCGCTGCGCGGGGATCAACATATACGAGGACGAGGATCGCGGCCCGCTCTTTTCCACTCGATTAGCTGTGAGCACTGTACGCGTTGCGCGCCGTATATTTGTAAAGGCACACCTACCTTCCGTCGAATAAACCAGTACCTTTAATCAGCATCATCATTTATACAGTCCAAAAAACTCTCCCCAACACCATTAACAAAAAAAAAACTTTAAAAGCAATATTCCTTTTTCAACGAACTGCTCTCATTTTATGACAAATGTTGCAATTAGTCCAGTCTGCCTCCCATGGGGCTAGGCATAGACTATGGAACGCCAATTGCTAAAATACTTATATCACAAAATTATATTTATCAAGAAATGAAAAAGAAAAAAGGGTAGTGGAGGCTCCGTGTATTTGCCCCCGAGTGTAGATTGAATTCAGGGTTGTTTATAACCCTTAAAGGGTCCTTATCTATTTGAATCTCCATCTTTTAAGTGGTTGGGGCTGCAACCAACTTACCTATATTTTGTGATATTAAACGTTTATAATCTTATTCATGTTAAAAATAGACTCAACTGCTCATTGTTCTGAAAGCATGTAATTTTATTCATGTACTGATGAAAGTAGAAACTGTTCGATTTAAGAATACACAATTTGGTTATTACACAGTGCTATGGTTAAGTAAAGTTATTCCTTTGACAAAATTATATGAGTATTGAAAAATACTAAACAGTTGAATACTCAATTATTATCATAACCTTAAAATCTACCCCGGATAGGGGATATTGGGAAATCCTTCATAGTATCAATTCACCCTATTTTACCGTAGATAGAAATTCAACAACCCTTTCACAGTTTCACTGAAGTCAAGAATCTAATCCTTAAGTTGAACGACCTATACACAAAACCTTTAAACTAACTAAACAAACTTTCAGTCGAATAAACTAGAACTATCCCGCAATTAATAGTCAGCAAGGTGTTGATAAATCTTTTTTACAAACGGCAGCACATCAATAAATTCCTTTCTATTAAATTCTAAATCCATTTTAGACTTTATTTGTTTCGGTACAAAGTTGAAATCAGAAAATTGACAGATAGGCGCAGGTTTATCTACTGGCATCTGCACAATTGAAGACGCTTTGTTTTTGAGAATCTGGGCGTCAATGACGAAGCAAAGGTATTGTAATTAAAATTTAAGTCTTAGGGACGCTGAATAAACATTGATTATATCAAGGACTGGAACTGAGGAGAATATAAACTAAACATTGTCGTACACACACCTTTCTTTATGGGACAAGCCCGCCATAACCTCCAAAAAACCGCTGCAACTCCTGAGCACCAGGATCTACAGTAGATACAACCATGAAAACACCGGAACACTGAAGTCCGGCGCGTCCCAGGGACATGAGTAACTGTCTTGGTTCCCGCAACGAAGATCATCAGAAGATATTATAAGAGAAGAAAAAAACGATAGTTTCCGCTTCCCTCGGTGAATTACTGCAAGAGACAGAATGAAATAAGCCTAAAGGCACAATAAGAGACTGTACAACTGTGTGAAGCCCAGTCGCCAAGCACCACGCAAAATTGACTAAAAACTAAGTGAGTTCTATGTGTGATTGTTTTACTTGCTTCCAATAATAGGTATGGCAAAAGCGCCTAAACGCACAGTATTTTTTTCTAGATTCCACAAGGTCCATATAATCCGAAAAAATTAAATTATATAACATAATCTTACGTCTTAGCTTCCGCCAACATCTTCGCCTGGGTTCTTCGAATATGCATATGACTATATGACTGCACAGTTGGCGCTGTTTTTTTTTTAAGGGGGGAAAATTATCGAATGTTATTGTATTGTTCCCATAGAAACTTTTATTGAGTGCACGATTGGCGTGGTGGCTGGGCAAGTGGCTGCCGTGCAATGTATCGCGGGTTGGATTCCCGCACAGAAACAACTCTTTCTGTGATCCACAGATAACTGTTCTAGGTTTGTGTGTCTTTTGTTTGTGAAGGAAGGAGAAAATCCTAGTGTTGGGCAAAATATTTATAAAAGAAAAGTAGCCCTTTTGTTAGACAAGATTGTTATACAATCTATCACTGTACAAAATTACGTTCAGACCCTTTCAGTATTGGAGTGAGTGAGAGTAATAAACGAACAAATGCAAAAGTTTGAAAGAAGGCCTCAAAGTCTCGCATTTATAATGTTAATAAGATTTATATTGTCATTTTCCCATCACTCAGTGGCGTGCACAGGTTTTCGAGACAGGGTAGGCAACTAAATATCGTATGATTAAACCCCTCCCCCCCCCCGCCGGTCATACAATCATACTCACACAAGACAGGTACATGTACATACATAATATATTTTGAAAAATGCGTTCAAGAATATTGTGGTGTATTCTTTCGCCAAATTACATACACTGACATCTCGCGTATTTTTTGTGAAGTACTTCATCACCTATTGATTAAGTCAACAAAACTTACAAATAATGAAGGATCTATTATTTATTTTAATAACGAAGCATAAATTTGAAGAACCAAATTTCATTATGGAATTGTTAAGTTTAATCAATCTGTTCAAAATCATAATATATTACGAATTTAAGAGCGTAGGTACTTACCTACATTATGTCAACAAACAAAACAATAACAAGCGCGGCCGGCTGTGGCCGACCTGAGTCTATGCGGTACATTTGTTATTATTACATTACATAATTATTAATTAGAATTAATATGTGAATCAGTACAACCCGAAGTCTAAGTTGATATTTTTAAGAATTATCAAACAATAAACAAGAAATCAAATAACAGATCCCTTATAGTAAGTACATATTTTTTTTTATATATAGTACATTACCTACCTTTTACTTGGGTCAATTCTCGTAACTCGAGTACACAGAGGTGTACTCGAGTTACGAGAATATATATAGGCAGAGGCCTATGGTCATTACTTGAATCTAGTCCTATAAAGGACATTTTCTTGCGAAATCTTACTGTTTTTACTTTCAACAAACACATAAAATTACCTATTATTCACACAAACTTCACAATCGAATAATATACCTAGGTACTTGTACTAGAAACTGATAAACAAATACACTATTTGAAAAACCTACACATATATTTAACTACTACTACACATTTATGCAACTTTATGTTTAAAACTATTTCCTAATAATTTAAACGAAAACATAAACAAAGCGATCGCACATCACATGAAAACAATATGGCCGAAAACATTGGAAATGAATTGAAGTCATTACCAATAGTCAATTGAGTGTTTATTAGAGGTATAATAAAAATGTAGCTTAAAAATTAAGGTAATGCAGCGTTTAATTTCAAAAAAACAAAGGTTAATTTAGTAAGTCAAATGAAATTGCATCATCGTCTAAAACCAATATTTCATACTAAAAAACATTCATTCATATAATTTGAAACGTTGTCAATGGCGCCATCTTGAAGTTTCAATAACTTCCTTTTAACTTTTATAATACTAAAGACAACTCCTCGTTTAAAATTTCTATAAACCGACAAAGCGTAAAAAATTTACGCTTTAATTAAAACACTTAAAACATATTTGTTAAATACGCAATTATAAAAATACATTCGCATTATATCGAACGAGTTCAGAAGTTTCAACAAAAAATTCAATAGATGGCGCTGGTGTACTCCATTCATCAGTACTTTACGATATACAGATTTTATCAATTTAAATCCTTTTATGATTTAATTGTTTTTAAAAATACAATAACTTGTTGCTGTTTTATTGTTTTAGAATTCTTAATAAAATACGATCGTTTTCCAAGTGATGAACAAACGGTCCTCTAATTTTTTAGTTGCAAACATTTTGTCAAGCAAAAGGAATCGTGTAATATAATTATGAATGGTTATTCTGTACCGTGACCATGGTCGTGAACTACACGCATGCGCGGTGCATACTTTTGGTACATTACTTTCGTGACGTCACAACTAGCAGCCAAGATTTAAGGAATAGCAGCGCATGCGTGGTGCGTGCGGGGCGCATTCATTGTTTTACAAAGGCGCATATTTATGTTAGCCGTTTTTTTACAAACTTTTATTATATTATTGAATTTTAATAAACGCGTTTGTACATTTTATGTATGTTATATATTCACGGTATTTATAGGTAGGCAAAGCCTTTTCGTCTATATGGACTGCACGCCACTGCATCACTACATTAACCAGTCATTATACCATAAACATTAATTAGACTACAACAATTCAAATTAATAAAGTTTGCAAACTTTATCAATCAATATTAATTTGATATAATACTGATAATATTGGTTACTGCCTAACGAGGCAGTTGCATATTAGATACGGCACTTAATGCCATTGTACAATGTTATCTACACCCACTTTTCACTATTTATGTTATGAGTCCCATGTAATAGGGGGTGAGCCTATTGCCATATACCGGTCACATTTCCAGACTCCGTGCTACTATTGAGATTTTTTTTTAAAAACCCGTTAATACTTTGCCCGGCCCGGGAATCGAACCCGAGACCCCTTGCCCGGTAGTCGCACTTGCGACCACTCGGCCAACGAGGCACTCGAGGGCAACGAGGGGGGGGGGGATTATGACATCACTAAAAGGGCTCGTTCATTAGCCGTCCACACTGTCTATATTCTTATCATTCACTTTATTGTTATTAACCCAGGCTTTACAGATCCAAACAGTGTTAAAAAATCCGATTACTTGCAAGACTAAAATCTATCTCCGAAATAGTATAATTATATCGAACTCTGTTCTGTGAACAACAAGTCCTGTTTTTGTGTAACGTTGTTATTTACCAAACAAGTTTTGGAGATCTTGTTTATTGGACTTTGGACGTGTTTTTTGTGAACAACATACTAATTTGAAATTGCGGTTGGACCTTGAACGATCTAGTTGATATCTTGAACGGTTTAGTTCCGCGCGTCATCAACTTAATTTTATTTTTGCTACCAACTTGAAATACGGCGTAGGTATTGAAGATTGATGTTTGGAGAATATTAAATTTTGTTTTATATCAATATAAGACTAAATCTTATGATTTAGAATTAAAAAAGACTAATATGTTGTTTCTTAACTCATCGAGCACCGTCATTATAGACACAATTATAGAACAATAGGTTGCGGTCAACGGTGACCGCTTGGTGTTTGACAGTTTAAAATGAAGAAACGACAGTTTAATTCTTCCGTAATAATATTCTTATACCTCTAATATTGACGTTTAACAAGAACACAGCCTATTTGAAAACAGTAATCACTTCAAAATTTAAAAAAAATCAAAAGTACTAAATTATGGTTTAATAGTTGAAATAAATACTGCGTCGTTGGCCGAGTGGTCGCAAGTGCGACTGCTGGGCAAGGGGTCTCGGGTTCGATTCCCGGGTCGGGCAAAGTATTACTGGGTTTTTAAAAAAAATCTCAATAGTAGCACGGAGTCTGGAAATGTGACCGGTATATGGCAATAGGCTCACCCCCTATTACATGGGACTCATAACATAAATAGTGAAAAGTGGGTGTTACTTCTGTGTGCACCTCTGCCTACCCCTTCGGGGATAAAAGGCGTGATGTTATGTTATGTTATGTTATAATCCCCCATCATTTGATGATTCATTTGTAAATTTGCAGACGGATAGCCATTTTAAAACATAATCTGTTTTAAATTCACATGAAACCCAAATAATATTGACGCTTATGGACTTTTTGCCTTCTCTTTCACATACATTAACAGCCTTTTCTTACATGGAGAAGGTTTGAGAATTAATCATGAGGGTTGACTTCTCTTTCAAATAAGCTGTAATTGGATTATGAGTGTCGACGTATTGAGTCTCAGAGGAATCAGGTTTTTAGTTTTAAGAGCTTTGATATTGGTTTTTATCACAGTGTTTTAGCGTCACCATTGTCATCTGACGCTAGAAAATTGTATAGTTTAATTATTTTGTATTTGAGCTTAAGGGCTAGTTAAACCTATAAACGGTTTAATTGCTTTATTTTTAGTATTGATTTTTGTATCCTATAATAGAGCTGATATTTTCCTCTACGGAAAAAAGCCCTTCTTATTAAATAAAGATTAAAAAAAAGCCCTAATTGGATATAGATATGATTTAATGTAACAATGTACAACTTTACACACCCATGTACGACAACAGGAAAATTATACCTTTAGCTTAACAAGGAATACTAAAGCCGCTGTCTGCGCAGATCATGACTTAGCAAACAGTATTACTACGAAGTTCATTGAACTGTTATTTATAATGTCTGTACAGGCGTACTCATGGAGATAAAATGCGAACGTAAACATGGGTTGTCACATACAAGGCTTTTCAATATAAAAGGGTTCTGTATTTAAGAAATTGTAGTATAATAATTTTCTACGTTTACTGTTTTCTTTGTTTGTAGTCTGACCAGCAGCTGTAGCCAAATGCCACATAGCGCTTGTCTACCTCTACATGTAGACTAAAAAACCAAATTATATGGGATTAACGTAAATTTTAACAGTGTCAGTGTCATCCCCATACATTTAGTTTTCTATTCTCTCGGTAGACAAGCGCTAAAGTGGCGTTTGGCTAAAGGCACTGAGTATCGAACCTGATTCCTTGTAGCGCAGACAGCATAGTGATATACATTTGACAGTGACCTGTAATAAATCTAACCTTTTACTTCAATCTCTAGTACGTCTATAAAGCGTTAATATTATGGCAAACAGACCACTACAGTTGGAGCCCAGTCCGGGCTGATGTCGATCCAGAGGTGCGGACGACTTAACAGGTTGCTGGGGCTCGAAGAGCAGGAGTAGAGACAAAGGGGTTTTTAGTCAATAAGAGTTTAACACTCCCTCTCGTTTTATCCAAGACGGGAGAAATCATTGGATGATTCCTCCCACCGCCCCCTCCAAAACATCTTATGTCCTTTGTAAACACATAGACCACCAGAGTCGCGGCTATGGTAATAGTCATGTTGATATCGAAGCCATTAAGTTCAGCAAGACCACCAGGGAATAAAAGTTAGTTTATCAGTTCTTGTTTGATTCAGTGAGCGTGTATTTAGTGCTTTTTTTTTTTAATATTATAGATTATTTCTCCACGGACTCTAGGTCCGTGCCCTTGTCATACAGTTTTTTAATTATAATACATCTAGTCAATTTTTATAAAGTAAAGAGGGAACCTAGTTACACACTACAATTAACTACATCTATAATTATTACCAAAAGTATAGGTTACATAATAATTAGGCACTATTTATTTATTTCTATTTCAAAGGCTTTACGAAACCAGCCCACCAACAAGATGGGAGAGCCGACCTGACCCAGCAGAAGGCACCCGTTCACGAGTATGACGTGTGTGTCAGCAATTGGTCCGGTCAACCTTTTTATTGGGAACGGAACAACCCAACACACAGCGCCACCGACTGTAGGACATTTATGTGTGCATGACGCCTCAACCCTTGCCACATGGGCCGATTCCAATAAAGCGTACAATAGTCCAAAGTCAATTGATGAAGGGGTGACTTTGGAATCATCGCCCCCGAGAACCTTTTTATCTCGAGGGATCTCACGAACGACCTGGACGAGTATATGCCACTGTAAACTGTGCTGAGGGCATACGCCACATCCATTGGATTTCTGTGGGTACACATCAATTCCTGGCTTATGGGCGTGATATATGTAGGGCGGCTGTAGAGTAGAGGGAAGAGGTTATCACGATCTATAAACGGAAGCTGATTTATGTCACCAATTAGAAGGACTTCCTTGGCTCGAGTTATTCGGGCGGCCATCACAACGGCTCCAAAGTGGTTCATGAGAGCCTCATCTACCATTAGTCGATGGCAGCTCTCTCGCTCCCCCAAGCCGTTTACTAGGATGGACGCCATTGTTCGAACCCTAGATTTGATGAGTCCTCCGATTCGGCAGGATAGTTTGCCTCTGAGGTCATTTGCTGCTTCGGTTGTCGTGGTGACAATTAGATCTTTGCCCGCTTCAATTATTCCGTATTTAGTGCTTTATATTACACGATTCTCAAGTTCTTGGAAGTTTGTATTCTCGGTACCCGAAAACCTTCAATGGTCGGAAAATATTATCCCTATAAAGTGGGTTTAGGCAAAAACTTATACATATATACCTTACAAGTCAACTTCAGTGTTTGAACTTATAAGTTGATTTAGGAACCAATAGGTAGGCGTGCTAAAGCCTTTGACTGCAAATAAAAACCTGTTGAAGGTAAATCCTCCGCTAACGTCGGTTACCCGTGACCCCCATGGCGTGTAACGTGTTAATTGTTGGCCACATCATTGTTTACCATCAAGTAAGATTCTAGACCTATGTGAGGAGTTAATCGCTGTATAGGCTCTAACCCAGTATTCTACCGACCCTCATCTACCGAGCTAATTACCGTACTTTCAATAAATGTTCCAGTTTTACTGTCTACCCACTTTCATTTAATATCCTACTAGGAATACCCCTGCCTAGGTTAGTTAAGATAAAGTAGCGTAGCGGTAACCGTAGCACCGTAGTAGGTTTAAAACAAAGTCTATTTGGCGGGATATAAAGTGTAGTCACCCCCTATTACATGGGACTCATAACATGAATATTGAAAAGTGGGTGTGACATTGTACAGTGGCATTAAGTGCCGTAATGTGCACCTCTGCATACCCCTTCGAGGATAAAAGGCTTCGGGGATAAAAATGTTTGAAGTGTCCTCCAGAAAGGAGGAGTGTCAATTCAGAGGGTGGCTGGTAATTAATAACTGGATGCAAAGACCACCTTTCAGATATCTGTATTTCGCCGTTTTTTACAATATGTCCTGCAGATCTCTAAAATAACTGCAAGTCATAGTGACTGTCGAGTCTAAAATTAGATGAGTTTTACCTATACATATACAATACAAGGCGTAGGAAAGCCCTCATAATTTATCATTATAATGTCCTTGAATATCTTTGGACTTTAAACAAAAATGAGCAAATCTTTTATCTATTTTCATCATCATGGGATAAAAATATACAAAATTGTTATCATCATATCCGCAATCGAGGATTATACAATAGAACGTTTTTATCTTTTGACCTGAATCTCCTAAATTGCTCGTGTAAAATTAATGTGATTGATGATTTAGATTATGATGACTGCCTCGTTGGCCGAGTGGTCGCGACTGCCGGGCAAGGGGTCTCGGGTTCGATTCCCGGGTCGGGCAAAGTATTACTAGGTTTCCACCAGGTGGCGCTGCTAAGTAAACACCAATCGAGTTACGCTCTCAGTATAAACACAAAAATAAAATATTTTAAAGTGAAAATTTAAGTAAATAATAATGAAGAACTGTGATGAATGACTTGATACATATGTGCTATTGTTATCTTGCCTCTACATACCATATTAGGCAAATAAATAACGAGTAAAAACTATAAGTGCTAAATGTCTATAAACATTGTGAATGAACGATTGAGTGCATAGAAGTACTAAAATTTATCAGTGCAACACTAAAACTATATAGTTATACTACCCAGTGCTATAATCTACACGATAATAGTAAAACAATAAAATCAGAAACCGTTGTGGAAAGATAATTTAAAATCAGTGACAATTATAGAAGTGAAGTGCCACCTGTATTCATAGTAAAGAACTAATAACAGCGATTTGTCGATAAAACAGATTATAAGTAATAAGGGAAAAAGTAAAATATAGGAGGTACTTTGTAATTTTAAGACATTTGGAATGAACGGATCTGTTATTTCGCCACTCAAGTAGATGTTCAGATGGCTCATTTAAGTTGACAACCTATCCACGCATGACAAGCATCGAGTTTGTATCCAGCTGACTACACTAAATATTTTTGCTCATTGATCATGTTTGCTACAATTTTTCTCGCATGTTTGCGTTTTTTATGGCTTTATTTGCTTTAGTTTTGATAAATTAGCATAGTCCTTTTTAATTGCTTGCTAATAATGGAGAACGTAACGAGGCGTAAACAACGACCCTTGACAGGCTCGCTAGAAAATCTTTCTAGCTTATCGAGTACGACGTTATTTGATGCTACTATGACCAGTTTACCAAGTACATCATTAAACGATAGTCAGACCGTAATCGACCTCAATGATACAATAAAGAAACTCACATTAGAGCTGCAAAGTGCGCATCAGGAAATAGAAAATTTAAATTGTGAAAATCAGCAGTTAAAATCTGATTTGGAAAAATCTCAGAGAGTTATAGAAACTTAGAGGTATAAAAAACTTCAGTTCTCCGAAATCAAAAGCCAAACGCCTATATCAGTACGGAAATATAAGAAACGAAAAACAAATGATGTTTCTACTCCTCTCAAAGTCAATACTCCTGTTTTTGGTTTGAATACACCAAATACTGATAAGCATTGTGTTGATCTGAGAGGGTGTCTACGGAACGCTCCATCTACCGAATCAGTATATATAACTCTGACAACTGACTTAAGTAAAAAAATGCATATAACTACCGAAAATCTTACGATAGTACCAAAACCCAAAGGTAAGGATAGTACTCAGTGCAAACAGACTAAGAAAAAGGTTGTTATTCTTGGAGATCAACAGGTTTGGAAAATACGGGAAACACTGCAAAAATTAATTGGTCCTGAGTGTATAGTGACTAGTTTTTGGAAAGCAGGAGCGTGAATGAAGGTAGTTATTAATTCTCAGAATGAAATTGTTCCAAACCTCACAATGAATGATTACGTCGTTATTATTGGAGGTACCAATGACTGTAACCCACGTGAATTTAAATATGGTGTCGAAAAATGGTTCAAAACTGTAGCAAACACTAATATAATTGTAACTGAAATTCCGTTTAACAGATATTTAAATGAAAAAAAATTGAATTATGAATTGAGGTTTATTTGTAGTGCCTTTAAAAATGTGAAATATATAGACATGAACTATATAAACGCTGTACCTCGCGGAATGTCTTTCGCAGTTAATCTTAGTCGTGGCTTATTAAGGCACGTTCTTAATTTGGATAATGCTCGTAAATACTTTGAATACCAACAACAATTACGCATTCTTCGGGAAACAAGTAATCATAAATGTACCCAAACGGACACCTTACTAAACCTTGATATTAAAGTCGCAACGTCAGAGGCAACTTCCAAATCTCCAGACAATCTTTTTCGAGTGTCAGTCTATTAACATTTTACATCAGAACATAAACGGATTGTTAAGTAAGTTGGACATTCTGAGTGTTAACTTAGACAATCTACGAGATAAAAAAATTGACGTAGATGTGATTTGTGTGACAGAGCATAATTTAATTAACCATGACATATCATTATTCACTATGCAATCCTTTACCATAGGTTCATTTATGTGTAGGAAGAATAGGCGTGGTGGGTCCTGTATTCTAATTAGACGTGGATTTAAATTCAAAACTATTGATGACATTGCAAAACACACAATAGTAAATGTCATTGAGTGCAGTGCTATAGAACTATTGAATCAGAATCTAGTTATAATATGTATATATAGACCACCTAAAACGAATCGAGAGGATACAGATTTATTTTTTAAGAAACTGAATGATATATTGCGTTGTTTTTCATATAAATCTAGAAAACTTATAGTTTGTGGGGATTTCAATATAGATATTCTCAAAAATAATAGAATCTCGGCTACTTATAAGCACATACTTGCAGAATTTAACTTGAAACTAGCTGTAACGACTCCCACTCGATTAATTAGTAATACGTGTATTGATCATTTCATACATAATAATGTTAATGGATGCAAATCTGATGTATTTGATTTAGGCCTGTCAGATCATTCAGCTCAATTATTGATTTGCCCCGTTAAATATAACCTTAAAATGATGTACTGGTATGTCGAAAGAAGAGTCTATTGTCAAGAAAGTATTATAAAATTTAAAAATTACCTACGCTCTCTAACATTTAATGATGTTTACGAAGAACTGGACCCAGATAATGCTTTTAGCAAGTTTCATGATATTTTCAGTCTTCTTTATAACTCATGCTTTCCCATAGTGAGAACCAAACGATCACTGAACTCTCGACCAAAATGGATCAGCAAAGGGATAAAAAACTGTTCTAAAAGAAAACGTGATTTGCTATGGATATACAGGAAAACAAAGAGTCAAAATGATAAGGTTACTTTAAAATTATACTCACAACGATTAAATCGAATCATTAAACAGACACAAAAGGCACAAAACACTTATTATATTAATACTGCGTTGAATAAATCCAAAGTTACATGGGACGTCATAAACAGAAGTAAGATGACCATACCACGAGATTACATTACTCAAATTAATATTGACGGAAAAATTATAACATAACCTATTGACATAGCTCATAAATTCAATGACTTCTACGTTGACCAAGTAAATTAAACCTTTAACAGTTAATGCTAATAATACTTTTAAATGTAAAATGACACATAAATACAATAACAATAATAATTCAATATTTATTAATCCTGTTACTCCCTCTGACATACTCAAAACAATCAAATCACTGAAGAATACAAATAGCACAGGTTATGATGGAATCTCAACAAAGATATTAAAGGAGGTTAATGATGTCATAAGTCCGGTTCTATGTCATGTTTACAATCTTTGTTTGCATCACGGTTATTTTCCGGAATTACTAAAAAAAACTATTGTTAAGCCACTATTTAAAAACAACGACAAAGAAAATATGTCATGTTACAGACCAATTGCACTTATTCCAATATTCTCAAAGGTCTTAGAAAAAATAATTTATAATAATTTTAACAACTTTTTTGAAAAATATAATCTTTTAGCGAACGAACAAATGGGATTCAGGAAAAGCAAAAATATTAACAGAGCAATTTACGAATTCCTAAAAATGGTAACTGTCAGTGTTGATAACAAAACACCTGTTTGTGCCTTATTTATGGACTTAACCAAAGCCTTTGCCTATGGGATTAGGGGTAATGCTCTAAGTCTTATAACGTCGTATCTACGTAATAGGAAACAAGCCACTGTGATAGCAAAATTCGATTGGATTACAAAAAAAGAAGTTGAATTTATTTCGGGCTATAGAGAATTGACGTATGGTGTACCCCAGGGAAGTGTCTTAGGGCCGCTCTTATTTATTTTATATATAAATGACTTTCCAAACGCTATGACTTTTCCAATGATTCTTTTCGCAGACGACAGCACCGCTATATTTTTTAATAAAAATATACATTACTTGAGGGCGAAGTAATTTCTGCTCTAAATTCTATTGTCCAATTGGCTTACATCTAATAATCTTTTAATAAATTTGGAAAAAACTAACCTAATGATATTCAGAAATACAGCTGTACCATCTTCAGATTTACATATCAAATACTTAACAAAGACAATTAGTGAAGTTAAAGTAGCAAAGTTTTTGGGATTAATGGTCGATCACAATTTAAATTGGAAAGCGCATGTAGAAAATGTGTGTGCCAGGTTGAATACGTTCTCATACATGCTATACATGCTTCGTAAAACTGTGGCTGTGCCAACCGCTATGACTGCCTATCATGCTTACGTATCATCTACGTTAAGATATGGCATAATTTTTTGGGGCAACTCAACCGAATGTGAGGCCGCATTTAAGTGTCAAAAAAAGTGTATACGAGCAATATGCAAACTAAAGGTAACGGATAGTTGTCAGCCATACTTTCGGAAGCTGAAAATTTTAACTCTGCCATGTCTATATATATTCGAAATTGCTGTTTTTGTTAAAAGTAATATGCAGATGTTTGATAAGCTTACTAGTACCAGATATAGAGGCAAAATTAGAAGTATTCGTAGTAAGTCTGCGTAAGAGTAAGAGTGTTTTTTGCATGTTATCCAAGATATACAACAAACTGCCATGTTGTATTTCAGAAATTGGGAACCTCAACTTGTTTAAACTGAAATGAAAAGAATTTCTCAATGACAAAGTGTACTATACTGTAAAAGATTATCTTGATGAACTTAAATGTCGTGCCATCTCTGTCACATTCATATTCTCGCGTCCGGCCTTAGTCCGGTCCATGATGCGGGGCAAAGAGGCCTGGGATGCCGTCAGCCGAGCAGTCATGCTAGCTAAGGAGGAGGCGGGGCGCGTGAGACAGCGAAGTGCTGCCTCCTCACAGCCCAGCCGTTGCGAAGGACACTCCGGGCGTCGGGGATCGCGGGACGATCTCCGGCCACCGTAAGCACGGGTCTGCGGATGGCGAGCATGGGTAGCTCGCCACTCGACCAGACCCGCGTTCCGCGCGTGCCTCAAAAAGCCATCAGACCACCGCGGATGGGGCCCAATAGTGCTGATGCCGATGTGGAGTCGCGGAGAACTTAGCGGGTAACCGGGGCTCCGGCTCGACGTGCAGGAGAAGGAACGGGGTGGTTTTTAGTCAGTAAGAGTCTGACACTCCCTTCCGCCTCACCCAGGCGGGAGCAGTCATTCGATGATTTTCCCCCCTTAAAAAAAAAAAAAAAAAAAAAAAAAAAAAAAAAACCGGGGCTCCGGTTCAAATTGCAGCAGTTGGAACGGGGTGGTTTTTAGTCAGTAAGAGTCTGACACTCCCTCCCGCCTCACCCAGGCGGGAGAAGTCATTCGATTAATTTCCCACTTTAAAAAAAAATCTGTCATTTTTCAAAGAATTTATAGTGTCGGAACTATACTTAAACGAGACTTAAAATTGAGTGGATGGCGTTTGACTATTAGGACATAAGCGTATTCCCTGTATCTTCTTAATTCCCGATTATGAATAATTCATAATATTTGTTCATACAGAAGTAGTATTTAAACATTGGAAATAAGGTCTGTAATGGAGTAGGAGGAGAGCAATCATTGGTGACTACTTGGAGCCTCAGCAGGTATGTATTTTTTAGGGGGTTTAAAATATACTGTATGTCAATGAAATGGAATCATTAACAAGGTATGACATATAACACAAAAATTATGTCACTCTCACCAGTTAACACAATCCCTTTGCAATCTTCGTTTTAAGATTTGCTAAAATGTTTTCAACTAGGCCAACATCTAATTTATTCAACTTATATTTTCTGATTAATGATTCCCTTTCATTATTGTTCCTGGCACATTCCATTAGCAAATGTTGTACGTCCTCTACTTTGTTGCATAATTCGCAATTAGGTGATGCAACCTTCCGCATAAGAAAAGCAAACTTCGCCGATGGATAGTGCACAGAACGCAGCCTTAATGGACGATAGGTTCTTGATACATTAAACTTATATCAATATATTTAATAAGAGAATAATGACTTTTATCCACCTGACATTAGAATGACATTATCATGACGAATTAAAACTTCAGGCAGGCTTACCACAAAATCCTACTCAGACTTTGATTAACGAAAGGTGAACAATGAGAACATAGATACAACCATAAATAACTCAAAGAGATTAGTTTAAACTAAGTCTATGTGAATCTCAGTTACCCAGACGACATTGATATGGTTTAACTCCAATACTCCAATCCAATACAGAACTTAGTTAAACTGTCAAACACCAAGGGGTCACCGGTGACCGCAACCTATTATTCTTTAATTGTGTCTATATTGACGGTGCTCGACGAGTTAAAGACTTTGCAAGTCAATCGTCTGGTACTTGACTTCAGGATTTAGATAACCTTAATTTGTTACTAGGTACAGAACTCATTGGCCGAGTGGTCGCAAGTGCGACTGCCGGGCAAGGGGTCTCGGGTTCGATTCCCGGGTCGGGCAAAGTATTACTGGGTTTTTCTCAGTGGTAGCACGGAGTCTGGAACTGTGCCCGGTATATGGCAATAGGCTCACCCCCTATTACATGGGACTCATAACATAAATAGTGAAAAGTGGGTGTTACATTAGAGGTACAGTGGCATTAAGTGCCGTAATGTGCACCTCTGCCTACCCCTTCGAAGACAAATAGGTTAATATTTATTTATCGTTCTTACTATGTCAACTAATACGTATATATTACTATATATAGCTTTTATTTCCTGTTGTGTGACGGATATGAAACTTCATTACCCAAGGTAACTTTGTTATTGAGAAAATATTTTCAGGGTTACACCGAACGTTATGTTCAACAATTTGCTGTATAATTCAGTTTGGAAATGTTTTTTGATTTCAGTTTTGATACTTTTCAGTTCATTAATCCTGCACTGTGCATACACAGACATGTATATGAATTAATTATTTATGTTTTCACTTTTCAGCGACCCAGCAGCGCGACAGTCGCCGTGTCTCAGGTCGCAGAATGCTTCTCATGAATGTGAGCCTCTAGCATGGCTTGAAACTAGTCGAGTTCCTCGTTAAACATTTGCGTGAGTAAGCCGATAATATAATAATTAATTTAGTATGTCTCATGAAAGCTTTGATATATACAGACATGTATATGTATATCTGTACATTTTTATGTAATATCCATTTTCTTTATTCTGTAGATACGGACAGGCGACACAACAGATGTTGTTCTGTTCATAATTTAATTTAAAAATGCGTCAATCTTCTGAATGGCACTTATCGGAGGGCGCTCCAAAAATGTACCCATTTTCCGGTTTAACGCGATACTTTCATAAAAAATTAACATTTTTCTTTATAAAGAGACTTTTTATAATAAAACCTTTGCTGTGTTACTTTGTACTCATACATCATAACCTCACGCCTCTCTCCCATTGGGGTAGGTAGAGACTATAGAACGCCAATTGCTACGAACAGTCATCTTTCTTTTCGCATACTCGACTGTTACTTTGGATTCGCAACAGAAAAAACGACTTCAAGCCCCGAAAAGTAAAAAAAAACAATAAATAACCATTGCACCTTCTATTCGTTGTATCTCCTTCCTAACCACTGTAAAACTTTTGAAGTCGGATATTTAAAAATTAAAGACTACTGTACTCAAATGTTTAATAAGAATACTCAATTCTAATTATTAAATTGTTATTTTGTTAGAAAACAAGTAAAGTGGATCGATTCCTAGGCTTTTAAAGGGCTAAGTCGACCAGACGAGTCACCTGATGGTAAGCAATCGGCGCCACCCATGGACACCTGTAACACCAGAGGCGTTACAAGTACATTATAAATTCTTATTAGCATACCTCTAGTTGTACCTAGAATTGTACTCAAACCCAAACAAAACTAGTGCAAGGAATTTAAAAGTCATCACATCAAATAAGCACGGCTCTAACCAAGCAATTAAGTTGTCATTTAAATATAAACTTTAAATCGTTTGGCGTATGATATATTATTTAAAGTCAATACAAAAAGCCGACGGCGGGTTGTAGTCGAGGCGCCAGCGAAACAACATCGCATCTTAGGTAGGTATTGTTGACTATACTCGTGGTAATAAAAAGCTTCTACCTCGCCGGCGCGCTCACGTTGCGCTGACGCCGCGATGACGATGCGCCGACGGCACGCCAACGCCCCGCCAACATAGCGTCGGAGCCGAGGTTTTAGATGTGACCTTAACATTTAATGCCCAACTCGACACGCTTCGAAGATTGAAGGCTTTAAGTTCTTACATTCAAATAAAATAAAATAAATAAGAAATTTGTATTTCCTTTCGCAGAACACTTAGGAAGTGTTATATATTGCAGGGACACTAACGTGTTGACATTTTTTATGTGTTCTCAAGTGCGTAGCTGCGCCTGCGACCCTATAGCGTTAACACGTCAGTCGTCTCCCAGCTTTGGTGTTAACCAGTAATATTTTGTAATATTATAGATTAGTTGTGAATTGTGTATTTCTTAGAACAATATAAACACAAAGTTTTACCTATTTTATTTTGGACTTTCATTGAACACAGGAACTATTCTGGAGTCAAGTGAATTTAAATAAGAATACACACCACATTCTAAAATATCAAAGGTACCTAAGTCCTCCTCATCCTCTTGAAGTATATCTATATGAAGTGAACAGCGCACTTTATGATTTCTGAGAAAACTTGTCTCGAGCGAGTGGCTTATCACTTTGAGGAAATCTTTGGCAAATTTGCATACTATAATTTTAATGAAAGAATTTGCCTGTCTGTTGGATTTACATCACATAAACAGCCTTTAAATGCCCACTGCTGAGCAAAGCCTCTTCTCACACGGAGAAGGTTTGAGCATTAATAATTACCACGCTTGCTCAATGCGGGTTGGCGATTTTAAACTTATGATTAGAAATTATAAACTCAGGTTTCCTCACGATGTTTTCCTTCACCGTTTGTCAGTGGTGTCTAAATAATCTTAGAAAGTACATATAACTCGGAAAAAGTCACATTGGTACTTGCCGTTAGTAGGGTTCGAACCCGCACTCTCATACATGAGAAGCGGGCGTCTTAAACCTTCAGGCCACCACGACATCACGCCACGCCTGTTGGTTTATGCACATAACAAGCTACTTCCGCGCGGTTTCACACGCTCTGCTCAGCTCCTATTGGTCGTAGCGTGATGTTTTATAGCCTATAGCCATCTTCGACAAATGCGCTATCCGACACAAAAATAATTATTCAAATCAGACTTGTAGTTACGGAGATTAGCGCGTTCAAACAAACAAACAAACTCTTCCGCTTTATATAATAGTATAAGATTATTTTAACTGCACTGTTGGTTAACTTTTGTTTCTACTCTGACTCTCTGACTGCCGATTAAAAAGGGTTTTATATTCAATTCCGAGGTAGAACTGAACAGAGACCTTATATATATTTTTGAAACACGAATAGATACCTCGTGTTTCAGTAAATAATGAGACACAAAAATAAAAAAAGCATTTTATTCATAAAATGACATTAAAATCATCAGTGTGAATACACAATCATTTTATTAATGTAAGCAAAATATGTAGACAAACAAGAATACTTATCAAATAAGCTCTTACCTAAAAAATTATAATCGTACACACCAAAATATATCTGAGTACAAACGCTTGTGTAAGCTACCCCTTACGCTACATAAAAAATCTCCAATCAATTTTCAACCATAAAGCACTATGATAAGAATAATTATCTATTAAAGTCATACATGTATATGTAGTTTATAGTTTCAACAGTGTCTGCATAATTTATTAAAATAAATGCTCTAACATGCGGATGTTACTTTAACTGCAAAATGCATAATGCGTTGCAATGTCATGTTAACTTACATTTTGAGGTCGTTTATGGATGGGTAACCACTTATTATGTCTCATCTTAATATCTTATTATACAGACTCCAAAAGTATGATTGATTGGTCCCAATGACCCCATAATATAGATTATCACATTAGCGACATTTGCCCGTAGCATATGAATTATTTCGTTCGCCCATTGTGACTTTTAGAACATACTTTTTTTTATGCCATAATCCTGTAAACGAGCAGACGGATCACCTGATGGTAAGCATTCGGCGTCGCACATGGACACCTGGAACACCAGAGGCGTTACAAGTGCGTTACCGGCCTTTTGGGGATTAGGAGTTTGAGGATCGTTGGGAATTCAGGGATTGGGGAGATTGGGGAAGGGGAAGGTAATTGGGCCTCCGGTAACCTCACTCACACGACGAAACACAACGCAAGCGTTGCTTCACGTCGGTTTTCTGTGAGGCCGTGGTATCACTCCGGTCGAGCCGGCCCATTCGTGCCGAAGCATTACTCTCCCACACTTATTTTAACATTCACATTAAGATGGTCATGTGTTATTCTTATTATTGGTGTAAATTGTATTATGAAAATAATTGCAAAATCTATTAATTTCGAATTTACATCTCCAATACTCCATAATATTAATAATTAGATTAGATTGTCAAATTGGTTCATGGTAATGCATAGTCGAGCCGTAACAGTATTAGTGATCAGTGATCAGTGCTATTGAAAGATACGTACAGACAGTCTAGCATGTTAAACATAAACCGCCAAAAAATATTGGATTTACAACTGTAACACAAAATAATAAAGCTGAAAATTGAGTAAACACTTTAACAGCACGATGTGCAAGCGTTGGAATATAGGTCAAATCAAATCTCAGCAACAATGACACACCACTGTCTCAATGTGAATAGATTACACATAATTTAGCGAGGAATAAACTTGACATAGATGGGATCCACTGGTCTGAGAACCAAGTCCGCCATGATTCTAGGCCTTGCTCCCTTGACCTTAGGTACAATTTTGAAGTGACGGACCAGCTCGCTAAGTGTGGTTTTCATTTCTTGCATCGCGAATCTTTGTCCTGTGAAAGAAGGAGACGATTTAGAAGTATATGTAGATGTTGTCATTGGGGTAGGTCTATGTTCAGCAGTGGACGTCCTATGGCTGATATTATGATGATGATGATGTAGATATTGTATAACCAGATACATAATTTTTTTCTTTTTCAAAATCAAAGTCAGACCAGTAAGGCACTTTTGAACGTCAACAACAAAAATTTAGAAGTGAAGTTAGTTGCTCATTCCATGGTAGATTCCTATGGAGAGAAACTCCATAGGCTACTCTTTTTCAATCGGGTTTACAATACAATTCTCTAGTTACATAGTTTTGTTGGTTCGGTATCGCAACGTTGGAATTGTGCACCAGAGGTCATCAAAAATATTTTAGGATGTCTAAAATTAACTCCTCCTTAGTCAAGCTAAGGAATTGGGACAACCAACCTAAAGGCTTGTACACAAAACTGCGATGCGATACGAATTCGCAACGCAGAAAATTACGACACGAATTGACAAGGCATCTCCCAGAATGACCATTCCTTCGACGACCGTCAACCGTAATAAACGTATTTTAAATTGACAACTAGGTCGTGACATGGATCGTAAAAAGAAGTGTGCACTTTTGTTATTGCTTAGGAGATACAGGAAAAAGAAATAAAAGATTTTGGGAAGATAATTTTTTTATGCGCGATGCGAATCAATTCGCAAGTCCTTGCGATGCGAGAGGGAGCTCACCCATTTTTGAGATGCGACGTCGCATCGCAGTTTTGTGTACGAGCCCTAAACCCAGATTGTAATACGACTAAGATTTGGTAACCTAATAATATACTTTGCACCTCAGACAATAAAATAGGAGGTAAAGTATACCCACCAATGCAATTCCTAGGTCCAGCGCTGAACGGCACGTAAGCGTAAGGATGTTTCATCTCCGTGCCGAGGAACCGCTCCGGCATGAACTTCTCCGGCTCCGGGAACATGTCTGCGCGACGGTGCAGCTCGTAGATGTGGACGTCCACTGTCGTACCCTTCTTCACTGTTATGTCACCTAAGGAGGAAACAAAGGAGTATGGTTAATTTGGTTACGTTGGTCAAAGTCAAAAGTAGATAGATGTGATCACCAGTGGACATTCGCAACACCACCTTTGTTTTGTAACTCCTTTAAATAGTTGTAGGTAAATTAAAAAGAAACACGCTCTTTTCTTAAATGCATCAACGTCGTATCAGTTCGAAGGCAATCTTGAACAAATGTACGACTGCATGCACGTATTCTAAGTGTTACAAAAACTGTTTGTCTCTAAAGTGGTATATATAAATTTAAAGTATGGGAAGCCATGTTTCGGCACGAATGGGCCGGCTCGACCGGATCTATACCACGGCCTCAAAGAACACCGACGTGAAACAACGCTTGCGTAGTGTTGCGTCGTATGAGAAAACTTACCGGAGGCCCAATAACCCCCCCCCCCTTGTCTCCCCAATCCCCAAAACCCCACAATCCTCAAATTCTCAATTCCCAAAAGGCCGGTAACGCCTCTGGTGTCCATGGGCGGCGCCGATTGCTTACCATCAGGTGATCCACCTGAAAATTTAGCGGCTTATTCTATAAAAAAATTATAGGTATATGTGACATCTAGTTTTGGCCAATTATATTACAAGACCCATGTAAAGGGGACGAATATGCTTATAGTCGTTTATCACTTATCACGTAGAAGAACTGTCTATTGTCTAATCTAATATTTGGCTCATGAGCGTCCCTCAGCGTCGTAAATCAAACGATATTTCCTAGTATTTATAGAGATCCTCCAGTCTAAGGAGGTATATATAACTATTGAGTGACAGGCCCCAGTGGGACGCATGTGAAAGTGCCGCTTATCTCTAGCCTTGTGACTTAAAAACTTAATTAAGTACACTATTCATTTTTCTTAGGGGGGGGGGTTCTCCCGCCTTGGGTTAGGAGGGAGAGTCTATGTCAAATTGTTACTGACTAAAAACCACCCCGTTCCTACTACTGCTCTTCGAACCGGAGCCCCTGCAACCCGTTAGGCCTTCCGTACTTGGCATCAGCCCTATTGTGCCCCACCTGTGGTGATCTGATGGCTTTTTGAGGGGAAAAATCATCCAATGACTTCTCCCGCCTTGGGTTAGGCGAGAGGGAACTCGCCCTCCGCAGACCTGCATCTACTGTGGCCGGAGATCGCCGCGCAATCCCAAAAGTACTCTATGACAGACTCTAGACTTAAATCTATTAAACCTTGTATGCAATCAAACTTCTATTCGATACAAACAAGAACTGAAATGTTTGTTTTAGTTTCATCCAAATTGTTATCACATATAGTTCATAATCCTTAATTAAGATTGAGATAACTTTCGACAACAGTATCGCGGATTTGTGTTCGAAAGTGCTAAGTTATTATTCACGCTAACTAAAGTGTATGGAGGATAATCGATGTTTGATACACTTCAACGAGATTTGTCAAAGGATTTACATTCTAAAAGTTAAGAGCGAGTTTGGTTAATCGCTTTAATTAAAGCCGTTCTTTGATCAGACTTAAAGACTATGTTAGCAACACTGTGATTTGCGAGAACGTGAACATGATCTTGGAGGCCCAGAGGTTTAAGACTAAGGCTTCTCATGCATGAGGATGCGGGGTCGAAACCTACCAACAGCAAGTACCAATGTGACTTTTTCCGAGTTATATGTACTGTCTAAGATTATTTAGACACCACTGACAAACCGTGAAGGAAAACATTGTGAGGAAAACTAAAAATTGCCAACCCGAATTCAACAAGCGTGGCAATTAATGCTTAAACCTTCTCCGTGTGAGATGAGGTCTTTGGTTGTCAACAGTTGCCACTTATAGGCTGTTGATGATGATGTTGTTCTTGTTGGTGATCTTGGAATCTGAACAAATATTATCTGATACATCAGAATTGTCTCTAAGAATGGAATCTGGAATTATGCCCAGGAATACACACATCCACATAAGAGCAAAATTAAAATCTTAAATGTGTATCCCTTTGTGGGATAAAAGGAGGGTCCTTTTGGAAGTTGAACGGGAAAAGACTTTGTATTTTATTCCTTTATTTCGTTATAACATGGCTACACAAAACCTATACTAGCTAGTATAACCCGACCGATGGACGTGCGAAAAGATCATACAAAACGAGTCCATGATAAGCTGGTTTTTATAGCTTGGTCTATCTATTTCACACGGAGCGAGATGACTTATCTAATCACAATAGTGAGCTCCCTGACCTAATTTTACGTCTAGCAATCAGACGCGGATTGTGGAGAACGTATTCTAGCTTAGAGATGTCATCCAACTACAAAAATCCGATCTGAGATACATAGCACGATTGATAAGGTTGCATGGCAATTAGCAACATGTATTTTATCTCAAACTAATATTATGTGTATAAATATAATTTATTATGTAGGTACTATCGGTAAAATATACCTACGCTAGTTAACTTTTAAACAAAATTTTGTGGCAAACTCGCAAACCACCGCCTTGTGGTGGCTCGCAAACCACCGGTGGTCGACCGCCAACTATGTCGATTGTACCCGCTATCCAGAAGATTTTTTTTTATGGAATAGTAGACAAACGAGCTGAAGGATCACCTGATGGTAAGCGATCAGGTGATGACGCCGTCTGTGGACACCCGCAACACCAGAGGAGTCACAGGTGCATTGCCGACCTTTTAACGGAATACGCTCTTTTCTTGAAGGTTTGAAGGTCGTACCGGTTTGGAAATACCGCCGATTACAGTAAAGAGTTAGCCCAATAGATGCGTACTATACTGTGAGAATCTTGAAATCACTACTTTCTTCCCGTTATGTTATAACTCCCAAGAGAACAATGATATTGGTAAAATTTCCAATTCGATCACTGAATTGAAGTTAAATCATTTATTTTAATTAAAGTACTTACTTAAAAGCACTGTAAGTGAGCATGCTTTAATTGAGCACTCGTCACTGTACCATGTGTGTCGGAATATTGCTCAAAAGTGTGGGAGAGCCATGCTTCGGCACGAAGGGGTCGGCTCGACCGGAGTGATACCACGGCACAACGTGAAACAACGCTTGCGTTTCCCGAATCCCCGAATCCTCCACAATCCTCAAATTCCCAATTCCCAAAAGGCTGGCAACGCACTTGTAACGCCTTGGTGTTTCGAGTGTCCGTGGGCGACGCCGATTGCTTACCATCAGGTGATCCGTCTGCTCGTTTACCGACTTATAAAATTGCATGCTCAATTCAGTGTCTTTAGTCAAACACTTTAGCGCTTGTCTACAGAGAGAGTAGAAAACTAAATGTATGGGGATGACACTGTCAAAATTTACATTATATATAATTTAATTTTCTACTCTACAAGTAGACAAGCGCTAAATGGCATTTGGCTATGTACAGCTAAGCTACTGGCATGTTTGCGAATCGATAGGACGTTCGATTTTTGAATATCGCAGGAAAATCAAATATCTAGATAACTATACACAAAAAGTGAATTTAGCCTAGATTACACCATATATAGGTTTCATTGTACCCCTCAAAATATAAGATCTCCGTAGAATCTGATAGGTACTTAACGCAAACAAAGTTGCAGGCAGAACTAGTAATAATTAATAAACTATTATTAGGATTAGATAAAAACTTTCAACAAAACACAAACTTGGGCGTCCCAACAATATTTAATGATAACATCACACCTGATATTCTATGTTCACTATGTTCACAAAATCGTTGCTACAATGAACCGATATTTTTCCTTTGGTACTTACTTTCAGTAATCGAATTATAACAAAAACAATAACACGACATTTACGGCCTGGCCACGAGGATTGGCGGCGCGAACGGTGGAGCGGCGGGCGACGCGTATATTCGCGCGGCGGACTTCGCAGTCCACGAACATCGACGTTTGCCGCCACGACCACAGAACATGTTATTATAAGAGCATATTATAACTGATTATAGCCAACCTCATATAAAACAAAGCTAAAACAGTAAAATCCTAATGAACTTTCGTTTTCCTGAATGTTGGCTACCGCACGTTACGGACTATGAACAAAATTAATTCAAAGTTTCATAAGACTGGCGCTGTACTAATAGAGGTACATTCATTTATTACACTCGCTGGCGCAATTCGCTCGGTACATTTCGCTGGGGCAACCAGCTCTCCCTGGCTTGATCAGTATATTTCTACGTGTTTGTTTCAGTCGCTAGCCGCCTCGCGCCGGTCGCACCGCGAACATTATCGCTCGCAAGGACAAATGTTTCATGGCCAGCCTGTTATTCTTTTTTTATATGAGCACGCTCGTCTCGCGGCGTTCGTGCCTCTCTGTAACCTAGCGCCCTAGGCACTTGCCTAGTTTGCCTTAGAGATAATACGGCTCTGTAATTAGGTAAATGATAACATTACTCAATGCTGTCATCATTTACTTGTCTTATTATGTACACAAGAGTGAGTCTTGTCGTACACCAACCAAAAATCCAGATTCTGATTTATTCTTTAGAAATTTAAAAAGCCAATAATAGTTTACCCTAACTCCATTGCTGGGCAATGCTACGTTACATTGACGCGATCAACAAAGCAATAATTATTTTATTATTTAAAATTAATATAAAATTAATAAAACGTTCTCGTAAGTGTACGAAGCACTTTACTGAAAATCGCAACAAAATCAGGTAATCGCGTACATACCTCTACATACATACAGGTCAAACTATTATTTTTTACATAACATAACATAACATCACGCCTTCTATCCCCGAAGGGGTAGGCAGAGGTGCACATTATGCCACTGTACAATGACATGTAATAGGGGATGAGCCTTACTGAGATTTTTTTTAAAACCCAGTAATACTTTGCCCAACCCGAGAATCGAACCCGAGACCCCTTGCCCGGCAGTCGCACTTGCGACCACTCGGCCAACGAGGCAGTCACTATTATTTTTTAAGTCGGTTAAAGATATGAATAAGAAACAAGAATAAATTATTCTTGTTCAAATAGGTACATAGCCACACACTAGGTAAAGTTCTCAAGTGTCGTGGGCTGCGCCTACTTAAGTATTAATCTTATTGTTCACATCCTACAATGACACCAGACTTGGAACAACAGTTTATGAATCACACAAAGTGTTGTCCCGTGCAAAATGTTGAACCCGCAACACGATTCAGAAAGGTGGGAATTACTAAGTAATGAATGAGTCTTATTTTAGACTTTATCTACCTCTACCTTGTTGGTAACAAGTCCGGCTGCATCGGGTATCAGCTTCAATTCCCAAGTCTGGCAAAGGATTATTGGCTAGCTTAGAGTTTATTCACACAATTTATAAGTTGAAGTTTATTTTTTAATTTTTTTATGGCAAAAGCCGATAAACGAGCACGAATGACCTGATGGTAAGCAATCGGCGTCGCCCATGGACACCTGGAACACCAGAGGCTTTATAAGTATGTTACCGGCTTTTTGTGTTGTTTAGGAGATTGAGGATCGTTGGGGATTCAGGGATCGGGAGATTGGGGAAGGGGAGGATAATTGGGCCTCCGGTAACCTCACTCACACGACGAAACACTACGCAAGCGTTGCTTCACGTCGGTTTTAGTAGTATCACTCCGGTCGAGCCGGCCCATTCGTGCCGAAGCATGGCTCTTCCACATATGTACAGGGCATAATGGATCATTTCTACCTATAAGCAACCTAATCTCTCGCCCTCCATATTTTGTACCTACATTCATTGCAAATAAATCTATTCTATTCTCCAAAAACACCTACAGAACGAAATTTCTTATTTAACTAAGAAACAAAACTCAACAATTTGACTGCACGGTCGGTGCGGTGGCTAGGCAACCAAGGCTGCCGTGCAACGTGTCGCGGGTTCGATTCCCGCACGGAACAACACTTTGTGTGATCCACAAGTTGCTGTTTCGGGTCTGGGTGTCATTGTGTATATGAACTTGTATGTTTGTAAACGCAGCCACAATACAGGAGAAAATCCTAAAGTGGGGCAACGTTTTGTTTAAAAAAAAACAAAGAAATACTCACCCAGCTTAAAATCTTCAGTGATCTCTCGTCCAATGAAAGGCACGCTGGGGTACAATCGCAGTATTTCCTTGATGACTGCCTCCAAATATTTCATCTCGGACAGATTGGACATCGTCACGTGTTCTGAGTCACCCAGGATCGTTTGGCATTCCTCGTAGATGCGCTCCTGAAAAATAATGTATATAAATTGAAGTGGTCGACAGTACTTTTGTATTAATTAGTCTTAGTAAGAGAAGATATTCGTCGTGGATGGCCCGGAAGTTTAAGACATCTTCTCATGCATGAGGGTGCGAGTTCAAAACCTACCAACGGCGAGTACCAATGTGACTTTTTCCGAGTTATATGTGCAATTTCTAAGATTATTTAGACACCACTGACTAACGGTGAAGGAAAACATCGTGAGGAAATCTGGCATTATAATTTCTAATTTATAAGTTTGAAATCGCCAACTCGCTTTGAGTGGTGATTAATGCTCAAACCATCCCGTGTGAGAAGATGCCTTTGGTCAGTAGTGGCCATTTATAGGCTGTTGATGTGAAGGGAGGATAGTAAGGTAAGAGGGGTAAGTATTAGGAGGATAATATCTAAACTTAACATACTAATAGTGTTTGTTAAAATTAAAATTAAATAATCAAAATAGTACTTTACAAACATGTTTAACATAACATAACATAACATCACGCCTTTTATCCCTGAAGGGGTAGGCAGAGGTGCACACAGAAGTAACACCCACTTTTCACTATTTATGTTATGAGTCCCATGTATTAGGGGGTGAGCCTATTGCCATATACCGGGCACAATTCCAGACTCCGTGCTACTGCTGAGATTTTTTTTAAAACCCAGTAATACTTTTCCCGACCCGGCAATCGCACTTGTGATCACTCGACCAACGAGGTAGTCAAAACAAGTCACAGTTACAAAAATGTTTATTACTCCTAAATATCTGGAGAGTCCAATTCACATATTTTAATTTAAAACAAATTATGCAGCACAATTTTTTTATTATTATCCTATCAACAACAGATAGACCAGCAATAAAAGCCATCTGTTCGCTAGAAAAGAAAATTCAATATTTTTGCAGTCTCTTTGAGATGACAAATGGAATTTCATTTCTGCAAGAAGAAAAAGTGAAGTCAAGATGTTTTTATTAACAGGCCACTCACTGGCAAACATTTCTCTCCTGTTTCAATAAGCAGTGGAAAATTAAAATAAATAAGAAACGCTTCATATTATTATACTCTATGTAGTATTTATATATACACTAGCTTTAACCCGCGGCTTCGCTCGCGTCACAAAAGGATAAAAAGTAGCCTATGTGACATATACCAATACACACAGCGCCATCCATACCAATAATTTCGTTTTCCCTCGAGAAAATCATTTTTTTCCGGGATAAAAAGTACCCTATTATTTAATCCAGACATCTAACTCCACATCTGCAAAAATTCAAAGCAATCGGTTTAGTAGTTACGTCGTGAAAGTGGAACAAACGCACTTTCCGATTTATAATATTAGTAAGGATTTCTTGGTATTAACTTCGCTTCGCAATCTGATTGCGTTGATATCAGTTGATATAGATACACTTTTTCTTTTATTCTTTCTTTTTTTTAAGAACTTTGACCCTACACAAAGATTTTCTTCTGTGTCATGGGTGCGTTTACAAACATACAAGTTCACACGCACATACATGCTCACACATCACACCCAGACCCGAAACAATTTGTGGGTATCGAACCCGCTACACGTTGCGAGGCAGCCGGTTGCCCAGACACCGCACCAACCGTACAGTCACTGCTTGTATATTCAACGTTGCTAAGATCCATCAAGGTTTGAGTTCCAGATCTGTTGAACATTGTACGTTCTTGTAATTTGTTTGTTATATAGGTATAACTACGACATGCGACTACACTTTTATGTTTTTTTTTTTAATGAGGAAGACAGATTTTAACAGAATCACTACATAGTATAAGACAAAGTCGCTATCCGCCGTCTGGCTGTCCCTATGTATACTTAGATCTTTAAAACTACGCAACGGATTTTGATGCGGTTTTTTTAATAGATAGAATGATTCTTAAGGAAGGTTTATATGTATAATACATGCGTATTGCACCCGTGCGAAGCCGGGGCGGGTCGCTAGTCTTTTATAAAAATGCAATCTGTATCTAGATGTAAATATTTGCTACATGGAATCTAAATAATTGTGAACAAGATCAACATGTTTTACAATTACCTGTACATCTTCATGATCAGCTAACAGCATCAAGCCAAAAGTAAGAGCTAAGGCTGTTGTATCATGTCCCTGTAAACAAACACCTTTATTAAGGGAATCAACATACATGATTGCTAGTTCTTTAAAAAATTGATTAAATATTATCTTTATATCACTATTGACGTTGTTTCCAGACATTCTCAGTATTCAATTCTTCTAATACATTGAATCAAAACTATCCAATTTGGTTTTGTTAGACGATACAGAGGTCAAATATGAGTAATCGAAATCTCTGTACGTGCATAGGTACATTTAGGTTACCCTTTTTTATTAATACAGTTACAGTTAATCATATAATCAAAGCCAATTAATATTATAACAAAAACGTCTCCCTGACCTACCTCAAACATGAAAGTGTTAACCTCATCCCTGATACCATCCATATCAATCTCGCCTTTCTCTTCAGCCTCCAGCAAAAGATCCAACATAGCCAATCTCTTCTTAGTTCCAATGCCATCAGACGCATCAGCAGTAGCAGTTTCTTCTCTCTTATTCTGAGTTCTTTGGGCCTTCCTATCCATGATGACGTTATCAGCAAAGGCTCGAGCTACTTCCAAGGTTTTGTTAAATTCTTTTCCTCGTGAAGAGTTGTTGAAGATGAAGTCGTTATGCAGCCAAAACCGGGTGATCCTCGCTAACATTTGCATGCCGATGTTAAGGATGGCGTTCTTGTAGTCCACTGTGGCTGAAGTCTTATCGTCGTCCAATTTGGTCCCCATTGCCGTTTCTGTTGAATAGAAATTGGTGTTAGTTTACTTGTTCAGTAATGTATTATAAAATTAAATGTCATTGGAATGAGGAAATTAAGATTTAATCTGTGTTTCCGTGCTCATGCATTATAAGACCTTGGTAGGAACTGATTTGAAAACTAAAGCCTTTCCTACCTAAAATTAGTTAAAGAAGAACTCTACTGTCAATACATTATTAAAAACCCTGATTTTGCTAATTAACTTGAATGTGTCCAAACTAACATTTATAATAAGGATAAAGTGTGGGAGAGCCATGCTTCGGTACGATTGGGCCGGCACGACCGGAGTGATGCCACGGCCTCACAGACAACCGACGTGAAACAACGGTTACTTTGTGTTTCGTTGTGTTAGTGAGATTGTCGGAGGCTCATTTTCACCACCCCCCCCCCTTTCCCAATCCCCCCAATCCCTGAATCCTTAAGAATCTTCAAATTCATAGTACCTAAAAGGCCGGTAAAGCACTTGTAACGCCTCTGGCGTTCCGGGTGTCCATGGACGACGCAGATTGCTTACCATCAGGTAATCCATCTGCTAGTTTAAAGGCTTATCCCATAAACACAAAGTTGCCAAAGTTATTTTACTGGTCATTCAAAAGATACACACGTCAATACCAAAAACACATAACAAGATAATCCGGTAGAAGTGTTAATGTGATCGTAAATATACTGGCATGTGTACAATAACAAAAATATTTGATTCACTATTTGGTTATACATTATAACTTTGACCTTGAATTCGGAGATGCTGATTAGGTAAGTAGGTTATTAAACTCAATCAAGCTTAACTCACCACCGATAAGAATTAATAAGTACTTATAAAATTGTTTTTAAATTCATTAATTTAGTTATGGGCAAGTACCATTGTGCTTGCCCATAATAATATTTAAGTATGGGAGAGCCATGCATCGGCGCGAACTGACCGGCTCGACAGGAGTGATACCACGGCCTCATAGAAAACCGATGTGAAGCAACGTTTGCGTTGTGTTCCGTTGTATGAGTAAGGTTACCGGAGGCCCAATTACCCTCCCCTTCCCCAATCTCCCCAATCCCTGAATCCCCAACGATTCTCAAACTCCTAATCCCCAAAAGGCCGGTAACGCACTTGTGACGCCTCTGGTGCTCCAGGTGTCCATGGGCGACACCGATTGCTTACCATCAGGTGATCCGTCTGCTCGTTTACCGGCTTATGCCATAAAAAAATTTACAACTTTGAATTCCCGCTAAGAATTGAGATATCTTTTTGAGCAAAACTTAAAAAAATAATCTTTAATTTACGAAAACACATACTTATCTAAAATCAGGTTTATTTAGACTGCACTTGAAGCAAGGAAAACGATTACGTCAAACACAATAAATTGTCGTCCTACTGAATCCTTTGTGATGCGTCTTCAAAGAACTTAACGATCGGAAACAATTCTTAAGACGCCTTTGTTCTGAAAGATGGAACTGTATAATTCGATTCATTTCTCTTTTACTTGTTGAACTATCTAGAGTGGCTATTTCTAAATTATCTAGAGTTGTTGTTTAACCTGTTATTAACTGTCACAAATTTAGAAAATCTATACAGATAAATAACATAACATAACATCACGCCTTTTTATCCCCGAAGGGGTAGGCAGAGGTGCACATTTCGGCACTTAATGCCACTGTACAATGTAACACCCACTGTTCACTATTTATGTTATGAGTCTCATGTAATAGGGAGTGAGCTTATTGCCATATACCGGGTACATTTCTAGACTCCGTGCTACTACTAAGATTTTTAAATACCCAGATACACTTTTCCCGACCCGGGAATCGAACCCGAGACCCCTTGCCTGGCAGTCGCACTTGCGATCACTCGGCCCACGAGGTAGTATACAGATAAAATATGGTAAGCATTTCTACTTTGACCGAAAAGGCCAGAAATCCTTTATTTTGAGTAAGTATTAAGTATCTCTTCTCTACGGGAAACAAAAGGAATGTTTTGAGTACTTAATTCGAATTATCGTAGTTCGTTACATTATTAAACATAGTCAATGTTTGTATTATAACTTACGTGAGACATACTAAATGAATTATTATGTTTTCGGCTTACTCACGTAATAATTTGACGAGCAACTCGACTAGTTTGAAGCCATGCTAGAGGCACATATTCATGAGCAGCAATTCTCACGTTACTGCGTTTAGCCTTCTGATTGGTTGATTAACTTGGAGCAGGCCAATCAGAGCTCCGAACGTCATAAACGTGTCGATTCCGTTAACGTAACACAAGCACTAGACATTTAGGTGATCAACGTCACTCATAGACAACCGCAACAATAAAGGAGTCACAAGTGCATTGCCTAGCTATTTATAAATCCAATTATGTTATTTTATGACAAGCAGTTGTGGTCAGACATTAGGTAAGTTTTACTGTAATTAAGTATAAGTGCCTGTAATTACGGTTCAGTGATTACAAACTGACACAATGGTGGCTTGTTGCATACACTATATGATTTGTATGTTATTAAATCTGAGATACGAACATCAGATTAAGTATATTTTTTATAGGAGGAAGATAAGCTAAGTGTGGGAGAGTCATGCTTCGGCTCGACAGGAGTGATACCACGACCTCACAGAAAACCGACCTGAAGCAACGCTTGCGTTGTGTTTCGTCATGTGAGTGAGGTTACCGGAGGCCCAATTACCCTCCCCTTCCCCAATCTCCCCGATCCCTGAATCCCCAACGATTCTCAAACTCCTAATCCCCAAAAAGCCGGTAACGCACTTGTAACGCCTCTGGTGTTCCAGGTGTCCATGAGCGACGCCGATTGTTTACTATCAGGTGATCCGTCTGCTCTTTTACCGGCTTATGCAATAAAAAAAAAGAATAGGAGGAAATAACTTTGATATAGTCTTTTTGAAACGCAATGTAAAAACATTTCAACACGTCTCGTTGATGCAATGAGCATAAATAGATATCGTGTTCACATAAAAATTGTAATTCGATATTTCTATTAGATAAGTAATCGATTTTTAGATACTAACTGACCCGGCAAACTTCGTATCGTCTTAATTTATTTTTCTCACCTTTTAAACCTTCCCTGGACTTCCTCAAACATTTCTAGAACTAAATTAGCCAAATCGGTTCAGCCGTTCTCGAGTTTTAGCGAGACTATAACGAACGATTCGAAATTCATTTTTATTTATATAGATTTGTACTAATTCATAAACATACATCGATTCCATGGTTTTCCATTAAGATCGGTTATTAAAGCCAGCGACTAGTTCAATAGAGATCACCTTTGGGTACTTTATATACATTGTTATAAATATCCCAAAATTAAAAAGTACTACTGGGCAAAGTATCACTAGGTTTTTAAAAAAAATGTCAGTAGTAGCACGGAGTTTGGAAATGTGCGCGGTATACGGCAATAGGCCCCTATTACATGGAACTCATAACATATATAGTGAAAAGCGGGTGTTACTTCTGTGTGCACCTCTGCCTATCCCTTCGGGGATAAAAGGCGTGATGTTATTAAAAAGTACTGTAATATGGACCAAATAATTATTACGAAATTAACAAACTAAGAAACAAAGCCCACCTACCCAGATCTTTAATGAAAAACAGACACAGGATAAAGACAGAACAAATTACGAACTCATAAACTTGGTTACTTCATTTCGTAAACGTAATTGTTTTATATTTTCTTCTTAATTTACAAAATAACTTTACCGCAAATAACTACCAGGAAAACAGCGACACCAGACGGTCTTAAAACACAGGTAGATAAATTAGTTCGATCATTAAGGAAATTTGTAGTGGCCTGGATTGTTTACTGGGAGTTTTAAAAATTGGCAATATTATACATTTTGATGTACTCTTTCTGATTTCCATTTTGCACCCTCGTACTAGATTTCTTCTTGGGCACCCATCGATATGTCATAGTCGTTATTTTAAAACGAAAATGCTTGTAACGAATCTGCAGAGGTGCGTCGCAAATAATTACTGAACTAAATGTAATTATTAAAATTGAATTGTAATAAAATGGATATAGGCTGTTGTTTTTACAGTTTGAATGAGGAAGAAAAGAATTAATACCGGCGCGAGTTCGGTTCTTTTTTCAGGACACTAGCAGTGAAACTAGCTGGGGAAACGACTGATGATAAATGATCAGTGCTGCTGATGATTGGACACCCGCAACATCAGGAGTTGCAAGTGCGTTGGCGGCGATAAAAAGGAGTGCACATTTTCATTGAGCAATTTTGTATCTTCATCTATTCAGTTATGAATACTTATCTCGAAAACTTCATGACAACATGACATAACATAACATCGCGCCTTTTTATCCCCGAAGGGCATACCCCAGAGGTACACATTCCGTAAAAAAACATCAAAAAATCACCAAAATCATGAAAAAGACATTATATCAAATTATTTTAAAGCTTTATTCACATTTCTACTAATATACGAAAACTTATTTTATCATCATTTATAGAATAAAAAAAATTCCGAAATAAAACGAGAATTTTATGTGACAAAAAGTGTCGAGTAAAAACTCAGTGCACAGTAACTAGGTACTTAAGTCTGGGCAACATTGAAGTGGCCTCCACGATCCTCATCAACGTATAATTTAACAATCAGCCACCGAGATCTAGGACGTGGTATCATTATAATGGAGTCAACAGACATGCAATTGATGTGTGATACACACATGTGATTGTACCGATGAACGTGTAAGTACAGACACTGCTTACATACATAGAGGTACAACTCGTAGGAAATATTAAAGGTATGTTTATTAAGAATACAAAAATGTTTTCTATCATTAAAAGTCTCATTGATAACGATGCGGAATCAATTATAAAATTCAGTTACCTGTCATCCGAGAACTTGGATAACGAAAACTTTTTTTCCGGTCACAAAATTCACACAGCTATAATAAAAATTTGCAGAAGTAGCCGTCATCCTATCTTATACTCTTATACTTTATATTTTATTATATAAAGCGGAAGCGAATTTGTTTGTTTGTTTGAACGCGCTAATCTCCGGAACTACAGGTACGATTTCAATAATTCTTTTAGTGTTGGATAGTCCATTTATCGAGGAAGGCCATAAGCTAAAGAACATCACCCAACGATCAATAGGAGCCGAGCAGAGGGAGTGCAACCGCGCGAAAATTGTTAAAATAATTTTACTTGTGTTTGTGAGACACGAATCGAATGGAACTGCTCGACTGAAATACTACGGCCTCACAGAAAACCGACGTTAAAAACGCTTATTTCACCATTTGAGTGATGTTATTCCAGAAAAAAATAGTCCACACTAAATTACTTCCGAAATAATGTAGTAAATTACCAAGAACTCACCACAAATAGTAAAGAGAGTGAAATCACTGATTGTGGGCATCAGGCTCACATCAGCTCCGTTCTTGTCCTTGAGCATCTTCACCAGATCCTGTGTCTTCTCCTCGATTACGTGGGCGAAGTTCTTCAGGATGTTGAAGTGGAAGGTTGGAGTCAGAATCTTACGGCGCTTGTGCCAGTGGAGACCTGGTAAAGAAAAAAAGAAAATGTATGATTTATTATTTTTCACAAATGTCTTTATGCTAAGTCAAAGTCAAAGTCAAAATCGTTTATTAATTAGACCAGGAAGGTACTTTTGAATGTCAACAACAAAAAACAAAATTTTTTTGTGAGTGAAGCTAGTTGCTCATTTCAAGGTGTAGATTCCTATGGAGAAGAACGAGCAAGAAACTCCGTAGGCTACTCTTTTTCAATCGGGTTTACAATACAATTCTCTAGTTACATTGTGGTATAAACATGTCTCGCTTATGGTATTATAAACATGGGTAATAATATTTCTTTCTTTCATTTATTTTAGTTCATTCAATGCACTTTTTTATTTTAGTAAGTTTTGTAATTAGTATAATGCGTCAAGGGTGTCTTTGCATTGTTCTCACATACACGTACAGTATTGGAATATGTATCAGAGACATTGTAGAACATACTTTTTTAAAAAGAGTAACAAATGGAGTTTCTTGCTCGTTCTTCTCCATTCGAATCTATATTTTGGAATGAGCACCTAGCTTCACCTAGCTTCACTGACGGACTGACTGACAGACTATTATTTATTTTGTATTTGTTGACGTTTCAAAAGTACCAAACTATGGTTTAATTGAAATAAATGCTTTGACTTTGACTTTGACTATATACAGACCTATGCAAACATGCAGTGTGTTTAAGTAGTCCGGGTACTGTTTCCTTTGAAGTCAGTCCCTTTAGAAACGTTCCTACGATAACTACGATACAATATATGTATAGGGCATTCTTGTGAACTGCGGTATGCAGGGAAGTAAGAACAACTTTTATGTGATCCATAGATTGTTGTTCCGGGTCTGGGTGTATTGTGTATGTGAACTTGTATGTTTGTAAACGCACCTATGTCACAGGAGAAAATCCTAGGGTGGTGCTACGATTTTTTCAAAGAAAAAAAAATAAACGTAGGTGTTAAATTAATCGAAATATTAAAGTTATATTTGACTCTTCTTACCGACCCGATAATCGAACCCGACACCCCCTGTCTCGGGTTCGATTATCAGGTCGGGCAAATATATAACTGTTTTTTTTTATTTTCAGTAGTAGCACGGAGTTAAGAATTGTGCCCGGTATATGGCAATAGGATCACCCCTTATTACATGGGATTCATAACATAAATAGTGAAAAGTAGGTGTTACATTGTACACTTGTACAGTGGCATTAAGTGCCGTAATGTGCACCTCTGCCTACCATTTTGGGGATAAAGGCGTGATGTTATATTATGATAAACAGTTTATCTGTAACATAATACAAGAATTAATTAAAAATTCGTAACTTTTTACTCATCTCGAATTTATTGTCTTTAAAATATATATAACATTTTATAAGGTATACTTTATAAAATCCACGACAACAAAGTGAACAAGAAACGTGCATTACTGCCATTATCGAGGATCGCAAATGTGAGCAACATAAATATACAAGGCAAATTGACACGTGAATTGATAGGCGATGTTCTGACATATTTTTTAAGAAAGCGATGAGAGTAAAGAAGAAGAAAGAAAGAAAGAAAAACCATTTATTTTGCTACGACACACAACAAGAATTTAGAAAAACCGAAAAAAAGCCCATGGTGCGTCGCAGCGCAAAAGGCTGGAGCTCAGCTTAATACCGTGGACCGGGCACAGAGGCTCGAGCCCACGGCGCTGATTTTCAGCACCAGCCCGTTATAATACGCAAGTAATTTGAGTACCTACTCAAATTAATTTCTTTGTAAAATAAAATATTGTGAAATATGTAAGATTATCATCAATCAACAGGCCATCACAGTCTATTGCCTTCTCTATATAAGAAGTTTTGTCATGATCCATTGCTCGGCAAGTGGGTTAGAAATCACCATACGAAACCTCAGGTTTACAGTGAGGGTTATTCCTGAAGGGGGTAGGCGGAGGTGCACTTTACGCCAGCCACTTTTCACTGTCGCGGAGAACCTAACGGGTTTCCGGGGTTCCGGCTCGACGTGCAGGAGAAGGAACGGGGTGGTTTTTAGTCAGTAAGAGTCTGACACTCCCTCTCGCCTCACCCAGATGGGAGGAGTCATTCGATGATTTTCCCCCCTTTAAAAAAACCCACTTTTCACTATTAATGTTTATGAGTTCCATGTAATAGGGGGTGAGCCTACTGCCATATACCGGGCACATTTCAGACTCCGTGCTACTACTGAGATTTAAAAAAACAGTAATACGACATAATAATAGAGGTTACTTAATCACCTGCTACTCTGATCTCTACAGTATTCAAAGGTTGAGTGAGAGACAATGCCCAAGGCATCAAGTACACACTTTTAATATTAGGTTGAAAGAAATAAAGTAAATAATACTTTGCCCGACTGCCTCGTTGGCCGAGTGGTCGCAAGTGCGACTGCCGGGCAAGGGGTCTCGGGTTCGATTCCCGGGTCAAGCAAAGTATTACTGGGTTTTTAAAAAAATCTCAGTAGTAGCACGGAGTCTGGAATTGTGTCCAGTATAATGTGCACCTCTGCCTACCCCTTCGAGGATAAATGGCGTGACGTTATGTTATGTACTTTGCCCAATCCGGAAATCGAACCTGAGAATGTCTGCCCAGTAGTCGGACTTGCGACCACTCGGTCGACGAGGCAGTCAAAAACGTTACACTTACTAAAAATATTGCGTCACAAGTTAGCTGTGACGTACGAGTACTTACATCAAGGATTGAAAAAAAAATCAAAGAGAATGCCAGAAACGATTAAAAGGCTTGAGGCTACATTTTAATTTTTATCAGATATCCCTTCCTTTGTAAATTACTCCAGTTGTACATGATTGTTACTCTTTCTTGGAATATTAAACCATTAGCAGATGCCTAACGTCTGAAATAATGAAATTTTAATATCGTGTCCTGTTATTTACTCAAGGGCTCCCTTTGATAGTAAATATATCTACTTTGACAGTGCCTGTACTCAATGCTGATTTTGTTCATCATTTAAAAAAACCGCATCAATATCCGTTGCGTACTTTTAAAGATCTAGGCTTACATAGGGACAGACAGACGGCGGATAGCGACTTTGTTTTATACTATATAGTGATTAGAACATTGTTATGATATTAGTAAGTATGAAACAATGTGAATAATTATGTACAGAAACATTACCGTTATAAAAAATTTAAAACTACAAAAAAATGTCCCATGTGATGTGAAACGACTGCCACCTATTGACAATTTTTCGGTATTAACTCAAGATTCCTTATAAGCAATTTTGCTTGCCGCGGAGAACCTAACCAGTTACCGGGGCCCCGGCTCGACGTGCAGGAGAAGGAACGGGGTGGTTTATAGTCAGTAAGAGTCTGACACTCCCTCCCGCCTCACCCAGCCGGGAGAAGATGATTTTCCCCCTTAAAAATAGCAATTTTGCTTACGAGCATTCCATTAATAAATTAACATGTTTGAAACAAATACCAACCAGTACTAAGCAAGAGTCCGGTGCCCAGCCAACCCTTTAGGAAGTCATAAGGAGCACTCTTCTTGATATTCTTCGAATGCGAGAGCACCGTCTGGAACAAATCATTATATTAACATGACATACATACTTACCTTACTTTCTGTAATATGTTATACTTTTCTATTTTTTATATAATTTTTAGGGTTGCACTAATAAGGGTGCCTCCACATCTGGCGATGGTCAGCTCGCGAGCCGCCCGCGTAATGCGCGCGTACTGTCACGGCAATGGTTTGGTGCTCAACTCATACAAGGTTCATATAAATAATAATATCAAATGCACGCGTGCAGCTCGCGAGCTGCGCATTCGCCATATGAAAGAAAGAACGAAGAAAGAAAAAGCATTTATTTGGCAAATGGCAGACAAACAAAGATTATGAAAAATAAAAATAACAGATACTTACTTAAATACATAATATTAATAACAAACTTAAAAGCGTAAAAAAAAGAACAAAAATCATTAAAATATAACAAAATAATGTACATACAATACAAAACAATACAATAAGTTTTTGATATAAAGAGAAATTAAATATACAAAAAACAAACAAAAAAAAACAAAATATTAACAATATATATGTAAAAGGGCCTCCACCTCAGCATATAGTTGAGCATTCCTGTCCAACGCTGGTTTTCAGGTGGCACCCTGCAGTGACTCATGGACGGCGGTACCGCCCCTCAATAAGGAAAGGAAAATAAATTATATAGATAAAATAAATTCTGCAGTATATGTGTGTGTGTGTGTGTATGTGTGTGAAAAGTTGTGATTAGAAAAATGTATAGATCTAATAGTAAATACAAACAAAATGTAATAATGCACTTTCTATATTTACTATTTTTTTTAAATTAACTGAGGGTATTACACATTTTTGGGCTGCCAACCCAGACAGGCACTATTCTAGTGACAACCCTGCTGAGCTCTGGTTCATTTTGACTCGTACCCACAAAGATACAGTTGCCCTCCACCGGCCATCGGACACAACCTTACAAACAATATGTGGACACAACCTTAGATTACTCCCAAAAATCTTAATATTGTTTCACTCACATCTGCGGATCGAAGAAGCTAGACGATTTTAAGATTACACATTCAGAAGTTAATAATATAAAACCAGCATTAAAATTCCAAATACATAAATGTGTCTTGGCCTATTTTTTTATAAACGTTGCCCCACAATACGATTTTCTCTTGTGTCGTGAGTGCGATTACAAACATACAAGTTCGCATACACATGACATCCAGGCCCGAAACAACAATTTGTAGATTAAACAAATAGTTGTTCCGTGCGGGAATCGAAACCGCAACATGTTGCGCGGCAGCCGGTTGCCCAGCCTCTACACCAACCGTGCAGTCTCATAATACTGAACGTTTGTTCTCTCTTTCTTTCTTAGAAATCTAAACAGGTTTCCTGAACTAACTTTGTAGTAATACGAATATTTCTAGAACATTTTCTATTCAATATTTCCCTCTTTTCCACGTACTAAAAGATGGGCTTCAGCGAACAGTTTTGCAAAGGAAAAGTGAAACCCTAGTCAGTAGAGAATGAATAGGAACCTATTGATCGATCAATATCTGAATGGTAGGTACCTAAGTAATTGATTAGTATAGGATTTCCACAGTGAATAACATTTGTGTAAATAACGACTAACTTTTGATGCTATTTTTAATCGACTTCAAAAATGAAGTCGTCTTTTTGACCTGTAGTTATGTAATATGTGTATGTATGTGTGTATGTATGATTGTTTGTGCACGATTATCTTGCCATTGGCTGAACCGATTTTGATGCGGTTTTTAAATAAAAAGGTGAGAGAGCCATGCTTCGACATGAATGGGCCGGCTCGACCGGAGTGATACCACGGCCTCACAGAAGACCGACGTGAAACAACGTTGTGTTGTGTTTCGTCGTGGAGTGAGGTTACCTGAAGTCCAAAAAACCACCCCATTCCTTCTCCTGCACGTCGAGCCGGAGCCCCGGTTACCCGTTAGGTTCTCCGCGACATATCGTTGAGGATAGTGCAAATCCACGGACTATCATTGGATAATGCCGCTCATCTGAGAAATGTAACTAATTTCATTTCGTAATTTCATAAGTTCATTTCGACTAATTTTTATTTTAATATGCAATGAAAAGTCGACTTCAAAAAACCAAAAACTTACAAACCCAAGTAAAAAAACTTTTATTAGTACTGATAGGTTACAAAAACCCATCTACTGATAGAAGTCGCCGCCGGCGTCGGCGCAAGAAATATATCATACGACATACGATTTAAAATTCATACTTAAATGACAAATTAATCGCTAGTTTGGAGCCGTGCCGGAGCCGTGCCGGAGCCGTGCCGGAGCCGTGCTTGTTAGGTGTGCAATAACCTTCATGATCAAACCTTCTCCGTGTGAGAAGAGGCTTTGCTCAGCAGTGGCCACTCATAGGCTGTTGATGATGATGATGTGAAGATGATATGAAAAAGTATTACTATTAGTTATTTAGCCTATTTCCCAATAACCCAAACTGCAGTCTTAGGCAAGTACGTTCCGTAATCGTGCGGTGGTTCACGAGTTCAAAGAGTGAATGAGCCCCGTCACTGCAGTGTTACCACCAAGACGCGTCACCCGTGCTTTCCATAACGTATGCGACGTTGCCACTCTTCTGAGTTCAAGGCTTTTTTTATGGCATAAGCCGGTAAACGAGCAGACGGATCACCTGATGGTAAGCAATCGGCATCGCCCATGGATACCTGGAACACCAAAGGCGTTACAAGTACGTTACTGGCTTTTTGCCGATTAGGAGTTTGAGGATCGTTGGGGATTCAGGAATTGGGGAGATTGGGGAAGGGGAGGGTAATTGGGCCTCCGGTAACCTCACTCACACGACGAAACACAACGCAAGCGTTGCTTCACGTCGGTTGTCTATGAGGCCGTGGTATTACTCCGGTCGAGCCGGCCCATTCGTGCCGAAGCATGGCTCTCCTACACTTAACTTACTTGCTTACACAGAGTGTTATACTTTCTTGAATCTATTTATTTTGTTTGAAAATTTCACTTTTTTAATTTAAGGATTTCGTCTAAATCTTTGATCGTGTTATTCTTCTGTGTAAAAATACTACATTATAATTCATTTATTGTAGAAATCTGTGCCACATAATGTATATAGGAGAAACAAGGACATAATGTGATCAAACTGTCTACCTGTCTCTAAAGTCCATGTGGCTACTACACAATATGTCAGCTTACTCTGTCTATCTTAATAAATAAAGAGTCCCTTTGCAATGTTAGAAGGCTTAATTTACATCAAGGAAAAACCGTTTGATTTACACTTCCAATTGATATTACTCGTCTTTGTAGGTCTGGTTTGTTGAGCACTGTTTGATCTATGAATCAGGCGAAATATTGTTGTAATTTGATCGACAAAATATTATTATCATATTGGTCTTTGATTTGATTTTAAGGACGAATGGATTTGATTTTCATTTAATACTTCGATTCTGATAGAGTAGTGACTTCTGCAACACGAAAACTCCTTAGACTCAATTTTTCTAATACCAAGTAAGTTTTATCAGAGCAATAAACTTTAAATACCTATTTGACAATTCTTCCATACTAAAAATTGTCAAATGTCAATTTTATTCTACAGTATATATAATAGGTAAGAATTAGGTATATCTTAAAAATCTTATTAATACTTTTCTTACGACCACTCACACAACCAAGTAAAATAATAGGTATATTTTTTTTTATAAAAAAAAGCATTTCCCCACACTATGAATTTCTCACTCATGTGTCGTGGGTGCGTTTACAAACAAATACAAGTTCACATACACATGACACCCAGACCCGGAACAACAATCTTTGGATCACATAAAGAATTGTTTCTTGCGGGAATCGAACCCGCGACACGTTGTGCGGCAGCCAGTTGCCAAATTGCACAAATTAAGAAAATAAATAGACAAAAGTACGTACCTCAACATCAGGAGGTCCAGATATATGCAGCACTCGGAGACTGAACACCTTGAACACATAGCGGTCGCCATATGTGTTCGTGTAGTCGACCAATATGTCCAATAACTTATCTGGAAAACAAAGAATGCACTTAATCGGGACTATCTAGGCGTCTTTTATAATAACTATCGTGAGACATAATAAATTAACTAAAAATCGCGGGTTAGTAGTAGGCTGCGCGAAATCGCCGCGACCGACCGCGCAAGCTGCTCATGAGGAAGAACCCCTCTGTGGTTCGAAACTAGTAGAGCTTTTCTCAGTATATTCACGTGAGCAATCCGTGATTTTAGTTAATTTATTATGTCTCACGATAGTTACTATAAATGTACAAGTACTCACTGTTGTACTTGACTTCAAAAGAAAAAGAACGAAGTTCTCAGTGTGGCCTGTAAGTATGTATTTATGTTTGTGCGCAACTATCTCGTGATTGGCTGAACCGGTTTTTAGGCGGTCAGCAAAGTATTTGTTACACTTACAAGAATATTTTAGTATATTAATGAACTGAGTTAAAAGGGGTTTGAAGTGGCCTTTTCTAAACGTAGTTTATACAAGAATTATTATAAACTAGCTTCTGCCAGCGGCGTCGCCCGCGTTCCCAGGGGTAAAAATATCAATTGACACAGTATGACAGGGTATGAAAGTCAATAATAAAAATAATGAACACTTATTTTTTCTTGTATACGTAAACCATACTTCGATATGAGAACCTCCTCCTTTTTTTGAAGTCGGTTAAAAACGAAACGAATTTAAGTTTACAGAATACCGGATAGAAGAGATGTGGTGACAATACTCTATTCTACTCTGGCATCACCACACGGTAAGACCAACTAAACAGCGTATATTTATCATACTTATTACTTAGTATCAAGTTTTACCTGAGGGCATTTGGAGCAGCTCCCAGGCGTTCCCGATCCATGGTTTCCTCGGAGGTCCGGGGAGTTTGTCCACGGGGTTATCATCATCTCGGAAAAATATCAGCCATACCACCGCCGCCACCAACGCCGCCAGCAGCAACTCAAATATCATATTGCTGATCCTATAAACAAATAGAGAAGTTTTCTTTACTTTTCTTTTTATCGTATTTTATTTTAGGGGCTTTTAACCAATAGGCTGCGTCAGCCCCATCGTTACCAAAACTTATATAATACAGGGTGTCCAAGAACCCGGCGTCCAACTGGATTCCCACGATGCCCCAAGTTCTAACAGTACTCAGAAAAATAATTTAAAAAATCCACCCCATGTACTTACAGAATTATACTGATTTCAAAAAAAAAGGGGAAATGAGCACCCTGTGACATACTTTTGAATGCTGTGACTGCTAATGCTGATAATTTCGATATTTCTTGGAGGTTTTGTAATCTAGGGTATTGCTGTGTCTAAATAGAATGTAAAAATAAAGTACCTATTGTACCATTTTAAAATAAAATATTATTTTAACTAAAGGTGATATGGAAAACTATTGAATTTCGCAACTTTGACCGACTGTAGTGTAAAAAAAAATGTACCAAAATAGTATGGCAAGTGACGTCAAATTTTGACGCGTTTATTCCTCTTTTTAAAAAGGTATAATACTTACACATTAATTTGAAAAAAAAAATTTTGATAATATTTTTACTCAACAACCCAATTTTTACGAAGTGCCTACCTACTAACGGTAACTGTCGGACCCTTTCTTATCTTAGAAACTGTTATGTTACTACTATTATTTACTTCGGTTCCAAGAGTGAGCAAGAAGGAAATACACACAGGTAGATGGGTTCCCAGTAGAATAAAAGCAAAGAATGTTAGTTTAAAGATATTTTATTACAATAAATGTTCAAAATGTTGACCACCCGCGGCAATACAAGCTCTCACTCTCCTTAAAAAGGACCGCTTTATGTTTCGCGAGTAACTTTTTTGACGTATTACCTGCACTGCTTGTGTTATCTTCTCACGAAGGTCAGCGATGTCATTAATGGGCTTCGCATAAACGAGCTCCTTCATAGTTCCCCAGAAAAAAAAATCCAGCGGATTTAAGTCAGGTGAGCGGGCTGGCCACGGGATTGTTCCTGATCGCCCAATCCACCTGTTCGGGTATTGCTCGTCCAAAAACTCTCTAACGGATACGCGAAAATGTGCTGGACAGCCGTCGTGTTGGAACCACATATCTGGTGGGGTCTCTTCTAGTAAGTTTGGCAAATCATTTTGAAGAAAATTTAAATATGATTCGCCAGTCAAATTCTCGGGCATCTCAAATGGACCAATAATATTCCCACAGAGAATACCGGTCCACATGTTCACTTTGAACCGGTACTGGGATCTATCTTCTCGCATCAAGTGCGGATTTTCCACATGCCACTCGTGCAAGTTGTATAGGTTCATGTAGCCATCCTTCTTAAATGTTGATTCATCTGACCACAAAATTTTGTCGATAAAGTTTTCGTCTTCTCGATGTTTTTGCAGGATTGTTTCACAAAACGCGACTCGGCTCGGATAACCTTTTTCTCCCTCACTCTTACCTGAATAATGGGGTACCATAAAGAAGAACCAGCAAATCGCAAAGATAGTTTCTGTCTTGCTCCCTCCTGTTGTAATAACGAATCACTATGGTGAGATGCATGCACATACCGTCCCTTACGGTCTAACCTGTTTTTTGAGAGGCCTGTTGTTATTTTATGAGCATACAATAGTAATTCTTTAGAGGTTAGATTCAATTCGTCGTAAATTTTTCTTTCTAAGAATTCTGTAAGACATCGTAAAAATTGGGTTGTTGAGTAAAAATATTATCAAAATTTTTTTTTTTTTCAAATTAATGTTTAAGTATTATACCTTTTTAAAAAGAGGAATAAACGCGTCAAAATTTGACGTCACTTGCCATACTATTTTGGTACATTTTTTTTACACTACAGTCGGTCAAAGTTGCGAAATTCAATAGTTTTCCATATCACCTTTAGTTAAAATAATATTTTATTTTAAAATGGTACAATAAGTACTTTATTTTTACATTCTATTTAGACACAGCAATACCCTAGATTAGAAAACCTCCAAGAAATATCGAAATTATCAGCATTAGCAGTCACAGCATTCAAAAGTATGTCACAGGGTGCTCATTTCCCCTTTTTTTTTGAAATCAGTATAATTCTGTAAGTACATGGGGTGGATTTTTTAAATTATTTTTCTGAGTACTGTTAGAACTTGGGGCATCGTGGGAATCCAGTTGGACGCCGGGTTCTTGGACACCCTGTATAATAATAATAACGTTTATTAGCGCCTCATGGAATTACCACCCAGTGTCAGACTGCGCCAGACAATCCACAAACAGAGAGAGATGGCGGGAGATCGTGAGGAAAGCTGTATCGGCCACCAACACAAATACGGTCGCCTCAACGTGACTAAGACCGCTCTGCCAAGAGCGAAACGACAGAGAAGAAGAAGAATTACCACAGTGAAGCCCTGGCTCTTGTACTAGGTATCCCTGTGTATCACAAGAGCCAGGTCTCTCAATATTTATCGAAACATAGCACCACGTGAGACTTGACAATTAATAATGACTTAGGTACATATAATAAGTAAATTCAAAGTTAGACAAAAGTATAAACAAAACCAATATAACTATAAATAAGAAATAAAAAGACAAACAATAATTAGTATATATCTAAAAATATTTTAAATTAACAAAAAAATTATCAAATATTTGATATATTATAGGTATTTGATATACCAACGGGTCATCACTGTTGTTTTGCCGAGTAGTCGCTGGGTAAGCTGTCGAGTAACTAGGCCTCGGGTTCGATTCCCGGGTCGGGCAAAGTATTACTGGGTTTAAATAAAAAATCTCAGTGGTAGCAAGAAGTCTGGAAATGTGCCCGGTATAGTGCAATGGGCTCACCCCCTATTACATAGGCCTCATAAAATAACTAGTGAAAAGTGGGTGTTACATTGTACAGTGGCATTACGTACCGTAATGTGCACCTCTGGCTAACCCTTCGGGGATAAAAAGCGTGATGTTATGTTATGTGTCAAAAAGGAAGATATGCCTCAGTTGTATCATTTCTTTTCACTTAAAGACCTTCAAGCTTTCTATAATACACCCAATTTTATCGCCTATCAATACTCACAAATTCAGAAATCCGTACCTACTTAAACTGTTTTCCCTATTTTAACCAAATGCGCGGTGGTTGGGCATCTGACTGCCGCGCAACGTGTTGCGGGTTCGATTCCCGCACGGAACAACTTTTTGTGTGATCCACAGATTGTTGTTTCGGGTCTGGATGTCATGTGTATGTGAACTTGTATGTTTGTAAACGCACCCACGACACAGGAGAAAATCCTATTGTGGGGCAAAGTTTAAAAAAAAATATGTATCTTTATAATACCTCCCTAATTTGGCATTAAAAACACAAAGTCGTACTCTCTATACCTATTCAATTAGTCTGCAGGTAAGTAGCCCACAGTGTGGAGTGATTAATCCCTACGGAAATGGATTCCCCGAATGATGCCTTTAGGTAATAACCTACATATCTCTTCTATCCTACCTATCATGGGCCCTTTGCGACTAGCGTGGCGTCGGCCAGAAGACGCATAAACCTCAGGTTTTTTAAGTAGCATCTCAATTATCCCTAGTTTTCGGAAATGTTTATATTATTTTTATCTTTCACTTATTCTTGTAAGTAAAGGTTTCTAGTTAATACTAGTTTCTAGTTGATCCTTGCAATTATCTGGTATAATAAACTGTACAATTTTAATAAGCTGTAAACACTGCGAAAATTGTGATATGCTCACCTATCAAATTTAAGTCTGTCACTATACGTGAGGACTTGTAATTGGCTTTCAGTAGTTTATGTTGGCTTCTATTTTTATGTAGTACTAACTGTTGCCCGCGACTTCGTCCGCGTAGATTAATGACTTCTGACAGAATTCATCAGAATCAATTCAGTGCCCAATTAAGATTTACCTATTGTGAAATGATTTATCGTAATTTCAATAAATTAAAAATCCCGCAGGGTTCTTACCAGTCCCGGCCCGATCACATAAGTTTTGAGTAATAAAAACTTCGACTATTGTTGTACAGAATCTCTATGAAATAAGTTCAGTGGTTAAAAGATAGAGAGTTTCCGCGCGCGCCTCAAAGAGCCATCAGACCACCACAGATGGGGCCCAATACGGCTGATGCCGATTCGGAGTCGCAGGGAACCTAACGGGTAACCGGGGCTCCGACTCGACGTGCAGGAGAAGGATCGGGGTGGTTTTTAGTCAGTAAGAGTCTGACACTCCCTTCCGCCTCACCCAGGCGGGAGCAGTCATTCGATGATTTTCCCCCCTTTAAAAAAAAAAGGGGTTGGTGGAATTTTTCAAAATCCTTTCTAAGGAGATACCTATGTCATAGTAACTTTATGCATGCAAAGTCTCAGCCCGATCGGTTTAAAACTGGCAAAGTATCACACAAACTTTCACCCTCTATATTACCCACTTTGGGGTGGAAATGTTCAAAAACCTTTCTAAAGGGACGTATACGTCATAATATCTATCGGCACGCCGAATTTCAACCAGATCGTTTTATAATTGACAAAGTTCCATACGAACTTTCACCCCCAATTTTACCCTCTTGGGAGTGAAAATGATCAAAATTCTTTCTTAGAAGATGCTTACGTTATAACATCTATCTGCATGCCAAATTTCAACCTGATCGGTTTAAAACTGACAAAGTCTCATACAAACTTTCATCCCCTATTTTACCCACTTGGGGGTGGAAATTATCAAAATCCTTTCACAGCGGATGCCTACGTCATAACATCTATCTGCATGCCAAATTTCAACCCGATCGATTTAAAACTGACAGTCTCATACAAACTTTCGTCCCCTATTTTACCCCCTTGGGGGTGGAAATTATCAAAATCCTATCACAGCGGATGCTTACGTCATAACATCTATCTGCATGCCAAATTACAACCCGATCGGTTTAAAACTGACAAAGTCTCATACAAACTTTCATCCCCTATTTTACCCCTTTGGGGGTGAAAATTATCAAAATCCTTTCTTAGCGGATGCCTAAGTCATAACATCTATCTGTATGCCAAATTTTAGCCCAATCTGTCCAGCGGTTTGATACAAAACAAAAGTTACAATTTCTGGAATTCCTTTGGTACCTACTTATATAAAAACTTTGCACATCCTAAGAGACCTATGTACCAAGTTACATGGTTTTATCTCCAAAAATGACGAACACCCACATGCAACTCCTATTTCACCCCCACGCTGGTGTAAATTTTAAAATGCTAGAACAAACGATTTTTTGTTTATTATTTAGTGCCTAAATATAAAATGTAAGGTATCTTCAAGAATGACGAACTTCATACAAACTTTCAACCCCTATTTCATCCCCTCAAAGGTCGAAATTTCAAAAACGCTAGAACAAATGTTTTATTATTTTTTATCAAGTGCTTAAATATAAAGTTTCATGGTTTTATCTTTAAAAATTATGAAATCCCATACAACTCCCCCCCCCCCTTTTAACCCTTTTAAACCCTATTGCTAAAATAGGATTTCCACTATTTCCTTACATTACAAGACAAGTGTGGGAGAGCCATGCTTCGGCACGAATGGGCCGGCTCGACCGGAGTGATACCACGGCCTCACAGAAGACCGACGTGAAGCAACGCTTGCGTTGTGTTTCGTCGTGTGAGTGAGGTTACCGGAAGCCCAATTACGCTCCCCTTCCCCAATCTCCCCAATTCCTGAATCCCCAACGATCCTCAAACTCCTAATCAAATCTCCAAAAGGCCGGTAACGCACTTGTAACGCCTCTGGTGTTCCAGGTGTCCATGGGCGACGCCGACTACTTACCATCAGGTGATCTGTCTGCTCGTTTACCGGGGGAGAGGGGTAATTGGGCCTCTGGCGACCTCACTCACGACAAGCCAAAAACTTAAAATTGAGTAGCTTTTGAGTATTTGGACATAAGACTCTTATTTGTCTTTATTCTCATTATCAGAATGTATCATATACATTAAAATTAATCTCGAAGTGTCAATAACCAAATGTTCTGTAATAAATTATTTATTTATTTTTTCAGCCATGATCGTCCCACTGCAGGGTAAACGCCTCCCTCTGCGGACGACCTGAACCAGGCCCAAGCGTATGGCGCGTCGCGTTCCGCGCACGCCTCAAGGAGCCATCAGACCACCACAGTTTGGGCTCGCTACCATTGCAGCGGTAAGTCCCCTCTTTGAGGAGTGGCTTGAGAGACGCTACGGCGTCCTCACCTACCGCCTGACGCAGGTCCTCACCGGACATGGAAGTTTCGGGAGGTACTCGTGTCTGATGGGGCGGGAGGAAACGCCTGGGTGTCATCACTGCGAGGACCGAGGACACGGTGGAACACACAGTGGGAAAATGCCCTGCGTGGGCTGAGCACCGCCGTGCCCTCAGGAAAGTGATCAACGATGGCGACCTCTCGCGTCCGGGCCTAGTGCAGGCCATGATGCGGAGCAAGGGGGACTGGGATGCCGTCTCCTCCTTTTGCGAAGCAGTCATGTTAGCTAAGGAGGAGGCGGGACGCGTGAGGCAGCGAAGCGCTGCCTCCTCGCAACCCAGCCATCGCGAAGGACACACCGGGCGTCGGGGATCGCGGGACGATCTCCGGCCACAGTAAGCGCGGGCCTGCGGACGGCGAGCATGGGTGGCTCCCCGTCCGACCAGAAACAGACCCGAGCGTACGGCGCGTTGCGTTCCGCGCGCGCCTCAAAGAGCCATCAGACCACCACAGATGGGGCCCAACAGGGCTGATGCCAATAAGGAGCCGCGGAAGACCTAACGGGTTACCGGGGCTCCGGCTCGAAGAGCAGGAGTAGGAACGGGGTGGTTTTTTTTTAGTCAGAGAGTCTGACACTCCCTCTCGCCTCACCCGGACGGGAGAAGTCATTGTATGATTTCCCCCCTTCAAAATAAAAAAAAGGGCAAACGCCTCCCTACCCTCCTTCCACTTCTCTCTATGTAGAGCTTTTTTTGACTAACGTTGACAAATATAAATAAATTAACATAACTTTTATTACAGATATACATATTACAACAAACTCCACCGCCGCCGCGCACCGACTGGTCAGACGATACACAACAAAATATTGATATAGTACAAAAAAAGTTGTAAAAACTTGATATCCTACTGACCTTCGAGCTTCGTTTATTATCTGAACAGCAAACGTCGAACTGTAGACGATATTATAAAAGTAAATGCATCATTGTACGTGCAAAATGCAGTTTTTGTGTTTGTTTGCTTGCTGGCTTGACTGCATTGTTAGTTGTGTGTTTGTTTAGCAAATAATTCCATTATGAACTTTAATGTTTTCTTGTGCAAGTTTTTGGTTGATAGGGTAAAAATGTTTATCTTGTAAGTGTTATTGAGTTTATCATTTTGTTTTCGAAATATTATTATAGTTTGCAACACCAAATTTTTTAATCGTCAGTTAATTCTTAACTGTAGAATAAAATTGTCATTTGACAGTATGGAAGAATTGTCAAATATTCAAAGTTATTCTTATGATAAAATTTAACTGCGCATTGAAAAATCGGCCCTAAGACTAGGTAGTTTTAGTCAGTCTTAGTGGGTACCTACTCAAAGGAATTAAATACCTAAAAAACTAGACTATTCCCCTTAGAATAAAATGTGTTTAACATTTTTATAGCAGGGATCTTTACGGAGAGAGAAGTTAATCCAACTATTAGTATAATAATATTATAAATGAGAAACTTCGTATGTCTGTTTCTATGTTACTCCTTCTCATAAAAATGGCTGAAGAGATCAGGATGAAATTTGGAACAAGGGAAGAGTATGGTCTGAAATAAAACAGGCTACTTTTTATCAAACGGGATTACGGGCAAGGTCGGTGGCAGAAGCTAATATACCCTATTATAGTGCCTTACTACCTCAGTTCGAGCTAAATATTTAATCCTGAGGTGAGTGTAATCTGTTAAGTCACTTTCTGGCTAATATTGCTAATTGCCTATAATTATACTTAGTAACATTATGTAGTAGCAGGTGCGTGCATTAGGCTCATATTAGCATACCGAATGAACTAATTAAATGATTATCTTCCAGTCTGTAAGCACTAAATGCCTTAATAGCTTTGCATAAAAGTCTGTATCTAGATTAAATTAAAGACTTGTTATAGCTTTAAAACGACTGGATCGAATTATGTGATCTTTAGTTTATTGTCGACGAGAAAAGAAGATAAATCCAATTCATTTGTAGTCGGATCAAGACTTTTATTGTTTAATGTTAATTAACTATATTTTTACTAACCAAATGACGATAGTGTGAACCTGTCGTTCTTCGTCCAATAGGAAATTAGTGTCACGTCTTTGGAAGTTCAGTAGTTGACAGCTGCTGTGATTGGACAGAAAACCCCTTCCTACACTTGCGGGTGAGCAAAAAATGTTAGCCCTCATTTGAAACGAGCATCTTGCAACAGAAGATGAAAGAAAGAAATATACATGAATTGTATTATTTACCTTCGAAAAGGCCTTGTATTCTAGACAGACAATAATATACAAATCAAATGAAATCTAATCACTTTTAATTGTTAACATAGGTGCATAAAGTAATAGGTCTTATAAATGGTAATAAATTAGAGCGCTATGTTATACCCGGAGGCGTACAAATTATGGTGAGCACTTTTTTTAAGGGGGGACTATCATTGAATCATCGAATGACTGCTCCCGCCTAAGTGAGGCGGGAGGGAATGTCAGACTCTTACTGACTAAAAACCACCCCGTTCTTTCTCCTGCACGTCGAACCGGAGCTCCGGTAACCCGTTAGGTTCTCCGCGACTGTGGTGAGCACTAAGCTTAAGTTTGCAAATTAAAATAGAGAAGTATATGACTTGAGGAAACATGCATAATTAATGATGATATATTAATTTAACAATCAATTTCAACAATTAAAAAAACGTCATGCACTTTAATCGAATGACATCTAGATATTAATTAGAAATGTCAAGTTTTTATAATAACTATCGTGAGACACTAAATTAAGTAAAATCGCGGGTTGCTTACTGTCGTGTAGTGTTGTGAGCTGCCCGACGTCGCCGCGACCGCGCACGCTGCTCATGAGGAAGAACCCCTCTGTGGTTCGAAACTAGTAGAGCTTTTCTCGATATATTCACGTGAGTAACCCGCGATTTTATTTAATTTAGAAATGTCAAAATTAAAATAATAGTAGTAATTAAACAATATGTACTGCACGTATTTAAAAATGTCGCTATCTAAGGTCAAACCATTAAAATGTCTACATTTATTAAATGTCAATAACAATACTGGTTGTTCGATTGAAGTTATTCCTTGTTAATTGATTTAGTAATTAGCTCACACCTACACGAGGCTAAACTCTATAAATGGAAACAGCTGATTGGATCGCACTTAACAACCATAGTGAATCCAATAAATCCACTTAGTCAATGTAATTAACCTGCACAGGAACAGAAGCACTGTTAAATATGAATACAGGTCTTACAGGAGTAAGTACATTATGTAGAGTCTATTATTATTACCAAGAACTGAAGGAGGTCTACTGGTTGTGCATAAGAAAATCTAACCTAGCTATTTTTATTGGTCAAGAACATTTGGCCACCATCTCACCTAGTAATAAGCAACACATTCAAGACTCCCAGCTTATTTATACTTATAGCGGTTACAAACACAAGTTTTAAGTGTGGGAGAGCCATGCTTCGGCACGAATGGGCCGGCTCGACCGGAGTAATACCACGGCCTCATAGAAAACCGACGTGAAGCAACGCTTGCGTTGTGTTTCGTCGTGTGAGTGAGGTTACCGGAGGCCCAATTACCCTACCCTTCCCCAATCTCCCCAATCCCTGAATCCCCAACGATCCTCAAACTCATAATCCCAAAAAAGCCCGTAAACACACTTGTAACGCCTCTGGTGTTCTAATTGTCCATGGGCGACGCCGATTGCTTACCATCATGTGATCCGTCTCCCATAAAAAATAAATTAATCAATTTAAACTTCAAGTATTAAATAATTAAATAAATAAACAATAAATCATCATCATCTATTACAATATCATTAAAGAAATACACGAACTACCTCTATAACGACACGACAACGAAAATTAGATCTATTGTGTGTATGTATATATGACCACGTCATTCGATCATGACCTTATATTGGACTGACATTGGATTGAAGTGGTTTACTCGCACACTGGCACACATTACGTAACCATTAGGTAATACGTTATAACCTAGTGTCAATATAAGCACTAATTAAGACTACTTTTATAATTGTTTATGTAAATTAAGTTCAAGATTAAGTAATGAAAAAGGCTCACACAATTCTAGACTCCGTGTTACTACTGACAATTTTTAAAAATACCAGTAGTATTTTGCCCGACCCGGGAATCAAACCCGACCACTTTTTTAAGGACAAGCCCGCCACAACCTCCCAAAACCGCTGCAACTCCTGTAAGCCAGGATCTACAGAAGATACAACCATTAAAACACCGGAACACTGAAGTCCGGCGCGTCTCAACGACATGAATAACTATCTTGATTCCCGCAACTAAGTGAATCAGAAGAAATTATAAGAGAAGAAAAAAAAAGAGAGACCCCCTCGCCCGGCAGTCGCACTTGCGACCACTCGGCCAACGAGGCAGTCACTCGGCAAACGGAGCAGTTATGACTCGTAATAAAATTTCTCTTTTCTGTGGTTATGACGTTATTACATTAAATTTGTCTACTTACTTTTCGTGCGACATAGGTATATTATGGAGAGTAATTCGATAATAATTTCGAATTATTCATTACCCAAAATAATGGCTCACACTTTTAAAAATGAAAGCGTACCGTTATTTTAGTTGCCAACCGTACAAAAGTAGCCATTTTACTTGTTTCAGCGATTTGACGACATAAAATATAGGTAAAATAGAAAGGTCTCTCTTCCGACTCGCGAACGGCCGCGACTTGACGAATGATTCATCTTTTCAAACTTTGTAAATATGCCCCCGATCAGAATTCCAAAAAAGATTTTCATTTCATGAATATTTAATAAACAATTTTGTTTAATTCAAACAACAATGTTCTCCAAACATTCCGCACCAAATACTTTTGTCATTGTTATTCGATTGTATAATTAATTCATAATACAATGTGCTACGAAAATAATAGCTCATTGATTTTCTAAAATTATTAAAAACTTCTTTATACATGTTTCATTTTTAACAATACGTCGTCGTCGTATTCTTCTGGTACATTAATACCGTTCACAAAGGAGTTTATTTTTTAACTAGCTACTTCTGCGCGGTTGCACACGTTCTGCTCAGCTCCTATTGGTCGTAGCGTGATGTTTTATAGCCAATAGCATCCTCAATAAATGCGCTATTCAACACGAAAAGAATTATTCAAATCAGACTTGTAGTTACAGAGATTAGCGCGTTCAAACAAACAAACAAAAAACAAAATCTTCCGCTTTATATAAAAGTATAAGATTGTCTCTGTATAATAAGTACTAAGTACTTAACAGTTGTGGTGGCCCGGAGGTCTAAGACGCGCCCACTTCTCATGCATGAGGGTGCGTGGTCGGAACCTACCAACAGCAAGTACCAATGTAACTTTTTCCGAGTTATATGTACTGTCTAAGATTATTCAGACACCACTGACAAACGGTAAAGGAAAACATCGTGATTATTCAGCCAGGCCTCCGGCTTTATAATTTGTAATTATAAGTTTGAAATTGAGCAAGCCAACCCACATTGAACAAGCGTGGTGATTAATGTTTAAACCTTCTCTGTGTGAGAAGAGGCTTTTGGTCGGCAGTGGCCACTTATAGGCTCATAGACTGTTGATGGACGGTCAACTAAATTTTTGACGTTTCAAAAGTGCCTAATTATGGATTAATTGAAATAAATGCTTTTAGTTTGACTTTGACACTACAAGAACAAATTCAAACCAACAATATAGATTTTCCTGTTAAGACTTCAAAATGGTACCAATTTTCCGACAGAGAAAAAGCACTGTCTGTTTTTTTGCAACGAAGTGTAAATCGAAAACAATTTTAATTGGTCAAATGGACAATGATGAAAACAGTAGATAGCAACGTTTGATTTAGAGTATAATTAGTATTAATTAGAATTCGTTGCATTGCATTTTCTGGATGACTACAAGTGACTTGTTAATAGTTGTTAATGCGATTATTACACGAATACGAACATTCGAAATAGCTAATCACTGGAAACAGTAACTATTAACAATTTCTATCTGATTTTCTACTTACATAGTTGATTAATTATCGAATTGTTATAAATGTAACTGGTTAGCAATAAATCGATTCGATGAAGTTTTTTGGCGATTATGTTACGTAACAGAATGACGTTTACTTAAAAAAACCTTTTATTACTACTTATAAATTCGAGGTATCGTTTTTTTGAGGGGGGAAATCCAATGACTTTTACGACTTAGGTTAGGCGAGAGGGAGTGGCAGACTCTTACTGACTAAATACCACCCCGTTCCTACTCCTGCTCATCGAGCCGGAGCCCCGGCAACCCGTTAGGCCTTCCACGGCTCCTTTTCGGGCATTAGCCCTATTGGGCCCCATCTATGGTGGTCTAATGGCTCTTTGAGGCGCGCGCGGAACGCGACGCACCGTACGCACGGGTCTGTTTCTGGTCGGGCGGCAAGCTACCCTTACTCATCGTCCGCAGACCTGCCTAAATTCGAGATACCTAGAAAATAAACAAGCGGTCTGCCCTAATTCTCCTATTATAGTTGCTTTCTAGAAGAATGTCACCTTTTATTAATTTACTACACATATGTAAGTGTGTTTGTTAAGCCTCAACACCTAAACTACTGAATCAATTCTGATGACTACATATAGTAGATGGTGTATGAGACCTTGTAGGAAATTGCAGATTTATTTTATTAGTGCTTGTCTCATTGAGCAATTTGTAGCTAGTGAGACTATTGAATACCTAAATTGTCTATGAAGCGAAGCGGTCAATAGCCTAAGAAGGTCAAGGACCATAGGCTATCTTCCGATAGCCTAGAGCCAAGCCAACAAAAGAAAACTTTATCATTCATAATTGTAATAAGCAACGCATTCAAAACAGTAAATACTTTAACCAACATAAACATAACATCATGCCTTTTTATCCCCGAAGGGGTAGGCGGAGGTGAACATTACGCCACTTAATACCCACTTATCACTATTTATTTTAACAACCTATGCCTATGGGGGCTAGCGTTCTTTTGGTCGCCAGTAGAAAGGGGTTTTATTGTCCAATCACAGCAGCTGTCAAATATTGAACGTCCAATGGCGTAACACTAGCTAATTCTCTATTGGACGAAGAACGAGAGTTCACTATAGCGCCATCTGTTGAGCAAGCATAATATGGTAGGCCATATTGTAATGGTACCTATATCTATTTTTATTGGTTATTATAATATTATCTTTAACATATTCTTATCTGTTTAAAACATTACAACTTTTAATCTCTGAAAGAGGGATAAGCAGAGGCGTACGAAAATAAACGAACAACTCATTTTTCGTTGTGTATGAGTCTCTTTATGGGATAAATTTACCATATATTGTACAACCCAGATGTCTAGAATCCTCAGAACCCCAGAACCCTGGAGAGCCTCAGAATTCATAAGAGGTCCATTGCTCCCAATCCGATAAACTCAGACAGAATATTACTATTTCTGCCGAGTCACTAAACAAAATTCCTAGTAACCTTATTAAATTATCTTCTGCTTGAAAAATCTTAAAAATTAAACAGCATTAAATCTTCGAATATTAATCTTCATTAAACATCAAGTTTATTATCAACGCTTAGATTATTTTCTAACTGACTGAACATTTGAGATTTGATTTGAATATGACGGTGCCGCCGTCATTATTTTGTAAACTGCGAATGTAATGGGCAAGCAGTGAACAAACAACTGGCCGACGCGACGTCACTTCAACCCCACCACCTAGTGATATATAAAGCAGAGCAAGCGCAAGCTCGGGGGAGTCGTTCGTCAATCGTTGCCCAGTTCACACGTTACGCAATCGCTGAGTAATTTTATTGTGCACTGTCGAAAGTAAACGTTACTTTAATTACGAAGATTTAATTGTTTTATTACTGCATAAACATACCTCTACCGATATATATGACGAAGAGGGTTCTCGCTTGACATCGCCCACACCTTCCTTCCGACAAATACATTATTTACGGATTAATCAAATAATAAATAAAGTACCTATCAATACATTTCCAAAGCTATATTTTACGAGAACAAAACTTAAATTATATTTTTTATGACTCTTCCTCGTGACCAGCATGCACGGACCTTAAATATCACGCGAATTCCATACATTTCTATAAAAAAGGATAAACTGCAATCAAATAAATTAACACTTATCACTAAACTAAAGTTGCGAGGTACAGCAATTGTTGGTTATATAAGAAGGTATATCTATTCTGTACAGTTGAAGTGTGGGAGAGCCATGCTTCGGCACGAATAGGCCGGCTCGACCGGAGTGATACCACGGCATCACAGAAAACCGACGTGAAATAACGCTTGCGTTGTGTTACCGGAGGCCCAATTACCTACACTCCCCAGTCTCCCCAATCCCCGAATCCTCCACAATCCTCAAATTCCCAATTCCCAAAAGGCCGGTAACGCACTTGTAACGCCTTGGTGTTCCGGGTGTCAATGGGCAGCGCAGATTGCTTAACATCAGGTGATCCGTTTGCTCGGTTACCGGATTATACCATAAAAAAGTAGAAAGATAAATAAAATTGGAGTGTATGTTTGTAATATTAAAATAACCTTTTTACTACATACGACACACAAAGCAAAATAACGTTTTTTAAAATATTTGTCTGTCTATCTGTGTTCCTGTACTGGCTAATCTCTGGAATGGCTGGACCGAGTTCGCAAGACTTTTATTGTCAGATAGCTGATGTACTAAAGAGTAATATAGGCTACTTTTATTTTGGAAAATTGAAACATGAAGGTTATGTTCTAAAAGGACAGGACCCAGCTAGTAATATCTATAAATACACAAATAAGTTATCAAAACCTATAATAATTTGTAACTCCATCTTCCTTATAACATAACATTCCACTTGTAACAAATAGCTATACCACAGATATATTAAAGATGTATTTCTGTGAGCTATACAATATAATTCTTTCTTAAACTGTCAAACACCAAGCGGTCACCGGTGACCGCAACCTATTGTTCTATAATTGTGTCTATAATGACGGTACTCGACGAGTTAAACTACGTAGGTATAAAAGAATCAACTTTAAACTCCCTCTTTTTTTAATTAATTAATATGCTACATATTTAAACCCTAAGTGTAACCAACACTTCTCCGACAACGTATCAAAATCGGTTCAACTAATCGCGAGATAGTCGCGCACAAACAAACAAACATAAATACATTTTTCTTTTTGAACAAGTAGCTCCAGATAAATAACAAACCAGACAGACAGGCCCATATCTGTTCATAACTACATAATTATTCTATTCAAAATTGCTCCAGTATTGTTCTAATTGAAATAAATGCTTTGACTTTGACCTTGACTTTGGCGAAATAAAACAATATGGAGTGTAATATAATAGAGCATAATAATACGCTATTTGGTTTCATTGCACTCTGTGCCCTTAGGAACTTGTTTCGCCCGTCCTAAGGTCAAGAACCACTTGAACCAGTTTCAGACTAGGACCAAATGTGGAACAACTACAAAGTTTTCAAACTATACTAGATAAAGATAAAGATAAAGATAAAGATAGTTTATTTGCAAATATGGGTAATACAATATGTGGTGTTTAGGTACATTGCGAGCTCAACCATATTTTACCAGGAGGCATGCAAATATGAATTAACAGATTATTAAAATAATAAAATTATATAAAATGAAATCAATATTATGCAATGTACTTATTAAATTGATTACAGAAATTAAAATAGTCGCATTAACAAAATATAGGTACGATGTCAAAACATTAAAGTTAAGAAATGTCATAGTAAAATAGATGAGATGTCCAAGTTATATAGTACCTATTTAAAATATTATTCTATTCCATTGTCCATTAGAAAATCTGCAACATGGATGAAACCTTATACGCAACATATACACAATTTCGTTGAAAACAAAATATTCATTTAATATGTTAATATTTATTGTATCGATATTTGTATTATGATACCTAAGTGAAGACCAATAAATAAATATTAAACAAACAATATCACATTGCACCTTCCATTCTCCTATAGAATAGGCAGGAGGGATCATGTTGTCCTAACACCCACAGAACCCCAAAACATCAGTAATCTTTTTTTTTATGGCATAAGCCGGTAAACGAGCTGATGGATCACCTGATGGTAAGCAATCGGCATCGCCCATGGACACCTGGAACACTAGAGGCGTTATAAGTGCGTTACCGGCCTTTTGGGGATTAGGAGTTTGAGGATCGTTGGGGATTCAGGAATTGGAGAAGGCAAGGGTAATTGGGCCTCCGGTAACCTCACTCACACGACGAAACACAACGCAAGCGTTGCTTCACGTCGGTTTTCTGTGAGGCTGTGGTATCACTCCGGTCGAGCTGGCCCATTCGTGCCGAAGCATGGCTCTCCCACACTTAAGAAAATCTGCCTGATCAGGGAATATAATGGAACCTCTAACTCGGCAGTTGCATTTGCGACTACTAGTCACAGTAGAGCAGTATTTAATTAATATTAATTGTTGCTCATTATTTTTCATTGTTTTTGTTTAACACGTTAAATGTGATTGACAATAATAAGTTGGATTTGCCTTCAACAGTTTTATTTTCAATCTGCAACTAATTGCTTAACATTTTGTACAACAACATCTTTATAACGATATTTCGTTTCAAAAATCTAACTCCGTAAATAACAATACCCACATTCGAAACTAAATCGACAATATTCTCAATAAAAAAATCCATGGAAACGGACAAAGACGAGTATTTTAATCAAGAAGGAAACAAAGTAAATATGAAAATTTAAAAAGTGAAAAAAAACACTTACTTCAACCAACCGGCAGATGGAATTCAAACAAATAATTAAATTAACCACAACACTAGAACCACTCCGCGAATAGTAGCGCGCTCTACGTGCGCAGGAGTGCGTGAACTCCACACGACTGAGCTGTGTTGGAAAACACTCGAGATTCCTACGCAAGTACATAAAACATAGATAAGTACTTATTTTACATTGGTATATAAGTACATGTGGACTGATTTTGTATATATTTTAGGAGGCTATACCTTTTAAATTAAGCTTGATTTACGTCTTAATATCTAAACCTGTTTTTTTATAATTATGTTGACGTATCTTCAACTATTTTGATGGATAGCGAGTTGTGTATTTTTAAAACACTAATATTATTAATCTTTGTATAAATCTATACTAATATTATAAAGAGGAAAGATTTGTATCTATTTTTGTATGTTTGTATGTTTGTAATGAATAGGCTCAAAAAGTACTGGGCCGATTTAAAAAATTCTTTCACCAATAGAATGCTACGTTCTTCCAATTTGACATAGGCTACATTTCATTTTGAAAAAAGTTAGGGATCCTTGGTAAAATTTGAACAATGTAACCGAAGGTGTAGAAAAGTGAGTCTTAAAATGTTTTTCGTCGAATGCGCTGCCGAAACTATTAGCGATAGAACAAAATAATGTACAACAATATTGAAGACCATCATAATGTCTACAAAAAACTCCGCGGTAGCATATGTCCAACTATTGTAGTTTTGTCACTACAACAATCCAAATTTCCAAAAATAAATAATTGTCTACCCCGTGTGAAACGGGACAGGCTGCTAGTCTTTTATAAAACTTATAACAAAGATACCTACTTAAAACATCACTAGATGCACCTGCATGTGTAATTGTATATTATGTATTTGTGTGTAATTTTGATTTGATTTGATCAGTGTTTCTTAATGTAAATGAGAAAGCTTGAAGTATTCATGCACGACTGCATACTGCAACAAGATGGGTCGGTGACCCACCCTGATGAACTAAGCAAGACCAAAGACTGTTTCAAAGAAGGAATATTGAAGAACTCTAAACTAAATATTATATACATACATAACATCACGCCTTTTATCCCATTACATTGTATAGTGGTATAACGGTAACACCCACTTTTCACTATTTATGTTATGAGTCCCATGTAATAGAGGATGAGCCTATTGCCATATACTGGGCACAATTCCAGACTCCGTGCTACCACTGAGAATTTTTAAAAACCCAGTAATACTTTGCCTGACCCTGGCCACGGACGGGACCACTCCGCCAACGAGGCAGTCACTTTCCAAAGTTTAATGTCCAAGTAAATTATAGTAAATTACAAATACTTTAGGTATTTTAGGTGCTGAAATCTATTTAGTCCGTATAAACAATCAAAATCCGTAATTAACTAGTGGTCTCTCAACTGAGAAGGTGCACAATCCGTGTCCAAGATTTCTGCGTTTGACATCGAAACTCTTGACCAAACTAACCCAATTTAAGTTTCCAAGACGGTCGAAGGTCGCTGTAAATCAGGTCCAATTTGTGCACATTCCTTGAGTACTTTATTATTAGATAGGTTCTGACTTCTGCCAGTAGTTAAATACGATTAGTGTCTAATTTGAACAACCATCGGAGACATGGAGGTACATACGATTCCCGCACGGAACAACTCTTTGTGTGATCCACAAATTGTTGTTTCGGGTCTGGGTGTCATGTGTATGTGAACTTGTATGTTTGTAAACGCACCCACGACACAGGGGAAAATCCTAGAGATATATATATATATATATATATATATACATATAGATATCTTTAACACAAGTTGTTGATTAATAATTTCCTTCTCAGAATCTATAGAATAGAATCAGCCGTATACTTTGCGGAATGAGTCGCGGAGAACTTAACGGGTAACCGGGGCTCCGGCTCGATGTGCAGGAGAAGGAACGGGGTGGTTTTTAGTCAGTAAGAGTCTGACACTCCCTCCCGCCTCACCCAGGCGGGAGCAGTCATTCGATGATTTCCCCCCTTGAAAAAATAAATACTTTGCGGAAATCCATGCTTCACTAACACCTGGGTAAAATATTTAGTTTTGATTCCGCTGAAGGAATGATTTTGCAGCATGTCCTCTTGACATATATTCGCTCTTTTTCCGTAGAAGAGCGAACATATGTCAAGAGGACATGAGGACATATGACAAGAGGCATGTGCAGAAGCGAAACATAATTATGGCGAGTGTGGTTCGAGTGGTTTGTGTGTGTTTTGTTTCGTATCTCTGTATGATCGTTTATCTGCTGGTGGGAGGGTGCTGCAGACTGCGTGCCGCAAATTCATTCCTTTAGCCAAATAAAAACTAAATAATTTTCCTAGTTGTTAGTTCTCAGAATTGGTAATTCTGTTTAATGGTAAGATCACGTATCAGTATTTTTTATGGTATAAGCCGGTAAACGAGCAGACGGATCACCTGATGGTAAGCAATCGGCGTCGTCCATGGCCTTTTGGGGATTAGGAGTTTGAGGATCGTTGGGGATTCAGGGATTGGGGAGATTGGGGAAGGCGAGGGTAATTGAGCCTCCGGTAACCTCACTCACAAGACGAAACACAACGCAAGCATTGCTTCACGTCGGATTTCTGTGAGGCTGTGGTATCACTCCGGTCGAGCCGGCCCATTCGAGCCGAAGCATGGCTCTCTCACACAGTATCAATCAAATGATATCTCTCACTTGTAAAAATAAATGGCTCCAAATGATAAGCGCTCTGGTTATCTAGCATAGCAATCGCAAACGCATCTGCTGACCATTCGATCTGGAATTGATTCAAGGCTTTTAAATTGCGGCTCCAGACGCGAATCAAGACCTATTCACCTATATTTTTGTCGACAAAAAATCTAATTTAAAATAATACCATGGCCTTGTCGAAAACCGGTGTGAAACAACGCTTAGTGTTTCAGCGTGAGGTTACTGGAAACCCGAGACCCCACCTCAAAAGGTTAGCTACGCACTTATATTAAGTAGTACATAATTCTGGTGGGTGACATTCGATTTGCTTACCATCAGGTGATCTGTCTGTTCATTTTCATCTCTCCTATCATAAAAAAACTAATAACCCTTAGAATACATATAGATATAATAATATATTGGTCTCTGACCCATGGAACGCTAAAATATTTCAACGAAGTGTTCCACAGTTTCTTATTTTTGTTTTGTAGGTATTGCTGGTTTACTAAATTGTATAATATTTATAGTGAATCACAAAACAATTAAGTACACCAACACCTACGCCTACACTGTTATATAATTTATTGAACATATCCAAGTTTACCAGACAAACATTTGACCTTCAAATCAAGGCAATTTAAAAATGTTTATGACGCCATCACGCATCGCGGCGATCTAACAATCAGAATTTAGAAGTAGAAGTAGAATACTTATATTAGACTTTTATTACAACTATACAGATATTGCGGTGGGCGCCCGGAGGTTTAAGACGCCTGCTTCCCATGCATGAGAGTGCGAGTTATATGTACTTTCTAAGATTATCTAGACACCACTGACAAACGGTGAAGGAAAACATCGTGAGGAAATCTGGGATGATGACAGGGTATGAAAATTAAAAATATAATTATTCCGTAACTTAGGTAATAAAAAAATATTAGACACGTATTTTTTTATTTTGTTGTATAATAAAACAATACTTAGATAAAACGAATCAAAGTTTAGGAGTGGGGGCTAAAACGTCATTTCTTAGTATAAAATGTACTGAGAAGTGACGTCACGCGACATTTCAAATCAATATATCTTCGAAACTATTCGTTTCCGTAAGAAAATAGAATAATACGTGTCTAATGTTTTTAAATAATCTACCAGACGGACATTAAAATAAAAATTAGTCGTCTACCCCATTTCATCATCAAGTACTTGATGAATGGCTGCGTTACCACAGTTCGGTACCGAGTCTTAACCAGACACCTACGGCCGAATATAAGATTATGAGTAGTTCAAATTGATGACCAAGAGCCCTAAATGATCATACAGGAAATTTAGAATAATTAATAAGTTAGGAACAAAACAAAATGGAACAAAATACTGTAAATATAACAAGAATCTTGTAAAATTAAAGCATACCTGTCCGATCTTATCTATTATAATAATTGTTGTTAATTACCCGACCGCTTAAAAAGGAAGGTTGTCATTTTCACCCTCAACTCTTAAAAGTGTAAGGTTTCACCTTGTCTGTTTATTGAACCTTGCATAAAATGTGTATAAATTAATATTTAAAATAAAGTCAAAATGAAACAGTTTATTTATGTATATGCCTCTCACAAGCCATTATGAGATTAAAGAGATACATTACGTCAGATTCAAAAATAAGGAAATACATTACAGTACATTACATTACGTGTCACCAACGTCGACTGGATAAACAAATGTACATTTACTTAATAATAATTATTGCATCAAAAATAATAATGGTTCTGAAAAACAAATTAATCTACAGTGATCTGTGGCCGACTATAAAAATAGATCTTCGAATAACAAAACTAAACTTCCGAATAGAATCTTGAACCTCCGACAAAATTACTAAGTTACCGACAACAGACGTTTTAGGTTATGTTAGTATTGTAGCAATAAACAGTCATGTAAAGTAGTCGGAAAGTTAGTATTTTAGGCAGTAGATTTAATATTTTCAGTCCTTATTGTCCTTACAATTCTTCTTTTCTTGTCGGAGTTTTTATTACTACCCAATAATAAATACAAGAAAGTTCTTAACTCGTCGAGTACCGTCATTATAGACACAATTATAGAACAATAGGTTGCGGTCACCGGTGACCGCGCGGTGTTCGACAGTTTAATAGTATTTTAACAGGCGGCAACAAGGTGCGCGCCTACAACGGAGCAGTCTTCGAAAGTATTTTTTTATTAAATACCTATACATTGTTATATCAATGATAGTTGATATAACAATCCCACAGGACGAGAATCTCGTGAAAGCTCAAAAGATAAAGCAAGTAAATATCTTGATTTAGCTCATGAGATTGTCGACTTGTGGGATGTGGATTCAGCAGTCATTGTACCGATAGGTGTATCGGCCAATGGCCTCATTGCTAATAGTCTCGACCAACACCAGAGAAGGCTAGCATTATATTTTTAAATGATTTTTTCATATTTAAAAATATAAGAGTCAAGTTGGTAGTAGGTACCTATAAAAATAAATAAAGGAAATAATAATTCAATATAATAACTACCGTAAGCCCTACAGAATTAACTATAAAAATGACGGCTTACTCACGTAAATATATTGAGTAAATTTCGAGTCACAGACGGACCCTTCCTCATACGTCGACGACATAGGCGACGTCGCGTAGCCTACTCCTACTCCTTAGTAGAGCTTTTCTCAGTATTGCGAGGATAAACCGTTATTTTAATTAATTCAATAAATACCGAGGTGTAAAGGAATAACACATAGTGTTAAGTTCGATACCTAAGTGTTTAGACTTTCTAGACTCATTAGCACCGACCCAATGAACTTTAGGGCTCTAGCCACCTAACCTCTTTTGCATAGTCCCTAAAATTATTTTGTAAAAGTACGTTCACACAGCATCGAGCGTTTCTCTACCGAATCGGTTTTTTGCGGGACACGGTTTAGTGGACAGTTCAAGACACGGCAAAAAAACCGAATCTTGCCGATGTTGACATGCGATTTTGCTGCAGAATATAAGATCCGGTGCAGTGCACATTCAGTACATACGTTATACGATACACGCAGGGGTAGATTCGGTATTTTGCCGTATCTTGAAACCGAGTAAATCGTTGAGTTGTATAAGCTAAACAAGTCAGATGGTGTGTTCACACTGGATCTTGATACGAGCAATACGGCAACGCCAAGATGTGCTGTGTGAATACAACATTCGGTTTTTCCAGATCCTATGCAAATAAGATTCGGCAAGACGTGGCTCCGTGTGAACGTACCGTAACTATTGTTTCGAAAACACTAATTTATTGGGTTTTGAACACTGTTTTGGCTGGCTACTTGTATCGAGCAATGTACACAGAATAACTTAGACACAAATAGATTCTAAGTTTAAGTCTAACTTTAAGTGTGGGAGAGCCATGCATTAGCACGAATGGGCCGGCTCGACCGGAGTGATACCACGACCTCACAGAAAACCGACGTGAAGCAAAGCTTGCGTTGTGTTTCGTCGTGTGAGTGAGGTAACCGGAGGCCCACTTACCCTTCCCTTCCCCAATCTCCCCAATTCCCGAATCCCCAACGATTCTCAAACTCTTAATCCCCAAAAGGCCGATAACGCTGTAACGCCTCTGATGTTCCAGGTGTCAATGGGCGACGCCGATTGCTTACCATCAGGTGATCCGTCGCTTCGTTTACAGGCTTATTCCATAAAAAAAAGTAACGTTCCAGTTCATGTAAGGTACCTAAGCTGCTAAAAAAATATCCGTTTTAAGATAGGATGGTGACAATCTTTAACACCTGTAGCTATGCCACTATGTTCCCAGTACCTATATTGATGAATCGTAAAGCAACATCAGTGAAAATTATCATCATCATCAGTCGGTTACTGGCCAAGAAGCTACTGGACTGGCTGGCTGGACTGGGCAAGGTCTAAAAATACAGTTTTTTAACATTTCTTTGTGAAAACCTACTAACGGTCAATTTTTCAAACATAATTTTTAACTGTAGGTTAAATTGACATAAGACAGTTTTTAGTTTGAAAAAATTATCAAATATTCAAAGTTCTTCCTTAGTTAAAATTTATCTGGCGTTGGAGAAATCAGCCATAAGATAAGAATACACTAAGATTAATTAATCAGAAAATAACCCCCGAACCGCACAAAATTAGCTTGAAATTACAAATTCCATATAAAGTCTTATTCAGAAACAAGATCTTTGCCGACTTTATAACATAGTTGTCAAGTAATAAAAACATTTTATGATTCGAAAACTTTATTCGTTCCTTCGTATAAAACTTGGTAACAGTTTCAAGGATCGGGAGGTGAGTAGGCGAGTCCAATATTCCTGAGTTCACAATCTTCTCGCATGAAATCCTTTAGCAGAAGTTTCTTCAGGGCAGTACGGCGTACCTGTTATATTAAATATAAATTTGCATAAATCTACCTACTTTGCAATATACTTAGCATTAATGAGGCGTCAAATAACAGGAGACTTAACTTCTGGAAAATTCCTAGACTAATGAATGTTTCGCTTGAAGTTTGATGTGTGAATATTTAGGGGAATTAAAAAGTTTCCTGCCCTCGGGCGACTGGTATCATCTTGGTCGTAAGGGATTCGCGTTTGAAGTAACTTTGTTATGTAATTTACGCTGCTATTTGTAGAATTTCAGAGTGTCGATTAGTTTTGTTTAGGTACTGTCTGTGTTGAAAGTGCGTGTGTGAAGAAGTCTAGACAGAATCATCGATGTTATGGGCCTGTGCATAATATTAACTTACTTCAACTAGTATAACAAAACCGCACTCAGAAGGCTTAATACGGTTTTGGTTTGCGTTGAAAGAAACGAGACCGCGCTCGGCGCTCTGATTGGCCGGCTAAACGGTAAAATAAACTGGTACTAAGGCCTCAGAAAGCCTATTCATTTAAAATATTGGTAACGTTACTCCACTTGCTTCATTATTCAGTGTTCAGTCCGTAGCCAGTCCCTTTAGAGGCCATTGTATAAAAACTAAATTAAATACACCAAGCATTTAATATTTATGAACAACGTTAATTTATTAATTTAGGCACTAACGGCATTATTACACCTAAAATTGAACGCTAAATTAGACGTGATTTTTCAAATTAGCTGCGCCCAAAATGTACTCGAACTAGAAATATTTTGTAATTTTGAATGAATTTATTAATTGAAGCTCAACTATAAAAACGTGTATAATCTATGCATTATTTTAATATTCCAGCAAATAGAGTTAATAAATTAACTATCAATTTCAATAAATCCAATAAATTTTCCTTTAATAGAAAATACTTTAATCTTGCCAGGTTTAAACAATAAAAATATTCATCATCAACAGCCTGTAAATGCCCACTGCTGAACCAAGTAGGAACGGGGTGGTTTTTAGTCAGTAAGAGTCTGACACTCCCTTTCGCCTCACCCAGGCGGGAGAAGACATTCGATGATTTTACCCTCTTAAAAAAAAATTGTGTGAAAGCGTAAAACCTCTTGCCCTCAACGTACTCGCCATGTTTGTTTTGGTCAATGAAAACTAATCTTTTAGGGAAAGGGGTAAAAACTAAAAGGTCACCCCGTAAACTGACCTAAATAAAGAAAAGATAGTAAATGTTGACTAAATGACGTATAGTTGGGCAATGTTCCGCTAACCTTAGGAAATTGATACCTTGAGTGGGCTCGTTAATCAAATCGAGTGTCATCATCTTGTCATTCTGTTATTTCTTACTTGCTTAATTATTTCAGACATAGACTACTAATAAAACATAACATCACGCCTTTTATCCCCGAAGGGGTAGGCAGAGGTGCATATTACGGCACTTAATGCCACTGTACCATGTAACGCCCACTTTTCACTATTTATGTTATGTGTCCCATGTAATAGGGGGTGACCCTACTGCCATATACCGGGCACGATTCCAGACTCCGTGTTACAGCTGAGATTTTTTTTTTATTTTTTGAAAAAAAAACACAAAAATGATACTGAAAAAAAAAGAAGTCTAGGTAACGTCTTTGAAGTCGGTAAAAATCATTTTGTATATCAATGCTTTAGTGCAGATACATCATCGTTATTATCAACAGTCTATAAATGCCCACTGCTGAGCAAAGCCTCTTCTCACACGGACAAGGTTTGAGCATTAATCACCACACTTGCTCAATGCGGGTTGGTGACTACAAACATAAGTTTGAAGGTTGAAACCTGGTTTATGATTGGTTTCTTGGCCAGGTTTCCTCACGATGTTTTCCTTCACCGTTTATCAGTGATGTCTAGATAATCTTAGAAAGTACATATCACTCGGAAAAAGTCACATTGGTACTTGCTGTTGGTAGGTTTGGAAGTTTGGTTCAGTTTAATTTTAATTCACGACTTAGCTTAGGTTTAGAAATAAATTGTGATATATTTTGACGTGAAGGGTTTTCGTTTGGTTTTTTGGCTCTTCAACGCGTAATTAAAAGAAATTTCGGGTTCATTCGGGTATAGCAAAATATTAGTGACCTTTCGAGTTTACGAGGTGACTTTGACGGTCAACGCAATTCGGAATTGTGAGTAAATTTCAGAGTAGTCCCACTACGGTTGATTACAAGATACAATAGGGATGATGACAGGGTATGAAAATTAAAAATCTAATTAGTCCGTCAGTAAGGTAATGAAAAAATATTAGACGCGTATTTTTTTATTTTATCGTATAATAAAATGAAACTTAGATAAAACGAATCAAAGTTTAGGAGTGGGGCTAAAACGTCATTTCTACGTATAACATGTACATAGAAGTGACGTCACGCAACATTTCAAATCAATATATCGTCGAAAGTATTCGTTTCTGTAAGAAAATAAAAAATACGTGTGTAATGATTTAAAATAATCTACCAGACGGACATTAAAATAAAAATTAGGCATCTACCCTATTGTGAGTAAATTTTAGATTAGTCTAAGACCTACTATGGTTGAGTATAAGTTAACGTACAATTCCAGTAAATAAGTTCAAGTTTGTCATTCACAAATATTTTGCAGGGGCGTTAAATTGAAGTTGTCTTTTCCACTTTTCATTTTTAACGAATCAGAAATCTAGTCTTTGTTTTAATCAAAGTAGGGGTATGAAGTACAAAAAGAGCACGTCCTAATACATCATTTTTTAAATAATAAAATGGGAAAGTTTAATTAAAAGTTTGTTAAACTTTATCTAATTAAAACTTTAACATATTACCGTTCCCTTTTAAACAATAACCTCAAACAATATGAACGTGTCACATTTTTATTTTCAACCCAATTTAATCATTTTTTTTTTATGCCATAAGCCGGTAAACGAGCAGACGGATCACCTGATGGTAAGCAATCGGCGTCGCTCATGGACATCTGGAACACTAGAGGCGTTACAAGTGCGTTACCGGCCTTTTGGGGATTAGAAGTTTGAGGATCGTTGGGGATTCAGGAATTGGGGAGATTGGGGAAGGGGAGGGTAATTGGGCCTCCGGTAACCTCACTCACACGACGAAACATAACGCAAGCGTTGTTTCCACAGAAATATTCACACCGGTCGAGCCGGCCCACTCGTGCCGAAGCATGGCTCTCCCACACTTTTCTTTTTTTTATTTTCATCCATAATTCTTTATTCTAGAACGTTTTAGTCTGTCTGGCAGACGAACTTGAGACTGCTACCTACATACAGTATAAATTATGTGTGAATGACCTAAAGTCAATCATGTCTTACGGAGAACATAGTCATTATTTTCACATTAGGCTCTAGTCTTCATCACTTGTACCTAAGAGGATGCCTAGGTACAATGAACTAAGCTTTAACTCGTCGAGTACCGTCATTATAGACACAATTATAGAACAATAGGTTGCGGTCACCGGTGACCGCTTGGTGTTTGACAGTTTAAATAAGTATAGACACCTACAACGGATGCATCACTAAACGTGTCAGCATTTTTTGTATGTCTGATTAGTCATCCAGTAGAATTGTATCCATAATTATATTATGAATATAACATCACCACGCCTTTTATCCCCGAAGGGATAGGCAGAGGTGCACACAGAAGTAACACCCAATTTTCACTATTTATGTTATGAGTCCCATGTAATAGGGGCTAAGTCTATTGCCATATAGGTACCGGGCACAATTCCAGACTCCGTGCTACTACTGAGATTTTTTTTAAAACCCAGTAATACTTTGCCTGACCCGGGAATTTAACGAGACCCCTTGCCCGGCAGTCGCACTTGCGACCTTTATATTATGAACTTAATTGAAAAAGAATAACCTATGGAGTTTATTCCTCGTTGTTCTCCATAGGCACGAGCAAGAAAGTCCAACGAGAAATCTACACTTTGGACCGAGCAAATAGCTTCACTGAAGGACTGACCGACAGATTGACATTTTTAATATTAGTTTGACGGTTAAAAGGGTCTTCCCGGTCTAATTGAAATAAATGATTTTGATTTCGGCTTTAGAATAAAAAGACCGCTGTCGCGGGCGGCAGGGATTGAGTACATATACTCGTATGTCACTCCGTATTTCCCCCGCGTCCGCAATTCCCCCATCGTCTCCTTCATAATATAATTCCGTTTAATCGACCGACAACTGGCTTTTTACCATTTTTTCCGTAACACAAGAAATTCATATTTAGGTCTGAATGAAGATACTTGTCTCTTTAATCTTCATGGCCCTAAAAGATATTCAGCAACAGTTAGGAATCCTAACTTATAATACTAATTATTATGCAACTATTCTGGAATGATGCCCATTGTGCTTTAAACAAAAAAAGATTTGCCAAAAGACATGTGACTAATAAAATCTCTCGGAATATGTTACACGAACACATATATCTCTATCTCTGCATACCGAAGAATGAAATAAAATGTAAGTGGATAGGAAATATCATTCCTACGCTTCAGGAACACTGATAAGTAGGTACTCCTATTTTGTACGTGCCTTTAATCCGAAGCGAATGAGCTCACGATCCGAAGTTTACCGAACATTACCGAAGCGTTTAACTCAAATCGTAGCTCTGAGTAATTTTATCAAAATCCCTTTTAAGTAGTGTGGGCTTAAAGTTTCATAGTCAAATTCAAGTGAAATATCGACCGAGAGCTCTATTCTCACCACACTTTGAGAAAGGTATTTTACTTATAGAAATTAAACATTAAACATTAAAGGTATCATATTTTTGTTGCATAATTTCAAGTCAACTCTCAAGAGTTCTATTATCGCCTCTACTGAAAATTAACATTTTTGCAGATCGAGCTTTGTTCTCTTGGAATGGACGATGAAGCTATAATTGCTTTCGAGTTCTCCAAAGCGATAATTGGCTAGTTTCCTAGGTATAGAATAAATTGTTTCAACTTTGCAATGCAATAAATAGGTAATTAAAAAATAATCATACTCTCATCCATTAATTTGACAATTTACATACTTTTGTACTTTTTCACGCTAATTTTAAAGAAATAAGTATAGCATATACAACGCAGAAATATGAGGACGTCATAAGTTGCGATCATAGATTTATAAATATAACATAGATGTCTGACTATTGTCTACGGGTAGAATTTAAGATCCATCTCGACGGTGAATTCATAAACATACTGTTATTTCTTTTTTACTTATGTCTCTTTGCTTATGCAGAAAGAGACAACACATTATTGTCATTCTGGCAATAATTTTTTGACGTCATCAAAAATACCTAGTTGTGCCTATCATATCAGTGGTTGCGATCCAATACAAAATTCATAGACAAGTATCGTTTTTGACATTTCGATAAAAGTATTGACTGCCTCATTGACCGAGTGGTCGCAAGTCCGACTGCCGGGCAAGGGATCTCGGTTTCGATTCCCGGGTCGGGCAAAGTATTACTGGGTTTGTAAAAACCTCAGTAGTAGCACGGAGTTTGGAAATGTGCCCGGTATATGGCAATAGGCTCACCCCCTATTACATGGGACTCATAACATAAATAGTGAAAAATGGGTGTTACACTGTACAGCGGCATTAAGTGCCGTAATGTTCACCTCTGCCTACCCCTTCGGGGATAAAAGGCGTGATGTTATGTTATGTAATAAAAGTATTGAATTTGACTACCTGTCAACTACCGTATTATGAAAGCTTTCGTCGTTTGTGTAAGTGAACCAATAATACATAATAATATCGATGTATTGGTGTGTACAGTATGAAACTATGAACCAACCGCCAATGTCTGCCACTTCGCTTGCCGCAACTCTTCACGGATGAACATCATTTCGGGACGAAGGTGCCGATGTGCTAACGGATCCATATCTATCTGAAGCCTAGGATCGATATTCGCAAGCTGCTGGTCACTGAAAAAACAAATTAATTATTTCTAGCCTTCTTTCATTTCCACAATAACAACACACTTCCGAGTTTATTGTTATTCTCAGAATAGATACAGATAAAACGATATTCCTAGTATAGAAAGTTTTATCAAGAAGTTTAAAAGTACTCAATCCAGCAACAGAACCCGAGACTATGCATGATCGTTGCAGTTACCTAATTTACCATATAAGGTTTTAGTTCAAAATTCAGACTGCATTTTACTGCCATCTATACTAGACTGCTAGAAACTATGTTTCTTTAGTTTGATTGATTACAACTGTTGTAAATAGATGGCGCATTTGTTGTTAACAAATAAATTAATATAATTCAGTGATTATTTCAATAAAATATTGAAGCTTTTTAGGTATACTTATTAAAAAATGCTTTGTTTAACTTTAAAGTATGTCAATAACAGCAGTAAAGTTCATTTTATTACAACGAAGCAGCAAGTAGAATTTTGACACCAAATAAATTAAAATATATGAACAACATAAATGCCATACTTAGGAATATCTATTTCTGTGCAATAATAAACTATTTTTACGAAATGCTTATCAAATAAAATAAAATAAATATATGTACGTATAACGCTACTTATGTTTTTGCCCTAAAATGACACTAGATGTCGTTGGCAAACAGTACTTATACTGGTTCTTATTGTTTGACCACACAATGTGAATTAATTATTTAACGTTAAACAAATAAATAAATAATATTTTACAAATTAGCCCCAACATCGGCTTCTAGAGCTCCCGCTTCTTCTAAAGTCTCTCCTGCACCATCTTGTTTGTCTGGAGCAGACATTGTTTATCTAAAATTTTCTACCTATTAAAAATTAAGAATCAATCTAAATGCTTGATAAAATATTTAAATATAATTATATTCTCGATTTCTTATTCGCGTTAGCAAATGTCCAATATTGACAAATATATATTTTTTTTATTCTGACTCAGAAACTTGGCCAGTACATAATAAAAAATCAAAACAAATCTTTAGCATTTTTTAATCATCATTTAAACAGTTCGTCGATAAAATAAAAGAACAATATATATATTATGTTCATATTATAAAGTGAAACAGTTTTGTAAAGTAATATTTTATGCAGCGCCATCTGTAGCTTATTCATAAAACGAACACCAGCTGACACTGCTGACAAAACAAAGCAGTGTACGTTCTGAATCCGTTTTCAGTTCTTATACAACCTAAAAAAATAAATATTTGGCGCAGAATTTCGTAAATAAAGATTTTAACTTTAAAATTGTTCAAGTAAATGATGTAACTAGTTCATAAAATAAAATATTTTAACTCACATTAGTTGTATATATTTAATTTAGTAATATTTAATTTTAATTTTATTTAAGTAATAGTTAGTTTTAATTTAAGTTTTTTAATGTATGTAAATATTAAAACAAGTGATTAAATATTATGTAAATACAAACTCACATAAATTATTGAAGCTACAGATGACTCATCACCATACTACACTTCAAAACGCACTCCCACTCCGGTAAAAGGGTGAGTGAACCGCCTCATTGTTATTTATTGCATTTGCCTCTAATAATACATTAATTAGCCGTTTTACGGACACAGCGAGTGCAATAACATAGGTCGCGAGAGCCATGCCGATGTGAGTAATTTAAAAGGTGTGGCACGACAAGGGGCGTAGTTTCTCGTCTAGTGACATTAGTGGTGTGAAAATATTCTTCCTAACTCGTCGCAAGATGACCGAGTACAAATTGGTGGTGGTAGGCGCGGGAGGCGTCGGTAAATCCGCATTGACTATACAGCTGATACAAAATCATTTTGTGGACGAATACGATCCTACGATAGAGGATTCGTATCGGAAGCAAGTTGTTATCGATGGTGAGACGTGTTTGTTAGACATCCTCGACACGGCGGGGCAGGAAGAGTACTCTGCCATGAGGGACCAGTACATGCGGACGGGGGAAGGCTTCCTGCTGGTGTTCGCAGTGAACAGTGCTAAAAGTTTCGAGGACATTGGCTCCTACCGGGAGCAAATCAAGCGGGTGAAGGACGCGGAGGAAGTGCCCATGGTGCTGGTGGGGAACAAATGTGACCTGCAGGCCTGGGCAGTGGACATGGCGCAGGCGCGAGAGGTGAGCCTTGTTTACATAATAAACCACTGCATACTCCACACTACACTCGCATGTCTGTTGTTTGTGTACACTCTGCCAATGCACTGCAGAGCTGACCACAGAGCTCTAAACTCTTTAACAAGCATTGTGGATTGTTACACTTGACTAAACAACACCAATTTGTCTTATAATAGCTTATGTGGAGCTGTTGTAATCATCTTATGTAAGATTTTTATTTGTGTACATGCATGCATTTATTCAGTTAACTCAACTTCCTACATCACCTAAGATTAAGGCTAACCATTCTTTAAACTGACGGATAAAGACAGAATTAATTCAATCACCTTATGCTAAAAGGTATGATGTCACAGCTATATACAAATATGATCACTGACGACATACAGGTCAGTGGATAACTAGTCTCATAATATGTGACCACAAATTTACTTCATAAAATTAATATTAAAGTCACATTGTACCTTATAAAAGTTTTGATGATGTAATCAACATAACTGAGGTAAATAATTGAAATGAACATAAAATTAATTAGAGTAAATTTTATGTATGTGTTTCTTGCGCAAGAAAGCCTCGCATAAACTTAAAACAAACTATGACTTGGGACTTTGACCGAGATTTTATCTTACCTTAAAATTATGTTCTGTGTAAGGATTACTCTAAATCGCTTCAGTAAACATGGTGTTAGAAGTATGTTTAAACTATTTAAGATATTTGGTAACATCACCTAAACAACTTGGAACTGTATTACATTAACCTCATATTCACTATATTACAAAATTCACATGTGATTTTATGTGAGGCAATTTCAATGTTATTCTTTGTCTTTTATTTAAAGTGGAGTTATTTTTCTTTAGTAAATATTTTGCAACTTGTTATCTTGGTGCAGAACAACAACCTGTAGCTGATATGTTTAATGCAAACATCAATAAATACTTGATGTTGAAATTGTTTATAGAAATGTATGAGACACCTGTAGCTTTGTCCACATACAAGGTTCAGGATTATACTGTGTTTTTTAAACCAAATTAAGATCTTTAATTACAATTTCTATATCAAAATTCTCAGTGAAATGGAGTCCTCAATCATAGTTTTATATTAAAATTGCTATGTTGCAATAATGTATTAATTCAAGGTTGTTTTTCAATGTCAATTTAATCAAGTTGCCTACTTTGCCTGACCCAGGATGTAAATTTCATGCTTTTCAGTTTCAAAAAGCAATCAATTATTCTTCTATAAAATAATAATTGATCAGGAATTACATAACTACCTAGGTATATTTATTTTTAGACCTATGTGTCATGTCTATACTATGTAAACAAAAAGGAGGACATTTTATTATGGTCATGATATGGTCTATAAAAGTAACAACAATTCTCTGTGGTTTCACCCATATTTACACACTCAAGTTCTTAACAAATTAACTAACACAAATAGTGTAAATAAATTGGTTTTTTATTCATCTATTGTCCAGAAGCTAACCAGCTGTTAATGTTGTAGAATAGATGTATTAAATACAATGTCTGAGATTTATAAAGTGGTAATTTTTAATCACATTCATATGAATAAACCCCACAGCATTAATAAACAATGCACTATAAAATCAAATAATAAAATACCTAATTAAATTTACAAATAAATAAAAAGTTACCAAACAAACCATACTTCATAAACATGCAGCTATTTCCTCCTCAGACGAAACGAGAGAAAATAAGCAAGTTAGCAGGCAATTAAAATTAATTAAAATGTTCTTAAGACATGAGTCATATGACATCTGTACACTGTACAGTCTCATGTGCTACTTTAGTTCAATGAAAGCTGTTCATAATGCTTCACTTTCAGACGCTTGTTTCAATTATTTTCAGACTCGTAATTAAAGTGAAATTGTGTTCATCTTTGCTTTGTTTTTGTCTTTGGTTTGCTTCTTTTTTGTTACATATGCAGACTTGGATGGGTATTTTTGAGAAGAAATTATAATATAACAGTGTAAATCTTGAGCTTTAACTTGTTGTTTTGAATTTATGCCATGATATGAGTAGTTATAACAATACACCAATTGAATACCATAATGGATATAGTGAAATGTTAAAGGGCTCCTATTCTTCTCTTTCCTTATCCTATACTCCTAAGGTATTGGCGTAGGAACGGGGTGGTTTTTAAGTAAGATAGTCTGACACTCCCTCATACTTCACTCAGGCAGGCAAAGTCATTCAATGATTATCCCCCGGTAAAAATAAAGGTACTGGCTACTATTCTCCTATCTGCTATGTAGTCACTTAGAACTTTAAATCAGGGTTGTCCAAACAAAGGCCCTTTTGTGTTTTCATGCGGCCCGTGACACACATTTTGGACACCAATAGTTTGTAATTTCGATAATATTAATCTTTGTCAAAACATATACCCAATATTTGGTATAATTTATTAATCTTTAGTTGTGCAACATTCCATTCGCATAATCACATAGGGAAATGATCAAAAGTGAAGCTACTTTTACTATTTTTGGGGGAATTCCCGAAAAGTATTTTATTTTGTGTAGACGATTTGTTGTTGACCGTATTAGTTAAGTTATGCTTCCACTTAGTTCGTATCGGCACATCTTGCAGCTGTTTTGAAAAAAATACTTAACTAATTGCATTATGTCTACGAAGTGACGAACATTGAGTATGTAATGAGAGGTGGAAAGTAACCATCTTATGTGCAATAACAGTAATAAAATTCAATGATTTGTATGCAAGTTTTGTCTGTGAGTAAAGAATACAATGTTAATCGTCATTCATCAACAGCCTATAAATGCCCACTGCTGAGCAAAGCCTCTTCTCACACGGAGAAGGTTTGAGCGTTAATCACCACGCTTGCTCAATGCGGGTTGGCGATTACATACTTATAATTAGAAATTGTAAGCCCAGGTTTCCTCACGATGTTTTCCTTCACCGTTTGTCAGTGGTGTCTAGATAATCTTAGAAAGTACATATAACTCTAAAAAAGTCACATTGGTACTTGCCGTTGGTAGGTTCGAAGTAATCGTCATTATATAACTGAAAATATTATTCCGGCCCTCCAGGTTTTGTAAGAAATTTAATTAACCTGCGAGGGTATATAATTTGGACAGCCCTACTTTAAATAACCAACGGTAGATACTGTTGTACCTGGTGTAGTAAACTGTAGTACTAGCACTAGTAGAGTACTCTACACAAAGAATAATATTTGCTTTACAAATCATAATAGTTATGACATAAAAACTGACAATACAATATTATGCTATAGTTTATGTCTACATTTTACATATTCTGTTAACATTGAACTCTATGTTTACTGTTTCTTAACTAGAAAAAAAAGTTTTAACTTTTAGATATACACAACATTTTTTAAAGTAAACATTACTACATGTACCACCTAAGAAATTTAAACATTCCCTGGAGTCCACGAAAATTTCAAGACCAAAATTTCCCAAATCGGTTCAGCCGTTCTCGAGATTTAGCGAGACTAACGAAATTCATTTTTATTTATGTAGATTATATCAAGACACCTTCATTTCCTGTAAGTTTAATCAGAACTGCACATTGTACCTCTACATTTTTAATTAAAACCCAGTGTCATCGATTAGTCGCGGAGAACCTAACGGGTAACCGGGGCTCCGGCTTGACGTGCAGGAGAAGGAACGGGGTGGTTTTTAGTCAGTAAGAGTCTGAGACTCCCTCCCGCCTCACCCAGGCGGGAGCACTCATTCGATGATTGTCCCCCCTTATAAAAAAAGTGTCATCTATATGTCTAAAAAGAACAAATTTTAGTCCAACCCTGTAATGAAACCAAAGACCTACTAACCTATAACTTACCATTCGTGGTGTGAACTACTCGACTACCACACATAAAATCTCATTTTTACGGAGATACTCATTTTGTATTAATAATTTATTTATAGAATAAAAATATACCATTTGTGGTTTATATTCTATCACCATATTTGGTATTATTTGGTCAGTTCAAGGCTTGCAACTGTATACTTTTTTGATTCTCTCGTCATTTACATCATACTTGTTTGTCCCAGAGTGGTGTTAACAGATGTGTATAATATAATTTTCAACAGTTAAACCAAAACTTGCTGTTAACATAATGATAAAAAATAGACTGAAAGTTACCCAAACACACAATAATGGTAGAGTGCCCTACTCTCTAATAATGGTATGGTATAGTAGGGGTTTTGTTGACTCGACATTAACTAGCAATCTCAGGAATTTATTGCAATCATCTTTATTTATACAAAACTACATATTATAGGTCTACTTAGATCTACTTACATTGCATAATTATGTAAGTACACCTCTGCCTATCCTAGACCGATGTGTTGGGGATTATGAGGCGTATCATTATATTGTTTTCTTACTGTAAATAAAAACAAACACTTTCCCTCTAAGAGAATACGACTATTAAACATGGCGGAATTTGTTTATAAAAACAACAATAACTGAGGAAGTCCCATTCAGGCTTGTGTATGTAAGTAAGAGTAAATCAACAAAACATAACATCACGCCTTTTATCCCCGAAGTGTGCGATGTGCGCCTTTTATCCCCGATGTGCATCTTTGACTACCCAGTCAGAGGTGCACATTACGGCACTGTACAATGTAACACCCACTTTTCACTACCTATTTATGTTATGAGTCCCATGTAATAGGGGGTGAGTCTATTGCCATATCCCGGGCACAATTCAGACTCCGTGCTACTAGGTACTGAGATTTTTTTTAAATATCAGTAATACTTTGCCCGATCCGGGAATCGAACCCGAGGCCCCTTGTCCGGCAGTCGCACTTGCGACCACTCGGCCAATGAGGCAGTCAAAATAAACAGCTTGATGATTAATTAATAAAGACTTAGGTTATTACCCCTTTAATGTAATAATGTGATTTATATGGTCAACGGTCCGATAAGTTGTAAACATCAAGTTCTATCGCCAATGAATTTTCCTGCAAAAGTGTTTTATGGAGGTATATGTATCACAGTTCACAATAACATCATAAGTTCATTAAGTACCTAAATTGTATCATTATTTAGTTTGTAATGAATGTAAAGTATTTATAAATCTTTAATGTATTAGTTTATAGTATTTGATATGGGCCTATGATGCCTGAAATAAATAGGTAAATAAAAAATAAAAAAAATAAATAAATACCTAGATAAATAAGAATAAAAAATCCCGCAAAGCGATGCAAATATCCAAAGTAACTGCAAATTTTCTCTACTTTTGTTGTAAGTTTATTGTCATACACCAGTCACAAATCATCAATAATACTCTTCAGCTTTCCCTAACCCAAGACTTCTTTGCTTTTAATTCTTACTATTGACACTGACAGTCGTGTGAGTGAGGTTACCAGAGGCCCAATTACCTTCCCCTTCCCCAATCTCCCCAATCCCTGAATCCCCAACGATCCTCAAACTCGTAATCCCCAAAAAGCCGGTGACGCACTTGTAACGCCTCTGGTGTTCCAGGTGTCCATGGGCGACGCCGATTGCTTACCATCAGGTGATCCTGATACCATCAGTCTGCTCGTTTACCGGCTTATGCCATAAAAAAAACACTGACACTATCGCCCCATCTAAGGCGGAAAAACTCATTTGAGAATTACCCCCCCCCCACCCACCCCTCAAAAATGTGGAGGAGAATTCTCAATAAATAAAATCTAAGCAGTTACTATGGGTGGTCTCCGAAATGCTCCTCCTTTGTTAGGGATCATTCTAGTATTCGTTTATTATTTCGTTAATAACAACTGGATATGTCAAACACGGAACGAAGCCCTCTATAAACAATGCCTGCTTCAAAACAGGAAGCTTGCTTAGATGACGAATATCTATATAAAAAAGTTTAGAGTGCTCGAATTCTAATGATGAAACTTAACGACAGATTATGTGGAGAACATAACATAACATAACATCACGCCTTTTTATCCCCGAAGGGGTAGGCAGAGGTCCACATTACGGCACTTAATACCACTGTACAATGTAACACCCACTTTTCACTATTTATGTTACGAGTCCCATGTAATAGGGGGTGAGCCTATTGCCATATACCGGGCACATTTCCAGACTCCGTGCTACTACTGAGAAGTTTTTAAAAACCCAGTAATACTTTGCCCGACCCGGGATTCGAACCCGAGACCCCTTGCCCGGCAGTCGCACTTGCGACCACTCGGCCAACGAGGCAGTCGACTTATGTGGAGAAATCCTAAGAAAACCACACACAAAGAGCGCGTATTTGATAGGAAGCCTTATTAAATTTGATATATTAATTTGAACTTAATACAAGTCTTATAGTAATCTTATAGAATCAGCATCACACATCAAATTACCCGCCCATGACAGTCCACTGCAGGTCTGCAGGACATCCATTTTTGGGTCTCTTACACAACACCAAGCCTTTTATCCCCGAAGGGGTAGTCAGAGGAGCACATTACGGCACTGTACAATGTAACACCCACTATTCACTATTTATGTTTATGAGTCCCATGTTATAGGAGGTGATATATAATTGGGTCTCCTCTTCTGTAAAAAATCAATGATCTTCTCTTAATTCTTACTTTGGAATGTCCAAAATATAAGTACATCGGAACGGTTGGTTCTCCCTTCCAGCTATTTTTATTATTTTCATAATCGTATACTCTGAGTAATAAGTACCAAAGTGTGAATTGAACACAAGTACATAATAAATGGATAACTGTTGTAGCATTAGTCACTTAAACAATGTTTTTATGAGTTTAAAATGAACCTACTGTGTAATAAGACACTGTATACTTTAATTAAATCATCGTATATGAGTAACTTCCTCGTGTAATATTAAATAAAGATACACAAGTGAAACGTCAGACAATACTAGGTTACATACCTATCTCTAGGTCGAGGTCTTTACGTCGCTTAGTTTGTAGAAATGGCCCTGAAATGAGGCTTCAAATTGATTTATTTTATAAAATGATATGAATAATGAATGCCAGATTCAGCCAGTTGGTTTAAACTCCATAGTCCATAGCCGTAGCCTTACTGACCCCTTAATAATGGGGTAGCACCAAGAGAAAAGGTTTTGCTGTTGTTACTACTTAGTTCTACTAGTAGTCAAATAAAGACACAAAAACAGCGTTTATAGTGGTTATTTGCAGACATCAGAATTCTTTATACCGTTGTTACTGTATCACGGAGTTTAAGATGACACGGTGAAGCTATAAACATACCTCCTATAAAACCCCTTTCAAGACCAACTAGACCAGACAGCAAAACTGTAGAATGATCGGTCGTCGGCGGCATTTCCGAACGGATACGACCTTCAAACATTCAAGAAAAGAGCGTATTCCTTTTTAAAAGGCCGCACCTGTGCCTCTTCTTGTGTTGCGGATGTCCAATAGTCTTTATTTTCCAACAAACACGTAACTGTTTCAAACTACTCTTTTCATCGATTTTAACCGATGAAGGCTAAAACAATTTAAACAATTTTTGTATAGTCAAATGTCCTACCTGTTTTCGCAACCGAAAATGTTCAAGTAATTCGATTAGTGGTTAGAAATTTTTGGGTACTGTCTGCCATCCACGAACTTAATGGATGACCTTTCAACCTTTAAGCCTCTTTCTGAAGTTCAACTTTGAAGGGTTTAACTGAAAGTTTGTGGCCATAGTTTAACTGTCATGGGGGTATTGTTCTCGAGGGTTGGGGAAGCAACTGTTCGTTGTTTTGTGGTTACATCGCGGAACGGAATCGAGATTCTTGTCTGTTTTAATTTCACCTTTACAATATAATATGAATTAGTTATTCAACACTAATCTATAACTGTACTTGGTACATTTCTCAGTCTTATGTTAAACTAGTTGTTGCCCGCGACTTCGTCCGCGTAGAATATGATTCCTCTTTTATCTAATGGGAACATTTAATCGGGATAAAACGTATATCACCTGCCTGTATCCCAAATTTTAACAACATCCAATCAGTAGTTTCAGCGTGTTTTACGGACAAACATCCAAACAAAGAAAGTTTCACATTTATAATTTGTAGTGTGATTAACTGGTACTAAGTTTGAAACATCTTATAATAAGGTTGGAGCGTCGTAAATGCTCTGCATAATATTAGTACAGGCAAACCTACTATGGTCCCTAACAAACCTACTGTAACAACTATAACGTGCCATAACTAATGTTATTAACTAATTAATTCCACAAGTCCAGACTGCAATTCGAAATGAATTTTTTTCAATCGAAAAATCACATCGTGAGTTCTATGTTCTACGAGCTTGTTAACACTGATTTGACCTACATATCAGACGATATCAGTCATGCACTAATAAAATAAATCGTCCTAGCCGTCCTACCTAAATCTAAATGCGTTTAGCATGTGCCGTCGCCCGTCATAGCCGCTTTTTAGCCTTTCTTTGACGTCATAGACGTTTCATTTACGTCACCTCGTCAAACAGAGACAACTTTGTCTATTGTGTTGTCTGATGCCTGTCTGGTTTTTTGTATATTTAATAACTATTTAAATTTATGTAGGTATACTTAGCAATGACTAGATAGTGAAGTTTCTTGCTCGTTCTTCTTCATACGAATCTAAACTTTAGAACGAACATCTAGCTTCACTGGCGGACTGTTCTGTATTTAGTTGAGTTTAACTGAACTTTCTTTCTTTCTTTACTTTGACTTTACGAGTCATTCTAAATGTGATATGATGAGGTCTTGAATTGTATCCTGGGTTGGGCAAATTAGGTCGAATTAGGAGTGTCCGATCTTTAGCAATATTTGGTCGTAACTGTCCTAAAGTATTGAGCTATGTGTACTATAAATTAGTCAGGGCAATATATAGGCAGTTGTCATATTATATCTTTTAAACTTATCTTATTTAATGTATCTTTTAACGATGTTACTTTAATTCCCATTTTAACTGCTGCAAGGATGAGGTGGGTAATGAGAGTGAGTAGTGTACATGGTACGAACATGTTAAAATAATTAAAGTGGGACCTCTTTACTTAAAAACTTAAGGGGTGTCTAAGCCGAGTTCAGACTTGATTGTTGTTTGCTATTCTTTTACACAATAGCAAAATAATGTCTTGGCGCTCTGTAGTTTTTACTTGCCCTCTTAAACAAGGACGTGCTTTTATGAACATCTGTGTAAACTACGAATTTATGAACCTGACACTTTATTCACAAGTATGTACAACACCTACTTACACCAAATATTGCTATTGCAATGACTGATTTAGACATCACGCAGTTTTAAGACCGTACCATGAACATCCCACAACACCCCTTTAATCGTGTTCTGAAACACGATTAAATGGGGATTATAACATTTAATTACAAAGTGATAAAGCTGTATTATTACGATTGCAGGTGGCGCGGAGTTACGGTGTTCCCTTCGTCGAGACGTCAGCCAAGACCCGCATGGGAGTCGATGACGCATTCTACACACTTGTTCGAGAAATCCGCAAGGACAAAGCGAGTCGAGTAAAAAGGAATAGGAGAGGACGAACCATAGGCCCCGGACGAAAGTTTAGGTGCACCTTCCTCTAATTCGATAAATAATTTAGTACTAATATTTGTGGATATTATCTGACGGTTGACGGTCAACGTGTAAGTCAATTTTATTGTCGACAAACTACCCTTTAGTTAATGATCGATTATTTCAAAGGTAATCGATAAATAATCGATTAACCTTTCTTAGGCTAGACTACAAATTACACAAAATAGTTTTTGTTTACAATAATATTGACTTCGTGCCAGTAGGCTTGATCGGCTACACAGCTCATGAACGTAAAAATTGAATCTTATAACCTACGTTTTAAGGTTCCATTTTGGCGTTCCATAGTGTAGCTAACTTTAGGAGAATCGCTAAAGGTATGAAGTAAATACTTATTAGCCTTAATATAAATTTATATTACGAAAATTTCAGATCAGCAATTAAATCTATTTGTGGCCCATCCTGAATCTATTTACTAATCAGCCATATATGCAAACCACACATAATATACAAATATATAAGTGATATAGAATAAAAAACTATATGCAACCAGTCAAACATGACAAATATTTGGTGCAAAGCAATTTAGATACTTACGCGCTTTTCGACTAATTTTTACCATTTATATAAAAACATTCTACATAGCATGTAATCCTTGTATAATATTATTTATAATTAGCTAATCTCTGTGAGAAATATCCATAAATATTAAATAATATAATGTAGTAATGAGGCAGTTCTAAAATCTTTGGCGTTCTTCTGGGGCTGAGTAAAAATTATATGAAAAAAAAGAACCTTTTTGTACAGTGAAATATTTCAGAAGTTATGTACTTTGTGCTTATTTTGTATGAGATACTTCAAGCTTGAATGTGTGGACATGAGTGTATCTTTGTGAGGGTACCTTAAGATACAAGTTCATTGTTCAGTGTTCTACTCATACCGAAATTATAAGAAGATTCTCGTTGATCGAGTATTGGTAATCGCTTTTAAGGGCTTAGTACAAATTTGTTTTACATTTAAAGTAAACGAAACAAGACCGCGTTCGGCGCATTGATTGGCCGGCACCAAAGCACCAACCAATGAGAGCGCCGAACGCGGTCTCGTTAATAGAACAAACTTGTACTAAGGCCTTTGCGGACCAAGTGGTCTGAAATTAAAAGAAAACTGTTAGACAAATTATATTATATATTAACACATGAGTAGAACCGTAAACAATGAACTAATTTTAAACTTGTCTCAATAAAGTTAGTATGATTATAAGCTGAAGCTAAAGTTTATTCTATGAATTAGAATACACCTCTCATTGAAGATATCTACTAAGTTAGCGGGGTTTATCATTACCGCCCCTCTAACCATAGACTTCAGTCTTGACTGACGGAGGATAGACAAGATTCTAATTATTTATTTTTAAGTATTAATCCCAAATTAGAGAATTAAGAATAATTGTTTGAGGCGAGAAAAGCTGTATGATAAGTTTCCAATCATGAGGGTGATCTTTTACTAAGCTTTTTGAGCACTTTCTATCCTTTTATTCTATTTAACAATTACTTATATCTGAATTTTTCTATAATACTCAACTTACAAGTTCTGCCATTGAGTTCTCAAGGTGCTATTTGGAACATAGTATGCTTGCAGAGACCGTATATGTAAAGAAATGTAAGTGTGTATCAATATCATACTGCTTTATACATAAACTACAGCTGTACTTACTGCCTACGTCTTACGTACTATATTCCTTAACCTCCAGAATATTCCATTAAAATACATATTTTTAATGATGTCAAAAAATGAGAGGAGGGCTGGAATTACTTCATAATGGTTGTGCATTATACAAGTACAAGTTTAGATTGGTTATAGACAATTTGTTTAGTACAAATAGTGCACAATTGTTTGTTTACACGTACGGTTTCTTATTTCATTTTTATTGGGGCGAAGAATTCAAACGAGAAGTATAATAATTGTGACAATTGCACCGCGGGCTCAGTCCTACATCATATCATTACTACAGTAAGCATTTGTTACATTTTGTGCCCCCTATAATAGGTCCTTTCTTAGTTGTTTTCTTACTGTTATGTCTAACTCTTTCATTTAATATTTGGCTAAGCTCATCATGAGGAGTCATAATCTAGAGTCCAGTGATCCATGCCTTAAAATCTACAATATTATACATGATATCAATTAAAAATCTGTGGAATGCTACTAGGTATAGTTCCTAAGAGTAGGAACTAATTTGTGGTAGTCTAAGTTTATATTCTTGTTAATGGTTATCTAATTGATTCTTCAACTCGTGTAGATCGTGCCCTCCTCTCCTCCGTAACCCGAATGACTAGCAATAATATCATTATACAATCGTTATTGTAGCATAATATTAGGAGCATTGTTGATGTTTTCTACTTTAGCTAGAAGCAATTTTGCAAGCTATGTTGAAGTTTATACTACTTTATGACTTACGCTTGTATTTTTTGTAAAATAATTAAACGTAAATAGGATTTGTAGTACCTAGTCCTTTGCCGTAACAGTTCGTCGAAATAATTGGCAACATTATTTTTTGGCAAAGGACGAATCCTACAAATCCTGTTTAGTTATGCTTAAAATTGCTCATAAATTGCCCTCTATGAACTTCTTAGGGAATTCCGTTATTTTATCCAATTCTAATATTGCGTGTTATACATAAGTAATCATGCAAAATGTTTTACAGTGTTTATATTTTACTCAGCATGTACAATGAATTATTCAAACGAATTTTATCAGATAACAACAATCATACTTTTAATATTTTGACAGCGTTTTTATTTAGGATTTTAAGTTAATATTACAATTTTTAGTTTTAATATAGTTATAGTATAAAAATACACCAGGTACTTCCTATTTTTTGTTTTTTGACGGATTGTATTGTCAGTATAAAATATTCTTGTTAGACCTAATCACTCATTAGCGTTCAAATCTTATTTTTAGCCCAAATAACACCGCTCTGAAGGCAGGCTTTTGAGTGCATGAACTAGACGTAAATAGACACGGTCGATAATGAGCTAAAACGATGGCAATGTACTTGTAGCCTACTTCAGAGGGGTTGTTATTTGACTTGTGCGAGTTACACGTGCAGCAAATCAATTTTATGCATGTTACCGAAGGCCCGTTAATAACACTGACAACAGCGATAAAAACACAAAATGCATACAAAAAACTTTACCAGAGTCAATGTTAGTTACGTGCAGTCAGTACCATTTATCCTTTCATTAGGTGCCAAAATAAAAGTACTTGGTATATTTTTATGAATTATGTAATTTAAGTTCGAACGAAAAATCCAAGCTGCCATGAAAATCGTCATCAGCCAGAATAATTTTTGCCATGAATTATATATACCTACACCCATTTCGTAGCCATAATTTTGTATTTAACGAAAATATTTTTTAAAGCTTTGCAATAAACATTTACAATATAAAAATCTATATAAAGCTGTATATGAATATTAAGTAGCTGGTGAGCGTTGTTCAAATGATTACTTTTTTCTTAAGTAGTTTTAATTTTGTCCTGAAAAAGAATTATAATATTTGAGACAACGCTCACAAGCGAGGGCGTATAGTATGTAATATTTTTTATTATATTAAATATAAATTTCAAAGCTAGTGCACAATTTTGTTGGAAATAGTTGATATTTTATAACTAATTAATTCTGTAACAATATAGCACAAGACTGTGTGCTAATTGAAATAAATAAAATTGACGAGGTAAAGCGTTTTATTTATTTATTTACAAATACAAATTCTCAAATCTATGAAACCTAAACAACCGATTTCAACGACAAAATCGATATCGCATATTTATTATCAATTGTGTTAGATGCGATTATTTTTACAACGTGTCAAATAACGTAATTGTTCACCAAATGGCGCTAGTGTGAATCTCACGTTCTTCGTCCATTAGGGAATTGAGTAGTGTCACAACCATTGGATGTTCAATATTTCACATCTGCCGTAATGGACATAAAATTGTAACTGTTGTGCCATCTGGTAAGCAGATATTATATCTGCTTACCAGATGGCACAGAAGAAGCAGATATTATATCTGCTTACTCTTTCGAGAAAAATATTTTCTACAAATTGACAAAAACTTTTTAACCGTAAATTATTTTTTTGGGTTGGGCACCCTAATCCAACTGTCAATATCAAGAATGTATAACACACGTCATTGATGTCATCAAAAACTTGTAAACATTCAGTAATTTGTTTTATTTCATTAATTAAGAAAAATACAATACATCAAAAACTATGGACGCGAAAGACGTATGTGTAGAAATAGAGAACGATGAGTTTTACAGCAAGTTCTTAGACGAGTCTATAAAACCAATAATCAATGATCAACTATCGGTCACTGATCAAGTGAATAAACTCACTCAGGGCATTGAAAAACTTACCAAAAGCTTGGAGAAACAAGTTTTAGCCAAACATAATGATCTACTTACACAGGCAAGTCATATTTCTGACCTAGAACTAACTTTAGAATCGGTACAGTCGCAAGTACAAAGTTTGCTACGCGGTGCCGAAAAACTAAAAGATAGAGTACACACACCGTACTATGCGCTAGAAAACCAAACAATGATGCTCGAAAGAGTTCAAACAACGTGTAATTTGTTAAGACACGCCTCTAAAATCCTTGCTTTATGGAATAAACTACAGAGTATCAAAGATAACCCATCCAAAGAAGCCATTATAATATTTGAACTTAATGAGCTGATTAGTGACTACGATTTTGAAGGAATAGATCTTCTAGACGAAGTGTTGAAGGCTGTTCAACTTAGGAGGACAGAGTTACTAACCAACTCTACCGAACTATTGCAATCTAGCCTTCTAAGCGGAGATAAAGCTAAACTGTTGCAATGCTTCAAAGTGTTCCACAACCTGCAATGTACAGAGGAACAGATCAAAAACTCTGTTAACAGTATTCTGAGTGACTTGAAAAAGGAAATAACAAATGCACTGAATGTACAAATGGTTTCAATTGAGGTCAAGAAATCCAGCTCAGGAAGAATTGCTCCTGGAAAAGCTAACATCATGAATGCTCAAGATTTTAAAATAAAACTTTGGGACAACATTGAGAAGCTTTTTAAAGTTGACATCTACAACAGCTGTACTAAAGTCATAATGCTTCAAAATGTTGTTAATGAGTTACATGCTATTGGAAATTTCAGGAATATAGCCAAGAACTTTTGGGCTGATTTATCCCTCGTTTTCAGCAGTGAACTTGAGAAGAGTCCTCTCACTGTCAATCAGTCTATTGAGATTGACTTCCCAAGATTACTGAAAAGCTTCAATGATTTACTCTCTAGACTCAAATGTAAGGATCTAGAGATGAACCGTTCAAGTCTTACAAAATGGGAGAATTCATTTTTATCAAAATCTCTAGGCAAGTTACTGGAACCTGTCAGAAGCATGTGGCATCTATCTCAAGTACCAAACATGGATCAAATAGACAATGCCATCAGAGTCATCGCTGAGGCCCTGAGCATCTCACTTGGTGACAAACAGTTAAGCATCAGCTTGGCTAATAGTGTGGCCAAGTCCATCAAGCAAATGACTGTTGAAGCTGAGCAGAGAATATCCATGGACAGTGATGTTGCTCAGATCATAGAACCGCCAACCAGCTCACAGCAAAAGAATGCTGATCTCTGCAACTCCTTGTACTACTTCTCATCTCAAATTAAAAGAGTACTTGTAAACATGAACTCAATGTTGCCCCAAGAAAGTATACAAATAGTCCAGAATAGTTTGAAAGATATTTCCAGCATGCCCATTCTGCAACTGTTTGCAGAATCCATTAAGAATTCACTTTATATTATATTGATGACAATGCACGATGAGCCCGATTTGATCAGGGCTGATGACCCAACTGGGAAGACATTATCATGTTCTCCTTATATGAAAGAGTTGCAGCAATTTGTGTCCAGGTGCAAAGATATTTACTTGTCAATGTTCAATGAAAAATCAGCTCTAAATGAGTGCTGTGTGGACATAGCTAGAGCTTGCATTGAGAGGTTTACTCAGCACATCTGTAATGTGAGGCCACTGAGTAAGTTTGGGCGAGGAAAGTTGCAGATAGACTGCAAACATTTAGAGACTGCATTATCTCCTTTACTGAATGATATAACTGAGTTAGGAGATCATTACAGACAGTTGAAGGCCTTGCATCTCTTGCTGGAGAAGACTCCTCAAGAAATAGCCAAGAGTCAGACAGAAGGTGCCTGTTTACCATATTCTTTGGTAATGATGTTCTTGTTCTCCCACGGTGGGCATCAACTGTTGGCTCCGCATACATGTGCTGGTTGGAGCATACACAAATTGATGCAGTGGTTGGACTCCCATAAGAATGAGAGGGACAGGTTAGAGTTTGTGGCTGGAGCCTTGCAGAGATATCAGAACCATGTCAGACAGAATCAAATCGCGACATATGATGAAGTGTACCCAGTGCTGCTACAACTGCTGGAAGATGGCAGAAAGTCTTTGAAGAAATAAAATTTTTGTTAAGTATTACATAAATGAGATGCATTTTAAGCTAGTAATGTGTTATCGTTTATTTTATCTTAAGCTATCTCGGCCATAGTTATATTTTAAGTTATCACAAAAAGGGTTCCACTTTAAAATGAAACTATTATTTCAAATATATAATTATTTATTGAAAATAAACTTGTTTAAAACAAAAACAGTGTCTTCTTTGGCCTCCATCCTCTACATACAAGTGTTGTTCGCGATGTTGCCCAATTCGATCTGACGCAAGACATAAGTATTATAATTTAATTTCTTTCTTTCTTCTTCTTTTTCACCTTCTCCTAGAAAATGAGGAAAGTATAGTAATTCTAGCAAATGGAAGCAATGTCTTGATGTGTAAGGCACTAAGGCTGCTTACTTTGAAATTAAATTTACGAGATTGAGAAACAGCGACCTTTGCTACCTTTAGAATCGACTTATCAAAATTTATGTGCGCTTCGGTATAGCATAGAAGCCCAATTTATAACAACTTGTACTTGTAACTACTAACAAAATTGCCGTGCCTATGGACTCTGTGGTCTGTAATGGTTTTTATTTACTTCAGTAAATGATTTTTATTTATTTATAACAACTTGAAATCTAGATCTTCCTGATGGCCTAGTCCTAGATCATGATATGGACTATTGTAACATTCATTATAAGTAATTAAGTTTACAGCGCGCCTAATGGTAAGCGGTCACCGTAGCCGACTATGTAGAAAACTGCTTAACTGCGCCTTAATATCAGAGGAGGAGGACTCCCCGAAAATTATGGCGTAATCAAACAGCCAAGATGGACACCCAGAACTTACCAAATGAAACACAGCAACATTACGTCATCACTTCGCGCTTGCATTGTGATTTCTGTGAGAGGGTGGCGTACATTAAAAAAAAAAGGAACAAATAGTTAAATAAAAATATTACATAGAAACTAAACGCAAAGTGATCAGGGCAACCAAAGAAAACTACAGAAATAAAAAAAAGAAAATATTTAATTCCATTCAACAACGTAATATAATATCTACTCAAGCATTTCCACACACACAATCTACATAGCAATATCTACATACTTCATACTTCGGTACTTATAATAAACAAATGCATAGACTTACAATGAAATTGGACATGTTTACTATTTTACTGGGATCAATCTGTGATGTTACACAGGGCCGGATTGCGATCATGACATATCGAACCATTATTCGTTTGTTTTATTAACTCACGAACCTTAATCCAGCCCTGTACTTGGTGCTTTATAACCGTAGTTCGTCTACTTCTAAAATATTTATTGTTGTTTTTGGTCATTAATACTGGAAGTAGTTTATTTCATTGACGGTTTAGTGCAAATATAGTGCAACGAAACCATCAACAAAAGCTACACAATTTCTGAATAAAATGCCCAGAATTGATGGAAGTGGTAATTGAGAAAGTTTGGCGAATAATAAGAAAGTGCTGCCTCTCATGTTATAAACATTTACACTTACAAATAACTATGAAACATATTATATACATATAAATATTGTCTCATTCCCAATTCCATACAAAAATATTCCACCAATTCCATAATAATTCAATATCTATTAAAGCCTACTTGGACTTATTACAAGAAGATGTCTACTGGCAAACTAAACTAAACCTTAAGTAGTTAGGCTACGGTCTATGATTGAACCTGTTGTTGTTGCTGATCGAAGGCGATCTTGAGAATCTCGTCGAAATCGCTGACAAAGTGTATGTCGACCTTTTCTCGAATGAAGCTCGGCAGGTCGTCGTAGTCACGTCTGTTCTCCTCGGGAAGGACCACACAACAGACTCCTGCACGTTTAGCCTGAGGGAAAATAATGGAGTATTAGAAAGCGAGTAACTGAAATATTAACGTATAGCTTAATATGGTAAACGAGCTGACGGATCACCTGATGGTAAACAATCGGCGTCGCCTCTGTGGACACACGGAACACAAGTGCGTTACCGGCCTTTTGGGCATTAAGAATTTAAGGATTGTTGGAGATACAAGGATTGGGGTGATGGTGGAAGGGATAATTGGGCCTTCGGTAACCTAACTCCACACGACGAAACACAATGCAAGCGTTGTTTCACGTAGCTTATAAAGTGTTATTTTATCCCATAAATAAACCCAAAGTATGTGGGCGACATCACACAAATGTGGTGTGAGTGGTGTGAGTATTCTTCGGTTGGTCATTACCTGAACCCAGATTTCACCTTCAAAGTTTACAATTGCTAGATTTACATAAGTCTTATCCAGACATGTATCGTTGTGAAATGTGTGTAACACAAGTTAATAGGTCTATTGGGCTCGATGTACCTACAGGAGAAAAACAGAACGGATTGACCAACTGTTCCTCTAAAAAGTACAACATACCGCAATAATCTTCTCCTTGATCCCTCCAACGGGCAGCACTCTGCCAGTGAGAGAGATCTCCCCCGTCATGGCGAGGTCGGGGCGCACGCGGCGGCGCAGCGCCAGTGACGTCAGCGCCGTGGCGATGGTGCAGCCTGCCGACGGGCCGTCCTTCGGGGTCGCGCCTTCTGGCACGTGCAGGTGGATGTGACTGGAATATCATACATGTTGTGTTAATATACTACCCATTTTCTAGTCGACATCAAGCTCTTTAGATCGATCTAGATAACTTAAACTTTTACTTGAAATAAAACTAGCGACCCACCCCGGCTTCGCACGAGTGCAATATGTATATATTATACACTAGCTACTTTCGCGCGGTTTCACACGCTCTGCTCAGCTCCTATTGGTCGTAGCGTGATGTTTTATAGCCCATAGTCATCCTCGATAAATGCGCTATCCAACACAAAAATAATTATTCAAATCAGACTTGTAGCTACGGAGATTAGCGCGTTCGAAAAAACAAACAAAAAAAAAGTAGTTTTAAAGACCTAAGCATACATAGGGACAGACAGACGGCGGATAGCGACTTTGTTTTATAATATGCAGTGATAATACAAAGCTAAAGATTTTGTTTGTTTGAATGCGCTAATCTCAGGACCTACTGGTCCGACTTGCAGAATAATACGCCATTGTGTTATACTGTTAGCAAATACTGACTGCCTCGTTGGCCGAGTAGTCGCAAGTGCGACTGCCGGGCAAGGGGTCTCGGGTTCGATTCCCGGGTCGGGCAAAGTATTACTGGGTTTTTTAAAATTCTCAGTAGTAGCACGGAGTCTGGAAATGTGCTCGGTATATGGCAATAGGCTCACCCCCTATTACATGGGACTCATAACAACTAGTGAAAAGTGGGTGTTACATTGTACTGTGGTAGAATGTGCACCTCTGCCTACCCCTTCAGGGATAAAAGGCGTGATGTTATGTTATGTTAGCAAATCTTAAGATTGGTTGCATTCTTTCATTTCGCTCTTTGTAATAATCATTATTGTTCTAACCAGTTTTGGAAACCTAAAATCGTCTTAAAATGAATAAATCAATAGTAGAATTAGTCAATGACTGCACGGTTGGCGCGGTGGCTGAGCAACTGGCTGCCGCGCAACGTGTCGCGTGTTCGATTCCCGCACGGAACAACTCTTTGTGTGATCCACAAATTGTTGTTTCGAGTCTGGGTGTCATGTGTATGTGAACTTGTATGTTTGTAAACGCACACACGACACAGGAGAAAATCCTAGTGCGGGGCAAAGTGTCTTTAAAAAAAAAATAGTAAACGAAACGCAAAATCACCAAAAAAAACCAGTTCAACCTCACCTAGTATTCAAGAACTTGTTCTCCGGGTAATAAATAGACATGTAATTCCTGGCGACAGTGAGTGCGATCCTGGCAGACTCCTTCATGACGTCCCCGAGGTGGCCGGTGACCTCCATGGACCCGAAGGGAGACTTGTCATCCGTCGCCGCGTTCCGGATCGCTGTCTCTATGAATAATGTGCTGCCACCTGGATGTAAGGGAAAAATGGTTCTTAGACTTGTTAAGGAAATATATCCCTTAATATTAGCTTAAATATTAACTCTAATATGTTTCTTTTTTATGGCATAAGCCGGTAAGCGAGCAGACGGATCACCTGATGGTAAGCAATCGACGTCGCCCATGGACATCTGGAACACCAGAGGCGTTACAAGTGCGTTACCGGCCTTCTGGATTAGGTATTTGAGGTTCGTTGGTGATTCAGAAATTGGGGAGATTGGGGAAGTGGAGGGTAATTGGTCCTCCGGTAACCTCACTCACACGACGAAACACAACGCAAGCGTTGCTTCACGTCGGTTGTCTGTGAGGCCGTGGTATCACTCCGGTCGAGCCGGCCCAATCGTGCCGAAGCATGGCTCTCCTACACTTAGACCAAGTTGTATGTTTATATTAAAACTTTCGCGAGATATACTAAATTAATTATTATATTTTCGGCTTCCTCATGTAACTGCTGCTGCTCATGATTATGTCGCGGAATGCTGTTCATGAATATGAGCCTCTAGCATGGCTTGAAACTAGTCGAGTTCTTCGTCAAACAGTTACGTGATTAAAGCGAAAACATTATATTAACTATTTTTTATCCACTCAAACCTTCGGATGACTGCGGTCACCCAAAACTGTTTGGCATTAAATGACAGCTGTAGGACTTGGACGTTTGAGTTAAAAGTTAGGATTACACTACTGGACTAAGGGCCTTGGTCTCGTCTATAAAAGAGTTTGCAATAAAATCCACTCCTCCGGGTAAGATCACAGAATAAAAAGATCAGGTTTATCAGAGAATACTGCTGTCTCTATTGAATATGTAGTTTTTTATGGGACTTGTACGACATCCACGGTAAGAGTAGTGATGACAAATGTATTGTTACTGTCGTCATCAAAATAATTAATATTATATATCCTCCTCGTCATCAAAATAGTTAATATGTTAATACTATATAAAAATTAGTCGGGTTTTCCTTCCTGACGCTATAACTCCAGAACGCACGAACCGATTTCCACGGTTTTGCATTCGTTGGACCTTTCCATTTCCAGTTTTTATAAACCACACGGATCCCGAGACCTTTCTCGGAATCAGCGAGGTCTATAAAAACAAAACAAAAAAAATTTTTCTTCATCTTATAATCACCAGACGAATTGTTACATAAAACGAAGCCATCTGGTGGCGAAACGGAGTTCGCCGGGTTTGCTATTTATTTATAATATACTCTTGGGACCAAAGAAACGGAGCCACTATATAGTGTGTTTTCTATTTCATTTCTTGACAAATGTTTTCTGATACAAGTATTTTATTAATTGGTAACATAATTTAATCCGTATATCGCCAAGCGGTCACTGGTGACCACTCTCCACTAACTAAGTACATTATAGACCTTATTTCCAATGTTTAGAGACTACTTTTGTATGAACAAATTTAGGGGATGCTTTTCAACGGGTATGTTATATAGAAAGCAATTTAGTTACCTAAAATAAGAGCATTTTGTTGTAAAAGACATATTTTTTTTATCTATAAATATAAAAATGAATTTCTTTTTCCCTTGGTCACGGCATCATGCGTAATGCTGGACCGATTTCACTAATTATTTTTTATTGTAACTGTTATTATTAGGAAGAGGTTTTTAAGACAGCAAAAAATAGGTAATCCTAAGAAACGGGATTGCGGGTATAAAGTCGCAGGCAGCAAGCCACTGAAGTTATAGATTTAAAAAAAAAAAAAAAGAAAAGATGCATCAATGAAATGTAAATAAAAACGGAGTACCTCCATTTCTTTGCTCTTTCAAGTGTAGATTATTGATCAGCCTCACCCATAGCAGTCCAAGCAAGTCCCATAACAACTCCGGGTGGCGTGATGTTGTACATGCGATCGCGTTTGAAGGTCGGCTTGCCAACCAACTCGCTCAGGTTCGCTTCCGTCACTTTGAGGGATTCTGTCTCTTCTTTCACTATCTTATACGCTACTTTTCTTGCTATCTGTTGGAGTATAGACAAAGTACAGTATTTAAAATTACAGTATTAAAATCGACTGCACGGTCGGTGCGGTGGCTGGGCAACCGGATGCCGTGCAACGTGTCGCGGGTTCGATTCCCGCACGGAACAACACTTTGTGTGATCCACAAATTGTTGTTCCGGGTCTGGGTGTCATGTGTATGTGAACTTGTATGTTTGTAAACGTACCCACGACACAGGAGAAAACCCTAATGTGGGGCAACGCAAAAAAATAGATACTGAGAAGTATGTAGGTAAAGGGTAAGGAACACAGGTGATGTATTTAAAAAAATATAAAACCTATCACCGTCTCTAATCGAAACAAGTGAATTTATTTTTGCGAATAGGCTACAAGGCAGTACTTTTACACGTCATTTTTTTAAGCGAACGATGAGGCCGAGATTTCCTAACTGACTACTCTGAGAAGTAATGCCGAAACAAACTTTAAACTGATGATGAATTAATGAATAAAAAGTGAAAAAGTATCAACACTAGAATTATTTAACATCCATTCAAGATCTCCGAAGACACAAAATATCCATCCAGGAAAACCACTTTGTCTACCCACAGAGACACAAAGAGATGCGTTCGGTACTCTGATTGGTTGGCTCGTTGCAGTCGGCCACTCGAACGCGTACTCGTTTCGATTACTCTAAGCGTAAAACAGTCTCGTACAAAGATACGATACCCACAACATTACAGGTGTCACAAAGATGTTCATTGTTGTTGGTGGGACTTCTGTTTCCCTTCAACAGTTGTTCACAGCAATGTTTGTTGGTCATCAATGAAACATAAGACATGAATGTACCTTCTCGATATGTTTCTGCAGGTTCCTGACGCCGCTCTCCCTGCAGTAGGAGCGGATGAGCGCGTGCAGGGCGTCGGGCGTGAGGTCGAGCTGGCTGGCGGCCAGCCCGCAGCTCCGCCGGGCCGTCGGGACCAGGTACTGCTGGGCTATTGCGAGCTTCTCTTCTGCTACGTAACCTGGATACCAAAATACGTAATCATAATAGGGACATATTATCAAGTTATTTTGTAGAAAACTACTCAAGTAACTACTACTATAAAAAACTGTTGAAAGCTACTCCTTTAAAGTCAATGTGTTGGGCATTTGTAAATTATTTTCAGTGCCATATTTTTTCTAGGTTATCTTAGCCCTCTGCAACTGACGTGGTTAAATTGTTACAATTCAACTGAGGTGTATATTATACCAGACACCATTTCAACAGCAAATATTTTTGTAGAATTAAAGTATAGCGAGCACTATACAGTACAGTACTCGCAGCAGTGATGCTCGTATTTGAAAAATGATGGTATAACAAGTGATTTTGCATTTCGCGGTGTCTGTGGGACTACGTCAGCGCACGTCAGCCGCAGACGGTTAACTAGACGAGAAAATATCTGTTTAAACCTTTGACTGCCGACAGAAAACTGCTGAAGGCATATCCTCCGCTAACATAGGTCACCGGTGACATACGACGTATAGTTTAGGGAACAGAGTGTATAGTTCCCTAAGATCGGAAAAGGAGGATCTTCCGACCAGGCGAGGTGATCGTGCCTGGCGGGCTTTCTGCCCAACAGTTGTGCGTTAGGATTTCCTATCCGTATTAATTCGCATGTAAACTTCACATGTGCGATGTCAGATTTTTGTGACGTCATCCGTTGACATGTGACATATATCGCCACAAATATGTGGGAGAGCCATGCTTCGGCACTAATTGGGCCGGCTCGACCGGAGTGATACCACGGCCTCACAGACAACCGACGTGAAGCAACGCTTGCGTTGTGTTTCGTCGTGTGAGTGAGGTTACCAGAGGCCCAATTACCCTCCCCTTCCCCAATCCCTGAAACTCCTAATCCCCAAAAGGCCGGTAACGCACTTGTAACGCCTCTGGTGTTCCAGAGTGTCCATGGGCGACGTCGATTGCTTACCATCAGGTGATCCGTCTGCTCGTTTACCGGCTTAAGCCATAAAAAAACACTGACGCTATCGCCCTATCTAAGGCGGAAAACCTCATTTGAGAATTATCCCCCCCCCTCAAAAATTAACCTATAAAGCAATGTTTAGTTAGATGTAATAACAGTAATCTTCAAAATGTATTTTGAAACTCACCAGACATATCAATAAGTTCCATCCTGTCCCGGAGCGGTTCAGGGATATGTTCCACCACATTCGCAGTGCAGATGAATAGCACCTTGGACAGGTCCACCGGCACGTCCAGGTAGTGGTCCAGGAAGTTCGCGTTCTGTTCCGGGTCCAAGAGTTCTAGGAGAGCTGACGATGGGTCGCCGTGAACACCCCTAAAATTGGCAATTTCACTTGTTTAATTTAAATTTTTTAACTAAAAAACGTTTATGTCTCTGTGAAGAAATAACTGTTGATATTACTTTATCTAAATACGTCTACCGTCTCCCTACCTCGATATAGCAAGACGCATAACATAATATCACACCTTTTACCCTAAAGGGGTAGGCAGAGACGCACTTACACTTAATGCCGCTGTATAATGTAACACCCACTTATCACTATTTATGTTATGAGTCCCATGTAATAGGGGGTGAGCCTATTGCCATATATCAGGCACATTTCCAGACTTCGTGCTACAAATGCTGAGATTTTTTTTAAAAACCCAGAAATACTTTGCTCGACCCTGGAACCGAACCCGAGAAATCTTGCCTGGCAGTCGCACTTGCGACCGCTTGGGCAATTCAAGTCAGTCAAGAAAAGAAAAACGCACTTTACATAAAATAGTGAACAGCTTAAAATATCCAAATAAGAAACGCCAGCCAGTGAGCTGCACGACGTCGCCGCGACCGCGCACGCTGCTCATGAGGAAGAACCCCTGTGTGGTTCGAAACTAGTAGAGCTTTTCTCAGTATATTCACGCGAGTAACCCGCGATTTTACTTAATTTAGTATGTCTCACGATAGTTATTATAAAGACAAGTAGATTGTATAAAATAGGGCCTGGCATTCCATAAGCGCGGTAAGGCGAGTACAAAATCTTAGCCTTCATTCTGGAACCTTCTACTTACTTGCCAATTTTGTCCACCTCATCAATAAGCACCAACGGGTTCTCAGTTCCAGTTTTTTTCAAGCACTGCACCAGTTTACCGGGCATAGCTCCCACGTACGTCCGTCTGTGTCCTTTGATCTCCGCAACGTCTGTCATACCTCCCACTGAGAATCTGAAGTATTGTCGGTTCAGGGCCCGGGCGATGGAACGAGCTGAAATATAACTTATGTTTAGGACATGAAGATTTAATTTTGTTTGTTTTGAAGTTAAAAGATGATTAGGGTAGATGCCTAATTTTATTTTAATGTCTGTCTGGTAGATTATTTTAAATCATTAGACACATATTTTTTATTTTCTTATAGAAACGTATACTTTCGACGATATATTGATTAGAAATGTCGCGTGACGTCACTTCTATGTACATTTTATACGTAGAAATGACGTTTTAATAATAATAATAATAACTTTTTATTCAGATAACAATGATCCAATTGGTTAGTATTACAAAACTTACGACTAGTGTTAGTATAACTTAATCTATACGACCCCTGCCCGATCCATGACTGGAGGTATCAATACCTATATGAGTACTGATACATCGACTCATGTACAGACAGTCTAGCCTACTGGCTATCATCCTCAGAACGGTGTTACTACTACCACGCACTCTGCTTAGCATTGACGCGCAACGCTTACGCATAGTGGCGTAGAAGCAATCGATGCGCGTCTCCATAAACATCTGTGATGCACTACAGTGGCGAGGCAGCCGCAACACCGCTCTAAGGGCATTATTATATTGTACCCGCAGGGCACTGTACGCCCCCGCAGTATAGACGGCCCATAGGCTGCAGGTGTAAAAAGACGTACAATAGGCTCGAAATAGTGTGATTTTAACATCCCTGGTACATCGCGCAAACCTGCGAGCAGTCATGTTTGCTCTGACGGACAGCGCCCTACGTTCACGCTCGATATCCATGTCGTCTCTAAGGTCCTCGGTGATTACATGCCCTAGGTACTTGAAGTAGGGTACTCTAGTTAGTTCTTCTCCATTCAAATTTATAGGGGGTACGCTATCAGGGCATCTAGTACCAGCCCTAAAAACGACATACACGCTTTTCTTAGTGTTATAAATTAACCCGTGCTCAATTGCATAACTTTCACATATTTTTAAAAGTTTTCTAATGCCACAAACTGAAGCGCTCAGCAATACCATATCATCTGCATAGCTAAAATTATTAACACAAATACCATCTATGTGACAACCGACACGTTGGCTGCTGAGCTCCTGAATCAAGGCATTTATATACAAATTAAACAGCCGAGGCGAGGTCAAACCTCCCTGCCTCACGCCACATTCCAATTTATATGGATCTGAGAGTGTGCCTGCCCACCTCACACTATTAGTTTGATTACTATACCAATACTTCAAAATGTTTACAAGTTGAGAAGATAAGATAGAAGAAGTAGGTCTTCTTGTAATTTTTTCCACATAATATCATAGGAGACCAGATCAAAAGCTTTGCTTAAATCAAGGAAGCAGGCATACACTGGTGTACCCCTTTGTGTATAGTACCTGACAGCGTGTTTGAGGCACAATATGGCGCTGTCCGTCGACAATTCTGGTTTAAAACCAAATTGATTATCGTGGAGTGCTATAGATTTGGCCAATTGCGCGTCCAACACGCTGTCAAGCACCTTAGCCATCACAGTCGCCAAGGATATCGGCCTATAATTATTCTTGTCAGCGTTGTCTCCAGTTTTATTTTTGATTATGGGCACCACAATGGTGTTCATTAACTGTTCAGGCAGGTGAGAGTGGCTTAGGCACAACGTGTAAAACATAGCTAGCACACGAGCAATGTGAGGCCCCGCATATTGCAGATGCTCAATACGAAGCCCATCATGGCCAGGAGATTTTCTTCTTCTCAATAGGCGAATAGCTATGGCCACACTTTTAGCCGAAATCTTAAGGTTCGATTCTGCACCTTGGGACCCAGTACTGAGGCCTTAGTACAAGTTTGTTTTACGTTTAAAGTAATCGTAACGAGTACGCGTTCGGCGCTCTGATTGGTTGTTTCATTGGCGCCGGCCAATCAGATTGCCGAACGCGTACTCGTTTCGAATACTTTAAACGTAAATGAAACTCGTACTAAGGCCTCTGAGCATCGACATTGACGGACCAAGTGGCGACCTAACAAAGAACTGCTCCCTAAAAGCATTTGCTATATTTCGAGGGTCAGAGTGACCTGCAACACTAATGGCCTCCCCATTGCCTACTATTCAGTTTCTTAGTATCTTTCCAAAAACTGGAAAAATTCTTATTTGTACATGATGTTTTAGCCTCCACTCCTAAACTTTGATTCGTTTTCTAAGTATTGTTTTATTATACGACAAAATAAAAAAATACGTGTCTAATATTTTTAATTACCTAACTTACGGACTAATTAGATTTTTAAATTTCATACCCTGTCATCATCCCATTTGAATGGCTAAAACTGCTAAGCTAAAACTCTTAGTATTAAACAGTCAGCTGAATAAATCTTTCATAATGGAAAATATTCACTTACCTATACTAGTTTTACCAACACCAGGAGGTCCATGGAAGCACAATATCTTGCCCTGGGTAGAGCCCTTCAGTTGCGACACAGCTATGAACTCCAATATCCGTTTCTTTATATCCTCCATGCCGTAGTGGTCTTCATCAAGTATCACTTGAGCGTCTTTGAGCTTGAGATTCTCTTCTGACGTCACTCCCCATGGTAGGGAGGTCAGCCAGTCTAGGTAGCAGCGGGTGACACTGGAATATGAAGTAAGTAATTCAGAGTTTACTGCGCAACGCACATCATATTGTTTGTGCCCAACGACAACTATGAGTCCGGACACGGCTTGATTAACACAACGAGTTATCTCGTCAAACAGAGGGCTTAGTACGATTTTATTTTACGCTTTCACGCAATCGAGACGTTAAGGTGTTTGACGCTCTGATTGGCCAGCTCTAATGAACCAAGTCAAGTGTGGGAGAGCCATACTTCCGGACGAACGGGCCGGCTCGACCGGAATGATACCTCGGCCGAGCAAAAACTGACGTGAAACACTTGCGTTGTGTTTCCTCGTGTGAGTGAGGTTACCGAGGCCCAAGTCTCCCCAATCCCCGAAGCCTCTGGTGTTCCAGGTGTCCGTGGACGACGCCGATTGCTTACCTTCAGGTGATCCGTCTGCTCGTTTACCGACTTATCCCATCTCGATCTTTGTTAAATATGTAGTTCCTTTGCCGGCTTTGTGTCCACAAATCCGCAGAAAAAGGAGACGTAGTAAAAAATATATTCTACTTTGCTGTCACTGTACTGTACGACATGTAACAGTCTATTTATGACATATGTACTATAAAAATAAAATGATTCTAAGTTTAGTTAGATGATGCCTTATATTGAAGTGTGTATATAAAGAATGAAATAAAATAAATGTTAAGTACTCCTACTTCTATGAATCTCTTTATTCTAATGCAGAACTGTGTGAATTAGAATATAGATTATGTATTATGTGCATGGACTATAGCTTAGCTTGTACCAGCGGCGTCGGCCACGTTCTGCGGGATAAAAGTAGCCTGTCTGTCAATTTTGACCAATCCCCAATTCCAAATTATCCATTCCAAACATCCCGATCCCTTCAGCCATTTTAACGTGAAGGAGTAACAAATAAACAAACTGTCGTATTTATAATATTTGTAGGTTGCGCAAATTATTTGTAACTTACTTGAACTCAGAGCTATGGCTTTCCAAGAAGTTCAACTTGTTGAGTTCTTCATCGATGACAGTCTGTACTGCCTGTGGTACTTTCTTCTCAGCGAGGCGCTCCTTGAACTTGTCTCCGATTGCATCCTTGTCGTCCTTCTCTAGGCCTAACTCTTTTTTTATTACCTGTCAGACAAATGAAAAATGGTTTTAGTTAAAAAACTTGATGTTTTGTACACAGTTAAATAGTAAAAACTTTTTATATTTTTTATTTAATCTAAAGCGTAACTTATCAAAATCCCTAAAGCTATCAGCTAAAAGCATAGAAATTTTAGTTCGAAATAATTTCAAGAAGCGACAAAACCAACCATCTTGTTCTTATTGGAGTCTACTTTATTGCCTTTCTATTATTAAGCATTAAGGCCTCCATAATTATGTACCTTACTATTGTGTGAATTAAAGCGTTAATAAATAAATGAATTATTCAATATGGGGTGATTTAGTTGGAATTGCAAGGAGCAACACCAATTGGATTTGAAAGAAAAATAGCATAATGACAAACATGTATCATCTGTAAGATAAAACGGATTACCAACCTTAAGCTGTTCGTGTAAGATATACTTTCGATGTTGTTGTTTAACTTTCTCCTCGACTTCTTTGCCAATCTTTTGTTGCAGTTTCGATAATTCAAACTCCTTCTTTAGAAGCGAGAGGGACATCATCAACCTCTTCGGTATCTGTTGAAGTAAATATTGATTTAGATTATTTTATGTAGTACAATCATTGCGTGAGTAAACATCCATTTTTCACTAGTTGGGTTTATTATAAGCTCTAACTATTACAAAACAAAAACAAATAATGGTAACACATTTTTCAGGTTTATCCTTACTAATATTATAAATCGGAAAGTGAGTTTGTTTGTTTATTCTGCTTTCACGCCGTAACTACTAAACCGATTGCTTTGAATTTTTGCAGACGTGAAAATGGAAGTCTGGATTAAATAATAGGGTACTTTTTATTCCGGAAAAATTTGATATTCCCAAGGGAAAACTAAAGTATTGGTATAGATGGCGCTGTATGTATTAGTATATGTCGCATAGGCTACTTTTTTTCCTTTTGTGACGCGAGCGAAGACGCGGGTAAAAGCTAGTTATCTATATATATAAAAATGAATCTCTTTTTCCCTTGGTCACGGCATCACGCGTGATTGGCTGGACCAATTTCACTAATTCTTTTTTTATTATTATTATTTTCATATATTTATTTAAAATTCTCTATAAATTACATTTTTAAATAAATAAATAATAAATAAAAATAAAAAAGCCTTTTATTTCTTACTTCAAAAATTTACAAGGTATATGCTTATTTACTAGGTATGCTAATCAACTTATGAACTTAACGTTATTAGAACTAAAAATATAAAACAATAAACACATAATATTTCTTAACTTAATATCTTAGTAAGAACCCCTCGTTCTCGAAGGTGAAGGCCTCCTCCTCAAACATTTTTAAATACTACTTACAAAATAAAAAAAATAATATTTAAAAATATAAAAAATAGGCGCCGACCAGTAGCGGGAACTTGGTCCAAGCTACCGGTGGTTAGGGCTCCAGAGATAGAAACCTCCTCACGATACGTGCCATTTCTAGGAGAACTGCCTTCTGTATCAGGCCCTTGATCCATCCACCTAACGCCAGCCTCCTAAGATGGATGTCGAGGCTTTTAGGGATTAACCCATTGGCCGACACGACTATCGGCACAATGATAGCCGAATCCACACTCCACATGTCGACAACCTCAAGAGCTAAGTCTAGATATTTTATTTGTTTATCTTTCTCAGCTTTCACGAGGTTCTCGTCAAGGGGAATGGTGACATCAATTATCATAGTGCGGCGTACTTGTCGGTCTATCACCACAATGTCAGGTTTATTGGCTACAATAGTCCTGTCAGTAATGATAGACCGGTCCCAGTACAATGTGATATGGTCATTGTCCAGAACTGGGTCGGGCACATACTTGTAGTACGGTACCTCAGACTCAACAAGTCGATAGTGTAAAGCAAGTTGCTTATGGATAATCTTGGCTACTTGATTATGCCTATGCAAATATTCACTGTTAGCCAAACGACCACAACCAGAAATAATATGTCTAATGGATTCACCAGGACTATGACATGCCCGACATATGTCAACCGTCCCATCCTTAATTATATATTTCCGGTAGTTATTCGTAAGGATAACTTCGTCCATAATTGCACAGACAAATCCTTCAGTTTCTCCAAAGATATTACTGAATCGTAGCCAAGACACGGACGCTAGAAAATCTACACTGGGCCCATGAAGGGTCCGGAAGAAGCGTCCGTGGAGCTCCTTGCTATGCCATACCTCCTTGCGATCATTGACGCTCAGTACCACAGGTTTGCGCCAGTTCTCTTTTGCCAAGGATAGCGGAGTGAATCCATTGTCCACCACTGCTACTTCTCGATGCATACCCTCGTTGACTTTCAGGAAATATTCCCTGAGGCTGCACACCTCACGGTTGTGAAGGGTCTTAGCATTTAATAAGCCTCGACCACCACACTTCCGCGGGATGTACAACCTCATGACCGACTAACGAGGGTGATGCATGCGATTTGCAGTCAGCAGGGTCCGGACTCGCCTATCCAGGGTGTCAAGTTCAGTCTGAGTCCACTTGAGTATACCAAATGAATACATTAGGACTGGCATGACCCAACCGTTAAAGGCTCGCACCTTGTTTCCGCCTGATAAGGAACTTTTCAGTACCCTATTCAGGCGGCCAAAGAAGCGCTCCTGTAACGATTGCTTCATGTCCGGTCCATTAATGCCTAATCCTTCTGACATACCCAGGTACTTGTATGTATCGTTTGCGGCGAGTGATCTCAGCTTTGTGTAATCTGAGAGTTCTAGACCCTCAGATTCCACAATCCCTCCTCGCTTTACATGCATGACCGCACACTTGTCCACTCCAAACTCCATTCTGATGGAACTACTAAATTTTTCAGTTATATTCAGTAGTTCCATCAATTGTTTCTTGTTTGGAGCAAACAACTTGAGGTCATCCATGTAAAGTAAGTGGGATATAACTAGACCCCTTCTCCGCAAAGAATAGCCTAGCCCTGAATCCTCCAGTAGAGTACTTAGAGGATTCAAGGCCAAGCAGAACCATAGTGGGCTCAGGCTGTCACCCTGGAATATTCCTCGCACTATCCTTACAGGTTCTTCATTCCCTTGGATTTGTCTACATCCCATACATTTCATTTATTATTATTATTATTAGGAGAAGGTTCTTAAAACAGAAAAAAAACCTGAAGATCCTACGGGATCGGGAGTAAACGGGATTGCGCGTACGAAGTCGCGGGCAGAAGCTAATGCATAATATTTTTTGAATGATTCGACAAAATATGTGTAGATACATATTGCATAACATACAATAAAATTATGCAAATTTCATATGATCGAAACATAAGTTTTATGTAAATTCCAACTTATGTCAACAATGACCTCACGCTGTCTTTATTAACCTCATGATTTAACACATTACCTTTAGTGATAAACCAACAGAATAACTCTTGGCTTTTACCTGCGTGTGTGTTTCTTTAGAAGTGACGTTTAGACCCTTGCACATTCCATGGAGGGGGGAACAATTATTGTGTACTTACATCCATTTCTTCAAGAACAGCCTGTAGCTCTGCTGGCTCCGCCCCAGTGAGTGCGGCGCCCAGGTCCGACAGGTACACTGGGTTGTCCACTACTCGCTGGCCTTGCGCTAACATGTGGTGCAAGGATTCCCTGAAAGAGATGAATTAGATTAGAAGAAGAAGATTGTTTGTAAATAGACTAATTTAATTCCACTAAGACTTAACATTTTGCATTATTTTCGAGATTTTTCACACTAAACTCAGGAAGCAGTTGGCCTGTATGGCAAAAATTAATTACAACCTCCTTTAAAAAATACAGATTAGATTAAAGATGGGCATAAACCTCACCTGTACAAAGGATTCAAGTTGATGATATCCCTAATGGTCTTAATGACCTCCTGGGTCAAGGCCTTCACCTCCTCAGTCTGCTGGAACTTCTCATGCATCAAGTTCTCCACTTTGACCATCATAACTTGATCTGGAGCAGGTTTCTTTGAGTCCTTCGGTTCCTTTGGAGCATCTTCAGCTTCAGCTGTTGCTGTTGCTGTTGCTGTTGCTGTTGCCGTTGCTGCTGCTGGCTCCTTGGAGACCTGCTTCCTCGTGTTCCGATACTTGCGCCGGCGCCGTTCCGCATCAGATTCTTCGCGGGCAACGTTAAGCTCCACGTTAAATAGCGGAAATTTCAGCTTCATTTCTGAAATGTTCAAACCATTTCAGAAATGAAGCTGACAGAATGAGATGACATTTGATGAAAATTTTGCCACAAAACAATGAAACAATAAATTTAGAAGCCAAATACCCATGCTGTAAACCCTTTGATTTAGAGGTTTCACTCACCAGCAGGCCCACTTTCGATCTCATCTTCGATGAACTGTCCAGTAATCTTAATTCGTCTGTGAGCCATCACAACTAATCTTAATTTATAGTCCATATCTTGCATCTCATGGATCTGTGCAAACACACCCACTTGATGCAAGTCGTCCAAGTTGGAGACAACATCGGACTTCTCATCTTCTTTCTTACGTAAAAATATACCAATATAAGGCTGGTTCAGTTTTACTTTACGTCTTATTAAGTCTATTAAAGCTGGGTTTGATATCTGTAAATGTAAATTGGAAATAAGTTTTTAGACAATATATTCAGAAATAACCGTAGAATATTAATAAAAAATAAGTTTTGCATAGTCATGGAAGTATCTGCAAACTCATAACAATGAACAATTTATCTTATCAATTCATGACTGAAAAAGAAGGCATAGTAATATTTGCGGATTGTACACCATCATAAAATTCATGATCATTGTTTCTGATGAAACTTATTAGAATGGAATAAGAATTTAATAAATATAAATTTATCCATTTCATGAATTATTGACTATTAACATAGTGCCTTTAAGATTAAAAATAATGGTATAATATATTATAGTCACTAATGAGTATGGTGAAAAACAGCAAAGTCAACATTCTTACAAGAATCTAGGATAAATGCTAACTAACCTCAATAAGTTTAATAAAACGCGGGAAGACGGGATTCCTGTTGATGGCGATGACGGGCACTTGTGGCCACACTTCGGGCACGGCCACGGTCGCCGGGAGCTGACTGCTGAACAGCGGCGTCTCATCTTTAGACTCAGGATCCTCATCAGGGGGGTCACTCTTATTGGTTGAAAAATACCTCCCAAATCCCACTTGTTTACTCGAACTCAAAAAGGTACTGTTATAACTGCATATCCGCGCACCCCTAGCACCAGCTACCCCAGAGTAACACAACCTTTGCACCGGTTTACCGTGTGATGCAACTTTTGTTACACTACGAACCACAGTCGACTTCAACTTCGGGTTGAGGAAACTGTTCCTTATTAAACTACTAGCAGTATGCATTTTTATAGTCCTAAAACAGATCTAGATGTTTTTTAAGCCGTGTTCCATTTAAATCTTATTTAATCCGGCAGATGAGTAGGTTATTTTTCCAGATTCTTCAAGAATCGAGAATCGAGATTAAGATTGAACTGTCAGAAGTCTGCTAGTACTCTAGTAGCACTTTTGACATTGACATTACGACGTTGACGTTTTTTATTCCTTCTAGAGTTGACGAGTTGATGTCTATGTCAATGGTTGATGTCGAGGAAGATCCCGATCCTGTCTTCATTTTGTGCAATATTGACGTTGACAAGTGCACAGTACTGACAGTGACACTGACTTTATCACATGAGTAACATGCTGCGTGATGGTGATGTCGAATTGTCGAATCTATTAGTATTTTCAATTTTGCAAAAACTGAGCTATTTGACTCGAACGAATTTAACTAAGCTTTATGAATGCAGCAAGATATTTTAGAGTAGCTACAACCCTTGTCCAGGTTTGTAATTCGATAGACAAACAACTTTGAAAACTATATTTCAATCCTATAAAAGTTAATTTACCCTGGTAAAAGTTTGTAAACATAACCTTATTTTCTGATTAAACTTAGAAAATTATGAAAATGGATGCTTCGACAGCTACGAAATCCATAAAGGAAGGTAAGGCAGAGATATGCCTTACAACGGAGAAGGTATTTTATAACCCTGTACAAGAGTTTAACCGAGATTTAAGTATAGCGGTGTTGACAATATTTACAAAAGAATACAGAGCTGAACAAATAGCTAAAGTGGAGAAAAGAGGTAAAAATAAGCCACAGAACCCTACCGACGAAGGAAAAGAAACTGACACTAATAATGAGGTTAGTATTTTATATATTTTTTATTGGAAAAGCACTCAATAGATTATTGCCATTATTTTAGTTTTTTACTTTCTTACATGAATATTTAAAATTTTATTACTTTACAGGTAGACATTTCAATATTAGAAGCATTGTCCGCAACAGGTTTACGGAGTATCCGATATGCTAAAGAAGTGCCAAATGTGACTAAGATAGTTGCCAATGACCTGTCTAAGCAGGCAGTGGAGACAATACAGGCCAACATCGTGCACAATGAGGTTGAAAATCTTATTGAAACCAGCCATGATGATGCATGGTAAGAGTTATTAATACATTAATATATCGTACCGTAAGTCCCAAAAATTTGTTCATACAAAAGTTAGTTTCTAAATATTGGAAATAAGGTCTATAATGTAGTTAGTGGAGTATTGCTTGGGGATAGAACAGTAAAAAAAATCTGTTGTGAAACATTTAATTTAATTCTATTTTTAAAATCAGTTTTTTTTTTGTAATTAAACTATTATAGACTCCATAGTTAGTGCAGTATCTAAGCGACAAGATGCTGTCTATAATATTATATGTTCCATATGATTTAATTTCCTTCATATAATTTCAGTATGGTGATGTACAAACACAAGCATCCATTGAAACGTTTTGCGGCAATAGACCTGGACCCCTATGGTTGTCCCTCGGTCTTCTTGGACTCTGCAGTCCAGAGTGTGCAGGATGGAGGCCTCTTGTTAATAACTGCTACAGACATGGCGGTGTTGGCTGGAAATGCACCGGAAACTTGTTACTCGAAATATGGTGCTATCAGTTTGAAAACTAAATGCTGCCATGAAGTGGTAAGTTAATGATATTTATTTTAGTTAAATGGACTTGATCAATTACTGTATTATGCTATTGTTTCATATTCATACTCTGTTTAAACATAATAGCTTCACTTTTAATTTTAAATCAAAAGTGCCTTTCTGGTCTAATTGAAATAAATTATTTTGACTTTTGACTTTTTTTTGACATATTTAGTTACTGCTAATTAACTTAGTGTAAGGTTTTTTGTAACAATACTCAAAGAAGAGGCTTTAATAGTGTTTACATTATCCCCAGGCTCTAAGAATAATGCTCCAATGCATAGAATCACATGCAAACCGCTACAGTCGGTACATAGTACCGCTGCTCAGCATATCTGCTGACTTCTATATCAGAGTATTTGTAAAGGTTTACACTGGTGCTATTCATTGTAAGAAGACTACAAGGTAAGTTTATATCGACCACTCAAATAATATCTATATGTGTAAAGTTTAAGTATATTGTTCGATTTTTCTATTATTGATAGAGAAATTTTTGTGATTTACAACATTCATATCCTTAATAATATTTAAAAAAATAAAGTATGTAAAACTGAACTCCCATAGAAAGTTTTTTCCCTTACTGTTAAAATGTTGTTATTCAAGCTATTAATAAAACTATCTTGACATGATGATAGTTCAAAATTATTTTATTTCTTACTTCTGTAATTTTCCAGTAAGTTGTCAATGGCCTACCATTGTACTGGTTGCGACAACATTACTCTTCAACCATTGGGCGGGTTCAAACCCAATCCGACTGAGAAGAACCCAACACAGACTAAAGCCTACTTGCCGGCAGCGCCACCTGTCGGCGAGTTCTGTTCTAATTGCAATCAAAGACATCATGTAAGTAAAACCATATAAAAATTCCTTTAAAGGCCTTATACTCAGAAAGGTATCTAGTATGTACAAATGACGGTCAACCAAAAAATCTAAATCTAAAGTAACATTTTTGACCTATGTTCTCATTTTTTAATTCTTCAGCTTGGCGGCCCTCTCTGGTCTGCACCAATCCACGACGAAGCTTTCGTAACTAAAGTGTTGAACCACGTGGAAAATAACCCTGATCTCTTCGGCACTGCCAAGCGGATAGCTGGAATATTGGCCATGGTCAGAGAAGAACTGCTGGACATACCTCTGTACCATTCTATGGATAGACTTTGCGGGAGAGTCCATTTGGAGACCATGCCTATGTTGATTATGAGGTTGGTATAGATTTTGTATTATATCCTATAGCCAATATAGCAGGCCACGCTGCTGCAATGTTTTTTTAAAATATATTGTATTGGTATATAAATCTAGCTACCCATCTTTAAATACAGCCAAGTGCAAAAAATTACTTAGAGACTGATTATAACTACCCTGCCATATTTTCCAGATCAGCATTACTAAACGCCGGGTACAAGGTGTCATACTCCCACGCATCCCGCATGTCTATAAAGACGCGTGCGCCGGCGCATGTTGTTTGGGACATTATCCGCACTTGGGCACAGACACATCCTGTCAAACCTGCTAAGTATGTTCTCTCTCTTTCTATTTCCTTTGGACTGACTTACTTAATTATTTGATGTTATTTTTCTTTTCCGTCTTTTAATTCTTATAATATCTCATTTTAAAAATCTACCCCTCATTCATTGTGCAATGCCAATGTTCAGCAGTGAATATCTTGTGGTTAAAAAGATGAAGCCATTTTTCACAAAATTAATTTTCTTCTAAAGCCTATTTTAAAGCCATTCAATAAATAGTTTTATTTCCAAACACAAGATATTGTCCAAACTTACGCTGTGTTTCTTTAAAATTATTCAGATTGGAAGCTGACCCGGTAGCGCGGTTTATTCTAGCGCAAGAAATCAAGACACCGGTTGACCTGAGCGAGAGAGGCGATGCTAATCCCATCAGCCGACGCGACGGAAGACTGAGGTTCCAGTACAACCCTACTCCACATTGGGGACCAGGGTCCAGAGCTGCTGTCAAGTCAGTATATACCTTTTTTTTTTCAGATCATTTCTCGCACCTGTCGATGTAGAAGATAGGTATCTTCTCTATTGTACTAAAGTTAAAAGTATTGTTTTCTGTTTTGTTGCAGTGTGGGAGAAGAGAAAATGTCTAAAGCAATCAGAAATCAAAATAAGTACAGTAAGGATAAGGATAAGAAAAATCTTAAACGACCACATTCACCAAGTGATGATGAAGAAATAAAAAATGTTAATGCAAGTGCTGAAACTGCTTTGTAAAGAAATTATATTTAACTTTGTTATCAATTTTGACTTTAATTTAAATCCTTGTTATTTTCCTGAAAGCTGTTTTTGAATCTGAATTTCCTAGTTAAGCAAACAACACCATGAAATATATTTTTTAAAGTAGATTAAATAAATAAAATTCATCAGCAACATGCATTTTGCAAGTTGCGTCCTTGTTTGCTACTGAACTAAAAGTCAGGTTTCCCTAGACTTATTATACTTTTTGAAGTCAGGTAAACGGTAAATCTACCCTCATCGGAGAACCTAACGGGTTACTGGGGCTCCGGCTCGAAGTGGGCTCGAAGCGCAGAAGGAACGGGGTGGTTTTTAGTCAATAAGAGTCTGACACTCCTCCCGCCTCACCCAGGCCGGAGCAGTCATTTGATATCCCCCCTTAAAAACCATCATATTATAGGATATGTTCCAAATCATACAAAATCATTCAATGCCTCATTGTTGCTTCTTGTCATGCTTGTGGTCAGTGGTCATTTAAAAGTTAAAAGAGTCGCCAAGCCAACTGCAAAAGAGTAAAATTCAACTAAAAACAATTAATCCATTATGCTGTCAGCTTCAATGACATCGCGGGTTTCTAAACGAACATTACAGTTGTCAAATGCTATACGATCAAATTGAAAAGAAACGAGTTGACAGTAATTGTATGAATTTCATTGAAAATTCTGTGGGAGCTTATGACATTGCGCTTCCAAAACATTTCATCAACATTGGTAGGATTATAGTATGACGCAAATGCGAGCGAGGTGATCGCATGAAACTTGCGAAGAGAAAGCTATAAATTATTTCATTGATATTACTTATCGCTTTGGGAATAATTGTCGACGTCGTAGCGAGTACACGTGCCGATGTCATTATCATTTGTTTATTGTTCAGTAACACCAAGACTCTGATATATTAACAACAATATTATTGATTGTTTTGTGTGAAAAACTACGTTTCCTGTAACGATAACAATGCATTTACAGACTTTACTAATTGTTTTTGTTTTATCTTTTGCGTGTGGGCAAGACAGACGGGTAAGTTTCCAAACAATTTCCTTTACATGAAGTAGAATAATTAAAAATGTAAGGTGGTATGGTATCTTTATACACCTCCTTTTTTATTTTGGCTTATCTCTTTGTTTAGAAGGCGAAGGTCATTACTGTTAGATTATTGTTATTATCATTTATATGCTGCATATCCATAACACATATTATTACTATTTATGTGGCTAGACATAATATTTTTTTTTAATCATAACAGATGCTATGTGTCATCCGTTTTATTTTATATTCAGCCTTGCTCTGGGCAAAGGTGTCATGCTACACATCCTCCCACTAAATGTAATAATCTAATGTTTATGTTATTGAACATGATAATATTATCAACATAATATTTGTGTAACCTACTTTATTAGAATAACAACTGGAATTTTATTGGATAGCTGTATTTAAATTTTTAAGTTCTTGGTAAGGAAAATGTGAGCAATTTCATTGCCACAACTAACAACTATAATTAACTGGAAATTAGTAATAATCCACATTTCATAGTAATGACCTATCATTCCTCAAGTTAGGCACATAAATAACATAATCTTAAGAAAAAAATATAGCTTTTCACTCAAACTAAAACCATTTTAAACTTTCCACAGATAATACCAAAATTGAATCCTGGTTGTGACAACTGTGGAAAATCAACAACCCTCCTTTATATCAGAGCAGATGGCAGCCAGGATACTGTCCACCAGCTATGGGACTTTACACGAGGAATGCCCACCATCATCTATGTCATTTCAAAGCTCAATACATCACTGACGATAAACTGGAGATTCGATGAGCCAATGGAATTTAAACTCTCAGAGAAACCGCTGTACAGCTTTGCTGTTTCTATTGATAAGGTAATTCTAATTACTATTTACTAGATTTATATAGTAATGCTTGCATATGACAGTGGGACTGATAACATTAACAGCCAAAATTTATGTAGGACAAATACCTCTCGGCCTTACAATTTAGAGTTACCAGTACCTGAAAATTTAATTTTTATTAAACATTCAACTTTCGTAAATGTTACGGAACAAAAAACTTGAATTAAAAAAATAATAGGTAAGTATTAACTTACAAGAGTTTTCATGTTTCACCAGAAACTTGCCCAATTATCTCCTAAACAAATAATATTGATGATAGATGTTTTGATTTGGACAAAATGCTATTCAATTATTATATGTTTTTCAATTGTTAAATTCTAAATAATAGCACAGAGTTTGGTATAGTGCATTGTGTTTTCGGCATTCCTTTAACTTCCTCTTTTAAATATACAATGACATAAATCGTAAATTATGATTACATCAAAAAATATGTATTGTACATACAAATTGATCACTACAAAAATTTAAAAATTGAATTAAATAATAGTTTACTTGTCTTTTATGCAATCAAATCATTTCATCAGATTCTGATAATACTTTAACGCGCCTTTTTTTTGAGGGGCAAAATCATCCATTGACTTCTCCCGCCTGGGTGAGGCGGGAGGGAGTGTCAGACTCTTACTGACTAAAAACCACCCCGTTCCTACTCCTGCACTAGCTCTAATATATGGCTCTTAAACTAATACTTGTCGGCACGGTTGGTGCGGTGGCTGGGCAACTGTCTGCTGCGCAACGTGGCGCTCGCTGGTTCGAATCCCGCACGGAACAACTGTTTGTGTGATCCACAGATTGTTTCGGGTCTTGGTGTCATGAGTATGTGAAATTGTATGTTTGTAAACGCACTCACGACACAGGAGAGAATCCTAGTGTGGGGCAAAAAAAAAATCTTTTTCCTGTTCCAATGTTTTTTTATATCTGTTTTCCTGATAACATTGTCAGTACGTAATTTTTCCTGGAATAATCTCTGGTTGATGCTTCCGTAGAAATCCCGCGATATACGATACTATATTAGTCACAAAATTAATATGTATTGGCCGACATGATATCTACATGGCCATGTAACATTATCCACGGAAATACACATTTAGCGGGGCAGCACATCAAGTTACCCCAATCTATCAATCTTGTTCGACAATTTCGACCTTATTACGAAGTTCTAAAGTTGACAATTTATTATCAAAATAGGGATGACTTTGATATTATCTGGGAAATCATATTATTATTATTATCAATGTATGACGTCATAGGTACTGGTAAATCGACCCGCATCGTCCTACAATAACATGCATCTGCGTTAAAAGCTAGGCGCATACGATTGCATTGTTATGTAATCAATGCATTTTGGCATTTTCTATTATACCCTCGTCAATTTGATGGTGGAGGGAATTTGGTTGAACCATTGTTATTGAGTTTATTTAATTCCTAAATTCGAGTATTGTAGGGGAGGTCATAATTTCCGAATCACATAAAAATGTGGGTAGTATCGAAATTTGAATTAAACTGTAAGTCTGCTTAAAACTTACTTATAAATATAATGACACGTATTATATTAAACAATATACATAATGAAAATAATATAATTGTCATTAAACCCGCCTTATTTACCACTATATTTTATGTACCTACATACAAAAGTTTAAATAAAGAATTCTTTTATAAAGTACGTTTAACCCGTCGTGTGTCTAAACGTGGATCCACGCGAGACACAATGTATTTTCTATTGTGTCTCATATACGTGTTTTCAAGCGGTTAAGAAAACCGACTTCATGCCCCCTTTTTTGAAGTCGGTTTATCTAAATACAAAACCCTTGCCCATCAATCTTTTCATGCATGCTCGTCGGTTAAGGGTACTTTTAATTTGGCCCTTCTTTAATATATCGCCAATCTGGTCACTATTGATGACTGTTAATGAAGCGAAAGAGGTATGTAAGAATCGTAGTAATTGGCGTTCCTTAGTCTCTGCCTACACCCCATGGGAGACAGGCGTGAAGTTATGTATGTATGTATGTATGTAAACCCTTGCCCATGTGTAACAAACACTTTTCATAAAACCGCATCAAAATCGGTTCAGTTAATCGCGAGATAATGGCGCACAAAAATGCATACATACACACAGGTCAAACTAAAAACCAGCTTTTTTTGAAATCGGTTAATAAACAATAGATAGATAGAATATCACGCCTTTTTAGCCCCGAAGGGGTAGGCAGAGGTGCACATTACGGCACTTAACTCGAGTCTTAAGAACTTAAGTCGAGTACCGGTTTTGTAGACACAATGATAGAACAATAGGTTGCGGTCACCGGTGACCGCTTGGTGTTTGACAGTTTAATGCCACAAATACAATGTACAAATGTAACACACACACACACACGTAATAGGGGTTTTTTTAAGGGGGGAAAATCATCGAATGTCTGCTCCCGCCTGGGTGAGGCGGGAGGGAGTGTCAGACTCTTACTGACTAAAAACCACCCCGTTCCTTCTCTTACACGTCGAGCCGGAGCCCCGGTTACCCGTTAGGTTCTCCGCGACACATGTAATAGGGTAGGGGTCATCCTATTGCCATATACTGGGCACAATTCCGGACTTGTGACTTTCCGGACAAGTACTTTGCCGTCTTGGGAGTCTAAACCGAGACCCCTTGCTTGGCAGTTGCATTTGCAACCACACGGCCAACGAGAAAGAAAACAATGGCACTTTAAATACACCTTTATGTAGGAAAGTACGCAAACGTTGTTATTTGAGTGTCCAATTTCACTTTCAAAGACAATTTAGGCTAAACTAAGCTAATGTTTGTTTAATTATTATTACTCATTACTTTGTTATGCTTTTGTTTCTTTGTCAGTTCCTGCCATTCATTTTAGTAAGCAGTACGCTACTATGCGCATTATTGCGAAGTTTTCAAAATAATTCATTGAACTATTCTACAAATCTATCACGAAGGACTTGATCAAGGTACTGCGTTCTGTCTTGCTGTAATTTGGCTACATGTTTAGTAAAGTACTTAGTATAGAAGTTGAAACTTCCCGGAGTCTGGAATTGTGCCCGGTATATGGCAATAGGCTCACCCCCTATTACATGGGACTCATAACAAATAGTCAAAAGTGGGTGTTACATTGTACAGTGGCATAATGTGCACCTCTGCCTATCCCTTCGAGGATAAAAGGCGTTATGTTAATTTTCGATTTATTCTAGCATTAAAAATAAATAATTGTCCTATTTGACTCGAAAATATATATATATAACGTCAAAATTCATAGAACAATATCGTTTTTGACGTTTCGATAAAAGTATTGAATTTGATTAATTGTAAAATACCGTATTAGCGCGTTTTAAAGGTCACTAACTCCTTGATCACTTCCGAATTCGAATGTGATTCGCACCCTACATAATATCCGATTTCTATTGATACCTGCCAGTAGGCACCTAATTTGGGGCGTTTGTGGAATGTTTTTTTTTTTAATCTTGACCCACACTAGGATTTACTCCTGTGTCGTGGGTGCGTTTACAAACATACAAGCTCACATACACATAACACCCAGAACCGAAACGACAATTTGTGGAGCCACAAAGATTTGCTCCGTGTGGGAATCCCGCCCGCTACAACTTGCGCAGTAGCCGGCTGCCGCGCAATGTGTAGCAAGTGTGTGTCCGTCGTAGAAATGGTCGGTCCTTCGGGGTCCCCTGAAGATGGGGACCCTGGGTGCCAGCCTCGAGTGCCTTTATAATAAAGTTGGTATTGCATGTTCTTTTTTTTATAGCATAGGCCGGTAAACGATCAGACCGATCACCTGATGGTAAGCAATCGGCGCCGCCCATGGACACCTGGAACACCAAGGCGTTACAAGCGCGTTACCGGCCTTTTGGGAATTGGGAATTTGAAGATTCAGGGATTCGGGAGACAAGGGAGATAACCTCACTCACACGACGAAACACAACGCAAGCGTTGCTTCACGTCGGTTTTCTGTGAGGCCGTGGTATCACTCTGGTCGAGCCGGCCCATTCGTGCCGAAACATGGCTCTCCCACACTAGCTTGTTCTACGGTCTTTACTATTTAGATTTAGCTCTTCAACTTCATGTCATATAAACATTTTGTTAAAAGCATTCTAAATAACATCAACAATATTACCATTGCAATCACTAAAACTACTCATCACAAGAATGCAAGGCATGTTACTATCCAATATCGACCAAATATGTGCATTTGGTTCTAACAGCCGATAGTCTGAGTCATAGGTTGCGTCCCCATTCCGATCCAACACGACTAAGGACAATAGATAGCAGTTACTGATATAGTAAATACAACTTTATTGCGCAGTGACTAACGGTTAAACTAGGTTGAACCTAGTTTTGAGGACGAGCATTGAAATTGTAAATGTTAATTGATGGTTTAAAGTTTTAAAGTAATTTCACTAGTTTATTTCTTTAAATATTATTAACTTAAATTTCTTTAAAATGACTGCCTCGTTGGCCGAGTGGTCGTAAGTGCGACTGCCGGGCAAGGGGTCTCGGGTTCGATTCCCGGGTCGAGCAAAGTATTACTGGGTTTTAAATATTCTCAGTAGTAGCACGGTGTCTGGAATTGTGCCCGGTATATGGCAATCAGCTCACCCCCTATTACATGGGACTCATAACATAAATAGTGAAAAGTGGGTGTTACATTGTACAGTGGTATAATGTGCACTTCTGCCTACCCCTTCAGGGATAAAAGGCGTGATGTTATGTTATATATTTCTTTAAAGGAAGACATAGTGTATTTATTTATGTGAACTCCAAAGATAATTCTGTTTCTAACTGACTAAAGCGTTCTAAAGATCTTTCTGTCTGTCTTCTCATTAGCCTTAGGATCAAAGCTAGACTTGAGAACCTGGCTCCGACTTTCAAAGTATAATTAAACGTGTAATTTTATAATTATGGCCTATATATTTGTCGTAGTCTTATTTTATTTCAGTCAAGAACAAACTGAACTGTAACGACCCAGATATCCACAACCGTGAAGGCAATATCTTTGTAAATAATTGCATTTTATAATCTTACGTAACATGTTTCACTCAGACGTCAATAACTTTAGGAAAGATGTCTTTTTTAGAAGGAAATCATCCAAGTACTTCTTCCGCCCTGGGTTAAGCGAGAGGGAGTGTGACTAAAAACCACCCCGTTCCTACTCCTGCACGTCGAGCCGGAGCCCCGGCAACCCGCGGCTCCGTATCGGGCATCAGCCCGCAGTTGCATTGCAATTAAGTTATAATAAAATGGCTAGTTTTCTAGGTTTAAAATATATAGTTCCAACTATTCAATGCAATAAATAAATAAATTTTATTCTCCGTACTTTATTCTTCGCTGATTTTCTACTTAAACCCTAAGGTTGACTGGTAGAGAATGCCATATGGCATTAAGTTCGCCTTATGTGCCATAATAAAATTGTGTACATAAAAGAATAAATAAGTAAATAAAAATAATCATACTCTCATCCATTGATTTGACAATTTACCTACTTCTGGATTTTTTCTCGCTAATTTTAAGGATATAAGCATTCTATTTGACGCAGAAATATGATGACGTCATAAGTTGCGATCCTTACCCAATACAAAATTCATAGAAAAGTATCGTTTTTGACATTTCAATAAAAGTATTGAATTTGATTTCATTACAACACTCATCAATATAAGTCCGACTACTGCTGAGCCTCCTCTTTCTTCTACATACATAATATTTATTTTTAAAAGGGGTATGGCAGTAAGGCTATTGAGGATAGTAAGTTACCCAACTACATCCTCTTAACCGTTTGAATGTCAGTATATGAGACACAATAGAAAATACGTAAGTACGAGTTAATACGTTGATATATCGTATCCAAAATTTGTTCATACAAAAGTAGTCTCTAAACATTGGAAATAAGGTTTATAATGAAGTGAGTGGAGAGCGGTTACCGGTAACCGATTGGGGATTGAACAGTTAAATGCAATAATCGCTTAAACCACTGCACTGTAAAGAATTATACGGCTTCATTTAGTTTGCACAGTTTTCCGGATTCATGGTGACGCAATTTATTTACTGAATGAAACCAACTAGATCTTTATCCGATACGGAAGTTTTTACATAACTAGATGTTTTACCCGGGTGCCAAAAAAAAAATTGAATAATTCAAAAACTCTCTATTTACTCTAGAAGAGACCTCTCGACCGAGGAACTTTGTAAATTAACATAATATCACGCCTTTTATCCCACAAGGAGTAGACAGAGGTGCACATTTTGCCACTGTACAATGTAACACCAACTTTTCACTATTTATGTTATGAGTCCCATGTAATAGGGGGTGAGCCTACTGCCATATACCGGGCACAATTCCAGTCTCCGTGCTAATACTAAGAAATTTTTAAAAACCTAGTAATACTTTCTCTGACTCGGGAATTGAACCCTTGCCCGGCAGTCGCAATTGCGACCACTCGGCCAAAGAGCCACTCTATATTTACTCTAGAAGACACCCTCTCGACCGAGGAACATTTGTGAATATTATCTGTAAACTAAATTATTCTGTTTGAACAGTTGTTCATAAATTCTAATTACGTAGCAACTACTTACATGGTGATCGCCGAAGGAGCTGTGTGTAATTGTAATTTGTACTGAGTCATTATTACTAGCAGTAGCTACCAGTTCATATTATTCTGTTGTTGCCTATGGATAATTATAATCTACTAGCCTCTGCCCGCGACTTTGTCCCGTAACGCAAAATCCCGTATTTTCCTGTTCTCGTTGGATTTTCGGGAAATCCTTGGTTAAAAGTATCCTATGTCCGTCTCTTGGTTCCTCCCCACCAATTTTCAGTCACATTGATGTAGCTTAAGTAGAGTTTGAGTTATAAATAGTGTAACTAACAAGACTTTCTTTTATATATAGGTATAGATTAGTATAGGATAGGATTAATAGGATAACCTATTTTGCTATATTTTCCCTTCTTAAATAGAAATTGGTGAAATGGTAGTATAACTAAATATTAATTTTTACTTTTATATGTCTCATAACTAAATAGAAATAGTCTCTTTGATTTAGAGGAGAGGTTAAAAGTGCGACTGCGGATTATAATCTCAGATTCGAAAACGAAAACTCGTTTTCGATAACTCGCCTGAGGGCTTAGTACGAGTTTTTTTACGTTAAAAGTAATCGAAACGAGTAAGCGTTCGGCGCTCTGATTGGCCGGCTCCAATGAACCAACCAATCAGAGCGCCGAATGCAGTCTCGTTTCGATTACCTTTAACGTAAAACAGAATGGTACTAAGGCCTCTGGAATAGTGTCTAGCACGTCTTTTTTCTCATTGACATTCAGGAATACTCTTCAGTGAATAAAACACCCATTATGTAACTTTTTTTTTATTGTTCCAGCTAACTGAATACAATGACATCGAAAACAACGGGTACATAGACAACAGATGCCCACAGAGGGCGCTGTCACTGCACGACTTGGAGTGGACGCGTGGCAACACTGTGTTGGACAACACGGAGGCAATGGTGCATATGCGCGGGAAATTCGGGGAAGAGAATCAACATGGCGTTATTGATATGAGAGTAAGTTATTGTTTGGAGATAGCAATTTAACAATGTTGTAGGAATAATAACATTATTTTTGTATTTATTTTATCTCTCATAATAAGTTAGTCAACTTTTTCGGTGTACCTACTTACGTATGTAAGTGGTCGACGAGGTAACTCGACTAGTTTCAAGCCATAGTAGGGGCTTATAGTCATAAAAAGGAAGAGAGTCATCAAATGCAAGCTGCATTACAAAATAAACTTTGCAATAAAATGTAATATTTTATCACCAACAGCTCGACCTCCTACCATTCAAGGATTATGCAGTAGACCTGCCACATCTGATCCACACAGCTAACTCCACTCTGGTAGACGTCAGCCTAGTAAACCTGACGTCATCGCCTGACTACAACGCGTCTCGGTTTGCCCTGCATTTCACTATAGTGAGCACGGATGCGAATAACGAGAACATGAGCTATAGTATGAGGAAGAGCTTGGATGATGAACATACTCCCGGCGTTTTTGAGGTGAGTAGACAACTAGACATACTACGGTAGTTGACAGGTAGTCAAATTAAATACTTCTATTGAAATGTCAAATACGATATTTTTCTATGAATTTTGTATTGGATTGCAACTTATGACGTCATCATATTTCTGCGTCAAATAGCAAACTTATTTCCTTAAAATTAGCGAAAAAAAATCCAAAAGTAGGTAAATTGTCAAATCAATATTTGACAATTTACCTACTTTTGGATTTTTTAAATAATCATACTCTCATCTATTGAGATGATTTTTTAATTATTTATTGCATTGAAAAGTTGAAACAATTTATTTTAAACCTAGGAAACTAGCCAATTCTCCTGTTAACTAACATGTTACTTCAGACAATCTATCTTTATGGTATAACAACACGCCTATTATCCCCGGAGGGGTAGGCAGAGGTGCACATTATGGCACTTAATGCCACTGTGCAATGTAACATCCACTTTTCACTTTTTACAATTCCAGACTCCATGCCGTTGAGAATTTTTAAAAAACCTAATAATATTTTTCCCGACCCCGGTATCGACCACTCGGACAACGAGGCAGTCTATGCTTTTCATTTATATCCATTGTATAGTTTTTGATCTATTGAGTTGAATCTGGTTAACACATTAAACGCCATGGGAGTCACGGGTGACCGACACGTTACCGAAAGGATTTGCCTTCAACAATTTTCTATTGCACGGTTGGTGCGGTGGCTGGGCAACCGGCTGCCGTGCAACGTGTAGCGGGTTCGATTCCCGCACGGAACAACTCTATGTGTGATCCACAAATTGTTGTTCCGGGTCTGGGTGTCATGTGTATGTGAACTTGTATGTTTGTAAACGCACACACGACACAGGAGATAGTCCTGGTGTGGGGCAACGTTTTTTTAAAAAAAAAATTCTATTGGCAGTCAAAGGGCAACGTTTTTTTAAAAAAAAAAATTCTATTGGCAGTCAAAACCTTCAATATAGCACAGAGACAGATCAAAAGATAAATAAATAAAGTTTCCGTGAAATAATCTATAACCTATCTATCTATCTAGAGGTATATAAATAAAAATGAATTTCTGTTCGTTTGTCTCGCTAAAACTCTAGAACGGCTGAAACGATTTGGATAATTTTGGTCTTGATAGGTTCGTGGAAGTCTAGGGAAGGTTTAAAAGGTGAGAAAAAAGTTTTAGGCGGTACGAAGTTTGCCGGGTCAGCTAGTTTCAAATAATTCATTGGCGAGAACTGGCAGTAGTTGTCTTTATTTGAATCCCGTATTTTGCTATGATGCTTTTACTATGAATATAAAGAAACTTATGATGACCCTTTAAGTAGGTACATAAATGTTTTATTCGTGATATATGCTTTTCTTTTAACACTATAACGTATAATCCTCAGATATTTGAGATCAGGACCCCTAAGTCGAGCCGGTCGGATGACGGCGGCTTCATGCAGTTCCGCCCCGTCAGCTATACGGAGCAGGAACGCAGTGTCTCGTCTTCTACAAACGCTTACATATCTAACTTTACCTGGTAAGAATTCATTCTTATTTCATTATTTATTCACACTCGCAGTGGTTTTTTTTTCTTTTTACATAACATAACATCACGCCTTTTGTCCCCGAAGGGGTAGGCAGACGTGAACACAGAAGTAACACCCGCTTTCCACTATTTATGTTATGAGTCCCATATAATGAGCCTATTGCCATATACCGGGCACGATTCCAGACTCCGTGCTACTACTGAGATTTTTTAAAAACCCAGTAATATTTTGCTCGACCCGGGAATCGAACCCGAGACCCCTTGCCCGGCAGTTGTACTTGCGACCACTCGGCCAACGAGGCAGCAGCAGAAATTTTTGTTTGTGCCTCTAAAATGTCCTAAGACGTGATTTTTAAAGGACGGCAACATATTTGTAACTCCTTTGCTGTTGCAGATGTCATGGGCGATGCTTATCGCCTACGATCAGGCGAATCGCCTCTGTTTACTTTTCCCCTATCCATACAAAAATGTATGTGATATTATATTATATGCAGATATAAAATCCCCCATTTTTGCAGGACAACAATACCCAAAACGAGTACGTTGCGCATGTTCTACGAGGAGTTCGACACAGCCAACCTGTTGGTGCAGGACATGTTCATCTCCTTCGGGTTGCCCGGCGACGGCTTCTACAGGCAACATAACTACACTTCTTGGTAAGTTACGACTTGACTATTACTTTTTATTTGTAGTATGAAAATATGTTTTTATAATAACTGTCGTGAGACACGATGGATTAACTGAAAATGACTAACTACTCGCCGCGACCGCGCACGCTGCTCATGAAGAAGAGTCCTTCTGTGACTCGAAACTAGTTGAGCTTTACTCAATATATTTACGTGAGAAAACTCGTCATTTTTAGTTAACTCAGTATGAAAGTAAATTCTTAGCCGTTTGCCTCACGTACAGTCGAAGTCAAAAGTCGACTAGCAATCTCACAAAATTATGACGTAGCAATTGAAGTTGTACATAGAACTTTCTTCTATAAGATATGTGTGTGTGTGTGTTTCCCCGTATAACGGAGACGTATAAGACGATATTTGTCATTTCGGTGTAAGTGGACTTGTGACCGTTGACTGTTCTTTTTGTCCGTCCATGGTATTGCGTAAAAACCTTTCTTTTTCTGTTATTATATAACTTTATTATATAACATCACGCCTTTTATCCTCGAAGGGGTAGGCAAAGGTGCACATTATGCCACTATACAATGTAGCACCCACTTTTCACTATTTATGTTATGAGTCCCATGTAATAGGGGGTGAGCCTATTGCCATATACCGGGCACAATTCCAGACTCCATGTTACTACTGAGAATTTTTCAAAAACCCAGTAATACTTTGCCCGACCCGGGAACCCTAGACCTCTTGGCCGGTCGCACTTGCGAACCACTCTGCCAACGGGCAGTCTTTTTCTGTTAAATTAACTAATAATTCCTCTCTCCAGGTCCTTCACGATAGGCTACGGGATCCCACCAGTAGAAAGCTTCTCCCTATTTGTGATCATCATCATATCCATCGGACTTGGAGTGCCAATCCTCCTGGCACTGTCAGGCATCACATTCGTCATAGTAAGAAGGTGTAAGCAGAGAAACCCACCAACAAGGTTTACTGATGATGAATAAGGTAAAATGAGAGATAAATAACCGTTTTCACCAACCAACCATAAACAATCTCTTAACTAAGAGTTACTTAGCGTGAGGGAGCACCTAATGTGACCGTTTACCTGTACTGTTGGGTGTCACTTATTAGTTGGTGATAATCAAAATGTCGTTGAAGTGTCATCTATCTTAGCTTAGGAGTTCCTTAAAATTGAAGAGGGGTTGGTGGAAACGCGCTGAAGTCAATTTGGTAATAGTATGGTTGGTTACAAAAGTTGAGAAATTGTCGTTTTATAAAATTTTTATAATATTTTTTTACCTATTTGTTTAAATTATCCTCAATCGTTAAGTTTTTATAATAACTATCGTGAGACATACTAAATTAACTAAAAATCGCGGGCTACTCACGTGAAAATATTAGGAAAAGCTCTACTGGTTTCGAACCACCGTTTTCCTCATGAGCAGCGAGCGCGGTCGCGGCGATGTCGCGCAGCCTAACCTGCGAAACTAGTAGAGCTTTTCCCAGTATTTTCACGTGAGTAACCCGCGATTTTTACTTAACATTTTGATAATTTATTTTGATTACGAACTTATATATATCGTTGACAGTTTGTGTTTATTATAATAATACAGAATGTTAATGCAATGTTTAGTTGTTTTACAAATTATATACAAATTTATTTTAATTTAATTCCGTCATCAAGTTTTGTAGTCAACTGTACTTTAATTACATTCTGTTACATATCATGCATAATTGAATAAATGTGTTGTATGACAAAATCAGTCATACACAAAAATGTATGATATTCCCGGGTTATGTGTATTGAAAAATGTAGAGAAGATGAAATGTTAAACGTTTTTGTATGTTTGCTGCTAGAATCGGATTTTATTAGACGTGAAAACAGCATTAACACATAATTAACACATTGAATGCCATGTCAGGCAATGATGACCTACGCTAGCGGAGAATTAGCCTTTAATAGTCATTGTTAGCAGTTAAAGGCTTAATATATGACTCACCAAACTGCGCATAACTTCAAAACGAATTTTAAAATAGGGTAGATTCCAGGGTAAGAAAATCAAAAATCTACCTAATTAGTCCGTCAGTTAGTGAAAAAATATTAAGACACGTATTTTTTTATTTACTCGTGTAAACTTACAATAATTAAATAAAATGGAGTTAAGTTTAGAAGTGGGAGGTAGTTACGTCACAACGTGCTACATTTTGTAGCACGCTGTGACGTCACTCGACATTTCAAATCAATATATCGTCGAAAGCATCTCATATTGTGAGAAAAGAAAAAATACGTGTCTAATGTTTTAAAAGAATCTACCAGATGGACATTAAAATAAAAATTAGGCATCTACCCTATTCTACGTATGGTTTTATTGTTGAAATTGTGTATATGTTAGCACAATTACACAATTATAATGCTTAATGTCCAAATACTCAAACGCTAGTCAATTTTAACTCGCGCTAGGTATCGTTCTGTCACCACAAATTCTTTTGAATATGACAGAGATGGCACGATATTTAAGTATAAATTGAAATTCAGTAGCCTTTCAGTATTCGGATGTAACCTGTTTAGTAAATTGGTTTAAAATTGTTTTGACCTAACAGTCGGACTTTGTTTAGACAATTTTAGCAAACATTAATTATTTTGCTAGAAACTGTAGATAAAAATCAGTTATATCATCGATAATGCCAAATCGATATATCTATTCGGCCGATACTTAGTTAAATTTAATAGTATAATGGAATTAAACTAACAAACCAAACCATATTTAATATTTTTAATTTTAAATTCTTCATATTAAAACTAATTAATTACTTTGTTTTCGGCTTACTCACGTAGCTGTTTGACGAGGAACTCGACTAGTGTCAATCCATGCCATGCAGCGCGACAGTCGCCGCGTCGCGGGTCGCGAAATGCTGCTCATGAATATGAGCCTCTAGCATCGCTTGAAACTAGTAGAGTCTAAGCCGAAAATAAAATAGTTATTTTAAGTCCTTCATACAGCTTTTTGGAAATATCAAAAATTTAATTGTAATGTTGTGTGTTCTAGACTAGTTCCAGGAGGTGAACGTTAAAAGATTTTAATTACAGACAAAATAATTATTATTATTCTTCCGTCTCAATTTACCTGTAGATAATTAAAGTGCCTGTTAGTAGATTTATATTATCACTGCTATAATGGATGTTTCTTGGAAAACAAATTACAAATAATGAACTAAATTTTTTGTTTTGTTCTACAAAATAGGGTAGTTTCCTAAATTTTATTTTAATGTTCGTCAGGTACACACAACTTTAGACACGTATTTTTTCTTTTCTCACAAAATTAAATACTTTCAACGATATATTAGTTTGAAATATCGTGTGACGTCACAGAGTGGCACATTTTGTAGCACGTTATGACGTAACGACCTCCCACTCCTAAACTTATCGCTATTTTATCTAAGTATTGCAACTTAATACGAGAAAAAAAAATACGTGTCTTATATTTTTTCTTTATCTAACCGACGGACTAATTAGATTTTTAATTTTGATACCCTGGACACAACCCAATTGTAAAAGATCATACTAAGATTTTCAAAATTAAATTTGTTATTATAAACTTGTTGTAAAACATTATGCAATTTCTTTTCTTTTTCAAAGAAACTCCTAGATTTATGGGTGCAAGTATCTACCTCTATACATATACCTGACATTGGACATACCTGCCACCCAAAAATGTACCATATGCTAATAACATTTAAGTATAATAAAGGAATGTGTCTCGTCCAGCACATCATCGCTTACTATCAGACATGTTGGTGGTCAAACGCCATGCTATAAAGTTTAAAAAAACTAAGAATTTATAATTGTTGTCTAAGTTGTACGTAAAAATTTTAGTTGAATTTATTCCTTTTTTGTTTTATGTGATAATAAACATGTATCCATAATACTGACATTTCGATCTGATAAGTAAAGCATACTCCTAAATAACTATACCATGTAAATACAGAAAATATAATATAATTAAGGACTCTCTATATATATATATTGATGTTGGAAAAAAAATGTTATTGATATTACAAAAAAATGTTTCCTAAAATATAATTGTGATGTTACAGTATTTTCTTATAAAAAAAACTATAAATTGAAGCGCATAAACCTATATTTATTGGATTAGTTTTAAGATGTAAACTTTAGTTTGGCTATTTAGGGCTGGTTTCACAATATCTGATTAAGTTGATTAAATCAAATCGTCTTTATTGTAGATTCTATAATGCACCCGGTGATAATGGAGTGCCTCTAATATGCAGCTTCAGGGCAGGGAGTTGAAGGCGTTGGCGATGTCCAAAGACACGGCCACGACGACCTTACCCCTGGACACTGTAGTCCCCGTCATGAGGTCCCTTATGCGCTTGATTGCGTCCACCGTGGAGCGCCCTCTGCGGAAGCCGAACTGGCCATCCGCGAGGTCCGGCCCAATTCCAGACCAAAATGCAGGTCTTAAATAATTAAAATAAGTTCAGCTACGTCCCGCCGTTGAGGCATACAATAATAAAATACAAAAAAGAATTTAAAACACAATTATTCATATTAATCTCGATACATTATTAAAATATTCCAAATTATGGTTGATCTGAAATTAATTGACATTTACATATTTATACGCCTCTCCTAAGGAAATGCATTAAAATATTCGTCACTAAGACTAATGAAAACTTAATCAGATATGATGAAATAGCCCTTAGGATAAATTCAATGGCTTTATAATGAACTGTATTCTTTACTTTTGTGAACTTTGAAGTATGTTTTCCTTCATAAATATTCTTTTTGTTCAAAAAGTTAAAATTATTGTCGTAATATATTGAGAATTTATTTATTTGAGACATGAATATTCTAATTTGAGAATATAAAAAAATAATATGGAGTTGATACTTTAATGTTAAAACTATTTTGCATTAACAAGACATTTTAGGTACTTTGTTATGACGTAGAACTTTTTAACTTCTTACCGAATTTGACATGAGAATGTCAATTTTGACATTTTGTACCGCGACGTCATCAATGTTTTGTAATGGAATTTTGTATGGTTTTTGTAAATTATTTTTTAGGCTTAATTGTTAGCTTTGTATTTTCTGATGTGATATTAATTTTGATTATGTGTACTTGTTTTGTATATAGGTATATGTGTAATGAAATAAATGCATTAGTATTGTGATGTTTTGTTTTTTTTTTGGGGCTTAGGGGCGGGGGTCGGTAGTGTATATGTAGGCTGTGAGGTGTTAAGGGAGAGAAAAGATTTTTTTCCATAGTAATTCCTTATAAGAACTCTCTCAAAAATTTGGCAATATCTCGAAATAGAGGTTTTAGCGTAAAAATGACGATTTTTTTCTACTCCCTTTTATGTCATACACCCCAGAAAAGATATATTTCCTGATAGATGGGTGGGGTGAGAATGACCTTAAACCCAAGTGGGCCCATTTATGGTTTATAAATTATTATTCAAAGCTATAATGAATTGACTAAAATTTTCCTGTCGTCATAAATTATTATACCTACAATTCCCAGACACCACATACGCAATAACCCAGACTAATTAGCACAGATATGGCGCACGAGCCACTGCGCAGTGTCTGGACGACCTTTACAGGCATAAATCAACCACTTTCCTTGTAAAAGACCGCATTCTTTAAAATGCAACTTTACATTTACTGATATAATGTTGAAATTATGTTAGCAAGTGCCATTGGAATGTTGGTTGACATAATTATCTAGTTACTGATTACTGTTGACATATTTAAGGAAGGGCAAAGTGCTACATTGTGATTACAATTGAATGTTTTGTTTCATAATCTTTTGAACTTCGTGTAACAGGATTTTAAGGGAAGTTATTGAAATTTTAAATATATATTAAAGTATTACTGGGTTTAAAAAAAATCTCAGTCGTAGCACGGAGTCTGGAATTGTGCCCGGTATATGGCAATAGGCTCACCCCCTATTACATGGGACTCATAACATAAATAGTGAAAAGTGGGTGTTACCTCTGCCTACCCCTTCGGGGATAAAAGAGTGATGTTATGTTATGTAAATCATGCTTCACGACACGACTGTTATTTCTATGAAAGGTAGAACAGAGATACATCCACTTTTCTTTATTTACCTTATCATTATCAACTCCAGACAATAAAGTGTGATGTAGTTTTAAAGGGTTTAAATAAAAGACAAAATTCAACTTAAAATATTTTTTAATTTAAGAAAAGGAAAAATGAAACAGTTATCACAAACTATATGTATGTACACAACTCAACATATGCAAACTTAGGTACAAAGTCCATCCAAGTTATTTCATTCATACATTTTATTATGAATACTCACAAACTAGGGTTAAAAACATTAATAACCCATATAAGGAATCAAACGTCGACCCAGAGATGTAGCTACCAACAGAAAGCATGCTGGCCCCATGAGTAAAAAAATATTATACAGGGGCCCCGTGGCAAAAGGCCCGTTTAAAACAAGCTACATCCCTGGGCCTTTAGCCAAACGCCACTTTAGCGCTTGTCTACAGAGAGAGTAGAAATCAAAATTGAATGGGGGTGACACCGACAAGTGTCAAAATATACGTCAATGTATATATAAATAAATAAAAATGTATTTCTGTTCGTTAGTCTCGCTAAAACTCGAGAACGGCTGAACTGATTTCGATAATTTTGGTCTTGATAGGTTCGTGGAAGTCTAGGGAAGTTTTAAAAGGTGAGAAAAAACTTTTAGGCGGTACGAAGTTTGCTGGGTCAGCTAGTTCCATATAATTTGGTTCACCACTCGACACTGGCAGTATAGTCGACAAGATCGTTTTGGACACTCGTTTGCCAAAAAGCGAAAAAAAATTATAATAATTGGTCTATTCTACACGTAGACAATCGCTAAATGGCATTTGGCTACAGCTGCTCTATCGACAGATAAAACATAGATTGCTTTTCATTGCAGCAAAGCTAAGCAATGAAAAGTGTTCGAAGCGAATTCATTGGTCTAAGGTAAAATCAGTGTTATATTTAACAGAGAAATATTTGTACTTAAAATAAAAAAATATTGTGAAACACAATCAAACAATGTAATTATCGCTATCACTTGTATGACGTGGTCAGATGTTTCATTACTAATGTATGTGTATTATTGAGATAACGCTTCCCTTTCATACACAATCATATAAGACTTTATAACTTAAAACTTACTCTAAATGCAAACAATATTTTGGTAAAAAATAGACGTAAAAACTGAACTTCAAAGGTTCAAATTAACAAAACTGTTAACATTAAGAAGGGTAACAATGTCTAAAGTTAAGTTATTATCATCCGCACATGGTTGTACTATTACATATTAATACTGGGAGAACTTAAGCTTTAAAACCAAACGTACAAACATACAAAATATTTAGTTAAAGAATGCATCTTACCACGCCAAACTCGCATCCATACATTCGTAACCCTTATTTTTATACAGGGCTGGATTGTATCAAATCGGCCCACGTAGCAAAAAAGGAAACCCGAGTTCAAGTAAAGATTAACGTTTCGAATTTCGAAGCTTTAATTCGGTCCTTTGATGCATATCGTTGGGGGCCCCGATGGCCAATCGCCATATTTATTATGTCTAACGCTGCTAACATGTAATAGACCGTTTAATTTTCACAATTTCTCACTACACACAGAATTAAAATATCACTTAAGTCAAAAATAGAGTAAACATGCCACTCGCAACAACAAGGAACAAAGTAACTGTATCACATTATTTTATTAAGCAAAAATCGTTCTTATACTCTTAACACGTGCCTTTATTGTTAATACAGTAAAAAGTGGATGAAAACTGTGAAAACTTAGAATAGCTATGCATATGGTAAAACGTTTTAATATTTTAGTCAACTCGGTGAAGTATATTTTATGGCTAGGAACAGATCCGTCTGATATACAAAAACGTTTAATTCTTTATAGAATTTCAAGTTGAATACTTGAAATTCTACAATAAATATAGATATTTAAAACTATTTTCAAGACACAAAATACTCCGAGCAATTACAAATGTCACTTTAGGAACTTGAATTCACTGTTAGTCTGTTATCATGGGATCGAGTCCTACCTTGAGTATCTATTGAAAACGTACACAAATACTTCGAATTTATCGCCTAAACATTCTTCATCGAGCTGACCAAAGTGTAAAAAAGTCATAACATATCTACAATATTGAAAAAGTGAAAAACTAGTCCTTTATATGTCACTATTTTTTTACAACTATTTCCATTTATTTCTATAGTCCGTACAGTCAGTCTAAACACTAAGATATAAACTGCAAATATTCTAATGTCAACGTAGCTGCAAAATGAGCTGTTTAAATTACTTGTCACCTTTAAGTATGGGAAAACAAACCTTATTGTATAACTTATAAGGTACAAAAGTCAGCAGGCTAACCTACTACAATCTATCTTTCAACAGGTTCTCAACTTTATTATCTTGTGATAAAGTTGAAAATTTGAGTAGATTAATTATCTATCAAACAGCTGCAGTAAGTAATAAAGTTTTAGACAATTAATGTATATGTCTAAATAGATTGTACAACTACCTACGTATCCTGCGCATAGAATCAACTAGTACCCTTATTTCATTCACTGGTAGTACCTACACACGCACACAAGTAAAAAAAATGATGTATTGCGTGTGTAGTACTTCATAGTCACGCACACCAGTACATCATACCTGTATAAACTCACGCCTCTGTCCCATGGAGGTAGACAGAAACTATCGAGCACCTTCCACTAAGATCCTAACACATCTTTTAAATTCATTCATTCCCACCACATTTAACAAACACACATAATGTTAATGACAACCTCCATCTAGACATATAAATTAACACAAATATAATTCAAAGTACTGAGACAATTTTGATAACAAATGACTAGATTACATGAGAACCGTATCACATACGAGAAACCGTGATGATATAGAATTTAAAAACCTCATCGAATCTCAGTAGTGAACATATTACCGAAATAATTTGTTATTGCAAAATACAGCTTGCCAAAAAATATTGACTTAGACGGAATCACCTACTTCGGAGCATATCCCATGAAAAAAAATAATCCGAACATAGTACCTACACCTCCTCTATAAAAATAACAAATACCAAAACCAGTTCAGTCACACTACGTTGCCACAGGTATGATACTAGCCACCTCAATTGACTCCGAACTCATTTTTGCCAAGCTGTATGCAAGTATGTGGTACTTTATATGTTACATACATTTCCAAAGATAACAATATTGCAGAAGTATTTCGCTTATAAAACAATTACATTATTAATTCCATGAATTACAACACCAGTTATGTTTTAAAAGTTCCACTGTTATAGGGGGCCATCTTATTACAATAACATGGACGCTATGCTATAGTCAGCACCATTACTGAGTGTTTTTAAATCGAAAAACTCAATAATTGCATCAAACTTTAGACTTATTGCACGAGTTAGTAATCACACAAAAACACTATATCAAATCTTAGAATATTACAGAATGATTTAATAACGATTGCTTTTCTAGTTGTTTCAAAGTTTGAACTGAAATTCTGTTGATGAATTTACAACAAAATAATAGTATAACGAAATCCCACCCATACACGGAACAATGAATTCATTAGGGTCGGAAAGTATACAAAGTAATATTAAAATGTTGTAACAGAGTGAGACAAAAGCTTTAAACATTTAATTAACGATTGAGACAGCAATACATAAGCTTTACATGAATATTAGTATAACATCACTCCTGATATTCCCTGAAGAGGTAGGCAGATACACATCAAACATATTGCCATTATTTTAGGCAAGATTTCCGACTCCAGACTTATCATGGACAAAATGAAAACACCAATAAAAAGCCGGTAGCCAGTGAACGAACTCCAAACCGTTTTACAAAGCTGTCATACCTACTTAAAGATCGTATTTATCATTTAGGTACGCCATCAGCAGATTGAGATTACAAATCCTAGATCCAGGTTCACTTAGGTCCTATATTAAAGACCTAAAGAATATTAGAATTATAACAATTTATCTATAAATATTATGATACAATTTCTACTTAGACTAAGCTAACGAGTATATTGCTGAAGAATTTGTACTCAAATCTGCTAACAGCGACCACAGTATAGACGAAACTAATAACCTCTATTTATCATAAGTCGGTTAAAAAGGTCTCATCTCACATTTACTAGAAAATACCATCAACTTTTTCACAACATACTCTTTAGAAAATTTCATCACATTGAAAGTTAATAATTATTATTTTATTTCTATTAAAATATTGTGCTCCGTATCTATCAGACCCTTTACACATTGGTCCTAATAAGTACACATTAATTTTATAATTTTCAAACATTTTTTTTCTACACCAAATTCTCACAACATTGACAACTTAAAATTTATAGTAAGCACGAAAAAAAAAACACTATCGCTGTTACACTACATCATCATACCCTTATATTATAAGGGTAGCCAGGAACAATAACATAATAGGGTAGATGACTAATTTTTATTTAAATGTCCGTCTGGTAAATTATTTTAAAACATTAGACACGTATTTTTATTTTCTTACGGAAACGAATACTTCCGACGATATAATAATATTGATTTGAAATATCGCGTGACGTCACTTTTGTGTAAGTTTTATACTCAAAAGTGACGTAGCTAGCTCCCCATAAACTTTGATTCGTTTTATACGACAATATAAAAAAAAACGTGTCTAATATTTTCTCATTATCTAACTGACGGACTAATTAGATTTTTAATTTTTATAACTTGTCACCGTATCTATTAAAAGTAAAGATTCTCGAACATTAATTCGTGTTAAGAACGTACATTTTAAAATATTATCACGTTCTTTAAGTTTACATTCAAACAGTCCTACATTACTACCCGATAGCGTATTTCTTTGACATGGTGTTACAGAGCCGTATATGTAGTCGTCATATCTCACATCACACAGATAGACCCGATAAAATAACGATGTGTGGGTGACACAATGAACTTCTTCACAAGCCCCACATTACATCCAGTCAGCCAGCCATTGTTGTCAACCGTGCAATGTGCAGTCAAAGTTTTAAAGTTCAATATCCAGGCTTTTTATTTAAGGGGGGAAAATCATCGAATGACTGCTCCCGCCTGGGTGAGGCGGGAGGGAGTGTCAGACTCTTACTGACTAAAAACCACCCCGTTCCTTCTCCTGCACGTCGAGCCGGAGCCCCACCCGTTAGGTTCTCCACGACAATATCCAGGCTTAGTGCGAGTTTGTATTGCGACCGATACGGTAGGTACCACGTTCGGCGTTCTGATTGGCCGGCTCTAATGAACCAACCAATCAGAGAGAGCTAACGCCGGTAACGTTTCTTCCTAAGCCTCCTGTCGTCGATAGATTTTTACTAAGGCTCAAAAGCTCTCCTAGAGACAAAGCTCCATACAAAATATGTCAATATTCTAGATTCTATCCCTTTTGTCTAGTAAACAAAACTACAGAGATTGGTCGTTATAGGATCTCACAGTTTTTATCCCCGAAGGGGTAGGCAGAGGTGCACATTAGGGCACTTTATGCCACTTTACAGTGTAATACCCACTTTTCACTATTCATGTTATGAGTCCCATGTAATAGGGAGTGAGCTTATTGCCATATACCGGGCACAATTCCAGAGTACTGTTTTTTTTAAAAAAAAATACTATGCCCGACACGGGAATCGAACCAGAGAACCCTTGCCCGGCAGTCGCACTTGCAACCACTCGGCCAACAAAGCAATCATAGTCTCTATAACTGGGATATAAGCATTCTGACTGTAAAAACCGACCCCAATGGCCCATCATAAAACATATTTTAGTTATTAAAATGGCCGTACAGCTTACTACTAGAGAATCTAAATATTTTTAATAAATAAATAAAATGTTTATTTGGGGCCGAAACTGGTTAAAAATTTCTCTATTATTTTATACTAGAGATCGTTTACAGAAGCCCTAGTACGAGCTCATTTTACTTTCGCTGTGATTGGTTGCTTCATTGGCGCCGACCAATCAGAGTGCAGAGGCCTTAGTATGAGTTTCATTTACGTTTAAAGTATTCGAAACGAGTATGCGTTCGGCAGTCTGATTGGCCGGCGCCAATGAACCAACCAATCAGAGCGCCGAACGCGTACTCGTTACGATTACTTTAAACGTAAATCAAACTCGTACTAAGGCCTCAGAACGCGTACTCATTTCGAATACTTTAAACGCAAATCAAAGTCGTAAAGCCTCTGGTCGTTATTTGACCGCATGTCTTGAATAAAATCTAAGTGCAATCGTATCAAAATCATTACAGGGACTAATATTATACTGTTAGGTCTTGATACTTTCAACTTTCCTAAAATCTACATAAGTCAGGTAAGTCAAGAATTTCTACATTTCATATTTGCGCGATACAAACACTTATATCACCGTTGCAATAGAGTTCAAAATCTTTGGGTCTAATTTTATGAATTTATTACATATTTTATTACAAATACTCTAATATATCTGTCTATTCATGTCGTAAGGTAGTCGTATATTGATGAAGATACCTACAATGAGATTATTTTTCTAGAACTAATTCTATTAATAGGTAAACGGCTTGGGGCAATATAAATTAAATAAAGCTTTATGCTAATGTACTTAGGGTACAGTTTTCTTCTCGGATTACCTATATCAATTCAATATTAGTCTTGCTCCTACATGGGAGCAATGTTTAGCATATGATATGCACTAAGTCGGTGAGTATAGCTCTTATTGGTTAATATAAAATGCACTCTATGCCTATTGCTATTAAGTCTATGTTTATTACTTATGTCGTGAATCTTAAATGCGTGAGAGGGTATGAAATAAATAACAATCCTAACTGTGGCTAAAAAGACCATTCCTTATAAATAAGTACAATAAAATTGAGAGTAAAATCAATTTAACATTTGTGAACTAAAATTGCAAAAATAACCTTAATAGGTTCATTTTTCAGTGATTTCATAACACTTGTGATAATTTTATAAAAACAATAAAAAGTTAGCACTGACATGGTAAGTGGCACTCACTCGAATACTGAAAGCTTACTCAATTTTAAGTCGAACTTAAAATATCGCGCTATCTCTGTCATTTACAAAAAAAATCTAGCGATAGAACCATACTTTTTTTTCTCTTCTTTTGCAACCGAGAGAACCATACTTAAACGCGACTTAAAATTGAGAATTTCGTTACAGTAAATTATTATGTTTTCGGCTTACTCACGTAATAATTTGACGAGGAACTCGACTAGTTTCAAGCCATGCTAGAGGCTCATATTCATGAGCAGCATTCGGCGACCCGCGACGCGGCGACTGTCGCGCTGCTACTGGGCCCGAGTGTGTACAATGCGCTTCTAGCATGGCTTGAAACTAGTCGAGTTCCTCGTCAAATTATTACGTGAGTAAGCCGAAAACATAATAATTTATTTAGTATGTCTCACGAAAGTTACAGTTCGTTACAGTATTAGGGCAACTGACATTTGTATAATCGAGAGGAGACAAAAACTTCCATCTTAATAATTATTTTTATCTAGTCTCGACTTTACTTCAAAAACTGTTAGTATTGTAAGCAAGTACAGTTCAGACGGCTCAGTACGAATTTGTTTCTCGTTTTTCTGATTAGTTGGTTCATTGGTGCCGGCCAATCAGAGCAACGAACGCGCTGTCGTTTCGATCTCATTAAAAGTAAAACGAATTCATACTAAACCCTCAGCTGTATTTTATCTTACTGCCATATTTTCAAGCTAAAGAAAATTTCATACATGAATCAATTACAAATAAATTCATACGACGCTTGTATCAAATTAATTACATTTTACGATCTAATCACATAGCTATTTAACGAGGTGACTCGACCAATTTCAAGTCGCGTAAGGTGCTTATAATCATAGTCTCGAAACTAGTCGAGTTACCTCGTAAAACATAATCAATGTACCAGTCAACCGTTAACGTGAGTAAACTTTAAAACACGACTAATTTCATGTCACAAATGAGTTATAATATAAAAATTCGTTCATATGACCGAGTAGGTACGTAAGTTAAGGTAGGTACATAAGTTAGATAACTTAGGGTGTCACCACACCAATTGATCGATCGTCGATCGATGCTATCGATTGATAAGAAGTCATAGAATGAATAAGTTGACGTCGATCAATATTATCTACCAGAGCAATCGATCGATTGTCGATAGACGATTGATCGATTGTAGAATGGATAAGTCAATATCACTCGAGCTGCTTGAGCTCCCCATTATCTGACTGTCCGTCCGATCAATGTTGACCGCTGACATCGATCGGCAACCGATCGATTGGATAGTCAATCGGAATCCGTCGAGCAATTAAAGCTATCATACCAAACGATAAACATCGACCGATGTCGACGGGATTGATCGATAGGTGTGGTGCACCCTTACCTAGGAAGTAGTTAGTTGTGCAGTGGCGTGTGTCGGGTCGGTCAGGAGTCGTTGGAGTGTTTCTGTATGGGGCGCGGGTGGTGGTGGCGGCGCCGCTGGTGCGCGCCCAGCAGCGCGCGCCCCGCGCCCGCGCAGATCTCGGCCCCGTCGCGCATGGTACACACGCGGGCCCCGCCCGCTAGGGAGTTGCCGATGTGGCTGAGGAAGGAAATGTTTATTAAAATTGTATGTCCGTACGTACTTTTGGAGGCTGAGTCACCTCCGTCCGTAGGAGAGCACCCATAAATCTAAATCCCTACACATGGCCTCAGGTGGCTTACTCTTGAATCCAATTCCGATCGATCGACATTGGTATTGCGAAATTTTGTACTCTTGAGTTGCAACACTAGCGCCCATTGCATCCGTATTGCGTGGATATTGAATGAACTAAATGGTATTGAGTTTGGATTTATATCCCGTACTCTAAATGCTATTTTAACAGCTACGATTGTGGTTGTATAATTTTGACATTGTATAATTATTGAGATTTTATTGTATTGAAATTGCATTGACATTGAGATTGGTTTCAAGAGTAAGCACCCTGGATGGTGCTAATCAGGTGACGCTTTGGTGGCAGGCTTCGGCCGCCGGCTTCATAACCACACACCGAGCAAAAGTGTGTCGCCATCGGCCCAATCGTGTCCCGCTACAATGCTCGGTGACGCCGTTCGAGAGTATGCATATAGATCGAGATGGTTGTTCCACTGTAAGCTGACCGGTCTGACGCGCGCTGGTGTAGCTGCACTGGGTGTCCAGTTGCGAAGGGTAGCGGGCTCCGAGCCACGGGGCACCGCTGGCTGACCGCAGATGGTTGGGGGCTTAACTAGCTTGCTAGCTATGCGTAAAAGGCTGCCCCGCCATTTAGCGAAAAATCCCATGGATACGCCATCATATCATGCCGTTTGGGGAACCAAGGAGAAGGCCCGGATGGATATCCGTGGGAGGCTCGGGCGTCCCAGCAATCACCAGACTGGCCTCCTAATGCTGTAGCTAACTGCGGTGCGCGTTAAGAGGTCGCTTGTGTGAGACCATTTCACTGCCATCCTCTCGGCAACCTTCCACTCTACACATAATGTCATCGAGAAAAAAGAGAAGAGTTCAACAGCGGCTGCACTCCCTCTCCTTCAAATCTCAATGCGGTCCATCACCACATCGTGACCGAAAACCATACAGTGTCAGTCTCTCGGAAGTCAGTACTTTCAGCGACGCTCTTTTTGCTGTACATTAACGACCTGGTTAAGCCTGGTATCTTTGGATATGCAGATGACAGCACAGTTGTTGAAATGTATGTGTCCGATGCGCGGACTAGCGGAACACAGATTCGGTCTCTAAGAGAATCCAGGGTCGAGTCCTTGAACTCGGCCTTGAAGGCGGTCTCCGACTGGAGTGATGCCAACTTGGTCAAGTTCAACGCTAACAAAACCTAGGCGTGTCTATTCTCCGCCAAACGGAGTCAATTTGACTGCTTTGCTGACTCCTACTTCCCGGAATGTATCCGTTCCGATAGCTGATAATCTTGAGCTTCTTGGCGTAACTCAGACGCCCACACTCAACTTTGGCTCCTATATAGAGGTAGAGTCAAAAGCGCAACTGGTTGGTAGGAAGTTGGGTATCCTATGGACAGTGAGATGGTACTTCACGCCGAAACAATTGCTGAGCCTGTACCGAGCACAGCTTCAGTTCTGTATGGAGTACTGTTCTCATAAATGGGACTACTCGGCTAAATGTCAGCTGGACGCGTTAGATCACATCGAGAGGTGTGCCAAGAGGCTCATCAACGATGATGCGCTTGTGAAGGCCCGGCTTCAAAGCCTCGAACACAGGCGTAAGGTTGCAAGCCTATCGGTTATCTACCGGATACATTTCGGTGAGTGTGCGGGGGAATTGCACAACTTGATTCCCCCTAATCCTTTCCATCATCGTACTACAAGACATTCGGCGAAGCGTCACCGATGCATGTTAGATTTCCCATCCACACACACGACGCGCTTCGCATCAAGCTTTCTTGTGCGTACTGTTAAACCTGGTACCTGGGTGTCTTCAAGGCCCGAGTGAATAGGTAGCTTATGGGACGACATGCTTCATCGTACACCGCATCATCGCTTACCATCAGGCGATATACAGGTCAAACGTCGGCCCATTAATATAAAAAAAATAATGTCTTGTACAAACGTTGATGCCATAGGCATGCTAGTCGAATCTTTGGGTGATGCAGAAAATAGTCAAAGGTTCAAAGAGCAAGCAAAAACCTCTACGTAATAATATTGTTATTCATTTATATCTTTTACTGACTGAAAATGTCAAGAATATTTGTTTCTATAGTCAGATTTTTAATTAGATTCCAGATTTGACAATAGCTACTGTCATTTGGTGAAATAATGATACCACATAAATATAATAGTGTAGTGATGAACACAAAAATCGATAAACAATCAAACAGTGTGTGTGTTTTATAATAAATGTTACAGAAAGTGGCAGGATAGCGATAGCGATGACGGCGACAATTTATAAAATAACTTATTACCATAATACATCTATCTGTTTTATTTGTCATGTTCCTTCATGATTACATTTTTTTATTTATTTCACACACAATTATAAAAGAAAAGTCTCAGATCGTTAATTAATCGTCAAAACCAAATTATCGGTTCAGAAATATTGAATTTCCTGATATACTTTATTTACGAGAGTAAAATTATAAACGAGAAGAATCGATCCAGAAATATTGCATTTCCATATCGAATAATTTCGCAACGTCACTATTTAGTACTTGTCATAACGTTGCAACACTGAAATTGTCAAATCTGGAATCGAATTAAAATTCCGAGTATAGTAAAAATCTAATGTCATGTATTGAGCAGTTTTAACTGGCAAGGAGAATTGATAATTTTACAAGTTTACTGCAAATTATTCATATTTTATAACCATACATTAATCTCAAAAGAGAATTTAAACATTGTAAAAGAGTACAAACAGATTTTAGAACTTAATAACAGTAAGATAAAGAAGTTAAAACTCACCGTATAGTATGGAAAGGCACATGTCCGGTAGTGATCCACTCTAGCGCTCCGCCCTCCTGTAGGGCGGCGCACCCCATGAACTTGAACGCACTCGCGCATGCGAAGAATATTATCACGCGACTACCCTCCTGCACCATAAAAAATATGTTTTGAATAATGTTTTCTCTAATTGTTTTAAAAAAAAACCTAAAATAAACAAGATTTTACATGCAACAGCCCGGAAATAGAAAATTATAGGTATCTTATTTAGTTTTATAAACAGTGTTCTTAGATTTCTAGTAATTAGACTTGTATGGCACTTTTTTAAACTGTCAAACACCAAGCGGTCACCGGTGACCGCAACCTATTGTTCTATAATTGTGTCTACAAAACCGGTATTCGACGAGTTAAGGACTGAGTTATAAATTGATTGTAAATGTAACTTAATGAATGTTAGAGAAAGTAACGCAGTGAACTACATGTGGGACTGACCTGTTTAATTTTGTGCAGTTTCTTGGCCGTGTTCTGCGCGAAGGTGTAGGTGCCGGCGGCCTGCGCCAGCTCCACGCCGTGCGCGTCGTCCGCGCGACACACGAAGTAGCGCGCGCCCCCCGCGCCCCCCGCCCCCGCGCCCGCGCCCCCCGCGCCCCCCTCCGCGCCCTCGCCGTACTTCTCTATGTTGGCCAGCAACGTCTTGCCGTTGGGGGACATCGGACTCTTGGGACCGCTGTACGACTGAGGAGAAAATGGCTGAGGAACATCGTTCCTCCATCCCCCAGGCCTACCCTGACCATTCCTATACCCCCCATAAGCATTGTTATAAAAGTTCGCTCCTGGAAATCCGCCCTCATTCTGATTGTACTGAGAGTAATAGTTCTTATTGTCGTGACGATACTGCTCGTCATTCTCCAGCCTCGACCGCCAGTTCGGTGAGTCTACCGTCAAAGGTTTCGGTCTCTGTCCGATACCGCTCGGCTGATTCAGACCTACGTTCTTCTCCTCAGCGCCCATTATATGTACTACAGTACTTAGTATCTGCTCGTCTAGAGGCGTCATAGGTTTAGCTGGGTTAGACATGCGACGTATTACTAGTGCACAGAGTTTCTGCCGGAGGTAGAATACGTTGAGAGCGTCTGCAGCATCAGTAGTGAAGGCCATCCAATCGTCTATAGTTATGACAGCGGCATCAGGGGACGCGTTGTTCTCATCCGCCTCACTGTCGGAGTCACTGGACAGTCCGGGCGGGTTGGCTCGCTGCGTCAAGGCAGAATTTGGCAACCGCAACGGTCCACCGAACAAGGCTACCGTCAGAGGCGTCACTAAAGTATTACAGCGAATGAAACAGAACCTGCCAGCTCTGGATATCTCTTCAAACACCACCCAGTCAGTGGGCAGGTTGTGTACAGACTTCTGTGACCCAGTGATGCCCCCGCCCTGGTGTAATGTAGAGCTGGGATGGAAGGCTACCTTCACTTCCTTCGACGTTCTCAAAGTGGAGGAGTCTCTATCCACGCGCGCTATTGAGGGATATAACCCACTAACTAACACAGCCTTCACAACGTGCCATTTCTCGGAGTTCAGATTGACGTCCTTTATGTCTCCTGAGCCTCGCGCCTTCACTAAACATAAAGCTCTTAACTGAGCCAGTAACTGTGACCGGTATCCTACGATCATCTCCATAGTAGCACCACAGATTAAGTTCTTGGCACAGAATGCACGTTCTGTCCCGTTAGCCCTGGCAGTCTGCCAAGCTTGGAACGCCCTCAACAAGGCCATGTGGTCGGAATAACTGTCCGCTGCGAACTCCTTCCGAGCCAAACTTCCCTTCTTCCTATTTTCAGGGTTCATTGATATCTGGAAGGGTTCCTTATTGGCCAAACTACATACTATCGTTAGAATAGGATCGAGGCACTTCATTACACACGCGTACAACAACATCTTGCCTAGTTTCGGTTCCACGGTAAGGTCTAGAAGATGTTGTCCAATTTCAGTAAGGTCTTCCATTGGAGTTAAAGCACCGATGGTCTTGAGTAAGGAGACAGCGTTTCTGACGGCTAAGAAGGAAGGTGGTTCTAGGGCTTTGGATAGGAAGTCTGCTATGGGAGTGTTGCCAGTCGCTAAGAGCTTGGTATGCAGACAAAGTTCTTGTAGAGGCACGCGGAGTATTTCAGGGACGGAGTTTAGTGGCAGGGTGGAGAATCGTCGTCGTGAGCAGAGATGGTAGCACTTCCCTGGCGCGGTCCGTCCAGCCCGGCCAGCTCTCTGCTGACACCCGGCGCGAGACGTCCACACACATTGTAGGGAACATACTCCGCCACCTGACTCGTAGTACTTCTCTTTTACCTATAAAAGAAGAGAATCGAATCATTTGAAGTAAAATCGAATCATTTGTTTCAATTACACTAATCATTTGTTTATAAACATAACATCACGCCTTTTATCCCCGAAGGGGTAGGCAGAGGTGCACATAGAAGTAACACCCACTTTTCACTATTTATGTTATGAGTCCCATGTAATAAGGGGTGAGCCTATTGCCATATACCGGGCACATTTCCAGACTCCGTGCTACTACTGAGGATTTTTTAAAAAACCCAGTAATACTTTGCCCGACCCGGGAATCGAACCCAAGACCCCTTGCCCGGCAGTCGCACTTGCGACCACTCGGCCAACGAGGCAGTCGGTTTTATAAACTTCGTTATAAAACCGACTCCAACACCCTCTTTTGTTGAGATCGGTTTATTAATATTCTAAAACCTTCTCCTGAGTTTAATAAACACTTTTCTGAAAACGGCATCAAAATCGGTTCAGCCAATCGGGAGATAATTGCGCACAAACATGCATACAAACAGGTCAAACAGAATCTACTTTTATTGAAGTCTTTTAAAAAAGACTCGACCAACGAGTTATTCTGGGACATAGTCGAGTGACTACAAGTGTCCTGTTGAGCAAAGGTTCTCAAATTCGATACCCAGGTCGGGAAAAGTAATAATAAGATTTTGCTGCTCATTAAGAAGTCAGAGTATAAGGAGAATAGCGCGTGTATATCTACAGTGCCCCACTGTAGCTATGTCTTAAAATTATGCATATAAAAGTGTATGACAATAGGCCACCATTACATAACCCTTCAAGAAACAAAAACGTAAAAACATATTACATAAGCAAATCTTACCTTACAAGAATCCACCACATATACAACATCATCAATCGTAATCGAGGTCTCAGCGATATTAGTTGAAATTATAATCTTCCTCGCATTAGGTAGCGGATTGAAAACTTTCTTCTGATCCAACGTCTGCATGTTACTATGCAGAGTAAAAATCTGGTACTTATGACTGTTCATGTCTGAACAAGACTGGATCATATCTCTTAGAGTTACTATATCATCATAACCGGGTAAAAAGACCAAGATACTGCCTTTTGGCATATTTACATGGATATATTTGATTAAAGCTAGCATGAGATCATGGTCTATTAATTCTTCTGACATGGTATGATGGTAGACATCTAGAAGGAAGTTGTCCGCTGCACTATCATCGTCTGCGTTGCCTTTTAGTTCCTCGGTTAAGTTAAATGTGGATAATAACTTGGCACAATCTGTGTGGTTGTTTTCTACAGCGTAATCGTATGCTGTTTTGCCGTCTTTGTCCTTTGCAGTGGGGTCGGCGCCTGTGAGAAGGGAAATTATTTGATAATAATGACATCTAGTTTATTAATTGGTATTTATTAATTTCAGAAATATTATACCGCCCAGCATATAATAACGGCTGAAGTAACTGAAGTACTACTTGGCAACTGAATACTTGGAAGATAGGATTTGAGGTGAATTATGCTGTGTGTATTTACTGGGACAAATGTAGGGTAATATTAATAAAAATAGATGGTTGGATTGTAATGATAATGAGAACATTATTTATTGAATTTATTGACATATGATAGTGATTGTAATAAAGTAATTATGATGAAATGTAATATAATAATATTGACAGTGCATGACCCTATATTTTAATTTAATTTAATGACAAATCTGACTATTGAAATCTTTGTATAAATGATAAATTAATTTAATATATTTGTACGCCGTTGGTGACAAGACGTAGCTAGTCAATCTAAAGCTTGTAACATCTTTTGTAACCTGTGGTCTATAAGTAAAGTAATTTCAATTTGAAAAAAAAAGTGAATTGTTGATTTCATTGATAGCAATTTGCAAGCAATTTAGCAAGAAATCAATAGTGATTTCTTGTCAAACACTTATGTCCAGAGATTTTGGTCTAGCCACAATAACCTTTAGAACACACACTGCCGTTCAAGCTTGACAACTCAACTTGATAATTCTACTATATTTATATGTTATCTATTGCTGTTTTAAGTTCGAATTCCATTCATAACGTTTAATAATTCGGAACTTATCATTGTCATCACACTAGCCGAAAACCAAGTTATATTGTACGATATAAATATATGTAAATCCACTGACCAATCTGCAACATCTGCGCGATGGTCTCGGCGAGTCCGCGCGCGGCGGCCGCCATGAGCCCGGTCCGCCGCGACCGCGCCTGGCCGCACGACACCGGCACGCCCTCCGACATGTACATGTACAGGATCTGCGTGAACGAGTCCTGCGGGGGAGCTCCACCATTTAAGGAAATAAGATCTCATCTGCTGCAAGCCAGGATCTACAGTAGATACCAGCATGAAAACACCAGAACACTGAAGTCCGGCGCGTCTCAGGGACATGAATAACTGTCTTGGTTCCCACAACAAAGTGAATCAGATGATATTATAAGAGGAGAAGAAAAATAACGATAATTTCCACTTCGCTCGGTGAATTTATGCAGGAGACAGAATGAATTAAGCCTAAAGGCACATCGTCACTCATCTAAAGAATATAGAACAAAAACGTATGAACCCGACCTTTATGTTATCAAGTGACTTTCAACCTTAAACAGTTAACAATAAGACCCACCAGCGTGCCTTCATTGAAGCATTCGTCGAGGAACTCGTCCATGTCAGCCTGTAAAGAAGGCTCCATCATGTTGTCTTTATCTTCCTTTATATCTTTACTGCTGCCTGCGTCGTCTTGTTTTTGCCCTGTTTTAAGAAAAAGATACTTCTATTTTAGATATACTTCAACATAACATCACGCCTATTATCCCCGAAGGGGTGGCGCATGTGCACATTACGGCACTAATGCCGGAATACTGAAACGTTACTCAATTTTAAGTCACGCCTAAGTATAGTTCTGTCACTATAAATTCTTTGTGAAATGACAGAGATGGCACGATATTTAAGCACGACTTAAAATTGAGCAACATCTCAGTATTCCAGCATTAATGCCACTGTACAGTTTAACACCCACTTTTCACTATTTATGTTATGAGTCCCATGTAATAGGAAGTGAGTCTATTGCCGTATAATACAGATTTATTTCAGTGGAAAATGAAAGAACAATAAACCCTTTTTTCGCCAGTTACCATTTTTATAGATAAGTAAAATCATCCAATGCATTATGGGCGAGCCTATTACCATTGCATAGAACGGTGTATACGATACAGATTACTAGTCCTAATTATAGGATTTTATTAAAAAGCTTGTTTTCCGACCGGCAGTATAGTTGAAAACCCTACAAAATTTTCTCAAAACAAAAGATATTGTGTTTAATAAGTTCGTACAGAGTACAGACAGACGCAAAGGGGATTCTTTTTGATATTATGTAAGAGTAGAAGAATACATACCCTCAAGGTGGGACCAATAACTATTTCCACTTTTCAGTTTGGCTTTCAGTTCCTTCTCAACTTGTATCATTTTAGGAGTCTTGTACTGTGAGATCTTGAGGATATCTTCCAGATAGAACCTCTGTACCTCGTGTAGACGACCCGGGATTGTAATCACTGGGCAGTTGTTGAAATACCTGGAAATTAAAAGTTCTTTTAAGGCTGGTTTATTTATTTTTTTTTATTTATTTTATACTTTATTGCACACACAGAAAAAAAATTGTTTAAGACGGTTTAAGAAGTGGTTGAGACCCGAGAGCTTATTTTAAATAGTGGAATGACCCGGAATAGAATGATATGGTCTAGGTCAACTACTGCATTATTAGACAAAAGTAGAAGCGAAGCAGTAGTATTACGTAGTCGAAAAACGTAATGGCATTTTTATATTTTATTGCGACAGATTTTTTGAACACATTATTAATTGCACCCCTAGACTAACGAGGTAATCAAACAAACCGGTACCTCAACTGCATGCGGGAGAATTAATTTTCTTTCTTTATGGCATAAGCCGGTAAACGAGCAGACGGATCACCTGATGGTAAGCAATCGACGTCGCCCATGAACACCTGGAACACCAGAGGCGTTACAAGTGCGTTACCGGCCTTTTGGGGATTAGGAATTTGAGGATTGTTGGGGATTCAGGGATTGGGGAGATTAGGGAAGGGGAGGTGTAATTGGGCCTCTGGTATAATGCATACTTCGGTAATCGGTACAAATGGTCGGTTCGGAACAGTAAACCAGTGTGAAACTACCAAAGCGTTCTGTTACGCTATGGGAAAAGGCTAGCAACGCACTTGTAACTACTCTGTAGGCGACTCTGGCGGGCGCAGATTGCTTACCATCAAGTAAATATAATATAGAAGACAGTATAAGTATTACCGTGAGAATATCTGCGTGTCCATGGTGGCAGACATGAGTATGAGTTTGAGGTCCTTGCAGCGCGGCAGGGCGTCCCGGAGTGCAATCAGTAAGAAGTCACTGAATTTATCACGCTCGTGCACCTCGTCCACGAATATATGCGTCACTCCTGCAAATAAAATAAATTAAATAAATATGGGAATCTAGTTAGACCGGTCCATACTAGAGTGCCGAATAGAAATACCATATTATGAGTACTATAGTGTTTACTGCTAGATATTGAACATTCAAGCCTCCAGAGCTAGTCAGAAATGCCTGTATTGTGCTTAAAATTTTGAACTAAGCATTAAATAAGGATAACTGAGAACTTTTGAAGTATTTTTACCAAATCCAGGGATCAAACTCAACACTTATCTCTTTTTAACACTCTACTTTAACACCCAATAAACATGTATCAAAATCTTATACTATGTATATAATCTTATCTTATACTCTTATACTATTATATAGGTAAAGCGGAAGAGTTTGTTTTTTTCTTTGTTTGTTTGTTTGAACGCGCTAATCTCCGTAACTACAAGTCTGATTTGAATAATTCTTTTTGTGTTGGATAGTGCAAAGTCAAAGTCAAAGTCAAAGTCAAAATCATTTATTTCAATTAGGCCAGAATGGCACTTTTGAACGTCAAAATAAAATTAATATTAAAAGTGAAGCTATTTGCTCATTCCAAGGTGTAGATTCCTATGGAGAAGAACGAGCAAGAAACTCCAGAGGTTACTCTTTTTCAATCAGGTTCACAATACAATTTACTAGTTACATAGTTTTGCTGTTTGGATTGTGCGAGAACAATGTAACACCAAAATCCAGATGCATCCAGTGCATTTATCGAAGATGGCTATAGGCTATAAAACATCACGCTACGACCAATAGGAGCTGAGCAGAGCGTGTGAAACCGCGCGAAAGTAGCTAGTAACTAAAATGAAATCAAGTTATTACTGTACAGACCTGTGAGCGACGCGTCCCCGGCCATGAGCGTCCTGAGCAGTACTCCATTGGTGCAGTACGTGAGCACGGTGCGCGGACTGACGCGGGACTCCAGGCGGATCTGGTACCCGATGGACTGGCCTATCTTCTCCATGCGCTCGTATGCCACCTGCCAATGAAATGAGTTAGTTACTAAAAAGACTTGATAAACACTGATGTTTCTGAAAAATCTTAAAGAATAAATCAGTATTTTCTTTTTTAAATTAAAACCTGGATCTGAGATAGAGGCCTTAGTACGAGTATGTTTTACGCTTAAAGTAATCGAATTCGAATTATCCATATCTAAATCTACTTAATTTATTCATCAACGTGTCTTTTGAAAAAAAAAGCGCAAATCTCAGTAGTGGAGATTTCCCCTAAACAGCCAGCAACGTACGTAACACTTCTGGAATTGCGGGTGCTCATTGACGGCACTGATTGCTTACCATCAGAAGATTCATAGCGCGTTAGCCCCATTCAAAAACAAATCAAACCCTATAAATACTCAACACAGACATACACAAATGAGACAAAATGAGACTTAGTATATCTTATACTATTATTTAAAGCGGAAGAGTTCGTTTTTTGTTTGTTTGTTTCAACGGGCTAATCTCCGTGACTACAAGTCTGATTTGAATAATTATTTTTGTGTTGGATAATGCATTTATCGAGGATGGCTATAGGCTATAAAACATCACGCTACGACCAATAGGAGCTGAGCAGAGCGGGTGAACCCGCGCGGAAGTAACTAGTTTTAAGTATAAATAATTGAAGTACGCACCCTCTCAGCCACTGAAACAGCGGAGATGCGTCGTGGCTGGGTGCAGTAGATCCTCGCGGGCAGCTTCTGTTCCTGGCACTGGTCCAGCACCAGCTGCGGCAGCTGGGTCGTCTTACCGCACCCGGTCGCGCCCGCTACTATTATCACCTGGACAATAAAATATACGCATATAAAGAAATAAGGTTTCTTTATTTATTTTGCTGCACGTCTCTGTCGGTAAAGTAGAAGTTTATTTAGAAGGATGATAGATGGAGTTTTCGCCTCTATTGTCTCTTTATCGGTAGACACAGTAAAATAAAAGATGTCGAGTGGATTTTTATGTCACAAGAGATTGAAATAAACAAATTAATAATGAATAGTATTTAATAATAGGCAATAGGCTCACCCCCTATTACATGGGACTCATAAGATAAATAGTGAAAAGTGGGTGTTACATTGTACAGTGGCATTGAGTACCGTAATGTGCACCTCTGCCTATCCCTTAGGGGATAAAAAGGCGTGATGTTATATTATGTTATGTAAAAAAGCAATAATTTATTCAACATAATGCACTATTCAAATGAACTAATTGGAAAAATACAGCAAGTGAACAAAACAGTTTATTCGGGGTTTCCCTTACTTAAATTATTTCTTACGTAAAACTTGGCATGAGCGCAATAGATCATTTATTTTTATTGTAGGGGAATTCCCCACATACATTTTATCACATCACATCTGATGGATATTATATACATAGCTATATAGCTATATGTCACGAGAGAAATTATTTCGCATTACAAAGGACGCAACTCGTAAACTGAGTTCTCTTGTTATGAATTTCGAAAATACTGCGTCGAAACCCAAGAGGACCCAAGCCGAACCGCGCAAAACTTTAAATCTTCGAAAAATCGTGGTTGTAACCATTTAGTTGCAATGGAATTAAAGTAATTTACAAACATTTGACTTTTTAAAATATTATTTACAAAAACTGGCTCATTGGCCGAGTGGTCGCAAGTGCGACTGCCGGGCAAGGGGTCTCGTGTTCGATTCCCGCGTCGGGCAAAGTATTACTGGGTTGATTAAAAATCTCAGTACTAGCACGGAGTCTGGAAATGAACCCGGTATATGGCAATAGTAGGGGAGCCCATGATGCTAAATTGGGATTTACTTGAGCGTCCTTGGGACCTACTGGATTTTGAAAATATGCTGATAGAAAGAAGAAATGGTTTAGTGACAATTTCTTCCACCAGTGGGGGAAGGGGGAATCTACAGATCTTTGAAATTGTTAAGCGTAACTTTTGTTCTAGTGGTCGAGCGTGTCAGATATTGATAATGTACATGCTCCATGTGTATTTAATAATAAAAAACTCTTAATCTGCCAGTTTGCATGGTGGGGTTGAATGTTCTGGAGAGTACAAACGAGAACCCTTCAAAATCCCCCCACTCTTGCAAATCAAGTTGGAATGGGCAGATTTTTTAAACGCACTTCCTTTAGCACGGTATTGACCTACCTTCCCTTAATCTGACGAAACTGACTTTATTTAGTCAGACTTTTTTTTTAATTTTCAGTCCCCCCCTTCTAATCAGATCGGATATATGTTGGGTATATTCAACATGACACTAGGTTTTCCCCATATGTTAATCTGACGCGCTCGAGTAACTACCGAAATCCCTTCATGGGCTCCCCTACTACAATAGGCTCACCCCCTATTACATGGGACTCATAACATAAATAGTGAAAAGTGGGTGTTACATTGTAGTGGCATTAAGTGCCGTAATGTGCACCTCTGCCTACCCCTTCAGGGATAAAAGGCGTGAAGTTATGATTTACAAAAAAACAATGACGTTTCTTGCTCATTCTTTTCCATACAAGTATAACATAGGTACAATTTGGAACAAGCATTTCACTGACAGATATAAATTCTTTGCTTATAATGAAAGTTTTTATTTCATCCACTTATTACATACCTGGTTATGTAGTATTGCATTGATGAGCTCCTGCCTCTGTTCATACACTGGTAGCTTCTCTCTGAACTTTAACAGATCTGGATTGTACTGTGTGTTGGGTACCTGGAAATCATATAGTAAAATGTTAACATTGTTGGCACAGTGGCAGGTTTCTGTGTAACACTTAACAAGTAATATTTCTGTCACAACAAATTGTTATTCCAAGTCAGTTGTAGAACAACGTTGCAATTTAAAAATATATATTTTATCTTAAGATAGCTGCACACACATAAAGAAACTTTATTTTTTCAGCCATGATCGTCCCACTGCAGGGCAAAGGCCTCCTTACCCTCCTTCCACTCCTCTCTATGTAAAGCTTTTTGCTAAAGAAACATAGTAATACTAAATTATAGGACACTGCTTACCATATCCTTTTTCTTCATACATTATTTAGATGCATGTAAGAAACAATTAAAAGTATTATAATGATTTTATTTTAAACATATAGAAGACATAGAAAACATAGACAAATTTCTTATTATTATTGTTTGTTGATACATCATTTTTCTTTTAAGATAAGGTAAATGAAACTAACACATTCTTAATATCTTATAAAGGGGCATTTAAGTTCTATCACTACATAGTATAAAACAAAGTCGCTATTCACCTATCTATATCTTTAAAACTACGCAACAGATTTTGTTGCATTTTTTTTAACAGATAAAGTGATCCTTGAGGAAGGTTTGTATGTATAACACACGCATTAAAAAAAAAGAGCAAAAGACAAAGACTTAGATAATACTTCTCTAACATGACTTTTTAAACAAGTTCTAACATACCTGAGCAACTCCATTATTCAGCTGGCCCATGGTCTTATGTGTGAGCTGCGGACTTCTTTCCTTCTCCGGACAGCTGCTAAGGTCATCCTTCTCCTTACTGGTGACGGGAAATGCACTGAGCAACTCCTTGATGGTACATCGCATGTTGGAGTCTAATATGAGTTTGGCATCATTCTGTATTATTGTTGAGCCAATCCTCTTGTATATAGTTATGTAGCGATTCACACCTATTAATAAAAGACATTTAATGTGTATTGGTCTGTTTTGTCATTTAATCTGTGTGGAGTTGTGTTGTTAAATACCATAATTTAGTATACTTTTTTTTATTTGTTTCGATTACTTAAACTGAAGGGAATTAAAATAATATTTCTCAGATATTTAAACCACAATTTGCTGTTTTCCTAGGCAGGAAAATGGTCAAGGTATATTTGAATTAATTAGATGGTATACAATATTATGAATTTGTTTCAATGAAAACTTACATGAAACCATGTTGTTAGATAATATGCAAATCTACATTAGGTATGTTTGTGTAATCATATAAATATTGATTTGATATATTAACAAAAAGGTTCTAATAAAATGTTTCTTACAAGTAGAAATGATATTGTTGCGCAACAAATAGTAAATGAATGAAATGTTACTCAATTAAACTGTCAAACACCAAGCAGTCACCGGTGACCGCAACCTATTGTTCTTTAATTGTGTCTATAAATACGGTACTCGACGAGTTAACTAACTTTGTTTTTGGCTTGCATTACTGGTTTCTCTTGTGTATATTTAGTGTATGAGATTCTATTTTAAATTATTTACAATAATTATTTTTGCAAAGTGTAAATTCCCTACTATAAGTTTTAGTGATGGATCAATTTAAAATCTAGATTAACATTAAAAATTTTACACATTCCAGTTATGGAAAATATTCTTAAATGGGACATTTTACAAATATTTATTTAAATATAATATAGTTATAAAAGTGAATTCCAATGAGACTGTTTCTCATTGGAATCCACTTTTATGCTTCAATATTTCATAACAGATTGCAAGTAAAATATTACATATTATGTGAAATACAGACATAACAATTATAGATATATCGTATATCTAATAAAATAGGACTTATTTAAATAATCAAATGTAAATGTTTATAGTAATACGTTTTGTCTCATCAAAATACAATCAACCGTATTGTAACAATAACATACCTTTCCCGCGCGATTTCGACTTCAGCCCGAGTTTAGCAACCGTCTCGTGGATGAATCCTCGTTCTTGCGCAGACAAGAAGGTGGGAAACTTAAGCTCAGTCTCATTTTCATCACTAATGAACTTATCCAACTGAATCTTCAGTGCTATGCTCACAGATTCAGCTATAGGAAAATGTTTGTTTCCATGACGTCTTCCCTTTTTAGAACTCATTGTAACACTTAAAATAAGCTATCCACAACGAATTACTCATAAATTAATACAAGATACTGTTAACGTAAGCAAATAAATATCAACGACGGACTATGTAGATGAAAGAAAAACGAAACGAATACGATTCCATATTTATTTCTTGCTTTTGATAGGGTGGAGCACTTGCATAATTAAAGGCAATATTAGTCGATATTGATAATCGTACATACGCTTGACTAACACAAAATATTTTATTGAAATATGAAATTAATCTAATATTTTTAGTGATGATATGGAGAAGAGATTTGGATTACTTTATATTGATCGTAATATTGTGAAAAATCTTATTCTCTACAGTTACTTCAAAATTCAGTACTTTTGTTAAACGCTTTTGTTACATTAGTCGACTACACAAAACTAACTATTACTATATTGACACATTATCCTGTGTTCCAGTCTCGAGCTAGCATTTGTACAATTTATAGCATTCATTTATTTAGCAATATTTATTTCAACATTCTTGACGAAATCATGTCAACCTTAATATTCACACAATATTTTTTTTTATTTTAAGTTTTTTTATTTATATACATTTTTTTCATAAAATTACTGTGGCAGGGCACTATTGTGTTCATCAAATTGTAAAAACTTACGTTTATTATCGGTTAATGGTTGCGAAATTCTTCAGAAGAGATATTCAGCAAAGAGATTAGGGAATGATCGAAAGTGTTTTCAAAAATTTGTTATATATTTACATTTAGTATTTACCTGTGGTTGCTGACAGCCTGTTTGTCTTTGTCATTAATGTCATTCTTTCTTCCGCTTGAGCCTTGCTTGACGTTTGTCAATATTGCCAAAATAATTAACACGAGCATCGAGCACGTGAAGGCAAGAAATTACATGAGAAACGTTTTATCGAGTGTGATTTTCTAATGTAATACAACAAGATGTCGAAGAATATTAAGCATTTAGTGGTGGACACAACCGCATTTATAAAGGCAGTTAGTTTACAAGATATCGCTGAAAATGTTTACACAGTGCAAGAGGTTATTGATGAAATTACTAACGACAGACAACGCAGAAAACTCGTAGTGCTACCGTATGACCTAATCGTCAAAGATGTCTTCACTGAGAACATTAAATTTGTGACTGATTTCTCCAAAAAGACCGGCGACTACCGCAGTCTCTCGGCAACAGATATAAAGGTAATGGCACTAACTTATCAGTTGGAGAAAGAAAAAGTGGGTACTGATCATCTCAAAACTGAACCAACAACACAGAAAGTTGTCAAAGTAACTGGTTTAGCCAACTACAACTCGAATGGAAATTCTGCAGATGATTCAGAAAAGATCAACCAAGAAACTGGGGAACCGTCAGAGAAGACAGATGGAGAAACAGGCGAAGTTAACACTGATAACATTGCAAGTAGTGAAGACAATGGCAATGATGATGAGGAGATGGAAGCAGAAGAAATTGCTGAACAAATAAAAAATATGGACATTAAAGAGGAAAATGTAGATGAAATCATTGTTAAGGTTAATGAAGAGGAAGAGCAGTCTGAGAGTGAGGAGGACTCGGACAGCGACAGTGATGGTGGAGACTGGATCACACCTGGCAATGTTGCAGAGAAAAAGAAAGAAATGGAACTTGGAGACTTTGAAGACAAGTCTGTTGAAGTGGCTTGTACAACATCTGACTTCGCTATGCAGAATGTTCTTAAACAAATAGGACTCAATGTGACCTCAGTTGATGGAAGGATCATCAAACATTTACGCACATTCATCTTCAGATGCACAACATGCTTCAAAACCACAAGTGTGATGACCAAAGTGTTTTGCCCTAAATGTGGACACTCCACACTGAAGAAGGTTGGCGTGAGTATTGATGACGATGGTGTACAGCACATTCACATCAATGGTCGGAAACCACTTACAGCTCGGGGTAAAAAGTTCAGTCTTCCTACACCAAGAGGAGGTCAACACTTCCAATACCCAATCTTGACTGAAGACCAGCATATCCATAAGAGATTTGCCACAAAGTTGGCCAGAAATAAGACTAATGCTATGGACCCTGATTACACAGCCGGGTTCTCACCCTTTTCTGCGAGAGATGTGAACTCAAAGTCAGCTGTATTAGGTGTAAGAGCAAACAAGCAAGATCTAAAGTACTGGATGAAAAACTGCTACAAAGGAAAGAAGAAATAAACTTGTATTTATTTGGCTGCAGCCATTTTTTGTATATAGGAAATAAAGATATTTTACCATAAAATAAAGTACATTCTTATTTAAATGCTACATTATTGAAATGTTCACTTATACATATAACAACAGTAAATTATACACTGTGCGTACAAAACATTATAGTGAAACTTTCTCATCAATAAACTTGAACACAGACTCCATACAGGAATATGATGTCATTTCATGCTTCTGATGGCCTGTGAAAAGTAAAAAAAGTTTACATAAATTTGCAAAACATTCTCTATGATCCATAAAAAAAAGTAACTTACCAGCTGAAACACGAGGGATGTCATAATCTGGAGTGTTCATTGGTGTGTCCAATGGAGACTGACTTGATATCCAGTTTCTAGCGGCCTGTAAATATATAAGTTTTAATGGGAAAATAGGACATTCTGATGGCCTCAAGGAAGTATTAAGACTAAGAAGACCATATTAGACCAAACTATAGATAAATTAACTTACCTCTTTCATAAACTTAGTTATTTCAATATTAGAGTACACATGTACTGAGTCTGTAAATGCAATTGCCTTCACTCTCTTCTCAAATTCACTCTTGAGCTGATCAGCCAATGTCACAGTGAGTACTCCTCCATAACTATGAGCTACTATTGCTATTTTCGTTGCTTTCGTATTCTTCACATAATTATTCCAGACATAATTAGTATGCTCTTCACCAGAACTACTGTTTGGGATTTTCTGGCCATTCGGTAAACAGTTGTCATTTGGATTTAGCACCATTACCCCATAGCCTTTATCTTGGGCATTTTTAATGTATGGTAGCTGGGTCCCCATGTCCAAGTTATCATTAATGATGAGGCTGGAATAGAGAGTTTTGTATTGAATTAAAGTTAATTGTATAAAATAAAGGTGAGATATATTTTAAGTTAGTCAACTTACGATCTAGCCCATTGTCCAGCTCTTACAGCACCAGATCCATGAATGAGTATCACTAACACATTTTTCTGATCATATTCCTTGGATACAAAGATGAATGTTCCTTTATTGGAGTCTTTCGGGACTGGCAACCTGGTCAGGTTCCTTTCCGTTTCCATCAAATGATACACATACTCAGTGACTGCACTGCCCAGCTCCTCATAGTGAGCCTGACACTCTTGGTGCTGGTTACTAACATTGAATTGAAATGGTTCCTCTGTTACTTGTCCATCAACACCAACTTTCCGCAACTGGCCTTCTACAAATTAACATAAAACAGATGTGAACGGTTTGTGTATGAACATTGTTACGCTATTACAGTTGATAAATTTATGACTACCATTCATAAACAAAAACAGTGTGTATAGGTATCTAGTATGGGTATCTTTCACCTTTCGAACCTCGTAAACAAGTAAAGATAAAAATGTTTACCACTGTTGAAGGCGTAACCCAGGCGTTTCATAGCTTTGACTGCGTCCATTTTTTCACCTTCAATTGTACAATAACTATGACCGGAAGTTTCTGACCAATTTTGCTTCGGCGGTTTACTCTTGAAGAAAACTCGAATTTTACGTAGAAATCTGAGTGACATGGAGCGGAACGCAAAACAAGAACTAGAAAAGAATTCAGAACACAAAACAACTTAACTCCGCAATAACTAAGAAGGAAACTATATTTTATTGATAAAACACAATTTAAAAATAAACAAAATTAATTCAAATGTATGAAAATTATTGTCTACTACTTTGACGTTTCTTATTAGTTTAGAAACATTCACCAAGAAAATTAGTGTTTCATGTTAGTAATTATTTCGGTTTCAGAACATAAAATAATTTTGTAAGGAGATTAATTTCCAATAGCAAGCATAATTGTTAAAAAAAGTTCTGAAAATCATAATTTACAATAAGTAATACTTTTCCGACTTGGATGCGATGGTTTCGGTCGAGTGGTCGCAAGTATGTGAATGTGAAGTGGGCCTACTTTGGGCTTGATTGTGAGGTATTAGGACTTAGGAGCGGCCAGTAGCAAAACTACTAAGAGTATGCTATGGCAATAAGCTCAGTCTCGTTACATTGCTCTCATGATTATTTGGAGTGTTTTTTTTTATGGAATAGGAGGCAAACGAGTAGACCACCGGATGATAAGCGATCAGCGCGCCGCCCATGGACACATGTAACACCAAAGGAGCCACAGTAGCGTTGCCGGCCTCTTAAAAAGAATACGATCTTTCTTGAGGGTTGTTTTCTTAAGTTTGACCACCTCTGATGAAGTGTGGGAGAGCCATGCTTCGGCACGAATGGGCCGGTTCGACCGGAGTGATACCACGGCCTCACAGAAAACCGACGTGATGCAACGCTTGCGTTGTGTTTCGTCGTGTGTGTGAGGTTACCGGAGGCCCAATTGCCCTCCCCTTCCCCAATCCCCGAGTCTCCATCGATCTCCAACTCCTAATCCCCAAAAGGCCGGTAACGCACTTGTAACGCCTCTGGTGTTCCAGGTGACCATGGGTGACGCCGATTGCTCGTTTACCGGCTTATTCCATAAAAAAAAAGTATTTTTGAGAATTTCTTGAACTGTTCTAAGCCTTTTGTAGCGAAAAGCTGTGGACAAGTATAAAAGTGTGCAAAGGTATTACTTATTAGTTTTGCACCACTTAGACTATTTTACTGAAGCTTTACTAGTGTATTCTATCAGGAATAGGGTAGTATGCAAAACATCTAAATAAATAGATAATTATTATTTAATCATTATACCAATCTAAGAACAATAAGCTGAATGACATAACTAATAAGAAGAATAGTACATAAACCCTAAGCCCTGCATTTCGTTGTATAGCCTGCTTTATTTGTTCATTGGCATCCTTTACATTCTCTGTAGAGCCAACTACGGTGTTAGATATCCTGTCTATGTCCTGTTCTTGTTGTAACACCTGAAAATAATATTTTAATTACAGTTATGTTCAAAATAACAGAAACGAAATTGTTTAGACTTGTAGTAAGCAGTGAGAGAATGTTCAAATCACCTTTTCAGTAAATATTTCCTGTAATTCAGCAATGTGGAGGACTTTGCTTTCTATCGCCCTAACTTCCTCAGTCATGCTGTTCAGCTCATTCAAGAGGTGCACATTCTCCGACTCAAACATCTGGAGCTCTTCAGCACTAAGTTCTTCATCAGCCAATACTGCGACATCATTCTCACAGAGATCCATTTTCTTCACTGTGTCAGGTTCCTCCACTTCTTCGATGTCTTTATCTAAAACTTTATCAGTATCTTTCTCGGCTACTTTACCCACGATAAAGGGGTTTGGAATAGTCGATTTAGTTTGTGGAAGCTCCAACCGCGATAGTTTTCGCATGACTAGAGTTCGTTTTACCCGTAGAGCTTTGAGCTCGCTGTGAATCTTACAAACAGCTTTCAAGTACATATCTATGAGGTCGGCCACAGCTTCCATGTATTCTTTCATCTGAGGGGCCGCTGTTACCTTGCGGTTATCATTTCTAAACTCTTTTAGCAAGTGAGAGCATGTATTGATTATCCTTTGCGCTCCTGTATCTATTTGATCCCTCTCTGCATCCGTCATTTCTTCAGCAACCACATTGTCGTAGAAACTCAAGTATTTTTCACGATGCTCTAGTAAAAAGTCTCGTAATCTAGTAATTTGTGAAGTTATGTCTTTCGCAGTTATCATGAAAGCCGTTTTTGGTTTAGTTCGAAGAATACGCTGTTTATCATCGCTCGTTGGGCTTTGTATGCCAAAGGCCTTATTCCGAGTTTTCACAGTTTTTATATATGCTCTAAATAATGGCGTGATATCCATTTTGGTATCTAATTACCATATATTGGAGTTAAAACCAATCTATTAAAAATAGATTCCCCAGCCGTATTGTATTGATATTTTGCAAATGACATCCCCATCGACATGATGACATCTCACAACTCTAACGTCAAAAACAAATGACGTTTTCGTTTTTGTTCGGATATTTCTTTAAACGTAATATCTGTACGTAGTCTGTGATTTCTATTGAAAATCCTTTAGCGTATGCTTCAGATATGAACTCTGTGGTTGTTCAAGCTCTGGAACGTTACAGTTGTTATTTTCTGTTTATTTCATTTCGGCTTTCATTATCTGTGGATTGATTTTACAATACAAAAGAAAAGCAGTAAAATAATCTAAAATTTTCCATTGTTTATTTTTTACTAAAAATACGGTAAAATCGTTAAATATACACAATTTAAGATGGGGTCAACTTCTGGTTACGCACATCAAGGCGAACATTCTATACCCATCGATATTTTAGATGACTTATGCAGGTAGGTTGTTTTTTTTACGACCAAAATAGTGAAACTGTAAACAGCATGCGGTTAATTACGTTGTATTAATGATAATATTCCATAACCAAGTTTAATAATGATGCATTTGAGAGAAAATAGTAATTGTTAACAGATTTTAATAACAATAGATGTTTTTGTCGAAATTGTTCTTGACAAAGTTCCAACAACTTAGAGAGCTAAAATTTCACAATCAAATCATTATTTACTATAACAAAAATTTAGGTAGAGTATCATAATTCTGTAATTGAAGTAAGAAAGTGTCCTCAACCAGGGTAAGCCAAAGTTTGACAACTTTCTCAACATTACAACAACAAATAGAAAGTTATAAAGAAAACTTGTAATAAAAAAACCAGTTTAAATGTTTCTTTGTCTTATCATGCCATGCATCTATTTTCAGCCGTTTTATAATAAATCTGCCACACGAGGACCGTGGTAATCTGGTGCGAATTTGCTTCCAAATAGAGTTGGCGCACTGGTTTTATTTAGATTATTATTGTACGGATGAAACCAACCGACTACATCCCTGTGGTATTAGAGAGTTTGCGGCACATATTTTTCAAGTAAGTACCTCATTTAATGTTAGATTGTTATAACATTTCCATTCATTGCCACATTTACAAAATAAATGATGTGCATTGAAAATGAGAAGTAATGAATCAGCCAATTGTCATGTGTTGTTAGTTGTAAGTGTGTTTTGTGAAATATGAATCAACTTATTTATTACTTGTTTAACTCGTCGAGTACCGTCATTATAGAACAATAGCTTGCGGTCCCCGGTGACCGCTTGGTGTTTGACAGTTTAAGATTGTAAAAACTATTTCTTTGTATTTTAGGTGTGTAGTCTACCTAAAATAATTATTTTAGAAAAGAAATTTAATTACAATTTTTTATGAAAGCATCGCAATTCCTAGATCATTCTAGATCAGATGCTTTTGTCTAAACAGATTTGTTTGTATATTATTAGTTAATCAACTTTTGTTACTGGGCTCGTGGCTCTGGGGCTGGTGCCCTAGGACTTGGATGTTTCTTTTTCTACTACTTAAATTGGATATACGACATTAATTCTAGTTATGTTGTTAACAATGCCTTTTTACATTATGGCGGACTTAATGCCTAGTGGCATTCTCTAGCACTCAATCTTAGGGTGATGCAGAGAGACACAATAGTAGGTGTAAAAGTTTAACACTGTTGTGAGTTTTTATTATATTCCTTATCACTTATTTGTAGCACGTCCCGCAACTCCGAGAGCATGTGAGCAGTTTGGATTCAGTGTTGGAGAACTGGCGCGAGTACAAACAGATGGTGCCCACGTACGGCGCCATCTTGTTGGACACAGATCTCACGCACGTGTTGTTAGTCCAGTCCTACTGGACCAAAGCCTCCTGGGGCTTCCCTAAGGGGAAGATCAATGAGAGTGAGGAGCCATGGAGATGTGCTATTAGGGAGGTGAGGAAACCAGTCATATTTTATTCAATCATTGGTTAAAACTTCCAATGCTATTTATTGCCCTTAAGTTTTTTCATTAAGGAGTGCACTTGATTTTAATAGACTGTCTAAGGAATTTGACATCGACTTATTCTGCACCAGTGTAGCATCCTTGCGACATCAAATCGCACAAAACTTCTTCGATGGTTAACTTCTTTTTCTAATTATTCTTCTAACAATTATTATTTGTTAGTAATTAATTGTCTTCTGTACTCTTTTTTTTTTGTACCTTCTTGTTTTTTTCTATTTATCTATATGTGGAGGCTTGTAATTGGCAATTTGTCAATATTATACTCTTATAAAATCATTTTCTATGCATTAGTCTGTAAGCCTTCTTAAAATAAATAAATAAAATAAATAAATTAACTAAAAATCTCAGGTTTGGGTTACTCATGCGAAAATACTGAGAAAAGCTCTACTCAAAGTCAAAGTCAAAGCATTTATTTCAATTAAACCATTATTTGGTACTTTTGAAACGTCAACAAATACAAAATAAACAATAGTCTGTCAGTCAGTCCGTCAGTGAAGGTAGGTGAAGCTAGGTGCTCATTCCAAAATGTAGATTCGAATGGAGAAGAACGAGCAAGAAACTACATTTGTTCCTCTTTTTAAAAAGTGTGTTCTACAATGTCTCCGATACATATTCCCATACTGTATGTATATGTGAGAACAATACAAAGACACGCTTGACGCATTATAGGTACTCATTACAAACCTTACTAAAATTAAAAAATCTTATAGTCTAACATGGTGCTCATATATACTTAATGACAATCCATGGAAATAGTGCTTCTATACAAGAAAAAGGAAACTCTTTGTTTCAATAAAGAAAGAAATGCTCGATGCCATAAGGAAACTAGATTGTCTACATTAGAATTAAAGTATTAAATTATGTATTATATTACCTACTATTGGAATCTAACTACATTTGAATATTGTCCAGTGTAGCCGAACCAATATGCTGCCAAGCATTCTTATCTTCAAGATAATCTGTCAGTGTGTAATAAGCTTGATTACATAATTCGCGCTTAATATATGTTTTAAATTTAATTTCATTGAGATCTAGTATGTTATTTGGTATTATATTATAGCATTAAATACCTAACCCCATAAAGGATTTCTGTACCTTGGACAGTCTGAATTGCGGTATAGCTAACTTATTTTTGCCTCTAGTATTAAAATTGTGTCTATCGCATCTTTTTTCAAACAATCATTATATTTTCATATATATATTGACAGGGCACCGTTAAAATATTGATCGTTTAAACAATTCTCTCAGCGATTCGCAATGGCATAAGTTATATATTGCTCGGATAGCCCGCTTTTGTAGAATAAATATTGATTCTATTTCTGCAGCTCGACCCCACAACAAAATGCCGTACGACATAATGCTGTAGAAATAACTAAAATAGACAAGCCTTGCTGTATCTACGTCCGTGAGCAGTCTAATCTGTCTAACTGCAAAAGCAGCTGAGCTCAATCTCCCCGAGAGCGCCTTTATAGGCGGACCCCATTGTAGCCTATTGTCTAACGTAATGCCTAAAAATACCGTCTCGTCGACAAATTCTAATTTTTGACCGTTCAAAACAATATCACAATCGTTACTACGCACGTTTGGTAAACTGAATTTGATACATTTGGTTTTTTTCTCATTCAGTGCTAGATTGTTAATGGTGAACCAATTATGCACTCGAAGAATGGAGTTGATCATTTATATAGACTAAAAAGAGAAAGGGACCCAATATTGAACCTTGAGGAACGCCCATATTCATCCCAGAGCCTTGCGAGTCAATACCGTTAAAATGAACCTTCAACTGTCTTTCTTCTAAATAAGATTTCATAAGACGGAGCGCAGAGTTTCTTATCCCGTAGTGATCTAATTTCAGCAAAAGTGTCTCGTGGTCAACGCAATCAAATGCTTTTGAGAGGTCACAAAAGACACCAATAGCATCCTGTGCTTCCTCCCAAGCATCAAATATTTCCTTAACCAAAGTGACACCGGCGTCAGTTGTGCAATGACCTATAGTGAAACTGTATTGTTGTTGGTGAAAGATAGAATGTTTATTAAAATGGTGAAGCATCCGAGACAGCATCAACTTTTCAAAGACTTTGCCGAGAACCGGCAAAACAGACACTGGCCTCTAGTTGTTAGTTTCTTTAGTGTCACCACTTTTAAATAGAGGGATACAAGTTATAAGTGTTAATATTATATGCTATCAGCATAGCAATTTTTTGTCGACGTTTCTTTGAAAGGTGTACACCTTTCTTCGTAAAAACAAAATTACTAATAAATTTATTAGTGTCAAAAAATAAAAGTCTGTCATTACTAATAGCTCTATTTAGTATTTGTAAAATTATTCATCACCATGTTTGTCCTTTCCAGGTCCTTGAAGAAACTGGTTTTGATATCAGTAAACTACTAAATAAGAATGATTATATAGAAGCTACTATACACGAACAAATTGTCCGCCTTTATATTATCGGATACATTCCTAGAGATACCAAATTCCAGCCGAGAACAAGGAATGAAATTAAAGCGTGTGAATGGTTCCCATTGGCTGATTTGCCGGCCAATAAGAAGGATATGACGCCGAAACTGAAGATGGGCGTAAGTCCTAACGCGTTCTTCATGGTGCTACCATTCGTGAAACGTATGCGTCGCTGGGTCGCCGAAAGAAACTCGAAAGTGTTCACGAATACTCGAAGGACGCGCCACAAGTCAATGGGAGACTTGGAGTCTACCTCGGCAACTAAAACTAAAGGAAAGCAAATTTCTCAAGGGCTACAGAATGAAATACAAGAGTATCAGCAACTCAATTGTAATTCTGTGCCAAAACCGTTTAAGAACCATGGCAATCATAATAGCGGTAATGCTAATGTGCATGGTAATAACAACAACAATAGCAATATCCATAACCATGGATATAGCCATGGGAATATGCCGAAAAATACTCCTAATCAAAATAATTCTAGGAAAGATAGAAAGATAGCTAAGCGTCAATTGTTTACGCCGCAGAACGCTCACGCAAGTCCTAACGTGAATTTCTCTCCTGTTCAGAAAGACAATAGTCCGCCAATGGTAGCTACTAATAATCACGTTGAATCTCCGGACGACAGTGTTTTCTTTAACTTTGTGGCTCCGTCGTGGGCAAACTTTAAGTTTGACAGACGAGCCATTCTCGAATGCCTTACCTGAGCGTAAGGGGGGACAACTCTGGTTCTAACTCCTAGATCACATTGACTTCCCACTTCTATTTTGACAATAAATATTTGTAATTAAAGAATTACAAAGCAGTACTAATGTTGTTTTATTCCATACTCCTAGCATTTTTTTAAAGGGGGAAAATCATCGAATGAACGCCTGGGTGAGGCGGGAGGGAGTGTCAGACTCTTACTGACTAAAAACCACCCCGTTCCTACCCCTGCACGTCGAGCCGGAGCCCCGGTAACCCGTTAGGTTCTCCACGACAAATTCCTAGCATTAGGTTTACCCATGGCATGGGTGGAGTGTAAATATTCATGTAGTAAAACTTCCGCAAGATTCATAATGTGGCTTCAAAAAAGCCGTTCAGTAGGTAATTTCTGAGTTCATCGCATCGTGAATAGACAGACAGACACGACACGACGCGGATGGGGGGAGACACGTTTTAAATACGCAAACATTTAAAAATAATTCTTTATTGTGTGAAACATTATTCATTTATCACAATAAGACAACATAATGTCATTTGTAGAACAGACAATTCAAATTCTCGGAAAGCCGGCATTACTATTTACAGTCGTAACGTGGTCTAATAAAATTGATCAGCAGAGCGCCTAGCTCTTTACTGCATGTAACTGTTGAAGTACATGTTCAAAATGAATTTATTGATTGACGGAAGACTGCATTGAATTCTAACAGCAATAATTGCCCGATTCCATTATCTTCGTAAATAGAACTCAAGAGATTTCCTTTCATGATAGAAATCTGTGGTAACACCAATGGTATTCTGTGGGATCCTGTCCATCATTTCTGTATGACTTGCTTCTCAATCTTTTCCTGCTGTTCTTCCGATTGCAATTGTTGTAATGTTAGTAAGGACACGCCGAGCTGGTCTTCGCGAGTGAACGGCTGCGCCATTTGACGGAGCCAGCGTTTGCATATCTGAGGATAAAAAATTACAAATTAAAATAACCATTCAATTTACCAATACCACAATTTAGTCATTATCTACTATAGGCACACCAGCTAAAACATAGAACCAAATTAAAATGATCTATTAATTCGTATATTAGTTACTTGCAAAACCAGCTTTAAAAGTCAAAACGCATATAACGCAGCATCAATTATGAAGATTGGAGTCTTGGAGTCACGGATAGTCGTTTTAGACTAGAACTATCGACAGTCGTAGTGAAAAATGTCTGCAAATCTTACCTGTACAGCCTCCTCCGTGCTAAGATTACAGAGAGAATCCTTGAGATGTTCCTGAATCCAGCGAGGCAGCTTGGTGCGCTTGTCCGCGCGACTGAACCGCTTGTCCGCGAATATCATTATACCGTAGTCCGTCTTCCCTCTGAAAGTGTACAAATATGAGACTAAATATTCGTACAAAACTAGTAACTTAACAGGAAACAAATGAATAATGTGAAATGGAAATAAGCTCGATAGTTCAGAATGAGGGCTCGTACACAAAACATCGATGCAATGCGAATTCGCAACGCAGAAAATTACGACACGAATTGCTGCGATGCGATTTCGTGCGACAAGGCGTCTCCCAGGGTGACCATTCCTTCGACGACCGTCAACCGTACTAAACGTATTTTAAATTGAAAACTAGGTCGTGGCATGGATCGTAAAAAGAAGTGTGCCCTTCTGTTATTACGTATTTATTTATTTATAATTTCATGTACCTACAACACACAGACAATATTCCAAAGGACGACACATAACAAGCATGAGGTGAATACAATGAGAATGATTACTTACGAGCCCTGAAAAAACCGAGACATCACAGATCTTATTGATGGATATCAATGGCGATATCCATCAATATATATATGGGGATCCATTGATCACGCAAAAACGAAAAAACAACAGAATGATAACTTAATTTAGCACATTGTTTTTTCTAGATGTCTTAAAAGTATTTACTCATACAACTTTTGAAATTCTATATAGCTATTAAATTACTCTATAATATTAACTTACCGCAACGCTCGACCGACGCACTGCGCAGCGTGACGCATCGCGTCGAATGTTAGGAAGTCATTCTCACGGATCTGAAACAAGACGATTATGATGTGAGAGAATCAGTCTTGCAAGTCTTTAGAGTAAATCAAAAGATACCATAGAAGAAGGATGAAAAAAAGTCGAACTTCCCTCCAATTTTAATAGAAGTAATATTTTTGAATATCAGTGAAAAGATTAAAATAATGCACCAGCAAAACATTAGACTTCTTGCTGTCATTGGGGCAGGCTTAAGTTCAGTAGTGGACGTCTTGTGGCTGATATGATGATGATGATGACTTCTTACGGAATCTTTATTACTTTTCCCAACTTATAGTGCAAAATTAAATGTATTTCTAAAGTGCCCACGTAAATGAGCACAGTTTCGATACTACTGAACAAGGTATACAGTCAGAATTGATGGCTCAATGTGAGTTACCTGGAACTGGTCCCTGAGATAGTCGAGTCGCGCCTTGAGTATCCGGCTCTGCGTGAAGACGTACGGTATGCCGAACATGAGCACGGCGCGGCCGAGATGGTGGTCGAAGTCGACTCCCTCCGACACCTTGCCGCGCGCCACCGACAGCAACACGGCGCCGCGACCGCTCTCGCACGCCTGGGCCGCTACGTCATGTCACTACCGAGCTGGGCGGGGTCGGTCTCGGGTTCGAATCCCGGGTCGAGCAAAATATTACTGGGTGTATTTTAATAAATTCTCAGTAGTAGCACGGAGTCTAGAATTGTGCCCGGTATATGGCAATAGGCTCACTCTCTATTACACGGAACTCAACATAAATGACGAAAAGTGGGTGTTACATTATACAATGGCATTAAGTGCCGTAATGTGCATCTCTACCTTGATAAAAGGCGTGATGTTATGCAATATTAAGTTCACAACCAAAATAACTTATGTAAAAAAATGCAAGTGTACGGCTGTACTTTTATACCTTGATATAATTGATGAGAGCGAAACTGGTTTCAGCTGAATCTTGAGTCTCAATAAACAGTAGTTTGTGTCGCTGTAAGCTCGCCACTACGCCTGTAAAAATAACTCAACATTAAACAATATATTTATTATTTATACATACAAAAAGCTAAAAAAATAAATATTTAAAAATATAAAAATAGGAGCCGATCAACGAGCGAGAGCATGGTCCAAGCTACCGGTGTTAGGGCTCCAGAGACAGAAACCCCTTCACGATGCGCGCCGTTTCAAGGAGAACTTCAAAGTCAAAGCATTTACTTTAAATAAAACTTAATTAGGCACTTTTGAATTGTCCGTCCGCCTGCCAGTCAGTGAAGCTAGGCGCTACACTGACAGACAAACAGTATTAGGCCATCCATCCGCCTAACGCCAGCCTCCTAAGGCGGTTGTCGAGGCTATTAGGAATTAGCCCATTTGCCCATATTTATTATATTATTACGACTTTGGCCGAGTGGTCGCAAGTGCGACTGCCTTGCAAGGGGTCTCGGATTCGATTCCCGGGTCGGGCAAAGTATTACTGGTTTTTTTTTTAATTCTCAGTAGTAGCACGGAGTCTGAAACCGTGCCTGTTATATGGCAATAGGCTCACCCCCTATTACATGGAACTCATAAGATAAATAGTAAAAAGTGGGTGTTACATCGTATAGTGGCAATAAGTGCCGTAATGTGCACCTCTGCCTACCCCTTCGAGGATAAATTATATTATTATGAAGTACAACTAAACATGTTTAAAATTAGTATCTTACCTTGATCGTACCACGCCCCGACCACGCTTTCCAAATATAAATACGATGTGAAGAAACATACTACACCATCAGGTACTGACGCTGAAATCTACAAATTGAATTGAATAAAATGCATACGTTAACCTAGAGGTATAGCGTACAGCGACTGTAGAGACGAAATACTTAGGCAACGTCGTAGAGAAAAATATGATGTGAAGTTTTGAGAAATGAATTGAGAACGTCCTCCATTTTTTCAAGTTAATTAATAATAGTTGGATTAATGAAGAATTGTTTCATTATGATATAAACTCACCTCTACAAGTAACTGTCCATAATTTCTAATCACAGCTACGTCTTCTCTCGTTTCATATTTAGACGATATCGCTACTTGATCACTGCCTTTTGATACAATCTGAAAACAATACAAATTGATATTACTTGACTTTTTTTGCCCGTCCCCCGTCCTTGTCACAGCTAGTTACATTTGTGAGACTCCCCTCCCCCCTAGTGTGACGTCACATTTTGCAGAATTATACTATAGAAACTATTGTTATTTTTGTTTCCACTTAAATTACTTTAAAAATATATTTTATGTCAAATTAAACAATTAACAAAGTAAAAAATGTTAATACAATTATATTTCGTATTTTAATGCAGATTATAATCGTTTGAAATGTGACATCACAAAGTTTTGGATCCCTCCCTCCCCCTTGTCACATAACGTCACACTTCGTCGACCCCCTCCCTCCCCCTTAAATTGTGACGTAATTTATGAATGATCCCTTGTGTCCTCACGTCAATATCATAATATTTATTGAATGTTATATATAGTAAGAAATAAAGCATAAAATGCCTTAACAAATCTATACTAATAGTATAAAGAGGAAAGATTTGATTTTTTTGTTTGTTTGTTTGAATGGCATCTCCTCCGAAACTACCGGACCGATTTGAAAAATTCTTATACCGTTGGAATCCTCGATTATCGATGCTGAACATAGGCTATATAAAATCTCCATCGGATTGTTTATTTTTTGAAATCACGAAAATAAACAACATTTCACAATAAATGTAACTAAAGTGATTCTGATGAAAATTGTTACACAGCATTGCAATTAACCTTGGAGAAGACTAATTATAAAATCAGAAATTTGCCAGAAGTCATTATTATATTATATAACACGGACGAAGTCCCGGGGAACAGCTAGTACGTTATATATTTGTGTATAAAATAAATGGTTGACTCACCATAGGTAATATACAGGGCCTGGCTAGAGTCATAGTGAAAGAGCTCATTATGATTGGGTTGAAGTCCAGGATCTTTGGGTACATGTCCAACGGTGATAAGGTCCCTGTACGAACAAAAAACAATGGATTAATGTATAAATGCTATAATCTAATCCAATCTGAAACTTATTTAATTGATTTTTAACTTTACTATTTAGCAATAAGGTAGGAAATCTATTGAAGAAATTTGAGTAGAACAAAATATAATTATTTATTTGAAGTGATTTATTTGTAGATACCTGACGTTATAATAACCGATTGGAATCTGGCAAATACTGGTCGCATGGCTATTGAAGAATCCATGCATCTGAAAAAAAAAATTAATATTTTATACTCACTTAAATTATGCGACTTGCCAGTTAATTATACAATCGCTAGAAAAAGAAAATAGGGTACATTCATCTGGTTTGAGTTTCAAATATTTATACGCTGTTGTACGACACCCAGACCTGGGACTAACAATCTGTGGATCACACAGAGAGTTGTTCCGTGCGGGAATCGAACCCGCGACGCGTTGCGCGGCAGCCAATTGGCCAACCACCGCGCCAAACATGCAATTAACTAAAACAACCCTAACGAATTTAGATGTTCCTTAAGGCTTTGGCTGCCAATAAAAAACTATTGAAGGCAAATCCTCCGCTAACGTCGGTCACCGGTGACTGCCATGGCGTTTAACGTGTTAAATAATATACTTACGAAAAATGCAAAATTGGGTTGGAGACCGTGGGGGTTTTATCATCAAAGGGTTCTACGATGATAGTGAACCCCTTCGTATAAGTGGAGACGAGAGTAGCCAGGTGTGTGATGAGAGTGAGGGACGCGAAGTTTGAGGGGTCCGGTATCTCCAAGGTCTTCATCAGGGACGACAACCGGGTAGCACAGAAACGTAGCGGTTTGCGCTCTATACACACTCGTGCTTGTACGTCTTTTAGGAACCCTGGAATTAGAGAGAATGAAAGTTACTACTTATTGCATTACTAATAAATTGTAGGAGAGCCATGCTTCGGCACGAATGGGCCGGCTCGACCGGAGTGATACCACGGCCGAACAGAAAACCGACGTGAAGCAAAGCTTGCGTTGTGTTTCGTCGTGTGAGGTTACCGGAGGCCCAATTACCCCCCTCCCTAGTATCCCGAAACCCCGTAGCCTCCACAATTCTTAAATTCCCAATTCCCAAAAGGCCGGTAACGCACTTGTAACGCCTTGGTGTTTCGGGTGTCCATGGGCGACGCCGATTGCTTATCATCAGGTGATCCGTCTGTACGTTTACCGGCTTATGCTATAAAAAAAAGACAATTGGCAATGTTGCCAGTCTTTTGGGCACCCTACCTCACGATAGCGATGAGGAATTTTTTTTTTGATGCCTTTAAGCCAAGCCTACCTATGGCTTATTATTTTTTAAGGTGTAAATATTTTAGTTTTAAGTTTTTTGTATTTTATACCTCTAATATTAAATATTTTGAGCTAAAAACAAGTAGACAATTCATTACTATAGAATTGTTGCATTTAACTGCCTGATTCGTTGGTAAAGTGGTTGTAAATGCGACTGTTGAGCAAGAGGTTTTGGGTTATGTAAATTATATAGTTCTGTCCCTACAAATTCTTTGCCACGATTCTTTGGCACGATATTTAAGTGCAACTTAAAATTGAGTAGCCATTCAGTATTCACGAATGTTGTCTAGTATATAGCAATAGGTTTATTACATGAGAATTATAACTGGTAAAACTGCCTTTATGTTATAGGAACTTTCTTTCTAGTTTTTATTTAAAATACCTTCTATATTATGTAGCAATTATACAAGGTGTTGTTTTAAATCCGCGTCATTTTCTAGGAGGTCACTCGGCTATAGATTCTGAGTCCGAATCAATAAAAAAAATTGTAGGTAGATATTTTTCATTTTTATTTATTATTTATTTATTTATCTATTTATGCACAACACACAGACAGTACACAGGAGAACACATATATAAATATTTTGGAGGTACATAGGTACTACATATTCCCGAAGGAATCTCTTCCTGCAGTCCTTCGACAGGAAAAACGGTAAAAACAGAGACACTGTGCGTAACATGACATGAAATGTATTAAATAAATAGATCACAATAAAATACATAAACCTATACATACATATGATAGATACACATCAAATAATACACATATTAGAGTATATTACAAATAAACATATTATACATACCTATATATATATATATATATATATATATATATATATATGACACTAATTTGAACAAGATGAGGAAAGGTAGTGCTCCCTTACGAGTCTTTTAAAGATTGGGATGGATTTAGAATCACGGATATTAGGTGGTAGGGAATTCCAAAGTCGCACTGCATGAACAGTGAAGGAATATGTGTAAAAATCAGTATTGTGTGAGACAACAGAAAGATTAGATTTAAGATGAGATCGGGAAAGAGCCTCAGGAGGGCGGGCAAAGGAAAAACGTTCACGAAGGTAAGAGGGATAATCAGGATTAAAAAGTATATTGAAAAGAAGACATAAGATGCGAGTGTTCCTGTGAAGTCGGATTGGGAGCCACTTGAGCCTTTTGCGAAATTCAGAGATATGATCGTACTTTTTTAAACCAAAGGCAAAGCGTATACAGACATTTAATTTGTGTAAATTACGAAAATACGTAAGTATAAGTATAACTATTGGCCCGAAACTTTCTCTTACATTGAACCTTTATGACTTCTGTGACATGCCCCCGATATTGACACAGTTTCAAAACTACACCTTGTAGTAAAGCATGGTACTCACCGGCGGGAGATTCTTGCACGACATGTTGTATCCTTAGCCTAGTTTTCAAGTACTCTATGAAACGTTTCAGAAAGCTGAGGAAGTGCTCTGCGTTCCTTATGTTACCGGGTACCACCTCTGTGGGGACAAAAACATACCAACATATTTATTACATTATTACAATAATTTTTGGTTGACTGACTCGTTGGTAGAGTGGTCGCAAGTGCGACTGCCGGGCAAGGGGTCTCGGGTTCGATTCCCGGGTCGGGCAAAGCATTACTAGGTTTTTAAAAAATCTCAGTAGTAGCACGGAGCCTGGAAATGTGCCCGGTATATGGCAATAGGCTCACCCCCTATTACATGGGACTTATAACATAAATAGTGAAAAGTGGGTGTTACACTGTACAGTGGCATTAAGTGCCGAAATGTGCACCTCTGCCTACCCCTTCGGGGATAAAAAGGCGTGATGTTATGTATGTATGTATATATAATTTTTGGAGATTGCGGGTTTGGGGTTTATTTGTTACATTAGATTATTCCCATAAGTGGCTACATACCGTTTAACACATCGTCGGGTAGTATAGGGTTGCCAAGCACTGCGTCGGTTTCTCTCTGCATGGCAGCGTGACGCAGCCCTTCCACCATCTGCTCATACTCTACTGTCAGCCGAGCTGCGTCTGCCTCGCGAATCCTTAACAAATAATTACCATTTAGAATTCATGTGTGCGAAATGTCAGAATGAAATGAAATAATTTAAGAGTGTAATGTTCCCTGAGGAAAGGCCAAGATCCGAGAGTCAAAGCATTTATTTCAATTATAATTAAGCTCTTTTGAAACATCAAAATTGAATTGACTGCACAGTTGGTGCGGTGGCTGGGCAATGGCTGCCGTGCAACATGTCGCGTGTTCGATTCCCGCACGGAACAACACTTTTCGTGATTCACAAATTGTTGTTCCGGGTCTGGGTGTCATGTGTATGTGAACTTATATGTTTATAAACACACCCACGACACAGGAGAAGATTCTAGTATGGGGCAAAGATTAAAAAAATATATAAAAATAATATATACTCAGACTTTAATTTTCTTTTAGTAACAGCATGCAGCAGAAGCAAAACTGGTATATCGCTACCTAGCTTTTGACAAAAGAGGAAGTATTCAGGGAATAAAGACAAATGCGTCTATTTCAAATCTACATTTGTAATTTGACTGCAGTCTCAAAAACTGCCTGACTGACTGCCTCGTTGGCCGAGTGGTCGCAAGTGCGACTGCCGGGCCTGGGGTCTCGGGTTCGATTCCCGAGTCGGGCAAAGTATTACTGGGTTAAAAAAAAAGTCTCAGTAGTAGCACGGAGTCTGGAAATGTGCCCGGTATATGGCAATAGGCTCACCCCCTATTACATGGGACTCATAACATAAATAGTGAAAAGTGGGTGTTACTTCTGTGCGCACCTCTGCCTACCCTTTCGGGGATAAAAGGCGTGATGTTATGTTATGTCTCAAAAACTCTTTAACAACTTGACATTCGCATTGAAAGTAACCAACTAGAAATAATACACATAATGAAATAGACTTTTCCTCACTGAGCCACAGTCTTCTCGAGCTGCTGTAGAGCCATAGTGCTTCTATCTATGGTCCTCCGAGTGACCTTCACACTTAACGAGTCTATGCACACATTGTCTATGTTGTGGGCTTCATCGAACACCACTACAGCTTCCCTGTTCATCTCCTTGGACACTACTTCGGCTATCTTCGGGTCCAAGAGATAATGGTACGAGTAGACCACGATCTCAGCATGAATAATCTGATGAAAAATCATATTAAGACCTGTAAAATAGTTGTTTTATAAGGTGTCATGTATGGTGATAGGTAACTGTTTTAGATGTACTTAAATGTACATTTTGGAGTATGTCAATAAATTCTTTTACAATATATCATGATTAGATAAAGAATTTCTAACTTACAGCAAACCTAGACAGGAAGTACGGACACCAATTTCTGTCGGCGCCATATTGTTTCAGATCGTCCATGGTGTAGACACCGTACGGTAACATCGACTCCTTGCCTTCACGGTTGAAACCTTCGTAGAATTGACCTGGGAGAACAAATATATAACTTTATCAATAGTAGTGCTAAACATCTTTTAATAGGGATGATGACAGGGTATGAAAATTAAAAACCTAATTAGTCCGTAAGTTAGGCAATGAAAAAATATTGGACACGATTTTTTTTATTTTGATGTATAATAAAATGATACTTAGATAAAACGAATCAAAGTTTAGGAGTGGGGGCTAAAACGTCATTTCTACGTACATAGAAGTGACGTCAAGCAACATTTCAAATCAATATATCGTCGAAAGTATTCGTTTCTGTAAAAAGATAAAAAATACGTGTCTAATGATTTAAAATAATCTACCAGACGGACATTGAAATAAAAATTAGTCATCTACGCTATTTTATTTTTAATTCTGGATAGTGGTATAATTAAGATATTTCTAATCCATTTTATAAACCTTTTAGAACTTCATATTATGCGGTATTGTGTCGAACCAGATATATTTATTGATTTATCACCACTATTTCTTCTCTTCAGTGCAAGCTGACTGAAAGGCTACACATTCAATAGAGCCTAAGCAACAACTTGCTGATAAACCTTTCCATCATAGGAAAAAGTCCTGTGTGATCGTTTATTTTTGAATTTATCTACTAGTTTAGGTTTCTTTAGATTCCTATAATAATAAAAAATATAAATAGACTAACCAAGACGATCTAGAACGAATTTCCGTGCGTTTAGGCGTTTTTGCCATACCTATTATTGGAAGCAAGTATAACAGCTCACACATAGGACCCACTTAGTTTTTAGTCAAATTTCCGTGGTGCTTGGCGACTAGGCTTCACCCAGTTGTACAGTCTCTTCTTTGTGCCTTTACGCTTAATTCATTCTGTCTCCTGCAGTAATTCACCGAGGGAAGTGAAAACCATAGTTTTTTCTTCTTCTCCTCTTATAATATCATCTGATTCACTTCGTTGCGGGAACCAAGACAGTTACTCATGTCTCTGGGACGCGCCGGACTTCAGTGTTCTGTTGTTTTCATGGTTGTATCTACTGTAGATCCTGGCTTACAGGAGTTGCAGCGGTTTTGGGAGGTTGTGGCGAGCTAGTCCCATTAAAAAAAAAGACTAACCAAAACCTAGAAGTGTCCGTCAGATCACTTTACCGAAAATTCGCAAATTTTTTCATACAAAAGTATTCTCTAAACATCCTTATTATAATATTATAAATCGGAAAGTGAGTTTGTTTGTTCCGCTTTCACGCCGTAACTACTAAACCGATTGCTTTGAATTTTTGCAGACGTAAAGTTAGAAGTCTGGATTAAATAATAGGGTACTTTTTATCCCGGAAAAATTTGATATTCTCGAGGGAAAATGATATTATTAGTATAGATGGCGCTGTGTGTAAGGGTATATGTCACATAGGCTACTTTTTATCCGCCGCTTTTTATTGTGCCGCAGGTAATAGCTAGTCAGAAATAAGGTCTATAACAGAGTGAGTGCAGAGTAGCCACAGTGACTGCTTGGGTATTGATCAAAACTGCAATCACTAACCCTTTGATGTAGATGAGGCTCTTTATGAACCATTAGCGGACTGTCACTGGCTGCCGCAATGAGAGCTTTTTACTTAAATTTTAGTACCAATAATTGTAAACTAAACAATAAAGCCGATGTCGATTCGGAGTCGCGGAGAACCTAACGGGTTACCGGGGCTCCGGCTCGACGTGCAGGAGAAGGAACGGGGTGGTTTTTAGTCAGTAAGGGTCTGACACTCGATGATTTTCCGCCCTTCAAAAAAAACAATAGATATATAACCATGGATATAAGAAACAAAATACAACATACATATGGGCACCGAGTTGTCGGATTCATGTCTCTCTCTGATGTAGCTTGCAGTGAGTGAGTGGCATTTACCATCCACCAACTTGCCTTCCCTTTCTCTTGAAACCTAGAACAAAATTGCACTTAAAACCACAGTTTAGAAGGCATATAATAGTTAGGAGCCTAGATGGGTACTTTTTATCTTTGTCTATGTGGGTGAACCACAATCAAAACTAAATAACTTTTTAATTCTTATTTGCAAAGCAAAGGATGTTTTAACTTAATAATAAATTATTATTAATATTTTGTTTAATTTCAACAGTAAGTATTTACAGTACCTGGAGATCTGGATGCTATGTGTTTGGAAATACAATAACAGCACTTGAGGAAATTCTTGTGGAGCATAGATAAAAAATAAAACAATAGTGGTGTTGTATTTGTCTATGTTAAGTACTTACATCAGGATGTATGCAGAGATTCTTCCTGGAGGAGAGCACCACTCCTGTGAGGCTTGGTTTCTCTCCCTGAGACTTCTCATAATACTTTATGAGGTTCTTCAGCTCTTCTAGAACCTTCTCAATCTCTGGCACTGTACGGGAACAGTAGATGAGTTTTCTGAAAGAGGAAATATTTCATTAAATGGTTTGTGTTCATAAATACTTTTTGGTTCCATTTAAACAACGACCAAATTAAGTACTCTTAACCGATGAGCATGCATGAAAAGACAAATGAGTGTTGATGAAGCAAAAGAGCTATTTAAGAATTGTAGCAATTGGCATTCAATAAAAAATCTCCCATGGGGATAAGCAGAGACTATTGAATGCCACCGGGAGGTCGCACCAGGCGGCGGCCGATCTAATGGCGACAGCGGTTGCGACAGTCGTTGAGAGAATCCGGCAGTTGGGACTCGAGGTGGCGTTCCACAAGTCCGAGGCCATGTGTTTTCATGGCCGCGGGAACGCGCCACCTCCGGGTGGGTCCCAAATAACGGCGGGAGGAGTTACCATCGACGTCGAGACGACGATGAAGTACCTAGGACTCGTCCTCGACAGTCGGTGGAACTTCATAGACCACTTCCGACGTTTGGCTCCAAAGTTGGAGAGGACGGGGGCTGCGTTTAAACGCATCCTCCCCAACCTCGGGGGGCCAAACGCCTCCTGCCGGAGGTTATACGCCGGGGTCGTGTGGTCCATGGCCCTCTACGGCGGCGTCCCGCTCGGACGCTGCTCATGGCACAGAGGGTCATGGCGATCCGAATGATCCGCGGATACTGCACGATCTCTGGGGAGTCGGCGAACCTCCTTGCCGGATTACCGCCGTGGGATCTGGAAGCGAAAGTGCTCGCGCGCGTGTACAGCATGCGCGCGGAGGCACGTCGCCGGGGCGACACTCCGCTGCCGCGCCAAATAAGTGCGTGGCGGGATGAGCTCCGGCGCGATCTCATGGCGGAATGGCAGCAACGACTGTCGCAACCGAGGGTTGGGCTCGCTGCCATCGCAGCGGTAAGTCCCCTCTTTGAGGAGTTTCTTGAGAGACGCTACGGCGTCCTCACCTACCGCCTGACGCAGGTCCTCACCGGACATGGCAGTTTCGGGAGGTACCTGTGTCTGATGGGGCGGGAGGAAACGCCCGGGTGTCATCACTGCGAGGACCGCCCTGAGGACACGGTGGAACACACTGTAGCGGAATGCCCTGCGTGGGCTGAGCACCGCCGTGTCCTCAGGGAAGTGATCGGCGATGGCGACCTCTCGCGTCCGGGCCTAGTGCAGGCCATGATGCGGAGCGAGGGGGATTGGGATGCCGTTTCCTCCTTTTGCGAAGCAGTCATGCTAGCTAAGGAGGAGGCGGGACGTGTGAGGCAGCGAAGCGCTGCCTCCTCGAAACCCAGCCATCGCGAAGGACACACCGGGCGTCGGCTCAAAGAGCCATCAGACCACCACAGATGGGGCCCTATAGGGCCGATGCCGATTCGGAGTCGCGGAGAACCTAACGGGTAACCGGGGCTCCGGCTCGACATGCAAAATCCCCATGGGAGATAGGCATAAGGTAATCTATGTATGTTTATTAATGTATGTATGTATGTATGTATGGTTCTTTCAACTAATCTTCAATATCAAAAAAGAAGAAGAGAAGCGAGATACTCAGTATCTTCAAAATTTAAATACTTCCATTATTTTTTATAGAAGCAATTTAAGGTACGGTACCTATGTCATTGTTTGGAACACAGCATTTTCGGCAGAATCAATTGCATTTCTTGAATGCAATTGCTTGGAAGATGAAAAAGTAAATGAGACATAGTTACCTGACATGATGAGGATTCTGTATCATGTATGCTACAATTAGAGATAAGAGGGATATGGTCTTTCCTGTTCCTGATGGCATCTCCAGTAGTCCATGGCCCTACACACAAAAAAAAAATATGATGTCTATGTTAAAGCGGCTATTGTAAAATACTTGCGGGTTGCGGCAATTTTAATACAAAACAATAGCTTACTTTAGCATCTAGAGCTCGTTTCAACTCCAACATATACGCATACTGCTCAGGGTAAATGTAATCATAAGGGAAATAAACAAGAAGACCGTCCACTGTTAGCCTGCAAACGAATTCAAAACAGTTACATACATACAACATAAACATAACCTCAAACTACAAGACTGTTGTAATTTAACGTTTACAAACTTAATTAACTTACTTCATGACTGTAGTTTAACTTTAATTCATGAAGTAATTACTAAAATATTGATTAATATTTTTAATTTCTATAAAAGCTGAACAAGTAACGACAAGCTTCCGATCTCTTTCTCTTTGTGACACAAATGTCAATGTCAATGTCATTGTCTAACGTCAAATCCGCATATAATGACATTGTTTTCTGTAGTTCGGAAATGTGATAGAAGATCTTTAAATAAACCATGATGATTTGATTCAAAAATAAAATCAAATGCACAAGTTGTTGTTTTTAATTAGATACTTTAGTTACAGCACATGTATAACGCAAATTTAAGTAAAAAAATATTGTTATGTTAATTTTTTGAGTAAAATAATGGCCTTCGACGATTCAACTGATGTCAAATTGTCAACAAACAACAAATATGGCTGCAGAGTTGGCGTCTTTCATAAAATTAGACGTTCTATGCGTATTTTATTTTTCAATACCAGATAATGTGTAGTAATTTATGATTATTAACATAAAATGGAATATATATCAGTAAACTTTCTCTATTTGTGGGGTGCTCGAAACGTTTTGTGTCCGTTTTCAAATAATGGAACAAATTCCTAGAAGTTCTAATATTTTATAACTCTATCGTCCGGATCGCCGCGAATCTATGAAACTCAATTTGGGTCTATTGGACGAAATAATATTAAAAGATGGATTTCTTACAAGTGTGTCGTATTTGTTCAGCTATGGACGTGAAAATGCACGATTTACGGTTGTTTCCTCTGAATTCGTTCTACGACTGTGTAATCGGAACCAATGTAAGTTGTTTTTTTTTTGTTTACATTTTTATGGACTAAAACTGAAAAGTAAACAACGATTGTTAACTTGCCTCACGTTCTATAGTGGCTACTACAAAATCAATACGCTAATGTTTTATACATCATACATTGCAGAAACTATGAAAAAAGAAACTACTAAATATGTAATAAACCTTTTTTATCATTTTTATTTGTTTGATTCCAGCCTTTTAACTGCAACTTGCCACCCTATGCTTGCTTTGAATGTGCAGCTCTTGTGAAGAAATTTTACAATTTTAGGCAGAAATGTTTACGGAATCAAGATGTTCTGAATGGGATAACGGATATTTATGGGAAGGTTTGTAAACTTTTCTCAGAATCTCTGTTTTAACCTGTGGTGTATCGGAACAGAGCTATGCAAGATACAATGTATTTCATATAGTGATTCAAGTAGTTAAATGACCAGACTGCTGCCTTTTTATGGTTCCAATAATTATTTAGGTATGATTCTATGAATCTAGTTTTTAATTCTATTGTCTTACATTTCAGTTGAACCCAGCTGAAGTGAGAGTAATCAACAGAAAAGAATTTAATATCACATCAAATCTCATCATCACTCGCCTGGAGAGCATAGATACAACATGCAACATAACCAGTAATGAGTTTGTAAAAATAGAACCGGAAGATTGTGAGGATGATAAAGTTAAAGTAGAGGACCATAACTATGCAAGCATAGACCAGATAGAGCATAGTGTCTCGAGTGATGATGATGAACCTCTTTCGATACATAAAGAGAAAAAGCTTAAAAATAAAGAATCTGATGAGGATATGTTTGAAAATAACTTTGATTGTGATGAAGTGAGTAGAGAAAAAAAGTTTAATAAATTAAATTATTCTTAATACTACCAACTCCCGTGCGGTTTCATCCGCTCTACTTGTCTCCTATTGATCTTAGTGTGATGTTTTACAGCCTATAAGCTTCTTTGGTAAATGCACCATCCAACTCAAAAATAATTATTCAAATCGGACCAGTAGTTACATGAATATTTTGTGTACACTAAGTTGCATTAAAGCAGTTTTCATTTATGTAGTAAAACATTGTTTACAGTTTGGAACAGCTGTGGATGAAGGGAATTCAGTAGATGCTGTAGAAGAAAAGAAAGTTAAAAAGCTGAAAAAGAAACATCGTAAAAATAGTAGAAGTGGTGCTTTCAAGCATGTCAAAATGTTGTCAAACCCCAGTTTGTCTGCAGAGAACATGGATGATTTTGAGCAGTACATTACTGTTATAACACTGACGGTATGTGATATTTTATCAATAAATTCCCATTCTTTAGCATATTATATTTCACCACTCCATTGAGCAAAAGTTAAATAATTTCAGGCTCTGTAAAAATAATCTAGATGCAAGCCTTAAACTGTCAAATACCAAGCGGTCACCGGTGACCGCAACCTATTGTTCTATAATTGTGTCTACAAAACCGGTACTCGACGAGTTAATACATAAATTAGAGCTAGAAACTTCTCAAATAATAAACTTATTTTTAGGTGGAAGAGCAGAAAGCAGAAGTAATGAAAAGAAAGGAATCTTCAAACTACTTAAATTCTCCATACCAGTGCAATCTATGCTACAAAGGGTTCATTGATAATAATGCTTGGAATCATCATGTTAGCAAACATTCAGAGGTAATAAATTGTCTATTTCTGCTCACCCATATATTTTTATTTTCCATTCTGAGTTTTTCGACTCATTTTCTTTTTCTTCTAGGCTGCAGGCAGCTTAGAGTGTGATGTTTGCAAATTTCGGTTCAAAACAAAGCGTGCTTATCAAAAACATGCATCTGGTCATGAAAAGAGATACGCGTGTAAATCCTGCCCTTATGTTTCAACCAATACGTGAGTATATCATTATTTTTGGTACAGAAAAGGGTTTTTATAGGAAACTATTCCCATAAAATCTAAGTACAAAATGTATTGTACCCAAAATGCGTCCTTGAGGCATTCCTTAGATTATCTCATGCATTAACTGTATTTTCCACTTATGGATACTATATTTGACTTAATAATTTCTTTGTGAAGTTTAGGTTAGGGGCCAAATAAAGGCCAGGGGACAAATATATGTAGTTTTTTTTAAATTTATTTAGATATAGTGTCATACTTAAATACAAAATAGTGATCGCAAGCTTTAGATAAGTTGTAGAATACTACGATCTTATTTGAATAAGATATATCTATTTTCAGGACACAAGCAAAACAGCATCAAGGATGGCATAAAGGAGTAACATTCAAGTGCAAATATTGCAACGAAATTTTCAAGTGAGTGTCCTATAAATAATACTTTATTTATGAGAACAAATTCATAGTTGTTTATCTATAATTCTGTATAATTAAAAATAATCGAAATATTTATGACCACTTAGCCCTAAGACTCATAAAATGGAAAAATAACGATTATATGTATACATATGTTTCTAGTGTATGGACATCGTACATGAGTCACACTCGCATCAAGCACCCGTCGGAGTTCATCTGTGGTATCTGTGGATACTCGTTCATCAGCAAACTAGGACTCGCCATGCACAAGACTATGATGCATAAAGATGTTTTGGTAAATTATTTCCTTCATTTCCATTACTTTTAGAGTTCCGTGTTTAAAGCGACCATTGTATTTATATTTGGTAGATAACAGCACTAACTAAATAAGTCCTTTTTCAGTGAAATGCCTGTCGCTTTCGATTATTTTCAGGAGAAACCAGAAGAGAATGCAGAAGACGGTCCATACTGCGCGGAGTGCGACGTGAAGTTTGTGTCGAGCGTAGCGTACAAGCGGCACATGGTCATGTCGGTCAAACACACGCAGAGCACCGACTCTATGTAAGTGGATATAAGGATTACTTTAGCTTGCCATTACTGCGCGGAGTGCGACGTGAAGTTTGTTACAAGCGGCACATGGTCATGTCGGTCAAACACACGCAGAGCACCGACTCTATGTAAGTGGATATAAGGATTACTTTAGCTTGCCATTGTAGTGTGTGTGACACCTCGCCCTATAAGTAAGTAAGTGTAAGTTAGTTATTAGGCACTCAATTAAAGATATTCCTAACACTAACACGTCTCCCTCATTGCTCCACATTGCATGGCGACCATAGACTATACAATATATACTGAGATAGATGCGTATCTATGCTTTTAATACATTTAATGACACTATCCGCCCAGAAGATGGAGCTGATCACAATTGTTTAGTACCCCGCGAATGCACTAGATGGCGTACCGTGTGGAATTTAGTTCCACCTAAATTTTACTGTTTCTTTATAAACAAAACAAATTGACCGTGCTCAAAAAATTTATGCATGAGCACAATTAGGTCAATTTGTTTTGTATATCATTGTTATTGGGTTACTCAAAAAAAACAACTAATATTAAATACATCATTTTTTATTCTTTTTACACTTTTCAAAATAATTGTAGGCCTTTTCTTTTATATGGTCATCCTTATCAAAATAAGTAATTTTACCATTTAAAATTCTATTCACGTTTGTACACCAACTATGGATAATCAATTTAATCGAGAGATCATTAATGAATTCAATCAACTGAGATTTGTGTAAATCATAAGTAATCATGCTATAATCACATGCACAATTTAACAAGAATTTCATTTTGTCTTTTAAACGAACTGATTCGGGTGATATACGTAAGCATGCAACGATCAAATAATATATTTCATTCATTAGTTCATTGAAGTTTTCATTAGGATAAAATAAAGATTTCTTTGTATAATCAATTTCGTAATTAAACGATTGCTTATCAATATCAGAGCTACAAAAATCACGCATGCATGTGCCACAATTTCTAAAAACTTTTGATTTACATTTTTTGATGACAAATCCAGTTACATATTTTTTTGATTCAGCATGCAGTACATTATTAACACTATTTTTAATGTTAGCCATCACCGTTATCAACGAATCAAATTCGCATGCAAAATCATCATTTGAAGAAATATGTGCAGGTGTATTTATTAAATGAATTAGAGATTGAAATAAACAATTATTATCTTTTTCACAATTCGCATTTGGTGAATGTATTGAATAAAAATTATTAATAATCAACGTCTTATAGGCATTTATAAATTGATTGCATGTTGGATTGGTATTTCTGATTCCATTGCTTCTAATACTACTGAAAAAATTTTCTAAAGGATCTTGATTGAAATTTCTTGTTAGTAAACTGTTTACATTGTGATTAGTATTCAAATCAACCCACATTTCTTTAAACATTTTAATATTATGAATCCAATTCTTGATTGAGGGAATTGATTCAAACTTATCTACATTACCTAGATGATTATTATGCGTATTTGATTGAAATTTTATTGATTCTAATACAGGCAGTAAATCATTCCATAGTTGTATGTGCAGTGAATTATTCTTAAAACATGATTTATATTTTTTCGTCGAAGTTTGATAAGAATGACCATTAAATGAATCAAATAATTGATCAAAAATTAATAAAAAATCAGCTGTTTGTTGGCATTCTACAGGAAGTATCGCATGCCCTGAAACAAAATAAATTGCAATTAATACACATATAAATTGCCAATCCAGTAAAAGTTAGATTTTTATATATATAAGTAAGGAATTAATTGATGTACTTACTAGCTAAAAATCAGAGTACTGCAGACACTCTCTGGCTGAAAACTTGTGCAGCATGTTTCACCTTCATTTTTGGCATTTTACTTTCGATTACATGGCTTTCAGTCATTTTATTGCATAATCTTATTTCGTCATCGCCTGTATCTACATTTAAAAGCATAAGTAAATGTTCCCATTTTGCCCACTTAACCTCACCATTTTGCATGAATTTGGCGTCTTTTTTCAATAAATTATTTCTGACGCCTTTTAATAGATGAGGCGTGTCAAATAACGGATAAACTCTGATATTATCTACTTCAAATGCGCCAGACTTGTACTCCTCTCCAGCCCTTAAATATTTTTCTTTGGTTTCTGCTTGCAGCATCTTTATAACTTTTGTGTTGGTAGTAGCTTGGTCACATATTGTTGCTACTACCGTTAGTCCTATTTCAGAGAGCTGCAATATGCATTGTTTTAATAAATCTTTTAAGTCTGGCGCTTTTGTTGAGCCTGTACAAAATGTGTAGCAAATGGGTTGTTTATATTTGCTTTTTATGCTTTTAATCATGAATACAAGGGCGTGATCAGCTAGAGATTGCCTGCACATGGTCCCCAGATCTTCGAAGCCAATAATTTTACCCAATCTAATATTGTATTCAAGACCTGGAGCCAAAGAAACCTCATCGAACAACAAATTAATTAATTTGCTCTCATTGTTCAAATTTTTTATACCATTTTTTAAATTTTCTATTATAATATTATTTATGCCTGGCACAATTGCCACTGCACTAAGCATTTTTTGAATAGACCTCTTCGAAGGCAAAACAAACATATTTTGCAGAAGCCTGTAAGCTTTTGGGCTTTGCTTATATATAGTTAAAGCCATTATTTTTTCTTTTTCTGAAAATCTTCTACCTTTTGGTTTTTTTGAACCTTTAATTTGCAACAATGTGAAAATACGCGAGGTTTCCGGCAACTTTTCAGTGAATTTCAAAAATGACTCCTTCATTGATATTTGTTGAGCACATTGCATAAGTGTTTTTTGTTTTTTATACTTTGCTCTGAGTTTTTCGATACTGTTTTTGAGGCGTATTATAGTTCTTTTAGTTGTGATGTCCATTGCTTTTTTCTTCGTATCTGAAAATTGAACTTATTTATTTAGAAATCAGACAGTTTCATTGTGTCGGTAAAGATTGGGGAGCAATATTGTACATTGGTACAATTTTCTTTTTTAGTCTTTTTTGGAGATATTAGAGCTTTTTTGCTAGATAATTGTATCTAGCAATATCTCCAAAAAAGACATACTTACACAATTTACGACTAAATCTAACTTAATAACAAAACAATATACTGAATGAAGATGAGAAATTTTACTTAAAAAAAAAACCAATTAAACAAACTACAAATTCAGGTGCACAAATAACACCGTGATCTAAAATATTTTTTCTTTGGATCATACAACGAGATGGTCCGGGCGGGAATTGAACCCGCGACATATTGCTTAGCAACCGGTTGCCTAACAACTGCACCAACGTTGCAGTCAGGTTGCATGAACACATAACTAAAAAAGTTTTAGTGCTTACTTATATAAGACATTGATCTCTTTATTTCTTGTGTGCTGGAGATTGGTGTTGGTTCTGTAATGAATAAAAAACAAAATCATTAAAAAAGAACTTAGAACGAATAATTGCTTAAAATTTTATATTCTGACGTTTTTATGAAATATTATGATTAACACTTCCAATGTTCTTTAAATTAGACTATATTTATTGTGATGGTAATTACATCATGAGAAAATGAATGCATAAAAATGAATAAAAATTTTATTCACAATTTTTATTCTCCGGAGGAATAGGCAGAGGTCCCACTTTATGTTTTAAGTATGTTTTTATGATTTTTTAATAAATTAAACAAGGGGTTTCTTATTTATATTCTTGTTACGCGATTTCTACTGCGTACGCTGTCTGTGACTTAAAACTAGTCGTATTTCTCAATCATTTCATAACTCACAATTTGTACTAAATAAGTACCTTTTTTTGAAAACCGTTGCTCCACACTAGAATTTTATCCTGTGTCGTGGGTGCGTTTACAAACATTCAAATTCACATTCACATGACACTCGGACCCGGAACAACAATTTGTGGATCACACAAAGAATTGTTCCGTGCGAGAATCGAACTCGCGACACGCTGCGCTGCAGCCCAGCCACTGCACCAACCATGCCGTCAAAAGTGCTGTATTTGTTACAAAAGTCAAATCAATAAGTTTAAAAGGCTTACTTTTAAGTTGTTTTTTTTTTTTGTTATTAGTATTATCTCATACTCAACTATCTTTTACGAAATCAATTATACCCTATATGATATCTAGTAATATAATATATTAAGCACTAATTTAACCATACTTACCAACACAATCGGATAAAACATCTGTCAGATTAGATGGGCCAGGTGTAGGGTCCAAATATATGTCATCTGCTGTGCTCATGGGATTAAGATCTGTGATTTAGAAAAAAAAAATCAAAAATTACTATTGACTCATAGGGTAAATTACTGTGATGTCTTATACAGATTCGGCTGAATGTCAGTATTTTATGTAGAACGACTGCCACTTGACGATTATAATCTGCTAATGGTGGATTCTGCACATTTTTGAACAGGCTCATTATCATATGTATGTGAATTATGACAACCATCTATACATATGGATAGAATACAATAAATTTATTTATTTGCAATGAATGTACAAATTATTAAATGTTACGAAGTTTTAAGGATCCTTGTACATTAGACCTAGTTATTTATAAAATCTACCTCATAGTTGGTAGTCGCAAGTGAGAAATTTGAGTTCAAACATCAGATCGGGCACTTAGTAATTTTGATTTTTTTTAATTCTCAATAGTAGCATGCGGTCTGAAATTACGCTATGTGTGAGGTTACTTCATGTAACATGAAACTCATAATAACATAACAAAGCAGCTGAAAGCTGGTTGTTTAAAGGTAGGTAAAATAATGTGTGTCTATCTACCTATTTAGATATTAAAGCGTGAAACGGTGCTGTAATTTTTATAAATGAATATAACTTTTTACCCTTACCTAAAAATAATGTTGGTACAGCATTTTGTGTCAAATAATGAGAAGGTAATCGGTAGCTTTCATTAAAATGTCGGCCACAAATTCTGATCTTCTTACAGATATAATCATTCCCTTTTTCTTGATCAGCTGGTTTAAGAACAGATTTCCATTTTTTGAATCTCTCAATCTGTTCCAATTTCAATGAATTTGGATTTGGAAATTTGTGTATAGGATCTGAAAAATGTAAACAATGTCAGTAGCAGAAGAGGAAGAAGGAGATTTAGAAACCAAATTTAGAAGGGGGCTATGAGCATCGTTTTTCCTGCGGGTCGCGGGACGCGGTGCCCATTTTCACCGGGTCAATCCCGAGAAGGAGAAAACTTCCATATATAATATCCAAATGTAAAGCAGCTTGTAAAACAATTATAATAATAGGCCCGTGCCTAATTTTACCCCATTCGATGGGAGAAATGCAGATCATAAACGGAAATAATAATAATAATATGTAAATAATAATATTTTAAATATAATTTTTTATTTTGTAAGTAGTATTTAAAAATGACGTTTATAGAGAATTTTAAATAAATATATGGAAATAATAATAACCATAGTTCCCAATTTACCCGCCCACAGCAAGTATTTACATGTAATTATAAATTATATGATATATTTATACATATCTTAATTATAGGTATTATTATATTTGTGTTAATTGTACCTATGTAGTTTATGTACTATTATGAATTTTAGTTAGGTATCTAGAATGTAGATAATTAAATATTTTTTGTTATATAAGAAATATTATTTTCATTGTAAACATTACCATTTTAAATTTAATTTTTTTGTAATATAGTTTTACATAAATTTCCTAATTACAGGTATTACTATGTATGTGTTAATTGTATGTAGTTTATGTACTATTGTGAATTTTAGTTAGGTATATAGAATCTAGATTATTATATATGTATAGATTGTAGATGTATTTGTAGTACATGTATGTATTATATTAACATGATTTTTTTCTTGAGTATTTATTGAATATTAAGTTTTGTTGGTTTGGTCATCGAAAAACTTATTAATGGTGTAGTAATATTATTCAATAGGAAACTGTTTTAATGTGTTTGTACACAAGTTTTTTTTTCGGCCGCTTTTATGTGTTTCGGTAGTGCGTGATATATCTTTTCAGACATAACTAGAGTGTCAGGTTAATGCATATGAAGTCGGGGGCTTGGTAGGTATAATCTGTTTCTGTGCCTAAAGTTATAGTCCTAAAAGTAATATTACAAAAATACTCCAATGCGATAGTTAAGCCTTTAAATTAAATCTAATTACAAATTTAAAACGTAACTTACACAATAAAAATTGCATTCGGAATCTAACATACCAAGTTATTATGAATAATGCTAAACATACAAAACATACTAAACCTACTACACTTAGTAAATTGATAACGGATAACCGGGGCTCCGACTCAACGTGCAGGAAAAGGAACGGGGTGGTTTTTAGTCAGTAAGAGTCTGACACTCCCTCCCGCCTCACCCAGGCGAGAGCAGTCATTCGATGATTTTCCCCCATTAAAAAAAAAAAAAAAACACAGTAAATTGAAACAAAACAATAAGAAAATAATAATCAAACCCAAATAAATAAAGAAAACCAAAATATTTTAAAGGTTCATAATATTTAGGTACTTAATACAAATAAAACAACATAATCTCACTATAAAATAACCCAATCTAAAGACATCATCTGTCAACACTAATGCTTAGATAGTTATGATTCAACGGTTTAGTGCAACCACAGTTGAAAAAGGTAGTTTAGTACCTTACTTTATAATGCAGCAGTGAATTTTTAGAGGTTTACTTAATGTCAATTTATTAAAATGTTGCATTTTTCTCAAAACTGTGTTGTTTTAAATTTAAAATTAAAGTTTGTTTTTCTAACTTCGGTATGACTAACAAGTCGTTACCTTATTAGAAATGGATTTATAAAGCTTATTAAGTGAAGCAGCACTCCTGAACATTATTTATTACACACGGAACGAATGATATAGAATAGAACAACTTGAAGACAAACCGTCTTCAAGTTACACCGTTACATAATAAAATTAGCAGACAATGAAAAATCTGCTAGTTAAAATTAAGTCAGTAAGTCATTACTGACTTTTCAAAGTAAGATAAATAGCTACTAAGCTGCTTGATGCAGCAACCCTTGAGTTTGGTTTAAATTTGATATTCCATGCATGGAATTTATGTTAGAATTAATCAAAATTGGATACAAGTAATAAAATAATGTTCCAAAATAAAATTATAAAATAATCTAAATAATAATTAATACAAAATGGATGAAGCTTTACTAAATAACATTGCTTTTACTGTATGTATGTACTGAATATAGTACTAATTATTGTTAATTGTAAATACTATATAAAATGATTGATCAAATTATAATTTAACAGAAAACTAGCGACCCGCCCCGGCTTCGCACGGGTGCAGTATACATATTATTATATTATACATATAAAACTACCTTAAGAATCACCCTATCCATTAAAAAACCGGGGTCGTGCGGTCCATGGCCCTCTACGGCGCCCCTGTTTGGGCGCCGAACTTGTTGCGGCGTCCTGCTCGGACGCTGCTCATGTCACAGAGGGTCATGGCGATCCGAATGATCCGCGGATACCGCACGATCTCTGGGGAGTCGGCGAACCTCCTTGCCGGATTACCGCCGTGGGATCTGGAGGCGAAGGTGCTCGCGCGCGTGTATAACATGCGCGCGGAGGCACGTCGCCGGGGCGAAACTCCGCTGCCGCGCCAAATAAGTGCGTGGCGGGATGAGCTCCGGCGCGATCTCATGGCGGAATGGCAGCAACGACTGTCGCAACCGGGGGCTGGGCTCGCTGCCATTGCAGCGGTAAGTCCTCTCTTTGAGGAGTGGCTTGAGAGACGCTACGGCGTCCTCACCTACCGCCTGACGCAGGTCCTCACCGGACATGGAAGTTTCGGGAGGTACCTGTGTCTGATGGGGCGGGAGGAAACGCCCGGGTGTCATCACTGCGAGGACCGCCCTGAGGACACGGTGGAACACACAGTGGGAGAATGCCCTGCGTGGGCTGAGCACCGCCGTGCCCTCAGGGAAGTGATCGGCGATGGCGACCTCTCGCGTCCGGGCCTAGTGCAGGCCATGATGCGGAGCGAGAGGGATTGGGATGCCGTCTCCTCCTTTTGCGAAGCAGTCATGCTAGCTAAGGAGGAGGCGGGACGCGTGAGGCAGCGAAGCGCTGCCTCCTCGCAACCCAGCCATCGCGAAGGACACACCGGGCGTCGGGGATCGCGAGACGATCTCCGGCCACCGTAAGCGCGGGCCTGCGGACGGCGAGCAAGGGTGGCTCCCCGTCCGACCAGAAACAGACCCGAGCGTACGGCGCGTCGCGTTCCGCGCGCGCCTCAAAGAGCCATCAGACCACCACAGATGGGGCCCAATAGGGCCGATTCCGATTCGGAGTCGCGGAGAACCTAACGGGTAACCGGGGCTCCGGCTCGACGTGCAGGAGAAGGAACGGGGTGGTTTTTAGTCAGTAAGAGTCTGACACTCCCTTCCGCCTCACCCAGGCGGGAGCAGACATTCGATGATTTTCCCCCCTTAAAAAAATCCATTAAAAAAACCGCATTATATTTGCGTAGTTTTAAAGATCTAAGCATACTTAGGAACAGGCATTTTATTATTTAACAGAAATTAACCTAGGGTAACTATTAAATGAGTTGATCTCGATTCAATCATCCTCTGTCCAATGTATAATGTGCACAGTCCAAAGTACATCTGGTTTGTCCTGGGACAGATTTTCATCACAATTGATTTTCTTGACAAGCATGCATAGTAGATAAGTTTAACAAGAGCAATTACTGTTTTAAAATTAAAATACAAACAAACTGTTTAGGTAGAGTAGATTCCTTACATTATGTTAGTGGTAGCATTGGTATCATAAAATTCTTTAAACAAATATAATATCTTAGCGATATTGCAAAAAGGTCTTACCATTATCATTACAGGAACATCCAAAATAACACTTCACATATGTTTTTTGTGACATTCTGTTTTGAAAGCCGAATCGAGAAGGATTAATCAGAAGTCCGTTGTCGTAGCCAAGTCAGACGTAAACGCAGCAAACAAAGTCCAAATACACAGAATCAAGTCACGAAAATAATACGGGTCTCAGAAAGTCCAGATTAACAAAGCCAAGTCGTAGAAAATAAAAACGGGAGCACAGTAGTAACAGGAATTCAAACAGCGCAAAAACAATAATGGCGGCAGAAAAGTTTCTTAAGGTAATTCCTAGTATTGCCATGTAAATTGAATATGGTTTTATATTTGAAGTTTATATCAAGGTAATATAATGTATTGTATTATTGATTATTTACATTGAATAAAATATGTTTCTTTTTTTTATTAATATTAAATACTTTGAATCACTAAAAATTTCAGACAGATCTAAATTTATATAACGACATGGATATATGCTGCATGCATGCTATATCTTGTGACACCATATAATAACTTGACTCAAAGTTTCTTCTGGATATCCAGAAGATGGCATCACTTTCTTCGTAACTTTTTGAAACCAATTTTGTAGGAGAGATTCATGGGCCTGATGGCGACCCTGCCAGTGCTGCCACGCGGGCAGCGCTGAGCACGAGTACGGAGTTATGGATATTGTCTAATAAAAAGTAATAAAAATTAATTAAACTAAAATCATATCATAAAAACGTATCAGTGTTCGCAAATGTAAATAAATGGAGATGTTGCTGGCTGCCGGGTGTCGATGCAGCCTGATGTGGACCTGCCGGGAGCGGTTGGTGTCCTGGAGGATGGAGCCGGGAGATGTTGGCGACCAGGTAGCGTTTGAGAGAATCTCCGCTACCCTGGGTACGCAATGTAACCGGACTCGAAAGTACTTTGTGTTTAAATGTTAAGTGTATTAGTGTAGTTAAAAAGTGAAAATGGACACCAATATATAGAACTGTAGTAGTAAGTTAAACATAATTTTAATAGGGGCCACAGCAACTTAATATGTTATGTAATTAATCTAATTTTAGCTATTTTACATAATTTTAAACATTTAATTTATAATATATGTATGCATACTCTAGATATAGTTCACGCCTGTCGACAATTAATCATAATATTTTTTTTATTCACTGAAATTTTGTAATATTTTTTTTATTTTGTAAAACATAGTAAAATTTAATTATAAAGTACTTGAGTAATAGGATTTAAAGGAATGTTCCCATGCCCATATAGGTAAATGATATGTCATACCGAGTGTCAGATTGTATTGAAAGAATCGTGTTACTTGACACCGATTAACAATAACAACTGCACTTTGGTTTAGTCTTATGAAATAAATAAATTAGATGAATGAAATTTGATATTAGCTAGGCTTTGGAATGTGTTCATTGTTTGTATAAGTATGAAAGTTTGGTTTTTAGGTAGTTTGGAATAACTTGGTACACAAGTTTTGGCGTATGACTGAGGGCTGATCACCTAAAGACAACGTAATATTTTGTAGACCAAGCAATTCAATTAGATTGTGTTTATGTTAGGTTTGATAGTTGAAGGATAAGTTAATAATAAATATAATAAGTACACATGGTAAGGTACAGTTTAGTGTTCATGTCCTTAGTTTGATCATGGTGTAGACGAGCTCTCTCTGTGAAAATTATTGGAGGTTAAAAGAACCTTAAATATTGACACTAAATTTATAATGAATATAGAAGTGAATGATAGTAAGCACAAGTATAATGATGAAATGAAGAATGATGATAAAATATATTGAAATAAATAATTAATGAACAGGTACCGGAGAGTCCTGTATAAATGTAATGTGCTTACATGTGTATATTACATGTTATTGTGTACCTTACGATGATAGTGAAAAGTTTTAAATAAAGTAAATCATGTGTACCTAGTTATAAAAGACATAAAGGTTTAGGGTAAAGGAAAATGATTATAATAATATGAAGAATAAATATGTAAGAGGAATAAATTGATAACAGATTTTTAATAAATATTTTATAAAAATTGTCAACAGTGCGAGTAATTTTATATAAATAATATATAATTTTATAGTAGTATCTAAAAAAAAATGTGTTAGAATATTGATTTTTTTTTTTTCAAAAAAACGGGGGAGGTGTGTGTGTGACACCTCGCCCTATAAGTAAGTGTAAGTTAGTTATTAGGCACTCAATTAAAGTAATTTCTAAGAACAACACGTCTCCCTCATTGCTCCACATTGCACCATTACTGCGCGGAGTGCGACGTGAAGTTTGTTACAAGCGGCATATGGTCATGTCGGTCAAACACACGCAGAGCACGGACTCTATGCAAGTGGATATAAGGATTACTTTAGCTTGCCATTACTGCGCGGAGTGCGACGTGAAGTTTGTTACAAGCGGCACATGGTCATGTCGGTCAAACACACGCAGAGCACGGACTCTATGCAAGTGGATATAAGGATTACTTTAGCTTGCCATTACTGCGCGGAGTGCGACGTGAAGTTTGTTACAAGCGGCACATGGTCATGTCGGTCAAACACACGCAGAGCACTGACTCTATGGAAGTGGATATAAGGATTACTTTAGCTTGACATTACTGCGCGGAGTGCGACGTGAAGTTTGTTACAAGCGGCACATGGTCATGTCGGTCAAACACACGCAGAGCACGGACTCTATGGAAGTGGATATAAGGATTACTTTAGCTTGACATTACTGCGCGGAGTGCGACGTGAAGTTTGTTACAAGCGGCACATGGTCATGTCGGTCAAACACACGCAGAGCACGGACTCTATGGAAGTGGATTTCGAATCTCCCATTAATATTATTTTTATAAAATTACAATAATTAAACCTACACAGAATTAAATATTAACACAAAAATTAAATTTCATCTCAACAGTAAAGGTTGTCGTACATGCGGCGCGACGTTCGAGAACGCGGAAGGGTTGCGCCACCACCACCGCAAGGAACATACCAGGAAGCGACCCAAGAACTATGGGAAGAAACCCACCACTGGGAACTGGCCCGCTAAGTGTGAACATGTACGTATTACTAGTTTGACCTACCCTTACCTTTTGTGTGTTTCAATGGTTTTCTTAATTATTTTTTCGTTAATAAGTAGGTGTGTCCAATAAGATGACGAGATATACCTATAATAGTTGATGATATTGGTTTTATCTAAAAATAAATAAATAAAATTGGTTTTAATTACATTTTGATTTGGGGAGCTAATGAACAAATCATTGTTTGAATAATGAATCTACCATTAGTTTGCTTAGCTTCTCATAGGTTCTATCAATCTATTATTCCTTATTTGTCAGTGTGAGGAAGAGATCCCCAGCGCCCGTGAGTACTGGACCCACTTCCGTCGTGTCCACCCGGACAAACCATACCCCGTGGAAAAGAACCACGTCTGTGATATATGTGGGAAGAGTTTTCGGGTAAGTCACTATTTTATGGCATAGTAAAGCAAACGAGCAAATTATTCACCTGATGGTAAGCAATCCGTGCCACCAACGCGTTCCTAGTGTACCACAAGCGCACGCACTCCGCGGAGCGCGCGTACTCGTGCGGCCAGTGCGGCAAGTAAAACACAAGTGTGGCCCGCAGGGCAACGCGTTCCTAGTGTACCACAAGCGCACGCACTCCGCGGAGCGCGCGTACTCGTGCGGCCAGTGCGGCAAGTAAAACACAAGTGTGCCCCGCAGGGCAACGCGTTCCTAGTGTACCACAAGCGCACGCACTCCGCGGAGCGCGCGTACTCGTGCGGCCAGTGCGGCAAGTAAAACACAAGTGTGCCCCGCAGGGCAACGCGTTCCTAGTGTACCACAAGCGCACGCACTCCGCGGAGCGCGCGTACTCGTGCGGCCAGTGCGGCAAGTAAAACACAAGTGTGCCCCGCAGGGCAACGCGTTCCTAGTGTACCACAAGCGCACGCACTCCGCGGAGCGCGCGTACTCGTGCGGCCAGTGCGGCAAGTAAAACACAAGTGTGCCCCGCAGGGCAACGCGTTCCTAGTGTACCACAAGCGCACGCACTCCGCGGAGCGCGCGTACTCGTGCGGCCAGTGCGGCAAGTAAAACACAAGTGTGCCCCGCAGGGCAACGCGTTCCTAGTGTACCACAAGCGCACGCACTCCGCGGAGCGCGCGTACTCGTGCGGCCAGTGCGGCAAGTAAAACACAAGTGTGCCCCGCAGGGCAACGCGTTCCTAGTGTACCACAAGCGCACGCACTCCGCGGAGCGCGCGTACTCGTGCGGCCAGTGCGGCAAGTAAAACACAAGTGTGCCCCGCAGGGCAACGCGTTCCTAGTGTACCACAAGCGCACGCACTCCGCGGAGCGTGCGTACTCGTGCGGCCAGTGCGGCAAGTAAAACACAAGTGTGCCCCGCAGGGCAACGCGTTCCTAGTGTACCACAAGCGCACGCACTCCGCGGAGCGCGCGTACTCGTGCGGCCAGTGCGGCAAGTAAAACACAAGTGTGCCCCGCAGGGCAACGCGTTCCTAGTGTACCACAAGCGCACGCACTCCGCGGAGCGCGCGTACTCGTGCGGCCAGTGCGGCAAGTAAAACACAAGTGTGCCCCGCAGGGCAACGCGTTCCTAGTGTACCACAAGCGCACGCACTCCGCGGAGCGCGCGTACTCGTGCGGCCAGTGCGGCAAGTAAAACACAAGTGTGCCCCGCAGGGCAACGCGTTCCTAGTGTACCACAAGCGCACGCACTCCGCGGAGCGCGCGTACTCGTGCGGCCAGTGCGGCAAGTAAAACACAAGTGTGCCCCGCAGGGCAACGCGTTCCTAGTGTACCACAAGCGCACGCACTCCGCGGAGCGCGCGTACTCGTGCGGCCAGTGCGGCAAGTAAAACACAAGTGTGCCCCGCAGGGCAACGCGTTCCTAGTGTACCACAAGCGCACGCACTCCGCGGAGCGCGCGTACTCGTGCGGCCAGTGCGGCAAGTAAAACACAAGTGTGCCCCGCAGGGCAACGCGTTCCTAGTGTACCACAAGCGCACGCACTCCGCGGAGCGCGCGTACTCGTGCGGCCAGTGCGGCAAGTAAAACACAAGTGTGCCCCGCAGGGCAACGCGTTCCTAGTGTACCACAAGCGCACGCACTCCGCGGAGCGCGCGTACTCGTGCGGCCAGTGCGGCAAGTAAAACACAAGTGTGCCCCGCAGGGCAACGCGTTCCTAGTGTACCACAAGCGCACGCACTCCGCGGAGCGCGCGTACTCGTGCGGCCAGTGCGGCAAGTCGTTCTACAACCGCAGCAACCTGCACGTGCACGAGAAGACACACTCCGCCGCGCGGCCCTACCCCTGCACCGTGTGCACGCGGGCCTTCAAGTCCAAGGGGGCACTCAGCAGGCATTTTAGGGTAAGTAGTCGTTTTTGTGACACTAGCTGTTCTGATTATATTTGTATTGGTTATCTACCCCAGTAGTGTAAACGCAGCATAATACGTTTAAACGAACCACTGCGCGGGGGCGACGGGCGAGAGAAACACGCGCCAGCGCCGCCGCCGCGCTGGCAGTCAGATATACCAGGATCTACTGCGCACACGCATTTCGTCTCCGCACATATTGTAGTTACAGCGCTCCACAATAACTATGTAATATTTTTACCTCAAGTTTTACACAAACAATAAATAAATATTTAATGGCAGTCAGCCTTTTTATACCGGTTCAAGACGAACATTGGTACTAAACATTTTTGATGTATTTTACTATTCTTAGAACAGAAGTCAAAAATTATAATAAGTACTGTGAAAATCTGACCAGCCCACTCTTGAGTTTCAAATTTATTTATTTAACAAATGGAATTATATTTATATGTCGGAGATACGCTACCAGTGGGTCGCGACATTGTCGAATCACACCAAAATTATTGATAATTTAGTAAGAACGCAGGAAGTTTAGCGGGGAGTAACGCTTCTAACTGCCACCACCGCCGCGATCCTTTCCAAAGTGTTTCCCGCGCTCAGTGACGTCTGTCAACGTCATTTGCTGTCAAATGTCAAAGTCTGATTAAACTTCCGGGTCGATATTTCCATCGGTGTTGCCATTACTCCGCGCAAACCATCCTCAAGTAATTACTTGACGTTCTCAAACAATAGTTGCCACATCTAAATTAATTGATATGCGTTGACGCTTCGACATATATATGATTTCTAGAAACGATACCTAACATTTAGTAAATCTTTTCTGACTGGTATCTGTGACTAGATAACCCGACAAATCGTAAATTCGCTAGTGACTTCAACATTTCAGTTGTTTATCGAGCAATTCTTGTATCACATTTAGAGAGGCAGAATGTTAAATACTAAATACATTATAGGCCTCGACCTAGCACATTATAGCACTTGTTAATACTCGTATTAGCAAGTGCGACTGGCAGGCAAAGGATCTCAGGTTCGATTCCCGAGTCGCGCAAAGTATTACTGGATTTAAAAAAAAATCTTAGTAGTAATGCTACTACTGGAGTCTGGAATTGTGCCCGGTATATAGCAATAGGCTCATCCCCTGTCGCGGAAAACCTAACGGGTTACCGGGGCTCCGGCTCAACGTGCAGGAGAAGGAACGGGGTGGCTTTTAGTCAGTAAGAGCCTGACACTCCCTCCCGCCTCACCCGGGCGGGAGCAGTACTTCGATGATTCCCCCCCCCCCACCCCCTTAAAAAAAAGGCTCATCCCCTACTACATGGGACTAATAACATAAATAGTGAAAAGTGGGTATTACATTGTACAGTGGCATTAAGTGCCGTCATGTGTACCTCTGCCTACCCCTCCGGGAATAAGAGGCGGGATTTTATGTTATTATAATCAACTTATTTCTCATCTTCACTTTCAGACGCACACAGGTCAAAAGCCCTATGAATGCGAAGTATGTGGTAAAGGGTTCTCACAGTCCAACAGTAGGAAGCTACACGTTAGAACTGTACACCTCAAGCAACCAGCGCCATACATCAGTCGGAGTCGGTTGGAGAGACGCAAGCAAGAACAGAAGGAACCCACCAATGAATTTATATTCTAAGATATAATTAGAAAAAGATATATGTGAAGGGAATGAAGGGCATTGACTAAAATTGGTGCCTTCCGTTTTTTGGCGGTAGTCAATGATTTATGGAAATGTTATATAAAATGACATTACAAACGAAATTGTCTATGGGCTCAAATATGGAAATCTCCGTCTGGACTGAGTTATGACTGCACGGTTGGTGCGGTGGCTGGGCAACCGGCTGCCGTGCAACGTGTCGCGGGTTCGATTCCCGCACGGAACAACACTTTGTGTGATCCACAAATTGTTGTTTCGGGTCTGGGTGTCATTGTGTATGTGAACTTGTATGTTTGTAAACGCACCCATGACACAGGAGAAAATACTAGTGTGGGGCAACGTTTTTAAAAAAGAAAAAGAAAAAAAAAGTTATAAGCGTTGAAAGGAGCCGGAGTCAAACATTGTACTTTGGTTTTTTATTCAAATTATTCATATTTTTGTCACAATTCCTAACTTCAAATTGCGCACCACTGTACGCCGGGCACAGGAACACCATATCACACTAATTATAGTGTAATTGTAAAATATTTACCTATTTTCTCTCAGTCGATAACTTGTGTGATGCTTCTAGGAGTCGTGCCATGAAGCTTCATGAGCGTCAGCTATGGTACGACTGGTGGGTTGAGTAGTGGTAGCCGTCCAAACATCTAATAAAGTATTTTTTTGCCGTTTACATCATTTACTTTAAAGTTAGCATAATCTTTTGAAGAAACGTTCCTTAGTACGAGTTTGTAAGACGTACGTTTGATATAACGAATCTAAGTCGTAATTAATATTTTAACGGTCTGTGAAAATCTCATGAAAAACAACGAATGAAATCAGATTCCTAATTTTGTAAACAACGGTAAATTCGCATTGTAAGTGCTGTGATTCATGTCTACTAATATGTGGTAAATACAGTCAAAAGTACCTTTTACATTCGGTAGGTCTATATTATGATGAATGATATAGAAAATCAACAAAATAAATTATTTTAAACAAAACTTATTTAACATAACGATGTAAGCTGTGCATAATAGAAACACCGAACTAGTAGTTGAAATTAAAATTAGAATAAAAACAAGACTATTTATAAATATGTATTATGTAGTATTATTTAGTCTACCGTAAATTGTAGCTTTTAGATAATGAGGATGTTTTTGCTCAGCAGATGGCGCTAAAGTAGAGCAAGATCTGTTTCTGTTTGTCCAATCACTGTAGGTCTCGAAAATGTAACGTCCAATAGCTTGCCACTAGGTAATTTACACTATTTTATTTTAGCGCCATCTAGTGAATGATGTACCAATCTCTCGTTGATGTACCAACACGGTAAAATTTTAATTGAAAGTAGTCTTAATATTTTTATACAATTTAAATAGTAAATTACGTTATGAACTAGATATGTATAGTATGTATACGTTTGATTAGGGCTCGCATCGAGCCTTTTTAGAGGAGACTTGCAATATAGAATGACCTATAGGTACAGCAGGTATCTATCTGTCAGTTCTTTTATTCGATTTTCAACTATATGATCAAAACAATAAAGGTGAAAATGTAATAAAAAAGAAAGGAGTAGGTTTATCTGCTGGCCACTACATTTAGGTATAAGCAATGGCCATAATATCAAAAATAAATAATAGGATACTTGCCTTAGTCTTAGTTTCATAGTTAAAAAATATTTTACTAATTTTTGTATAATAAATAAATAGCACCGCCTATTTAGAGATTCATGCATTTATTTATTTAACAGTTCATTGTAGTTTTTTTTATAAAACCACAATTATGGCTTTGGCGTAGCATGTCATATTGTTGAAGTCTTGCATACAGCAAATGTTATTTATTTTTCTGTAATTTGCTTTCAATGAAGTTTATTATTATATGGTTACTTTATTGACTGGCAAAGATTGCCTGTTTGTGCAGCTATTGATGCATAATTTTCATCTATGCGTAATATTATGTTGTATTTCTATGCTCATGTTGTAAACCTTTTTATTTAAAAAAATCTTATTGTGTTTACCAAGCCTGATGCTATTTAGATACATGGTATAGTGCAAGTTACTTTTATTTATCTGAGGAAAGTATAAGTTGTGATCATAATTGAAACGATAATTTTTTTTATTTTTGTGTGCTTTACAATAAAAATATGGTTAAGGACATACTATTTTGTTTTATTATAATTATTGTCTCAATCGTTTAATTTTACTCGTATACCTACTATCTGCACTAAAATGACAAGAATTTAAATTAAAAGAAAGATGGAAAATATTACCATCATGTAAAATCTTTTACTGAAGAAGTGCAAGGCCACAGTTAGACACGTTGGCTGGCTTACAGAGGCTGACGTATTTTGCTTTTTAAATTGCAACCCGCAATATGGTTGATGTCTGGCACTGCTAATTACCACCCTGATTATAAACCCATCTGATAATGAATTTTAAAATTGTGTCCACTGCCATAATACTTACTGCTCGCCAGTTATGTTATGAGTATCATGTTACCAGACCACCACAGATGGGTCCCAGTATGGCTGATACCCGATTTGGAGCTGCTGATGGCCTAGCGGTTTACTGGATCCGGCTCGAAGCAGAAGTAGAAAAAGGGGGTTTTTAATTAGTAAGAGTCGTAACACTCTCGCCTCACCCAAGGCGGGAGGAGGCTGGATGATGATACCCCTAAAAAAACCAGTGTCATGTACAAAGCTAGTGAACACATCTAAATACACCTACCAAATATTTTAAATTTATTAAATTCATTGAGCAAAAAATTCTATGAATTAGATGAATTTGAATTCTATTCGAAACAGACGTTTTTTTAAAGATTATTTATCAAAAACATACAATCAAAAACTTACTTTTTAAAAAGGTGCAATACCAAGCCTCGTAAACATAGTTTGAAACGCTTTTCAAGTCACATCAGCTGATTCTAATGTCAAAAATTCCAAAATAAATAATATCTGTCAAGTGAAGTTACTTTACTTTGACAGTTTGACTTCTTGCTGTCTGATATCGTTGTTATTTCATTGATATTATGAAGAATACATATACACTGAGATCGGATTGTTAATATCTTAGTTTAACACGAATCATGCTCAAAAGAGGTAAACAACTGATTGTATAGTTAAAAGTTGGAACGTGTAAACTGTGAATATGTCCGCGTCTACATCTGCTACCGATGCCGTGCATCCCCGGTTTTTAGAGAAACCTGTCGTTAATGTTGGCAGCGTTGGTGGTACAGTATCCCAGTTAATTCTTAAACTTTCTTGTAGACCTTTCTACTCCTACTTCTACTAACTCATTTCTTCATAAAAAGTAAGGTTAACTAACTCCATGTTTTCCAATTCACTGCAAGTAGTGTTGGGTAAATAGCCTCGCAATGGATGATAACCCTGCTGTTAATGAATTGTTAAAAAATTAATGCTTTTTTTTGTTTAGTGTTGAATTGGGTATGTGTACGCAATCTGATTCAATGTATTGTAATTCTTTTTTTTTATTTTTACTTATTGTATGTGAAAAAGTGTTAATAGTAAAATAAATGCACAATTTTTGGGATATTCAGTTTATCGCCATCGCATCCGGCTCTAATTCAGACTATAGTACGAAGCGAGGGGGACTGGGATGTTGTCTCTTCCTTCTGCGAAGCGCTCATGCTGGCTAAGGAGGAGGCAGGGCGCGTGAGTGAACGAATCTCCTCACGCCCCAGCCGTCAAGAGAGCCTCTCTGGGCGTTGGGGATCGCATGACGTTCTCTCGCCACCGTAAGCACGGGCCTGCGGACGAGCACGGATGACTCGCCGCCCGACCACAGGCTTGGTAGGTTGCTTCATTGGTGCCGGCCAATCAGAGTGCCGAACGCGTACTCGTTTCGAATACTTTAAACGTAAAACAAACCTCAGATTCAGACCCGATCGCACGGCGCGTCGTGTTCCGCGCAACGACATCGACAGGATGATGACATCGGACGATGAACTTCTCGATCCTTCTGCGTATTTCTCGTATCATGTTGATTTAGGATTGGTCACTAAGTCTGCTTTCTCTGCCACTGCCAACCCATACTTCTTCTAGTGGGTCCATGCCGGGTGTGGACCCATCGGGTCACTGATGAAATCACAGAGATCCCTCAATGATATCTTAACGAATGCAAAATGTGTTCCCGCACATTCACCAAAGTCTATGAGGATGAAACAGAGATGCAAGAGCACTATGAAGATGACAGCTCTGTAGAGGACGACGCAAGTGATGGAGGGAATGAAGTAGAAAAGATTCTGAAGTCCAATGATCCGACTTCTTGGTACACACTCATACGATCCATAGATGGAGAGCTTCCGTAAAAAGTTCAGATATTTGTGGTAAAGTCCATGTCAAATGTGTCGGACCCTAGAGAGGGAACCATGGAAGAACACTTAAAGTATTATCAACAGTATTCTCGGCTAAGTAATTTTATAATGATAATAAATAAAGATATGTATGTAATTAAAGGTAGGTTATAACTACAAAAAAAATTTTACCAATACGTTAAAATATAAGGTACAATGTGTAAGTTTTATCAGCCCCTTACAGCGACTACGGAAAGAACCTTTAGTACTCAAACTGATGTACCTACATACAAAGAAAGAAAACGAAACGAGCAGGCAAAGGCTCGGTATGTGAAGTGCTCACGTTTTAAGTGGACCAGATTAGTTTTAAATTGCACATTTATTTACTACAAACAATGATGATGAAAATGAAATCTAATCTGACAGTCCTAAGCGTGAAAACCATGAAGGGCAATTTTCAATCACTAAAATAACATTAACAGCAGGGTTATCAGCCACAATGGCTATTAAACTGTCAAATACCAAGCGGTCACCGGTGACCGCAACCTATTGTTCTATAATTGTGTCTGCAAAACCGGTACTCGACGAGTTAATGGCTATTAACTGAGTTTTTTTTTTTTTTTTTTTAAGTGTTAATCGATTATTAGCCAAATGATATTAACCGGATTATTATCATTGCCCATCTCTAACTGCAAGTAAATAATAGGTCAATAACATCTTAACTGCTATGAAACTAATAAAGTGAAATACCTAAATGAAGATCTGGCTTAATATTCTAGAGTTCCCTTTACATTATCATAAGGCTATGATAACCTTTGAATTAACATTCAAAGAAAATAAACCTAAAATCAGTGTGTTAAAGATATTTTTACTTTGTACGATGTGATTTATGGGTGCATTTACAGTGTAGGTACCCTCACACTCCAAACAACACTAGTATGATAATTCCTTTAAAGTGGTATAATATATCATGCAAACAAGCACTTGGCTCCTTATCAATATAGAAAGCATAGTGGCATATAAAACTATATTATTTTCTATAACATGCAATAAAATTGATGGATATTTTTTTAAGAAACATTCTGCATACCTATTACCTATAGTAACATTTTAATAAAAGACTAATATATCTTTTTTAGTTTCAGTGCCCTTGATATCTCCAGCCAAAAAATATTTGTACAAGTCTATGATTGCTCGATTCAGCTCTCAATATTGTTGTTGTATGACATGTAAATGATTTATTCTTTTTTAATGTCAGTTTGTAGGCTTTTTTAGACTCACCAGTTAGAATAACACTTATTCATATTTTTCTTGTCAGTTGTTATAAAATTGGAGTGTAATTTCATCAGCATATAAGTAACTAAATAAATCTAATAATAACCTCTGAGTAGTATAAGTAATTCAACAGAAATAGCTTTTAGGTTTCAAGTAATTTGGTCTTTGGTTTTCTTTAGTATTAAATATTTTTTGTTTGTATTCTAAAACATTTACACACATTAAGTACTTCAAACTGACTTTGATTATCAACTTTATATTTTTTAATAAAGGTGAAAATCGGATGACGATTGGGTTGGCTTGATGTGCTGGTGTCCCTACAAGACATAAACAAGATATTTGTATTCCAGGTTTGAAAGTAGTGCTTGTCCAGTTGGCAGTGGGGATGGACAAGCACCAAAATGTAACAGAAGCAGTGAAACAGATACACCTAGCCAAAGCAAATGGGGCTCACCTTGTGGCACTGCCGGAGTTCTTCAATGCACCTTATGGCACTAGTAAGTTTTAATCATAATCATCAGCTCATGCAGGCCTTTCTGTCTACATATCTCTCCACAATTAATATGCCACTGATATAAACTAAAGGTTTTTTAAAACAAAATGTGTAGCTCACTGTCCGCTTCTTGAGGAGGACAAAGCTACATTTTATTGCACAAGTGATGTCCATTATCACAATGGGATGTTGAGAACAAAATAGTTGGATAAATTTTCACTGTAGTCATTGAGATGAAGCGACTATACATTTGGTAGAGACTGAGAAACCGATGTAAGGTAAGACTGCATGGTTGGCGCGATAGTTTGGCAACTGACTGCCGCGCAACTGTGTAATCCACAGATTGTTCCGGGTCGTTTGTTTTAAGGGTAGAAAATTATCGAATGTCTTCTCCCGTCTTCTCCCGTCTGGGTGAAGCGGAAGGGAGTGTCAGAATTTTACTGACTAAAAACCACGCCGTTCTTACTCCTGCACTTCGAGCCGGATCGGCATCAGCCCTAATTGGGACATATCCGTGTCGGTCTGATGGCTTTGTTCCGGGTCTGGGTATAATGTGTATGTGAACTTGTATGTTTGTAAACGCACCCACGACAGAAGAGAAAATCCTAGTGTGGGGCAACGGTTGTAAGATAAAAAAAACTGAAAAAATCAAAGAAAATGAAATAATGTTTTGGCGTCAAATTAGAATTGATTTTATATTAGTAACTTGTGTAACAACAAAATAATATTTCAATGCAAAGTGTCTGTATCGGAGTCAGTCCTATGGAGAACAAACAAACGCCATGTCTATTTGTCTCACAGATTGTTCATGATAGTCTAATATAACATAACATAACATCACGCCTTTTATCCCCGAAGGGGTAGGCAGAGGTGCACATAGAAGTAACACCCACTTTTCACTATTTATGTTATGAGTCCCATGTAATAGGGGGTGAGCCTATTGCCATATACCGGGCACATTTCCAGACTCCGTACTACTACTGAGAATTTTTAAAAACCCAGTAATACTTTGCCCGACCCGGGAATCGAACCCGAGACCCCTTGTCCGGCAGTCGCACTTGCGACCACTCGGCCAACGAGGCAGTCTCAGTAGTAGCACGGAGTCTGGAATTGTGCCCGGTATATGGCAATAGGCTCACCTCCTATTACATGGGACTCATTACATAAATAGTGAAAAGTGGGTGTTACATTGTACAGTGGTATAATGTGCACCTCTGCCTACCCCTTCTGGGATAAAAGGCGTGATGTTATGTTATGTTGTTATATATAGAGTATTTGTTTTACAGAGTACTTTGCCAAATATGCGGAGAGCGTGCCAGACGGTGAGTCCTGTCTTGCCCTAAAGCGGGCGGCGCAGGAGGCCGGCGTGTATGTAGTGGGAGGCACTATGCCCGAGCGATGCGGGGACAAACTGTACAATACTTGCACTGTGTGGGATTGTGCTGGGGATCTCGTTGCGCAACACAGGAAGGTAAGAAAGACCTGTTTTTACAAAGAGGGTCGGTAAAATACAGGTTTTGATAACGCTGTTGTGGAATTAAGAACAAATTTCCGTGCGTTTGGGCGCTTTTGCCATACCTATTATTGGAAGGAAGTATAACAGCTCACACATGGGACCCACTTAGATTTTAGTCTCCGTGCTTCACCCAGTTGTACAATCTCTTTTTTGTGCCTTTAGGCTTAATTCATTCTGTCTCCTGCAGTAATTCACCGAGGGAAGTGGAAACAATCGTTTTTTCTTCTCCGCTTTTAATATCTTCTGATTCACTTCGTTGCGGGAACCAAGACAGTTATTCACGTCCCTGGGGCGCGCCGGACTTCAGTGTTCCGGTGTTTACATGGTTGTATCTACTGTACATCCTGACTTACAGGAGTTGCAATGATATTGGGAGGTTGTGTTATTGAAAAATCATTCTATTGGGGAAGTGTAACTTATATCTAGGCCATTGATTGTGGGGGAAAAAATAAAGACACTGTCATGTATATCTATACCTACTAATAATCTTGTGAAATAAATTTTCAGCCTTATAAGGACAATGCCAGGTGCTCAGTACATCTTTGACCCACTATATTAGAAGTCATGTACAAGTATACAGTATTCAGCATCGTGTAGTGTATTAATTACCGATACTTAGACATTTGTCCTGAAACCTGTAAAACTTGCGGTTTTTGTATAAAACACAAAACAATAATGATAACTATCGCGAAAACAACGGAAACGCAGAGAGCGAATGAAAGATAATATTGACACTGACAGCTGACAACTGACAAGCGCTTTAAAACGTTTCGTTACACAAAAAAATCATAACTAATGATAGTAATCGTTTCTTTTATATTTTCGTGATTTCATCTGTAATCATTAATAAATAAATAAATGTTATACATAATTATACTTTTGATATAATATTTTATGTATAATGATATCTTTTTTACAGTTACTTACTTTTTTATTTTCATAGTTTCGTACAAGCGATGCGTATGATGTAACGCAAATAGTCAGTGGACAATATAGAAGACGCATTGCAAAAAAGTATTTCCGGGATTGAACTTCTTTTTTTATTAGATTGCAAACCGCAAGTTTAAAAATAAAAATATTTATTGTGAAAAGGTTCCTTATTCGTCTAAATTATTTTCATCAATGTTATTTTTTTTGTAAATGATATTATGACTGGGTCAGGATTTGGCATTGTCATTTTGTGACAAAGTTGAAACTCGCCTTTAAAATGGGGCAAAAGTGTATGAATTTTTTTACAATATAATTTGTGCTAGGTCCACCTATTCGACATAGACATTCCCGGCAAGATAAGGTTCAAAGAGTCAGACGTGCTGACTGCCGGCAACAGTATCACGACGTTCGACTGCTACGGCGTGAAGATAGGGCTCGGCATCTGTTACGATCTGCGCTTCTTTGAGATGGCACAGCTTATGGCTAAAGAAGGTAAGTAATAATAATAAAATAGTCTATATTAATATGTTATTTGAAGCACAATTAGTTTGGCAGAAAACATATTCGAAAAATATTTTCTATCTTGATTCTGTTATCCAATGGCTTCCTTTAGATTTTACAATTCTAAGTCAAAAGTCAAAGATTTGGCCATCTGCCACTACAATCGTTTTTGAACTCTTGACATCTTGTAATATAGTCGAAAATCTACTGAAGTAATTAAAATGGCAATAAACAATAGCATTTTTAAACGATAAATATTTTAACTGGTATTTTTTTTATGGCATAAGCCGGTAAACGAGCAGACGGATCACCTGATGGTAAGCAATCGACGTCGCCCATGGACACCTGGAACACCAGAGGCGTTACAAGTGCGTTACCGGCCTTTTGGGGATTAGGAGTTTGAGGATCGTTGGGGATTCAGGGATTGGGGAGATTGGGGAAGGGGAGGGTAATAATTGGGCCTCCGGTAAACTTACTCACACGACGAAACACAACGCAAGCGTTGCTTCACGTCGGCTTTCTGTGAGGCCGTGGTATCACTCCGGTCGAGCTGGCCCATTCCTGCCGAAGCATGGCTTTCCCACACTTATATTCTATCTGACTACCCCGAAAAGAAACTAACTTGGAAGTCACAATCTCGTTTAAAGTCTTGACAAAGTATGATAAAATGAAACGTGAGAACTACATAAGTTCATTCTGTAGTAATTTCAAAGATTTGAGTGGTTTGAGTACAAAGATCAAAGATTACGAACTGAGTTGAGTAGACCTGTGCACAACTTGTGACGACAACCACGTATGAATTGAAATGTAGCTAATTAGAATAACATTTGCAGGCTGCTCCATGCTGATATACCCGGGGGCCTTCAACATGGCGACGGGTCCGTGCCACTGGGAGCTGCTGGGCCGCGCGCGCGCCAACGACCTGCAGCTGTGGGTGGCGCTGGTGTCGCCGGCGCGGGACGCCGCGGCCGACTACGTCGCCTGGGGACACTCCATGCTCATCAATCCCTGGGGGGCCGTCGTGGCCGAGTTGGACGAGAAACCTGGACAGCTCTGTGGTACTGTTGGTAAGTTATCTCCTTCTATGTCCTTGCATAATATTATAATTAGTATAATTCTTTTAAAAAACCAAGTGTTTTTGTAATAACCATCGTGAGACACTAAATTAACTAAAAGTCGCGGGTTACTTACTCACGTTAATATACTGAGAAAAGCTCTACTAGTTTCGAACCACAGACGGGTTCGTCCTCATGTCGTCGCCGCGACCGCGCACGCTGCTCATTTCAGTTAATTAAAAAATCAAGTTTACAAAAAAGTACTTAATCCCCTCTTTTGAAGTCGGGTATTTATAGGTACACTAAAAACCTTCTCCTAGGTGTAACAAACACAAAACCGCATCAAAATCGGTTCAGCCAATCGCGAGATAATTGCGCGCAAACATACATATATACAGGTCAAAAGGCCTAACTCTTTTTAAATCGGTGTAAAACAATATTTTCGTGTCTGTTTGTTTGTACAGTCAACGGTCAAAAGTCCACTGCCACCGTGAGCGATGTTCACACGGCAATGCGTAAGTAATGTTATATTAATGTGCATAAACACGCGTGCGTACACATACACACAAGCACGCGTACGCACACGGATACAAATATGCGTGTGTATGTGGGTTTAAGCGCTGCAGCGCAACCGATAGTAGTCTTACGGTGGCAGTGGTCAGTGGTTGACCTTTGACCGTACATATGTTTGGGAAATAGAAGTCTCTTTTTTCTTCTGTCCGTCTCTATGACCGCAATTAACTTGATGTTGATTTTAGCAATTAGGATTCTTGGGGATTTAGGGATTGGGGATATTGGGGACGGGGGAGAGGGAGGGTGATTTTGCAAACGTTGTTTCACGTCGGTTTCCTGCTCGGCCGTGGTGTCACTCCGGTCGAGCCGGCCCATTCGTACCATGGCTGTTCCGCACTTGACTGAAGGTAACCGATTTCCAATTTTATCTAATTATAACAATATCTTTCTAGATTTAGACCCGCTAGAGCAAGTAAGGAGTCAGATTCCAATCAGAGCGCAGAGGAGAACGGATTTGTACGACACCGTCTCTTATACCAAAAGTTGAGTATGTAACCAATGTCTTACTTTTGTACCAACACCATACTTGGCCTTATCCTTGCAAAGAAATATATACCCTGTAAACTGTGGAGTAAGGTCTATTTTATCTTGATATGTAGTTGTTATGCCAATACGCCAAGTGTTGGTAACGAATCTGTATTTTGTGTATATTTGTTTATCTCTTTATTTTACTGAAATCTGTTATTGCTGAAATTGGAATTATTTTGTAAGTGTAAGTGACTGCCTCGTTGGCCGAGTGGTCGCAAGTGCGACTGCTGGGCAAAGGGTCTCGGGTTCGATTCCCGGGTCGAGCACAGTGGTTTTTTTTTAATCTCAGTAGTAGCACGAAATCTGGAATTGTGCCTGGTATATGGCAATAGGCTCATCCCCTATTTTTTATTATAAATATTATCATACATACATAACATAACATCACGCCTTTTATCCCCGAAGGGGTAGGCACAGAGAAGTAACACTCACCTTTCATTATATGTTATAAGTCCCATGTAATAGGTATGATAATAATTCGTTTCACGAAGGTTTTTGGCCTAACCAAAATGCATTGAAAGGCTTCATTAATGATTTCTTCATTGATCTTTCAAATTAAAGTTTTTAGGTAAAATCTCAGAATTATGTTGGACACAAAATAATGAAAAATACTTAGGGCATTCCTAAAGTACATATTCTCAACAATACAAGATCGTTAATACACTTTGGAACGAACAAATACTTATGAATAGAGAGTCCTCTGACCAACAGACTGTTATTTTTAATATCTTGTTTGACATTTAAAAGTGCCTTCTGTCTAAATAAAATAAATGATTTTGACTTTTAAATTACAGAACTATCATTTTAACTGATTGATAAGAAGCAAAATCCTTCAACTCGATAACTTCTCAGAAAATACAAAATGGTGGGAGCTGAAGATGAAATGTTTTAACACAAAAGGTAACAGTGCTGCAATTAATTAAAATAAAACATTTAAGTAAGTTTTATTCTTATATACATGATTGTTTTATTTAATATATTAAAATGTTAATATTTTATTATACGTTATTTTTATATAGGTACTTATTATTATGGTTTTCATTAAAGTTTTGAAAGTATTTGTTTGTTTTTATCCAAATGCGTTTGTAATATTTTGAGAACTTCGTCACCACAACCCCAGAATAGAGTGAAACCACTTCCACCTGAAAAATTAGTGTTTAAAATAATGAAAATATTGTCGCATTTGAAAAAAATCTGCAATTATAGTCAGAATTTTAATTAGATTCCAGATTTGACAATAGCTACTGTCATTTTGTGAAATAATGATACCACATATAATAGTGTAGTGATGAACATAAAAATCGATAAACAATCAGTGTGTGTGTTTTATAATAAATGTTACAGATAGTGACAGGATAGCGATAGCGATGACGGCGACAATTTATAAAATAACTTATTACCATGATACATCTATCTGTTTTATTTGTCATGTTCCTTCATGATTACATTTTTTTATTTATTTCACACACAATTATAAAAGAAAAGTCTCAGATTGTTAATTAATCATCAAAACTAAATTATCGGTTCAGAAATATTTAATTTCCTGATATAGTTAGTTTATGAGAGTAAAATTATAAACGAGAAAAACCGCTCCAGAAATATTGCATTTTTATTTCGAATAATTTCGCAACGTCACTATTTAGTACTTGTCATAACGTTGCAACACTCAAATTGTCAAATCTCGAATTGAATTAAAATTCCGAGCATAGTGTGTAGGATTTTTTTTTTAATAAATCAATAAATAAAATGAAGTCATAATTAATCAAGTATGTCTCAGGATTGTTATTACATCAAAATGAATTCTAATACAAAATTCCATCTCCGCCTAACTGGCAAGAAGTACAAGTGAAACAAGTGAATTTATTTCTGCAAATAGGATACAAGGCAGCACTTTTACACGTCAATTTTATCAAGCGAACGATGAGGTCAACATTTCCTAACTTACAACTCTGAGAAGAAATGCCGAAACAAACAACTGTACCTCCTACCTATTGAGGCACATAAAGATAAATTTGTAGTTTCTTCAACTTGTATAATTATCGTTACTAAGGACAATCATATCTTGTATGTTCCTTCATCCCCCCATGGCACATTACCTATATCTAACCTTATAATTTCGCCATAAAATTAAAAATCTATTACTACAATAAATCTTCAATCAATTTTCGACTTTACCATTCAGTAAAAAAGTTCAAAATCTATTACCATGTCCATAATTATGTATGTAGAGCTTTCCGTTCCTCTCCTCAGGCTCCAATCTGATGGAATATCTTACAGGTCTCAGTCCAACCCAGTGCTTCACTACTTCAGCATTCTGGAACGAAAATAATATATTTATATTCTTATCTTAGATAGTGTCTTAAGAAATAATCGATTGTCAATTTTCAATTCGGTTGGTGCGGGGGCTAGGCAACCGCAACGTGTAGCGGGTTCGATTCCCGCACGAAGCAACTCTTTGTGTGATCCACAGATTGTTGTTCCGGATCTGGGAACTTGTATGTTTGTAAATGACAACCACGACACAGAAGAAAATTCTATTGTCGGACCAACTTTTTTATAAAACAAAAAAGAAAAAATAAATGATTAACTTATCACACTGATGTCAAGTAAAGTGCCCAGCAGAACAACCTACTATCCATTTTATAATTACATTTTTAACTTTATAACAAAACAATAAATCTTAAAATGTAATAAAGTGATGGAAAAGAATATTTGAGAGTTGTTTTCCTGGTCACTGATACTGTACAAATCTAGATGTATCTCACTTCCAATCCAGGCATCATCTTCTTGCACCCGTTCATGATGAACTCAGTATCGCCTGCGTATACATCTGTGCAGTAGTCGCTCTGGTGGGTGCCGCCCAGCACACATGTCTCTGAACTGGAAATATTAAAGAAATACTTTATCATTAACAGAGGCCTTAGTACGAGTTTGTTTTACGTTTAAAGTAATCGTAACGAGTTCGCGTTCGGCGCTCTGATTGGTTGGTCGTACTAAGGCCTCGGTAGTCCTTTATCCAAAGTAAAGTTCAGAACTGCCTTGGTTGAGTATTTGTCTGGGCGCCTGCCGCCCAATTATGGCTTTCGGTTTTAAAATTGTCAGAAAAAATTTGACTGTACGGTTGGCGCGGTGGCTGGGCAACTCGCTGCCGCGCAACGTGTCGCGGGTTAGATTCCCGCACGGACAACTCTTTGTGTTATCGAACGGAGTCTGAAAAAGTTCCGGGTACTTAAGTATATGGTAATGCCAAAAATAAATCTGGTAAGTACGTTGTGCTTTGTGCACCTATCTATGTTCTACTTCGTTTTTGTCGCATATGTGAACATTTCCACATTTTTTATGTGATAAACCAGTAAACGAGCGGACGGCTCACCTGATGGTAAGCAATCGGCGTCGCCCATGGACTCTTAGAACACCGGAGGCGTTACAAGTGCGTTACCGGCCTTTTGGGGATTAGGAATTTGAGGATTGTTGGGGATTCATTCATTGAGATTAGGGAGATCAGGGAGGGGGAGGGGGGGATGGGGCTCTGGTAATCTCACACGACGAAACACAACGCGAGCTCTATTTCACGTCTGTTTTCTGTGAGGCCGTGGTATCACTCCGGTCGAGCCGGCATATTCGTGCCGAAGCATGGATCTTCCACATTTAAAAATCCTCGTGAAACTGTCTTTTGAAGTCTATATTTATTTTATTATTCTAGTTCAGTGTTTATCGCTTATCACATGATTCAATACGCGGCATACTTTGCATAAAATGTATTGTGCATAAACTTACTTGGGTATGATATAGTTGCCGCCCTCCTCGTCAATGACCACCAGATTCATCCACGGAGCCTTCACCTGCAGGTTACACAAAGACTATTATCTGTTACACAATAATTGCATTTTTGTTTAGTAAACGATTTGATTTAAGAAGACTGTAAACTTTATCTAGTTTCGTACTGGTAAAAACTGGATTATTTATGTACATTCTATTTAAGTGTACACTTTCTTATCGATTAACCAGTTTTTACCGGAAAAGTCCAGGCAGAGGTCTAGTTACCCCGGAATAATAACTGTGATAATCTGTAAATCTATAGTTTGACTGCCGAGTGGAGTCAGCGCCGGTTCCAATTTTACGGGATAACCATTTGCGTTATCCACAAATGGTTTTTTGCCAATATTTTTTACCTTTGTGAAAAATATTGACCTTAGTAATCTGCCCTCTGACCGGGACCACTGCATCATCAGGCACAAGCCACCGGGCGCCCAAACCGGTGCAGTTAACCACCACATCAAACGGCTCCAACACAGGATCCTGAAGTGATGTGATCTTCGCTCGCATTAGCTTGCCATTAGCTCGCTCAAACCTTTCCTGAAGGTACGCCAGGAATCTTGGTGCTGGTAATACGAATGTTAGGAATGTGTGGCCGGCTCTGCAATAAATGACAAACGTTGTTATGGCGCTAGAAAATCGAATGATTTATTGATGTTTGATTTCTTACGGGTTAGAGATATGAGTAATGAAGTTAAGCTAACTGTGGTTAAATTATTTTAAAAATTTTTTCGTAGTTCCTCTTAGCACCTACTAATCTGCATCATTGGCTCGATGTTCGATTTTAAACCTTTCCCGGAATTCGGATACATACCTACTAGAAATATATCGGAACCTAGCTAACTTTTGTCACAAATGGAAGACTACTCACCCATATTCAGTAGAGAACAGTTGACTACAATCCTTCAGCTGTTGCTCATCGAGTACTTGGTACCCGTACACTATGTCCGACCATATTGGCTTGCAGAACTTCTCCTTAGTTATGTACAGACTGTAAACTGGTAAGAGAGACACTCCAAGCGCACCTAACCGATATAGTTCATGAAGATATTTGTATGTTTCACTGCCCCATTTTCTGAAAAAGAAAAGTTTGATATTTGTATAGTAACTCATTCGCCGCGTTGTATGTCAGACAATGCTATTCATGAATATGAGTATCTCGTGAGGCTTGAAACTAGTCGAGTCCACTTTTTAAACAGTTACTGAAAAATTTTGTAAGACCGGAAAATATCCAATAAGATTTTGGCTTAAAGAAGCATATTTAGAGTATATTTATATTTCAAATTTTGACTTTCAAAAATGCCTTAGTTAATTAAAATGATAACTCCATTTTGGGGAAAAGCAGAAATTAAATTTGTTCAGGTACCTTATTAGGTCGACCGGAGTTTCTCCACATATGAAAGGGTACCAGAGCCCTCCGGACCCGTCTCCAGTAGTGTTCGGAGTGAACTCACTTGAGATCAATACTACCTGCAATCGAAACACGAAATAACAACAAGATGTAAAGTAGTGAGCAAAATTTTTCTTAAAATATATTTGATCACCCTCATCTTTCGTTACAAAACGCCTGAACTCAAAGTATGAGAAATTATAGTAACTCATATTGCATCTAGTCTTAATTAGGCGCTAAAACAAACACTTCACTACAAGTTCTAGCTCCAACTTTTTTGGAAGGACTATTATTTCCAACGACAAACAATTTTAAACGCTGGAAATGGAGAATATGGCAAATAAATCTTTATCAGAATCAAACATTGCCGAGTATGTGGAATCCCAGCAAGTCACTCCACCCAATTTTGTTCTCCAAAAGCGAATTAAGCGGAGTCGGCAATCCGACTACGACTTAGATTTCAGTGATTTCAAAGAAGAAGTGAAAAGTCTTATCTCTTCGTTAATTGCTTCCCAAAGCGAAGAAATAAAAAGAATGTCTTCCACATTAATGGAAATTCGGAAAACCAATGCTAATATTGAAACCACTATGGCCGCCCTCTCAGCCCAAAACGAGAAACTGAGAAAGAAAGTAGATCACCTAGAAAGCAAGGCTGGGAAACACGAAAACTACATAGTCCTACTTGAAGACAAAATCGAAGACCTGCAACGGGGAAATCGAAAGACAAAGCTAGAAATAAAAAATGTTCCAAGAACTAACAAAGAAACTGAGGAGGAATTGATAGCAATGGTAAATCATCTCTCCAAGGCAGTTAACTGTCCCATTCATCAAGATGATATAAAGGACATTTTACGAGTACCTAGTGTTGCACAAATTCAGTCTTGGTCTTGCAGTCTTGGTCTTGTTCTTGCGTTTTTGCAAGACCAAGACCAAGAACAAGACCGCGTATTTTTAGCAAGACCAAGACCAAGACTGACCGTGCAAGACTTGAGCAAGAACAAGACATAGCCTGCAAGACTCTTGCGTCTTGCAGCTAGGACTTAGCGCTATTTCACTGAGTAGTTAGGTGTAACAGTTCGGTGTATAGGTAGGTACGCTTAGGAATTCTATGACTAATACCATAAACATAGCGAATAAAAAAATATCTATTAAAATCAAACTGAGTGCATGCATAGTTATGTTTTAACCATCGGCACTTTGATAATGCGGCATCAATGGTTTTGTACTTACTTCTCAAAGAAATTTGCCGCTTTTCGGAAGTACATGGTTATGATACACGCGCCGGCGGCTTCTCTTGAAATCTAAAACAATCGTTGCCGCCACGCCGAAATCATAACATTTGACACTATTTGATTGCCGCCATAGGGCGTAGGTATACTCATGCAAAATAATTTCGAATTTTAAGAGTACCTACAGGTGTTCCAAAGAATAAATAAGTTTCAGAGTGCTTAGAATGAAAATGAATACATTATACTGATCACGCAAGTAGTATTGTGATTAGGATAAAATGGTAAGAATAGGTAGTAGATGTCATATTAATTCATTCTAGTAAGTATATATTATAATATTGATTACTTATATGGTTTTAAACTAATTACTTAGGTCTATTATTGTACATTTAGTCATTATATTTCTTAAGATTTTACAAGAAAAAATAGCAAAAAAGTATTCAAATATCACCCGTTTAATAAATATTGTAGCCACTTTTAAATATACTTGAAACGTGTAAAAAAATTGTACAAAACTAATAAAATAATATAAAAAGCGTAGGTACTTACCTACTAATAAAATAAAAAGCCTGCGATAAAAGTTTTGTATTACTTACCAGCCCGAATATCTCTGAGAGAGATGATGAGAGTAAGTATTTACTAGCTGTGCCCGCGACTTCGTCCACGAGGAATAGTAACTTTGGAGGTATAGTGACGTTCAGGACTTATTTATTTATTTTAAAACTTCTGTCATCAAACATACAAACGAACTCTTTAGCTTTATAATATTAGTATAGATGTATGCCAAAACATTCACTTATATGTAAAGAATAGTGATTGGCACTAATTCTTTATATATATTTTATTCACGCGTCGCATCTGTACAAGTAGGTAATATTTAGTGTGTGTTTGTACGCCGCACGCGGCATTGTTTGATTTGCGGCTCCTTTTCATAGAGCCGGCACGTGGCGAGGCGGCGCGGTAGAAAGCAAGGAAACGTACTATAAATAAAGGAATTATTTTAATTCCAGTCATTTCCAATTGAGCTGTGCTTCGAGTCTAACTTAATAATTGTTTTTACTAATTCTCGTTGTTTTCTAAAAACGTATCACGTGTACAATTTAATATGAGTGACGAAGATTCAAATTATTCTAGTCAGAGTAGGTAACGAGAGTTTGAGTCACAGATCTAAAAGACCCAAAAGCAAATTTGAGGAGTTTTAGTTTTTGTTAATGGAGATGAAGACGTAATAGACTTTTATAAACTCTATGAATGTCCCTCGACGTCATCTGGATCTTGTCTTCAAGGCTTAGTGATAGACGAGTTGGAGGAGTACCTGAGAAAACCAAGAACTGCCAGCTCGGAAGACATTTTAGATTGGTGGAAGACACATGAGACAGAGTATCCGATTTTATCGAAAATGGCCCGTGATTTTCTCTCAATACCTGCAACTTCAGTACCTGCTGAGAGGTTATTTTCTACAGGATCATTAGTAATTAGAAAACATAGAAATAGGTTAAGTGATGAGTCAGCCAGATGATTACTTTGTATTAATTCTTGGTCAAAAAAATTGATATAGAGTATCATAACCTAATGATAAAGCTGTTGATTTGTGTTGTATTTTATTTTTTATTCAAATAAATGATAAATCGTAAAACTCTTTTATTAAATTTCTTATAAGTTGAGGGTTCAATCTCTTTCTAGATAGATAGTTCTTTAAAATACAGTCAAGTTATTGTAATTAATTTGTTTTTTTACATGTTTTAGCAAATGTAAGCTTATAAATCATAAATGTTTATTAAGAAACAGTTACTTCCATGGAAAACGACATATAGGTCAGTTGATTTTTCGAATTTCTTATCAAATCTTCAGTTAGTTATTAATCTGCTTGATCTTTACTATGGCTATGTTAATTCAAGCTCACAATGTTTCAATTCTAATACGTTTTTCTAAGATTTAAAGTAAACTTTAATAAATAAATAGTAATAGACTAATAGGTAATTGCAAGACTTGCAAGACTCTTGCTGCAAGACCAAGACCAAGACCAAGACGGGGAGCGCAAGACCAAGACCAAGACTGGCTAAGTCTCGTCTTGTTCTTGCATTTGGGCAACACTACGTACCGAGTAAGCGAACAAATGAGAAAACTGGACCAATCATCATCGACCTAGCATCGACTTTGTTAAAAACAGAATTTTTGAAAGGGACTCGAAACTTCAACATGTTAAATAAAGATAAGCTACGTACAAAACACTTAGGCTTCAAGACTAACGAAGACACGCCCATTTATGTATCTGAACAACTGACCACCAGGGGAGCACGTTTGCATTTTCTAGCCCGCGACCTGGTTAAATCGAAAAAGTACAAATATTGCTGGACAGCCTTCGGCCAGGTACATAAGGAAGGAAGACAATTCAGCTAAAATAACCATAAAGAGTGAAATGCAAGTTAATAAACTCATGCAAGAAATATGACTGGACTTGTTAAAAATTTGCACTGTAAACTTACTATTCATTGTCAGAATAAATTATAGTAATATTAATATAGCTTATAGTAATCTCAAAGTAATCAAATCAATGAATAGTGGGAATAAAACTCTAGCTCGCAATCATACACTAAAAACACACATTAATAAACCTACTACGGAAGTTATACGGGTCCATTATCAACACACTCACACATACACTCATTCATACACTCTCATATATACTTACACATATACTCACACATACCTACACTAAAACGCTTATGACTATATACTTCATGAAACTCTTGTACCTTAGTCAAAATAATTATGAATACCTAGTACTTTAGAAACTATAGCTGAAATCGACAAGACGGAAATAGCACAAGTAAGTGAGTTTTCATTACGAAACTTCAACACAACTGCAGAGGTTAAAAATGATGACTTTACGATTATCTCACAGAACATAGAAGTATCTACTCAAATTTTAATGACCTGCAACTAAACTTTCTAATCTAAATTTTAATGTTGACCTTATTGTGTTGAGTGAATGCAGGCTTAATCCGAATAAATATATTCCCCAATTAAACCCGTGAATCTCTAAACATTAGAAATAAGGTCTATAATGTAATGTTATATCAGTGAAAAGCGGTCACCGGTGACCGCTTGGGGAATTATGGGTTAAATTATTACGCATACCGTACTACACAACACCTCAATAAAGCCGACGGAGTTGTCATGTACGTTAGTGAGAAACACAAATCACAAATTAAAGAAGTTGAGCTTACGCATGCGTCTTGCCTGCAAGTAACCATTAACCCTAGTTTCATAGTCTTAGGTATATATCGTTCTCCATCTAAAGTAAATGGAGACGATTTTATAAATTCATTATCATTATATTTATCAAAGGTTGCTTCCATAAAAGACGTCATAATAACCGGTGACATCAATATAAATTTAATTCATAGACAAGAAGAACAATCAAACGAACGCGCAAACAGACTGAATTATCTAAACATGTTGGCAACGCACGGTTTACTCCCTGGGCACTTTCAACCCACTAGGTACAACAGTTGCCTCGACAACTTTATACTAAAACTTCAACCAAACAAGAAGTCCGCATTTATTGGAATTGTTGACACCACGATAACTGATCACTTCATGATTTTTCTAAAACTATCTGAATTGACACAGAACTATCAAGTAAAAAAGACCAAAACAACGATAAATATAGAAAAAGCAATAGAGGTCCTGAATGAAATCGACACTCGAGACCTTTTCAAACTCACAGACCCCAATGTTCTAACAGAAAACTTAATAAGTATGCTGCAGAAATGCCTCATGGCTGCCACTCAGATTGAGACCATTCCACAGAGAAAAAGGCTGATTAAACCTTGGATGACTGAAGGGTTATTACGCTGCATTAATAACCGCAATAGTATGCAAAGAAAACTAAAACTAGACCCATACAATGAAATTTTGAACATAACATATAGGAGATATCGAAACTACTGTAATAGCATAATAAAAAAACAAAAACGCAAATATGATCAAGAACAGCTAAACAGGACACACAAGAATCCCAAAAAGTTATGGTACACTATTAACTCTATCACTCAGCGAAAACCACCAAAACAACAAAACACAGAATTACTGGAATCAGCTCTTACCCCAAGAGATGCTGTAAATAAAGTTAACAAATACTTCTCTACTATAGGCAAAAGTTTGGCGGATGAAATATTAAAAAACCCGAGGAGGCAAGTAAGTAATAAAAGTAGCGTGGGAGATTTCAATCGACCAACTGCGTCCTTTACGCTTTTCGATACTGACCTTGAGGAGGTGACATCAGTCATAAGAAGCCTAAAATCGAATAGTTCTACCGGTTGGGACAAAATACCAATGAGTTTGCTAAAGGCCGCACACCAGATCATTACCCCAATTATCTCTTACCTCATTAACCTTTGTTTTGATCAAGGGACCTTTCCTACTGCCCTGAAACGGGCTGTAATAACACCCGTATACAAGAGTGGTGACAGAGCTGACCCGTCAAATTATAGACCAATTTCTGTTCTCCCGTCCTTGTCTAAAATAATTGAAAAAATTATCAACGGTCGCTTGATGAAATACCTATCGAAAAACAACGTATTATCAACCGCACAATTTGGTTTTCGGCAGGGCAAATCCACAGAGCATACAGTGATGGCGCTTACATCAATCGTCACAGATAAAGTAGACAGCGGAAGTAAGTGCCTGGCAGTCTTTCTAGATCTGAAAAAAGCCTTTAACACGGTCTCTGTTCCCACGCTCTTACAAAGACTGGAAGACATCGGCGTGAGAGGAACACCACTTAAATTATGTGGTGAAGATTGGGTCAGCTATTAGTTCTGAAGAAACCGTCACTTATGGAGTGGGACAGGGCAGTGTGTTGGGGCCAACGCTGTTCCTTATACCTCTATATATAAATAATTTATGTAATATGTCAAACGTAATAAAAGACGCTCATATATTCACCTACGCTGACGACACAGCAATTATTTTCTCTGGACAATCATGGGACAGCGTTGGCCAAACTGCCGAGTGTGGTTTGTCTGAGATAGCTTCCTGGCTTGAGATGAACCTTTTAACTTTAAATATATCAAAGACTAATTACATCTGTTTCTCTTTGTCGAATCGTTCCCAGCCATCACATGATTTTCAGATTAAAATCCATACGTGTTCAGATGCTACCAATAACATTTGTCATTGTCTTAAAATTACCAAAGTCAATCATACTAAATACCTTGGTATTATAATCGACCAAAGACTGTCTTGGCACTTGCATATAGAACTCATAATGAGTAGGGTAAGGAAACTGATATGGGCTTTCAAATCACTCCGCTACGTGGCCACGAAAGAGCTTATTAGACAGATTTATATATCCTTGGGCCAGTCGGTAATAATGTACTGTTTGCCAATTTGGGGTGGCGCAACCAAAACAAAGTTTTTAGAATTGGAAAGAGTACAGAGAGCACTTCTGAAAGTCATATACTGCAAACCAATTAGATTCTCAACCGAAAGCCTTTACTTAACGTCGAATCTTCTATCTGTCCGGAAGCTATACATACTGCAAATCGCCTTGAAAAAACATAAATCCCTTCCTTTTTAACCTAGAAGAACAAAAACAAGGAGAATAAATAATGTCGCTCCAGAACTCCCAGTGAAAACTGCATTTGCTACGAGACAGTACACCAAACAATCATCCCATAAATATATAACATATTAAATAAAGAAATTAACATATATTCGATGAATTCACATAAATGTAAAAAAGCATTGCTTCAATGGCTGACCAATAAGAATTACGATGAACTTGAATCCGTCCTGTGTACGTTCACATAGACAAAAAGAAACTAAACAACACTACAATACATTCACAGATACACGAGCACAACACTAATACACAGATTAAACATTCATAACATAACATAACAACACACATTCCTTCATACATTACATACACTCAGTGTGCGAACTAATGTATTCTAATTTCACATTACTTATTCCCTTTAATTTTCAGTTTATAATTGTTTAATTCTAAATTTCTTTCTTTTTATTTGTTTTTATTTTTATAAACTTATGTTTAGCCGATGTCCTTGGTATAGTAGGATCGCCTACCACAAGCATTTTCTTGCTTAACAGGTTTCTTCCTAATATTTTGTTGGTATGTACATACATAATAGTTGATGAAATAAATTATTATTATTATTATAAAGTAGATTAAAGTTATCATGTGGATTATACATAGCAACGTAGTAGGTATTTATAACTAGGGATTAAGATCGATAATATGCGAGCACTAAGTCCAGTATCCTATAAACGTGTTGCGCTGTGGGACTTCGAAGATTGTTTAGGTAAGTGCCTATTTAGAGAATACTACTTATAGATGCTGATGGTGACCGGGAGTAATTTTAGTGAGGTAAGAATCCCACATACCCGGGTTGTTCTCGACGTTTTTCCATGAACAAACATGTTAGATGTACCTACCCTTTAACCGCCAAGATTCTGAACTTTCAACTTACCTCCAGCGCCACGTCACTTTAGGTATAAATTGGAACAGTGTTGGGAACACTTAATATCGATGCATATATTCTTTATTAATAAAAAAATCTATGTTTTATTTACCTACTTAATAAATAATCTAAAAATTTTCAGTCTTCAATCGAAGTGTACGAAAATGAGTACTCGGGAAATGGGCACGGCGTCGTCCGTTCTCCTGCTGGCGACGGTGACGATGCTCCACGAGCATGTCGTATTAAATTTAATATTTTCATGTAAACTTCTGAGCGGATTTCAGACCATTCCGGTTTCCAGCTCAAAAGGTTTTCAAGTTGCAAAGTATTCATTTCGTGGATCACTTGGTCTCTGATCACTAACTTTTGCGTCACCATCTTCTAACTTTGCATAATGGACACATTTGGTTTTGAATGTGTTGATTTATTTGACGAATAACAAAAACCTAAAACCCTTTTTTAGGTACAACACTAGTTGCATTGAGCGTGATTTTACGGTAACGGCGCTAAGGCAACTCTCTCAAACTCTCGTCTCGCTCGCTCAAAGCTCAAAGCTCGTCAAAAACAGCTCGCTTTCTAAAAGTTTCTTCGGAATGTCTTCAAGAATTTATAATAAGCTTCCTAGACAAATGAGAGAAATTGACAGGGTAGACTATTTTAAGAAAAAAATGTTTGACTTCCTGGTAAATAGACCATATTATACATTGCATGAATTTTTGTCTGACAGATTCGTTAACAGTTGAAACGCCATTTTATGTTTTGATGCAAAATGAAATTAATACAAGCTTCTTTATTCAATCAGTATTTAATATTATAATGTATAGCTACTGCAATTTATATGCTTTGTCACAAACTATTGTATGCCTAACATGGTGGAGCAGTGCCAGAACACAACAACCTTTAGAACAACCTTTGTAACCACTGTCTCACATAAAGATCTTTGACTTTGACTTTGACTCACAATACAGCGCTATAATCTCCTTGGCCGCACGTAATATTACGGTGATGGCGACCGGCGACTGTCTGCACTAGTGCGGTTCTGCGTTAAGAAATTTTTATATTATTAAAGATTAAATAATTTTAAACTTAAATACATGTAAAGAAAAAGGTTTTCTTAATTTTTTAATTGACTACTTTGTCAAATAGTCTTTGTTTTTTTAAAAACGTCAATATGTGACTTTTGTATTAAAGAATTTAAAGAAGAATAAAACATTAAATGTCGTTTCTTAATTTTACAAAGCAACACATTAGTTTTATTTCATTCTAAATAATACGATTTAGTCTTATAAAACGACATTTTCGTTTATTGAAATACATAAATAAAAAAAACTATGGATAAGCTAAAGTGTAGGTATGTAGATGAAGGTGGTAATTTACAATTTGGAGAGCAATATTTAGAAGAAATTGAACAAAAGCCAACATCTGGAGGATTACAAGAAAATGCAGATTCATTGGAAAAAGTATTTTCAAAATTAATTGAGAACACACAAGATTTAAAGAAACAGAATTTAAAATATATTGCAGAGAAGTTTGTGATTGAAAAATTTACAACTGGGAATACAAATCCAAGCCAGTGGATTGATATTTTTGAAAGAGAATGTTCACGCTTTGACATTATGGAAGATGAGAAAAAAATAGAAATACTCAGATTGTTCATGGATAAAAGTTGTGTTGATTGGTACAGTTCTATGATTATAAAATTTACGCTAAACTCTGACTGGATGATATAGAAAAATAAATTTTGTGAATCATTTGCGAACCAAGGCTGGAACCAAGTGACATAAAACATGCGAAAATTTAAATAAAGGGGCTCGTTATCATCCCGAAGCTGCATGCTGGTTTAATATTAAAGGTAATGATAAATTCGATAGAAGATCTATAAGGCATGTAAATAATTCAGTGGTTGAAGCAGAGTTGAATGAAACAGAACAAAAAACTAATAGTGACACCATTAATAAAAGTCAAACTATTAATAAATGATAAATTAGGAATTTATGGAATCTATGATTCAGGTTCGAATGTTTCTCTCATTAATTCAAGATTACTAAAATTAAAACCCAAGAAAAGTAGTGTAAATGAAAAAAACTTGGTGACTATTAATGGTGTTAAAAAAACGAGTGGTTTGACAAATCTAAAAATAAAAATATTCGAAAAAGAAGAAAATGTGAATGTTTACATTATTGATGAACCGAATTTCAGATATGATTTTTTAATAGGATTAGATATGATAAAGATGTACAAGTTGGTACAAAATGAGGAGTTGAAAATAACACAAAAACAATACTTACATCAAGAAAATATAAAAAAAGAGAAAGAGATAAACAAAACACAAGACGAAAATAACGAATGTAAAAAGGAATACAAAATAAATTTTAATGAACATGTGAAAGAAAAGGAATTTCAAATGAAAGTCAATCATTTAGATGAAAATAAAAAAGAAGAAATTAATAAACTAATACGACAATATAAATCGGTTTTTGCCAAAGACAAGTATGACGTAGGAACAGTTAAAGGATATGAAGCTAGAATAGATTTAATTGTGGATAAATACTGCAGCAAAAGGCCATATTTTTTTTTTAAAGCAAAGGGCCATATAGATGCACTATAGAAGATAAAGAAGAGATAGCAGAACAGATATCAAAACTGTTGGATAATAAACTTATAGAAGAGTCCTACAGCCCATTTGCAGCACCGGTAACTTTGGCATTTAAGAAAGAAGAAAATAAAAAGTCAAGACTGTGTATAGACTTTAGGGATTTAAATAAAATAGTAGTGCCTCAAGCTCAACCCTTCCCATTAATTGATGATCTAATGAGAAAGACAAGGAATTGTAACTATTTTACAAGTCTAGACATAAACTCCGCTTTTTGGTCTATACCTCTCAGAGTAGAAGACAGGAAGAAGACAGGATTTGTAACACAAGAAGGACACTTCCAATGGACTTGTCTTCCGTTCGGGCTGAAGACAGCACCAGCAATATTTCAAAGAATACTAAGTAATATACTTAGAAAATATAAACTTACTAATTTTACCGTGAATTATATCGATGATATCCTGATATTTTCGAAATCATTCGAAGAACACATAGAACACTTGAAACAGTTGCTAGAAGCAATTCAAACTGAAGGATTCCGATTAAAATTTACAAAATGTACATTTGCATCAGATTCAATAAAATACCTGGGACATATTATTCAAAACAATTCAATACAACCAGTTAAGGACAACCTAATTTCGATAAAGGATTTCCCAGTGCCAAAAACTCAAAAGAATGTTAGACAATTTTTAGGAAAAATAAATTTTTACCATGAATATATTCCAAGAAGTGCAATCATACTAGACCCATTACATAACTTACTTAGAAAAAACCAGAAATTTGTTTGGTCTCAAGAATGTCATGAAGCATTTGAGAAAATAAAGAGTCTCTTATGTTCGAAACCAATACTAGAAATATTTGATCAAAATCTACCAATTAACATCTATACAGATGGATCACTGGAGGGCGTTGGAGCAATTTTAAAACAGGTACAAACAGACGGTAAAGAAAAACCAGTAGCTTATTTTTCAAAAAAACTAAATGAACAAAAGAAGAAAAAAGCTATAGTTAGAATGTTTGGCCATCAAAGAAGCATTGAGATATTGGCAGTACTGGTTAATGGGAAAATCATTTACGGTTTACTAAGACCACAAACCATTGGAGAATATGAACCTAAAAGCAAGAACGGATGAAGAGCTGGGTGATCTCACTTACTACCTTTCACAATATGACTTTAAAATTAAATATTCCCCAGGAAAAGAAAATTTAGAAGCAGACTGTTTAAGTCGAAATCCTGTGCTGGAACCAGAAGAAAATTTAGATGATTTATTAAAAGTAGTGAACCTTATTACTTTGGAAGACATTATAATGGATCAGAATAAAAATGAAGAAATACAAAGAAATAAAAATAAAATCATTAAAAAACATAACGTGTACTACAAAAAAAAATAAGAAACAAAGAAAAAATAATAATAACAGAAGATTTCAGCATAGGACTTATAAAACAAATACACGAGGATCTGTGCCACATTGGAGTTGGACAAATGCTAAGAACTCTTAGTTCACTGTATGTAACAAAGAATTTAACTAAGAATATAAAAAAAATTGTAGAAGCTGTGAAATTTGCATAAAAAATAAAACAAGAGGACAGCACAAATACGGATTGATGTCACATCTAGGACCTGCGAAAAGACCTCTTGAAATAGTATCAATAGACACAATTGGTGGTTTTGGTGGTTCGAGATCAACTAAGAAATACCTACATCTTCTTGTAGACCTCTTCACTAGATACGCATTCATTATAACAACACAGACCCAGAGTGCACATGATTTTATAAAGCTAATAAATAAAGTCACCGAAATAGGAGAGATTGAAATGCTTCTCACCGACCAGTATCCAGGAATAAATTCAAAAGAATTCAAGAAATTTCTCAGTGATAAGCAAATAACAATGATATTTACAGCAGTGAATGCACCTTTTTCAAACGGACTCAATGAAAGGTTAAATCAAACTCTAGTAAATAAGATAAGATGTCGGATAAATGGAGGTGAACAAAAAAAAGCTTGGACTACAATAGCGCACGAATGTGTAGAGAAATATAATCAGACTAATCATTCGATAACTGGCTATGCACCATGCTATTTGTTATATGGAACTGATGCTACAGTCTTACCAAATGAGCTACGCCAAGAACGCATACATAGTGACTGGATCAGAGATAAAGAAATAGCGTTTAATAATGCTTTGAAATCACACTACTATAACAAAATGCGTTATGATAGAAAAAGAAAAAAGAGAGAATTTATAGTTGGAGATATGGTGTATGTAGAAAATGGAAATTAAATAAATCGGAAAAAGCTGGATGAACTAAGAATTGGACCATATAAAATAATAGAAAAAAAATCAAATACATAACATAACATCACGCCTTTTTATCCCCGAAGGGGTAGGCAGAGGTGCACATTACGGCGCTTAATGCCACTGTACAATGTAACACCCACTTTTCACTATTTATGTCATGAGTCCCATGTAATAGGGGGTGAGCCTATTGCCATATACCGGGCACAATTCCAGACTCCGTGCTACCACTGAGATTTTTGAAAAATCCCAGTAATACTTTGCCCGACCCGGGAATCGAACCCGAGACCCCTTGCCCGGCAGTCGCACTTGCGACCACTCGGCCAACGAGGCAGAGAAAATCAAATACAATTTATAAGATAGATACAGGACACAGGAAGACAGAGTCAAATCTATTTCATATATCAAAACTAATTCCAGTACGTATAGAAAAGGATGAAGATAAGGAAGAAACAAGTGAAGAAGAGATGGAAGAAGAAGTAAGCTTAGGCCCTGAGAGAAAATTCACAGGTGAATTTTCTTCCTCGGGAGGGTAGATGTAAAGAAAAAGGAGTAGTGATGATTCACCGGTTCTGGCTCACGCGTTTGACAGGTCAAATCAGGGAGAATCAGTCGCACCAATCCTTAAAAAAAAAAAAAGGTTTTGGCATGCTCTGATCACGTTTCTGCAGTCCTTTTTTGCGTAGGATGCGTGGTTCTGGAGTTATGCAAATCAATTGCAAATCCATTTATTGTTATCTCATTCATTTCCGGTGCTCCTGACCCTCATCAACGCTCCATTGTTCTTATCTATACTTCGAACACCCTTTTGGCGTTCTTATCTATTACTCACTGGTAACCCTCATTATCTTTCATTTCCTATGTCATCAATAAAACACAATCATTCATTTTAATTTTATAATTAATTTATTACTTTTTTCTACAAAATATGAGTGGAACATCTCGTCCACAAAAATATCATTGTACAGTGTGTTCCCTGTAAATATGTTCGTAAAACTATGCATTGAACATCCCTGAAACTTAAATAGCAAATACATTAAGCAATATTCACCACAAACTGAAGTCCAATCATTCTGAATCCTATCAACATTCCAGTCCCATCTCTTACAATTCCTTTTCAAAAACTGAAGATGATATCGCTCAGGTGTTCGTCCATATGAATCAAAATATTGACCGATGCCATTCGCATCGATATGTACAGCTATCCAGTGTGACCCTGGTTTATCATCCGCATCCAAATTGCATATTATATACATTGGTACATGTGTATACATAGGTAGTCTATTAGCAGCATAAACATTATTTTCTAGACTGACATGAATCTTTTTCATATGCTTTTGTAATTCTAGTGTGTCCATGATATTACTGTTATTAACAAATTATTACAGTACTAATCTATTCAATGGTTGTCATACGAATGTTCAATTATAGTGATTTGTGAATATTAAATATCGCATTCTTTTGGGAATCACAAAACAAGTTCATGCCTGTTGCGATGTGCGATAAATTTGTTGAGTCATAGAGTTCAGATAAGAATGGTGCTATATAAGATCGAACAGTTGCAGTCATGCAGTCAGTCTATGGTCGTTTGACCACAGTGGATTGTGTACGTCTACCAATACTACGTTTGTGTTACTTACTTCAACGCATCAATGGTCATGGAGGTAAGTGTTTATTCTATTGACAAACTTACTTGTATTTCTGTTGTTGTTTCCTAACGTGTGTGTGTGTGTGTGTCAGATTAAGTGTAAACAAATTGATATTAACGTGATAACTCTGTTGTTGCAGAGATCATTCAACTTCGCAGACGATAATGAAAATACCTATAAACAGTATTACTACT